>OY743180.1:9152378-9797808 GCA_963555705.1 Ligustrum vulgare | reverse complement strand
TAGGAATGATATGAGATTGGTGATGTTAACCTCTTAGGATTTAAATTTGGTGTGGGGGGGGGGGGTTGGATTAATTATTAATGTTGATAATATTATTATTTAATATTTAAAAATGAATTATGACCCAATTTTAGTATAAATAAGTTATAATCTTGATTTTAGAATTGTTAAGTTTAAAAACAAGTCGTGGTGTAATTCCACTTTTATATATTATTCTTTGTTCAAAAGAGATGGAAATAATTTTCGGAATGATTCATCGTGGTATCAATGGACCAAAGAGGAGAGAAAAATTTATGAAATGGGATACATAATTTAGTAATATTATTTAGCATCATTATTGTTAAAACTCTGGTCTATGTAACACTAATGTGACATTAAATGACATGCATAATTGAATATGTCACTTAATTCTATTTTTCATTAAGCATATCACTTAGCGTCACCTAAACTAGAGATGTAACAATAATAATACTAGATAACATGATTATACTATTCTAAGTTATAAAAAGGCTCAGCGCTCAAATTTGTACTTGTCATTTATCTCAATCTTTTTGCTAGTTTTTTTTTTTTTAATTTCATTTTCTCTTCAATCTTGGAACCCGTTAAATAGCTCTTGAAATCTCATCAACAAAGAGTTTAAGCTAGGAACCCTTTCGCTTACTGCATTTTAAAGGACCGGGCTCTCGTTGGATCTTCATCGGACCAGATTCAGATCCTTTAAATTCGAATTTCCTCATTTATTAATGATCAAGATCCTAGATCAATAGTGATTTGATCATAGAATTAGAGTATCTATGTTATTTATATATAATAAAAAAAAATAATAATAAATTCCTCTCAGGACCTCAACATTTCATAAGTGCGGTAACTACGTTCCTAACCTTTCATTTTTGCACTTGTTTTCCAAACATCTCTACCATATCATGTGGCGTCCCTACATCGTATAATTAGATCCCTATGAGTTGTATTGAGACGACCAAGATTTTCACCATGCACATGTAAGATGGTAAACCTAAAGAGTTTGTGAATACTATTTGAACTGAATGCTAGCTCCCATCCTGCAATTGTTCTCTTTGGTTACTAGATTGTTTTATGCAGGGGAATTTAATCACCAAGTTTTCACAGATCCTTTCATGAAAAAATAAGTTCATGTTTTCTTTGCTGTTTTCAACTTGTTTTGAGTTTTCGATTTTCGAAAATATCGAAAATGCGTTCACTTTGCCCATTTTCAGAAATTCGTTTTCCAAAAAAAAAAAAAAAAAAAAAAAAAACTCAAAACGAGTTTATTGCGTTTTGGATATTTTATGTTAAAAAGTTCAAAACGCGCGTTTTGGACCCCCTTTTTTTTTTAATGTGAGACCCTTCATTCACTTGATGCTCTTATATTATTTTGTCATTATATATAGATCCATGTTAAGATTTTTTTTTTTTTTTGGGTAAATGTGAGATACTTCCTTCACTTGAAACTCTTATATTGTTTTGTTATTATATATAGATCTATGTTAAAAAAATCTTTAAATGTGAGACACTTCCTTCACTTCTTATGTTATTTTACCAGTATATATAGATCCATGTTAAGATTTTTTTTTGGGTAAATGTGAGACACTTCCTTCAATTAAAATTCTTATATTATTTTGCTATTATATATAGATCCATATTAAGATTTTTTTATTTTTTTTTTTGATATTTTTTTTAGGTAAATGTGACACACTTCATTTACTTGAAGCTTTTATGTTATTTTGTCATTATATATAGATCTATGTTAAGATTTTGTTGGTATGTGGTTGAATTTTTGTTTAACTGAAACAATATTAATGATGAATTTATTGAAATAGAGAAATAACTGATTTATTGACATTAAAATTAATATAATTCAATAAATCAACCATTTTTTATATATAAAATATCACAAACTAAATATATCAGAAAATTACAAAGTAAACGCATTTTTCAGTTTTCTATTTTTTAAAACAATTTTCCAAAATCACAAAGAGAACATATTTTCAGAAATCCCAAAATAAACAACCAAAATTCAAAATTCAAAACAAAATCCAAAACTCAAAATTCAAAATTGAAATATAAAGAGAACGACCCCTAAAATTTTGAACTCAAAACATGTCAGTCAACCAAATTTTTATCTCGCCCACTTAGGCTCCGTTCGACGGCTTATGTGGGAGAATTAAAATTACTTTGTTGATTTATTTGTATTTTCTAAGTAAGATGTGTGGTTAAAAATTAATTTGAAAAATTGTGTAATTGGAGAGAGAAAATATGAATAATTAAAAAGTGATTTAAAAAATTGTGTAAATTAAATTTATTATTTTTTTTTTTTTTTGTCTTTTAGTATATTAATTTGGCAAATTAAATGCCAACCGGTGCCTTAAAAAGTATAAATTTATCAAAAACTAGCATACGTCCTTTCACGTCTATTTTTATAGGCAAGTTTGTATTGAAAGTACGAGTTTACCTACGAAAGATAACAGCAAATGGATCGCAACACAACGACTTGAACTCGTGTTGGAGGAGTTTTGAACTACGTCTGTCCCAACGGGAGACGTATGAACTGGGGCGGATCTAACTATGGCTCGTACTGGGCTGTAGTTCGGTCCTTTTTTTTTTTTTTTTTTTTTTTTAAATGTGTTTTTAGGCTTAGAATGTAAATGTGTTTTGTGAAAAATGATATTAATATTATGTAAATGTGTTTTTAGGATTAGAATGTGTTTTTAGGCTTAAAATGTAATTAACTTTGTTTGAAGATTTAAGTGTAATAGTGATTCAAGTTATATTTTGATTATATATATTGAATTTTTGATGTATTATTATTTATGATTTTCCTTATATTAGATTTTGTACTCAATATTCTTGATTTCAATCCTCTTAGTCAAAAAAAAATTTCGGGGGCTGAACCCCCGAACCCCCGGGAGGGGGGCCTCCCCCTCCACCCCCCACAACTTTTAAAGTCCAGCTCGGTACAACATAGAATCCTGGATCCGCCACTGCGTATGAATAGTTTTCACCTCCACCGCAACCTACTCGAAAAGCATAATCATGTTGTGCCAAATTATGGCATGAAAATGAGGAAGTTGTGGTTGTGCCTTTGTGGGATACTTTTGAGGCGTGAAAGGAATTAAAAAGCAAAGCACAAGCTTTCAAGCCTTAGGTCCCACATCACATCTTTTCGACGTACAGAGTCAATAAGTCAACAACGTTGTTATAATTTATAACAATGAGAAAACATTACTTTGGCAAAAAGGACCAAAATATGCTTTTTCTTTCAATTTCTCTACCAATAATGTTGTCTACTTTTCATTTCAACGAGCACCTTTGTTCTTAAACAAGAATACAGCATATGTGTAGTGAATTTTGACTTTTATAATGTCTTGCATTAGATCGAAATTATATTTGTTAAGTATTTGTCCACGTGGCTGTGAGTTAAATTAGAATCGATACAATTCGCTTCAATTTCAATCATCAATTCTTAATCAAATCCATAATTTTTAACTTTTTAAACATTTTCAAATCACACATTCATTAAAAAAAATCACAAAAATCAAAATTTTTCACATTATCAAACAGGTCTAAATGTCTCAACAATGTCTTAGAATAAAATATATTCCTAGACGCAATGATTCATTATCTCATAAAAACTCTTGTATCAAACGCTTAGAATCATAAGTATCAACATCCCATTTTGTTGGAAAATTATACCGTCAGTTCTTTCTATCAAAATAACATGAGAGAATAAGAGATTTATGAGGTTAATATATAAATGTTTCTTCTTAAAATACATTGATTTGACTCTTTAAACGTGATCAAATGTTTTCTTGAGAAGCATAGCATCATTTCCTCCGTATCTTCGTGTTAGTAGGCAAGTCTACTGCCAAACTAAGGGGCAACAAGCTGAACAGAAAAATCAAGTTATCATATGGAGCTGGGGCTTGTGTTCAACACAGTTTCCTTAAAACAATATTTGTTTTCTCACCGAAATAATCTGAGCACTTGCTTCCTAGGATACAATGGTGTAAACTGCAATTTCGCAGACAAACTGAAAACTATGCCGGAACAAAATCACTAAGCTGCTGGAAGAAAACAAGAATTCGGACAGAACTGCAGAGGAGGATGAGAGATTTTCGTGTTGGTTGTATTGTGTCTAGATTGAGGGCAGCGTTGTAGTATATATAGAAATAGAAAATTTACAAAACGTGGCTTGCACTTCGTGATCAATTTTTGATCCATTCGATTCGATATTCGTGTACGCAGGTCGCATCCGCACACAAGTTCAAGGTTCGAATGTCAAGTCAGTCCAATATTTGGACTCCCTGAGGGCGCATAGGTCAGGAAGAGTTTCTATACAACAAATGATTAGACCTTATAAATTAATCTTCATATCTAAGTTGGTTCACAATAACATCTTTATTGTAGCTATTTAAGTTTTCCCGCATTATCACTTTTTTTTTTCTTTTTTCCAACATGGGATAGCTCTATTTATAATCCTCATTTATTCTCAACTTTTAAATTTTTAACCAATGTTGGATTATGATTCCTTTTAAAGTTCCTTTTCAAATCTAACTTTCATTCAATGTGGAATTAGATTTACATTTACAAGTAAAATTTTATTTACCAATCATATATTTTCCAAAATAATTTCCATCACAAAGTTTTCGTGTGGTTGATTCTCGTTGTAAACTTTCGTACAATTTTAAAATAGTAATGACTCCGAGTTGGCCCACTGGAACAGTGTGCTGCGTAGTCCTTTTCTCTATTTTCTAATGTTAGGAATCTTCCTTGGCATAAATTGTGATTATTCGCATAGCAATTAGCAGTATCAAACTTGGCGTTCTAAAGGTCATTTCCTCATCAAGTCGCGATCATCCACAGTTTTGCCAGCCGGCTTCACCTGGACGCGTGATTCTTTGGTAAGGACTTACTTTTTTTTTTTTTCCTCCTTTTTTAAATAAACAGAGAATATGATATTTTAGAGTTAAAATATGTTATTGAAGTGTAACTTAGGAACCCTATTTAATAAACTATTTATAAACGGTTATTTATAAACATTGTTTATAAAGTTCGACGTGATAATATTTTGTTGATCCATTTTTTTTTAAAAGTAAAAAATGGTTGGTGAAAACTTTTAACCGGTAGAAATTGTTTTCAAAAAATTGTCCATTAATAGTAATTCATATTTGTTGATAATAAGATTCATTAAATAAGAATATTAAAAAAATAAGAAATTAATATACTTGTAATAAGACTCGTTGAAAAGGAAATTATTTGACAAGCTTCAAATCCTGATAAAGTACATAATGCAATTTACCTTCTTCACAAGACTCTCGATCCGGGGTAGCGATCCATTAAGGATGCGCTTCAACCTATTTGAGACAATGAATTAATTATTTGCCTGTTACTCATTGACTTTCAATGATAATCAGATCAAAGTTAGAAACTATTAATAGTAAGTTAACGGGAGCTGACTGGTCAACATTCAAAATCACTCCAAAACAGCGTTACTTTCTCGTTATAAAATATGAAACAAAATTTTCTCATTGACATGAATTAAAAATAATAATAAACTCTTTCAAAATAATAATAATAATAATAATAATAATAATAATAATAAACAATTGTTTGAAATTTCATTTTTCCAGGGATGTTGATGCTCGATTCTATTGGAGCCTTTGTTTAGTTAAGGTTGACTAGGGGTGGACGTGGTTCAGTTTGGTTCTGGTTCTCGTAAATCGATGATTTTTTTATTAATGGAACCAATTACTTGAATTTTTAAATAATAAATGTAAATTAAAACCTGTTTATATCCGCTTCTTCATTAGAATCCATCTACATCATTACTAAATAGAAAATGAAATTTTTAGTTAACAAAACAAAGATTTAGAAAAAGTAACATGTTATTCTAAGTCAAAGAAGAAGAAACTAGTCTGAAGGAAGCTCGTCGACCTGTTGAAATTTAGAGAATCGAACATAAAGGCAGTTTAGACTTATAGTTATAGATTACGATGAAGTTCTGAATCACATTCTATCTTATGCCGTGTGAGTTAGGGATGTAATTTGCAATTTGAGTTTGGGTTAACTCTTGAGAATTGATGAATTGGGTCGAGGTTTATATATACATAAATTTTAAAAAATAAACATCATTTTCGTTGATGGTAACTAAGGAGTGCAACGATTGTTGTGTTATAGGAGTGTAAGTAAAGCAGTGTGAATGCGTATTTATAATTGAAAAGAAGAAAAACGAATTAGAATTAGAATTTAGATTTATGATTTAAAATCTTTGTCTAATATGAAATGAGATAAAATGTATGTTAAATAATATTTTTGTACATTTCACATTTATAATTTTAGATTTTTAATTTTTTGGTGAGATGAATATCCACTAATTTGTAAAATATATATATATATATATATAGTTTGGTTCTTGGTTCTGGTTCTGGAAAGAGAACCGGAACCAGAACCAAAACCGAATGGTTCTTGATTCTAAGAATCAAACCATTATTTTTTTTTATGTAGAACCGAACCAAACCGCTTGGTTTGGTTTGGTTCTGGTTTGGTCTGGTCTGGCTCAGTTATTTTGTCCACCCCTAGGTTGACCCGTCTCACCTCAAGCCTTTGACATCCAAACCTTTTTTATGCACCGTTTGTTAAAAATTTTGTATTTAAAAACGTGTTTTTTTTATATTTTTTAAGTAAAATATATAATTAAAAAAGTAAAAAGAGAAAATACGTATGATTAAAAAATGATTTAAAAAATTGTATTATAAAAAATATGTTTTTAATGCCAAACAAAGGCTTAAACATACATCAATATGGTAAGACTACCCATATTTCAAGTGCTAGTCTTTTGGCCCCAACAATTATGGTGTATATATGTATTAAAATTGTGCCCCCATCGGTACCTCTACAAATTTAGAGTTTAATATAAGTTAAAGTCAACATTTAATCTTAACTACATATTTTATGAAGTCTATAACTTTTCAACCACACATTTCATCAACTTTATCAAAATTTATTAAAAAATTGATTTTTATTCATATCAAACAAGAGCTATGTAAGCGATATAAAGCCTACATCCACTACCTGATCCAGCTCGTGGACATAATATGACCAACTCTATTTCGATATTGGCCTTAATACTAAATGATAGCAACTAAAAACTAATTGGCGTCGAATCAAAATATTGAGCAATAACATATTATTCCAATTCAACATCCTCAGAAATTCTTGATTAAAAAGATCATTTATAAAGGGGTAATTGGCGCAAAACGTTCCTACCTTTGGACTCTCTGACGAAATTCATCCATTCCTTTGATTTCTTAGCAATTTCATCTCCACCTTCACCTTTTTTGGAAGTACACGTCCCTATCGTTAAAAATTCTGCTAATTGACCAACAAATCATCAATTGACCATTTTGATGAAGGGTAAAATAATCTTTTTACATTATTTAATTTATGGTAATTGACGCAAAATGTCCCTACCTTTGAACTCTCTTGCAGAATTCATCAATACCTTTGATTTCTTGGAAATACACGTCCCTACCATTAAAAATCTTGCTAATTGACCAACAAATCATCCATTAATCATTTTGATGAAGGGCAAAAAAAAATCTTTTTATATTATTTAATTCTTTGGTTCTTCCTCTATTAGAGACTCTGCTTTATAGATCGATTCTTGCGGAACTAAGCATTTGGCCACCAAATCAACAATGAAATTTTCAATCTTATACTCAATACTTTGTTTGATATCTCCATATCTCCAATCGTACGACTACCGGAAAACACAAAATCGAAAGTACTATTCTTGAATGGTTGCTTAAAACATCGACCTAAAATTACTATAATATCGAATACTTTCTTAAAAATCTCTGTTGAATCCTCCACCCCATCAATTTCAACGCGAAAGCGTCAGCACCCGTCTATGTTTCGACGCAAAGAACCTTATAATTGGAGATCAAAAAGCCTTCATAAATCAGATTTTGGAAGATCGAGGAATAGAAATTAATGGCCTTTTGCAAACCTTTGAAGGCCCAGAGTTCCAGGCATCTACTTCGGCATCGCCGACACAAAGTTTCCATTGGGGGAGGCGATTTCATCCTTTTATTTTATTTTTTATTCCTGTTATAAAGTTTTAAATTAAATAATATAAAAAGACTCTTTTGTCCTTCATCAAAATGATTAATGCATGATTTGTTAGTCAATTAACGAGATTTTTTAATGATAGAGACGTGAATTTAAAAATAAAAAGGTAAATGTGAAGATGAAATTGCTAAGAAATAAAGGTAGTGACGTTTTGCATCAATTACCCAAAAATAAATAATGTAAAAGACTTTTTTACCCTTTCATCAAAATGGTCAATTGATGATTTGTTAATCAATTAACAGAATTTTTAACGATAGGGGCGTGTATTTTCAAAAAAAGTGAAGGTGGGATAAAATTGTCAAGAAATCAAAATTATGAATAAATTCTGCAAGAGAATCCAATGGTAGTGACGTTTTGCGCCATATAGGATTCGAACTGAGCTCGAATTGGGCTTTCACTAGGGACATTTTGACGGTTCATACCATTTTTATCATTTTTAAAAAAGAAAACGATGTAAATAATTATACATGAATTTCGTTTTATTTTTTTAATTCAAAGAGTAGTAAACGTTACGAACGCGTTTGTGCCGTTAAGTCCATCATCACGCGTGTCTAAAATTACGGACATTCCACTTTTTTCGTCTTACTATGAATTCACCATCTTCCTCTCTTTCTTTCCCATACAAACCATATTATCCACCCACTCTCCTTTATATAATATATATATATATATATAAAAAAAAAAAAAAGTTAGTCCTCAATCATTTATCGCCAACCAATTTTTCCAATTTCCACTATCATTTTCCGGTGACTCAGTAATCGTAGATTGGAGTATAGTATGGCATCAACTCCTCCATCGGCGTCGTATTGGTGTTACCAATGCACCAGATTCATCGCCATCTGTCCGGAAAACAACTTAGTTTGCCCATATTGTGATGGCGGATTTATCGAGGCGGCGGAGGCGCTGGCTTTCTCGCCGGACCCTCGACAAAGATTCGACTCTCCCCGAAACTCAGCTGGTATGGGGTATCGCCTTCGTCGTCGCCGTCGCGATAGATCTCCGTTTAATCCTGTAATTGTTCTCCGCAACCCTTCGGAAAACCAGGCCGGTAATGAAGAGGAAGGAGGAGGAACAGGCGGCGGAGTAGGAGAAAGGAGCTACGAGTTGTACTACGATGACGGTGTTGGATCGGGGCTCCGACCTTTACCGTCAACCATGTCGGAGTTCTTGATGGGATCTGGATTCGATCGACTTCTCGACCAGCTCTCACAGATCGAAATCACTGCCTGGGGCCGCCATGAGAACCCGCCGGCGTCCAAATCATCCATCGAATCAATGCCAATGATTAACATAGCTTCAAGCCACGTGAACTCCGATTCACACTGCGCCGTTTGTAAAGAAGCCTTCACGCTCGGATCCGAAGCTCGTGAAATGCCTTGCAAACATATTTATCATTCTGATTGTATCCTTCCATGGCTCTCCCTGCGAAACTCCTGCCCAGTTTGCCGCCATGAATTACCTAGCGAGTCCGTCTCAGAAAATTCGGCTCAACCCGGGAACGACGGGAGTGTTGGACTGACGATATGGAGGTTGCCTGGTGGAGGTTTTGCCGTCGGGAGGTTTATGGGCGAACCTAGAGGTGGCAACGGAACCTCCGGGAACGGGCAAGGGACTATGCAAGGGGTTTATACAGAAATTGACGGTGGATTTAACAATGATGACGGCATGCCCCGGAGAATTGAGTGGGGTGTAACGAGGAGAGGGAGGAGAGAACGTGGTAGAATCAGTCGACTTTTTGCTAACTTGTCTTCGATTTTTAGGAGATCTAGATCGGATCATTCCTCCTCAGGTGGAGTTCGGGTTAGCCGGAGTTGGAGCTTGTCGGGTTCGGGTTCATCGGCGTTTAGTAGGTATGTTTTGAGAAGGAATAGTAACAGAAATTGGGTTGCCGGAGAGGTGGAGAATGGGATGGCAAGATGGTAAATTAAAATTGTTTATCAATTTTTTTATAGAAAAATAATTGTAGAAATATGACGTCATTTCCAAGTAATTAATTTTATCTTTTTTCAAGTCATTTCATTTGATCTTATGTATAGCAAGGTACGCTCTCGACCTGAGAGTTAATTTTAATTTTAAATTCATCTCAAATGAGTACTCAATTGCCATTTAATTTGATTATGTATCTTGTTGGCTTTCAATTTATGCGTATTTGATGCTGATTCTTGTTCTTTGATGACTTGATTAATGATTACCATCGACATAGGACGACCGAAAGTATATTTTCACTGAATATATATCTCGATGAAACTACGACAAGAGAATGGTGTAACGCTAACACAGAGACCGTTATCATCGAGGCGATTCAAACAGGAGATGGCCCAAATATTTCTTATGCTTAACCATTAATGGATTCCTCGGCGTCCATTGTACAATACGTTTTTCTCCTCTCTGTTCACTTGATCAACTGGCTAAAATCTTGGGTTTGACTGAAGTTTTTGAAATGATAAGTTGCAGGAACATTCAAACTGAAGGCGAAATGCTCGTTCCTGTGTATAAACTGTATATCATAATCTTGCAAGCTGGTTGGGAAAGTAGAATAACTAGTCTCTAGTTTCTTAGCCTATCGGTTGATAATTCTTATAAACAAAAAAATGTTTCGAGATAGAATATGTTGTTGAAAAATGATTTGAGAAAATATGTTTAGTTAAAATTGTTTGATGAAATGTGTTGTTTATTAAAAAAGGCTTCCGTTTGATAAAAAAATCTTGTTTATAAACAAAAAATTGCCCTTTTTCGATATAAAATATATGGTTGAAAAATAATTTGAAATAATATGTTTGGTTAAAAAGTGATTTGAAAAAATGTGTTATTTATTATAAATAAAAAAGAGGCCTTGGAGCAGTCTGGATTTTAATAAATTTTACCTCCTATAAAATAAATTCAAATTTTAAGCACCTTTGGTCCTAAATGAATGAAAACTGTTTGTTTTAATTATAATTATAAAAAAAACTACTCTAACGATAGAAAAAAATCCTATTGTTTACAAGAGGTGTTCATGTGACAAAATACATAGTCTATCTCTTCGATATAAAATATATGGTTGAAAAATAATTTGAAATAATATGTTTGGTTAAAAAGTGACTTGAAAAAATGTATTATTTATTATAAATAAAAAAGAGGCCTTGGAGCAGTCTGGATTTTAATAAATTTTACCTCCTATAAAATAAATTCAAATTTTAAGCACCTTTGGTCCTAAATGAATGAAAACTGTTTGTTTTAATTATAATTATAAAAAAAACTACTCTAACGATAGAAAAAAATCCTATTGTTTACAAGAGGTGTTCATTTGACAAAATATATAGTCTATCTCTTCGATATAAAATTTTCCCCTTTTTCGATATAAAATATATGATTGAAAAATAATTTGAAATAATATGTTTGGTTAAAAAGTGACTTGAAAAAATGTGTTATTTATTATAAATAAAAAAGAGGCCTTGGAGCAGTCTGGATTTTAATAAATTTTACCTCCTATAAAATAAATTCAAATTTTAAGCACCTTTGGTCCTAAATGAATGAAAACTGTTTGTTTTAATTATAATTATTAAAAAAAAAAAAAAAACTACTCTAACGATAGAAAAAAATCCTATTGTTTACAAGAGGTGTTCATGTGACGAAATACATAGTCTATCTCTTCATTACCCTATATTGAGGCACAACCATGTTAAACAACTATAACTTTTCTTACGGTTGACAATTTTGTAAATAAAAAATAATGTAATAAAATAACAAGTGAAAACTTTACATTAATATAAAGATCTTACTATTACATGCATATGAATCCATCTTTAGTATTATTCTTATGACATAAGCGAAGAGGTAGTTAATATATGATTTCAGGCACATCTCAACTGACAAAGGTTGCGATCCACAAACGTTGACAGTGTAGAAATTGCATATTAGAATTTTCACATGTTCGAATTTGTTAGGCACTTTGTCAATTCACTGAATAGTGCTAAACCTTGATCATCTGAGGACATGCTAAACCTTGATCATCTGAGGACATGCTGCAACCCAAACTCAAAAGATATTTAGACTAGGATTGGTGGGATGCGCCAAGCCAAAGCAACACTAAGGCAAAGCTTGAAAGCCCCAATAGCAGCATCCAAACTCAAAAGATATTTAGACTAGAATTGGTGGGACTCAAAAGATATTTAGACTAGAATTGGTGGGATGCGCCAAGCCTAAGCAATAGTGCAACACTAAGGCGACGCTTGAAAGCCCCAGTAGCAAGCTACTGTAATGGGCCTTCCCCCTTAAAAAATTAATTTAATATCGTGTGAATCAATGATCCACATATCAGATATTAAACTGATAAGAACAGATACTACACTTGATCTTAGCCAAAAGGCCGAGAAAGGTATGCTTATCAACATCATGGGCCGGAGTTTTTATAATACTCAAATTCCTCTCACACTTTCTCAAGACTCGATGTGGGATAACAAACTGTAAAACTTCAAAATCATCAAACATTCTCCTAAATCCCACCCCGTTTCCAGTACGTCCAGAAGACGCCCTCAGATCGGATGGAGAGTTCAACAACTGGAAGCATAGCAGTACGGCAAAACGTCTTTCAGAAATCATTTTACATTACTATAGTCAGTTTATGGGTTATGAAATTGGATAACTGTTTCGTTGGAGTTCAACGAGTAGACGGTATATCATGAAATATCTTCACTAAATTAGTTCTTGCTGATCAGAAACTCACCCATCAAATTAAATTTGCGTGTCGAAAAATAGCTACAAATATTGGTTAGTGCATATAGGAGAATGGACATAGATGATGGATGAATGTCATCGTCTCCTATGCCAAGTATATAGTTCAAAAAGATTTGATGTTTTTCAGGGAGATTATATCCAAATTCATGATACGCATCCCAGAACTGTGCTTCGCTGCAAACTGCCAAGTGTAATGGAATGCAATATGCAAGCATTGGAGATGTTGTATGAGTTATTCAAATTGAACAAAGAAAGGAACGACCCAAGTATAAATAGGCTCAGCATGATACGTGGTGCTCAAGTTTAAGCCATACAACTATAGTGTATTCATTACACCAACGTGTTGGAGAGCTTACTGATAAATATAAAATTTACACTTATCTTGTATCCAACGTTGCTAGCTAATTTTCTAATGATTTCCATCGTGTTTTACAGTCAAACTTGAGTTTGGGAGGAGGTGGAGCTTGAATTCTAGCTCGTTGGAGGGAGGAGGTCCTCAATGCGTATAGTATGACATCCCTAATTGTTCATAATTGCGTAAAAATTATTTGTAGAGCTTATTTAATTTTTATGGAAAGAAAAGTGAGAAAAACGTAAATATTAAAAAAATGAAAAGTTATGAAAAACGTGTTTAAACTTCAAGAGACGACACATATGAACTTCGAGAATATGAAATTTTATTTTTTCTTTTGATCAACAGATAGTTGCCGATGAATTTTTAAATCAATTTTTAAAAATAGTTATTTATTGAAAGTATCGAAAACCTAGTTTTAAGTGGTTTATTTTAGTGAGCCATAACTCTCATCTCGAATTACCTTTTCTTGTGTGGTAAAATATATGTAAAAATGGGTCGTGAGTACTTTGAAATTGGACCAAAAACTTGAGATTTCAACCTCATTTGTTGCCTCGACACTTAGCTTGAACATATCCTCTCGATGGAAATTTTTTTAAACTTGAAGAAGCATGAGGTGGCACCCTAGCTAGCATAGCATAGCCACGCCCATCCCTAGCTTCTCTTAGTCATTCCTTGACCTCCTACTTGCATGGATTAGGCTAAACAGCTTCAGCTTAGCCATAATTATAAAGATAGCATCTGAATCATCTCCTAGTCAAGCATGAGTCTTAAAATCCTATACACCATCTTTCTCTCCATGCTGTTGAGAAAATTCCTTTTTCAAAGTGAAATATTCGCTTGTAATGAAGTTGACACAAATATGAAATCAAAAAATCAAGATAATGAAGAAATAATTGGGAAGAACAATATCGAACTTGAATCGCATAGAATGCTATCTTAAGAGTGAAATTTGTTCCCTCTAGTAAAGAGAATGCTCAAGGGTCTCCAAGAAAATTGTTTTAGCGGATTTCAAGCCTCAAATCAAGTATCAAATAATACAATTGATAAACTTGGAGAATAGGAACAAAAGGAGCAAATTTAGAAGATTCTAAGTATAAAAAGATCAAAATTTTGGGATGATAATCGCAAGTGAGGTATATTGAAATTTTTTTATCAAAACCATGAATTCTATACCTATTTATAAAATTTCATCACCCCAATTCGTGATCTATACAACTCTTCATGAAAGAGTGTAAGTTATTGTTGAAAAGGTGCATGAGAAAATCTGAAAATTTTCTCCAACGGTCAAATTTTATGACCACGCGATCGTGCGGTGTGAGGCCCACGCGATCGCGTGATGCCCCAATTTTTAAACAGAGACGAATCCGTTCAACCACGCGATCGCGTGGTTCTCATTTTGGCCGGACTTCCAGGTCCGGTCGGTCCGGACCAATTGGTCTGTCCAGTTTGTATTTGATCCGGTTTTCGCACTCCTTGGACCAGTTCTCTATATTTTAGACCGGTTCTTGTACTTTTTCAACCTTATATATATATATTTGAACAACATTTCATAGCACATGCAACCCTAAAGTCTATAAATAGAAGAGAGTTTGTGACGCCCCGAGTTCCGTAAAACTCGGGTCGTCAGGTCGTCCTTTCAACTAATTATTTAACAAATATTTTGTGAAAATAAACTAATTTTTTTTTAACTTCACATTCATTTGAAAAATTAGCAACGGTAGCTCAATTTAAATAAATCTACTTGAAAAAATTCCATAAAACTCTAAATTTCAACAGGTAGAATTAACAAGTTCCAATAATCTTGACTTTCAAAATAACTTAAAATAAATGTTTGTCATAATTGCCCCTCATTTGCTTCCGCCTCCGAACTCTACAAATGTTGTTAAAACGGAGTGAGTATTTCAAAAGAAATACTTAGTAGACTCATCGTCAATAATTAATTTACAAGATAATTGAACAAGTAATTATGCAAATAATATAGTGACATTCTCTTCTTAGTCATAGGCCTCACGTAGTGAGTGCAATATGAACATATTCTTGTCTTGTCTTATGCAAATAAAGCATATAAGTTATAAAATGCATAACATAAATTTCTCTTCTTATCTCATAAGAGATTTTCTATTTTTGTCTCATGCAATTAAGCATATAAATCACATAAAATCCACATAACACATGCAATTATAATATAAATCAATTAGTGGGGGCGAGTCTACCTTAATTTATCTCGAATCACATAAAAAGTGGAGCGGGAAGTAGCTTCAATCTCTCAATCGTCCACACGTTTCGTCTAGCCAAAATATGAAATAAGCCTTTAATTAGTAATTCGAAATTTTAAGGTTTTAAAATGATAAAGTAAATTTTAGGGACTCAATTGGAAAGTTATATTAAAACTAAAATTTGAAAATTTTAAGGACTGAAATAGACTTTTTCAAAAATAATGGGGCTAATTAGAAACATTTTAAAACCGCAGGGGCTGAATAAAATATTTAAACCCAGAGAATGAAATAACTCAATTTAAAAATAGGGGCTGAGATGTGTAACTTTAAAATTGAAGGGATTGAATTAAAACATTTTAAACTAAAAGGACTGGAATTGAATGATTTTAAATCCTCGAGAGCTAAAAGGAAAATTTCAAAATTTAAATAAATAAATAAATAAAAGACAGATCTCTCATTTCTCTCTCACATTCGATCCAAGCAGAGAAGAGAGGAGAGGAGAGCCGGTGACGTGAGACCACCGGCCGAGCAACCGGTGATGGCGCCACAGGTGCGAGACAGTGAGGAGAGGGGCGGTGTAGGTGTGAGTGAAGAAAATGACGTTCAAAGTTTGATTTTGGGTTGTGATTGGGTGCAAAAACCAGGTTAACCGAGGCTCAGGTGGGGTGATTTCCGGCGAAAATCCGGTCAAAGCAGTCGGTGGTCAAGGTATGTGTTGGGCTTCGTTTGATTCTTGGAGTTTTTTGTTAAATTCTTGGGTTGAATTTGGAGTTGTGCAGATTGATGGAGGCGGCGGATTTGGTGTGTGAGTGGCGGTGGTTATGGATGTAAGTGGTTTCAGCTCGATGACTAGGGTGGCAGGTTGTGGTGGCACTCGATCGTGGAGGTGGTGGTGGCTGCTGCATTTGGTGGTGGCGGTGAAGTGGTTGTGCAGATGGGTCTACAGAAAATGGAGGTGGTTCAGTTTTGTCTTGCATGGGTGGTCGAGCGGCGGTGGTGCTTGTTGAGGCTTTGTGGTTGCAGATTGTGGGAGTATGCTCAGTGTTTGGGATTGAAATCTGAAATTTCAGATTGTAGAAACGAGGTGGAAGAAGAGTCTTACCCAAAATTTTTGGCTTGGCTGCACAAGGAAGAGGAGGAAAGGAAATGGGAAATCTGAATAGTAATTTGGTTAGGGCACAACCTTTTAGGTGGATAAGTGGGGTAAGATTTAGGCTGGAAGGAAAATTCCTTATTGGACTTAATTGGATTGGGTTTAAAATGATCAAGATTTGAACAACAAAATTCTTGGACCTAAAATAATAAAAGCGGAAAATACACGGAGGAAAATTTTTGGAGATGCAATTTCCTAAATCAGGTTTGAACTATAATATTTCAAAATTCAGATGTCAATTAGTTTTTAAAATATATTAAGTAAACTATAAAAATATACTTCAATCGTCCAAGTGTCCAACCCATATCCACCTCGTTACAAAACCATTTATCTGTAACCCTAATTCCCTCAATTTGCCCTTTCCTCTCTCTCAACCCACAGACAACAAGATCTCTAACCCCAAACTTCGACAATCAGTGCGGTGGCAGTACCTCAACTTCAGGCGCAGTGCCACAATCAATATCTACCACCCAGACACTGATAATCAGCGGCGGCAGTATCGCGCCTCCGGTGAAGTGCCACTTTTGACCATCGTTGTGCAATGGTTGTGCAGTAGGCTCAACTGCAGGGTCATGAAGTGTTGTCTGCACGAGCAACAATGTTGCGAGCGATTGTCGTCAACCTTAAGTGCATTGACTGCTTCGCTACTGCAGCAGTCGGTGAGAGGCAGCTTCCACCGTACATCTTCATCGTCGCTCTCTCCCTAACAGTGGTGTGGTTGTGATTATTTTATCATGTGGTTGTGTTTTATGCAATAGTTGAGGTGGTTATGGTGGTGTATGTGGTATTGATTTTTGATTTGAATGTGGATTTGTTGTGATGGTGGTGACCTTGAAATAAATTGGTTCGATTGAGTTGTGGATATGGTGGTATCGACAGTGGCGATGAAGTGGGTGTTATGCAAGCAGGTATGCAGGCAGGCGGTCATTGAGCGATAGATGGTGGTGGTTGAGCTATAGTCGTTATTGGGGTGGGGAGGCGGAGTTGAAACGGTGGTGGCGGTGGGTGAGGTAGTGGTGGTGAGTGTTTTTGACCAAATATTTTGAGTGATTGTGACCAATAAACAATATGTGACCATACAAATTTTAGATTGTGACTCACAATTTTTTAAGCTGTGACTAATTATTTTAAAATTTGTAACCGAAATAAATTGTGTTCTATAATATTGTGATTTGTGATCAAGAATCAAGTCATGAACTAAGAAATTTATATATTGTGATCATTGTGACTTATAAAATTTGAGATTTGTGACCTATAAATTTTAAGATTTGTGATAGAAATTAGTTGTGACCTAAGAGATTTGCAAATTGTGATCGAAAAATATGCAGTGGCAGATTATTTTACAATTTGTTATCAAGAAACACATTGTGACTTATAAATTTTATTATTTGTGATTGAGAAATAAGTCATGACCTATAATACTTTTCATTTGTGACTGATTAATTTGATAATTTGTGATCGAAAATAAGTTGTGACCTATAAATTTTTAATTTGTGACCGAAAATAAAGTCTTGACCAAATATTTGTGACCAAGAGATTTGTTGTGAGCCATATTTGTGATCGAGAAATAAGCCGTGACCTTTAATAGTTGTGATTTATGATCGAATAATAATTTGTGACCGATTAATTTGAAAATTTGTGATTTAAGAAAAAAAATGTGACCAATGAAATTTGCAATTTGTGACCAATAAAGAAATTGTGAATAATTTGTTAAGTTGTAACCAATTGATTCGAGACTTGTGACCAAAAAATAGTGACCTACAAAATTCGAAATTTATGACCTAAAAAATTGTGATTGTGACCACAAACTTATGACCTAATTTGTAACTTGTGACCTAAAAAATTGTGACTTGTGACCATAAACAATAAAATATATAATTAATTATGACCTGATTTTTGAAATAAAACCTTAAGTTTCTTAATTTTGAAAATGTGTACTTTAAAAACCTTAGTTATGTATTCTTCCCATAATAAAATTTGGACTTAAATGAATTGGACTCAAAATTACTAAAATTTGGATTTAAAATTGATAAGGAATTTGATACTTTAAATTATTCGAGATTGGACTCGATTTGAAATAGATTTAAATTCGTTTAATAATGGCTAGACGGACACGCTTTCATTTTAAAATAAAATTGAGATTAAAACTTAGCGACACGTTTTTCGAGAAAAACTATTTTATATTATTGAAAAATTCTCGATCGCTAAAGAGTTTATAATAAAACATCACATCACATTAAAATTTCAGCAAGGGAAAGTGAGAGAAAAACTTCCTTCCTGGAAAACTCTAGGCGAGAAGTTATAGTAATTTCTTGATTTTAATTTGGTATATTATCGTTTGATTGGCCAAATTTTCCATGAATTTGCTTTCCTTGCTTAAGTCAAATTACCTTAGGCTGCATTTGATAGCGATGGTGAAATTTGGGTGGAAAGAAAATGAATTTCAGGGAATTGGAAGTTTCATGTGTTTGATTGGTTTAATTTGTTAGGTAAAAAAAGTAGGGAATTTTCTAACTGTTATTGTTTGATTGACATTATTTTTCATGGCAAATAAAACAAAATATAGTTATTTTAATCAATTTTTTATTTTTGTTTTTTCACATATTTGTACCTGATAATAATAATGTTAATTTTTGGGAAAAAAAAATTAATTAACAACAACAAAATAGATCAAACGTAACGAAATTGATACGCTATTTTGACTGGAAAATAAATTCTCCTCGTTAGGCAAGAAAAGGAATTCCTCCAAAAACTGGAAAAGACGCGCGTGAGCTTCAAAGTCAGAAATCAAATTACCTGGAAATTGTTTCATATCAAACATGACAAGTAAGAAAAAAAGGCAGGAAAATGTTTCTTTTCTAAGAAAAATGCCTCTTTCAAACGCACCCTTAGTTCTTTTGATTAGGAAACATGTTTTTGTAAAGTTCTAAATGAAAAGAAACAAGTATGGATCAAATAAAAACAGAAAAATATAGTTTAGTTTCTGAAAAATCGTTTGGTGTCGACACTTGGTGAAGAAGATGACTGGGTGTGTCGACACGGATATCGGCGCTCACGTTAACACCCCTGTAGACATCCATATAGACCCCTAACCATTTTTTAGTTTTAATCTTCGTATTTTTCTTTCACGTGATTTTCAGGTTAATAATATCACATCCATGTACTATGAGTATTCGATGCAACTTCTTACTTGTGGCATAATGTGTTAACGTGCTTTTGGTATGATGTTATTCGATTGATTATGAATCATGAAGAAAATATTTATGCGTGAGAATTATAGATTCGAACTCTAGTCCATCTATGATAATAATTATGTTGTGGATATCGATTTTGTATGTTTGAAGCCCACTGCGGCCCTGAGGCTATGACGATCGACATTTTATTTGAGTAATTTTAATGGGGGTTGAGTAGGTGACAAGTAAAAGGAAGAAGTCCATTGATTTGTGGCCACCTTATCGATATCTAGTTTGTGGACTTATTTAAGCGCTTGAGGTAGAGGAGAGAATATATAATTGGCCTCAAAGCATTGTTTTAAAAAGGATATGCATGTGTATCGATTACTCATTGGATTGTTATTCATATTTTCATGTTTTACAAAATGTAGAAGTTGTACTTTGATATGATCGAGGTGATCTCGCAGGAGTGGATAAAATCGGGCGACATAATGTTTTACATTTATGTGGTGGAAATACACACTTGACATATGTACCATGATTTTTCAGCTTTGACTTGGTTCTCCGTTTTCACTTTTACATAGACTTCTATGATATGGAAACTATGAATTTTGTGTACTCTGATAAATTTTTGGGAGAACAGTGGTATATGTAGTAGTAACAGTTGTAATAGTCTTATTGTAAATAGAAATGATGACATATCGAAAAACTTTTGTAAGACCTCGTTTCGAAATGACTACGTAAATTAGCTCAAAAATGTTTTATAAAAATGTCTTACATTGTGAAAGGCGTGAGTTCAAAATGACATTTCAATTTCCAAAAATCATGTTTTAGACTATTATGTATTGACATCTAAACCTTAGATGTCGACTCCAAAACAAATTTCCTCGAAAATAGTGCACATGTCGACACCTTGTATGTTGGTGTCGACACCAAAAGTCATGCAGTCAAGCCTGCAGTTTCAAGTACTCTGGTGTCTACACTAGTGTCGACACCAAAGATTTTTTTGCACTAAAAATTTTAAATTTTATCCCATTTTTCAACTTATTAGTTATGAAGTTTGCGTAATCACAAGCTTGGTATCACAACTATCATTTTAAAAGCGGTTATGTAGACTTCAGATACATATAAAACTCATCGATCGACATTTAAACTTGAGAGGGAAGATTGTATGTTTGTTTTACAATATGTTGGATTGTCTTTTATCGCATGCAATTGATTTTGTTAGTAAAATGAAATTTCAACATAATATATATACTGAAAAGGCAAACCGTAATTGTGTTACATGAGTGATTGATAGAATTTGGGGTCCCAACAGACATGGGAGTTGATAGATTCTGGGATCACAATAGACGTGAGAGTCTTGTTAGGTGATAGAATCTGGATAAGGTTGTATGAGTACAGTTGCTCCATTAGGTTAGGACTCATGGAATCACAACCCATATTCGAATAAAATGTTGGGTCAGGTTTAACACCGAAACATCAGTTCCGAAACCATGTCATCCATCAACCTCGAGCAACTTAATCCCGATTAGGGGTGTGTTTAGGGTCTACAAGGAGGTTAGATGTGAAAGGTCATTGGGGTTCCATCCTTGGCAGTGGGACCAAGTTTGGCAATGGTTGACTCCGAGTGTATGCGAAAGGTCAAGTATTAGCCTCTGTTTCGTAAAATTTATTTATAAGTTTTGTTTATAAACGATCATTGGATAATTTTTTGGAAAAGTCAACAATTTCGATTGATGAAAGATTTCTACTCACCATTTTTTACTTTTCAAAAAAAATGGATCAACGAAATATTTTCACATCGCTATTTATAAACAATATTTATAAATGGTTTACCAAACAAGGCAAATAATAATAATAATAATAATAATAATAATAATAATAATAATAATAATTTTTTATTAAATTTTAAATTAATCATACATTAAAAAAGTTACTATTTTTTTGAATTTTATAAAAGGGTTTTTAGTTAAAGGGATTGGTCAAACAATAATCTTTAGTATAATAGATCTCTTTTAAATATATTTTGATAAATGATCTTATATTCTTTGAAAGGTCAATATTACCCTTAGTTTTTATATTGCACAATATACCCTTAATTTAATCAGATTGATTTATTTCAGGATTACTAACTATATTGAATTTTTGTAATCTTTTTAGTTGTTGTAAATATTCTCTATATTTGAATAATTTTTCAAAGGAGTTAGGTTGTCTTTCTTTAGTTAGATATCCTAATATTATTCCTTCTTAAACTTCTTCTTCTATATCTTTGTGTTCAAGTACAATTTTTTGAACCGTATCTATATTTTTAGCGGTTTCAACATATTCGAATCCTATATTATTTAGGCAAGATCTAAAGTTTTTAAAACTAACCTGAGAATCTAAGTTCAGTATTTTCTTGTAACCAAATTAGATATTGTTGTTGTTCGTATTGGTGCATATCGATGGGACCCAAGATGAGATCCGATGTAAAGGAGGTTCAATATTCGAGGCTAAACAAAGTGACTAAGTCGAAAGAGGAGCCAAGAATCAAGTTGGAGTCAAAATTCAAGTTGAAGAAATGAAGACGGAGTCACAGCCAATTTCAATTAAAGTTTTGACAGAGATAAATTCTGAATTTGAGCTTCACTACTTCTCGAAGAATTGTAGCCCTTTTTGTCTAGTTTCCAATGCATTTTGAATCATCTAAATCGGACATCAAGATCAAAAGTTATGACCAAAATACTGAGAATGGCGCGTGTAGAATGTTGGTCTCCTACGCGATCGCGAGCCAAAACAAGTTCAGGATCGCAAGCATTTCGGAGGCAGTGAATTTTTGTAATCTCCACGCGGAGGATTTCCTCCACACAATCGCGTGGATGTTCAGAATGCAGATTTTCGCGAGTTTTTCTTTTAAAATCAAACCTTTTTTTTTTCTTTTGGTACTATAAATAGACTCATTTGAAACCCTAGAACAATAACTTTGGATGTTCAATATATTGCTTTTGAGAGAGTCTCCCATGGGTGAGGTAAACCCTTTCATCTTGTAATCTTCTTGGAATGTCTTCAACTAATTCTTGAGTATTATTATTTTTGTGTTTGTTATTGATTTTTCTGCCACCTTGAAATTTGTTTAGTTGATACCCATTGGGCTTGATTCCTTAATCAATGAATTTTGGGTTAGAATTAAACTTGGGTTAAGGTGTTTTCTTTACCATTTTAACTTTCTTGGGTTGGTATTAAATTGTTGTGAGAATTTTTAGTTTAAACACCAAAGGGATTCGCATCATTTGGTATCAAAGTTTGACTATAATTTGGTAAACCTATCATTTTGCATTATTTTTGTTAAAAAAATGAAAATTAGAAAAAATTTGAGAAAATTCTATGTTCTTGAGTTATGTTGATTTTATATATTGGGTATATTGATTGTGAGTTTTTCAGGGGAATTTCACTGTTCATACACTACAAAATCTACAATATCCAAAAGTGTACACTTAAAGTGTTTGACAAAATGTCTCAATAAAAAAATACTACATTAATGCTTTGTTGTTCAATACCCATATAATGCTAATTACTTGTGGCTATCCAATTCCATTATTGTTTTCAAAAAAAAAAAAAAATCCATTGCTGAAATTGTGTTCTCAAAATTTTATCCCATATATCACTTGCTTCATACATTGGGTATTATTGATCATTCCTTCCTTGTTACATTTGGGTTGTGAGGGGCTTTCATATATCAACATTATACCCATCCAAGGCTATTCAAAGATTAAGTAAAAAGTGTTTGATAAATTACCTCATTGAAAAATTAAACTATTTGTGCTTATTGCTCTACATTTGTGCCTTATCAGTTACTTGTGTTTGTTCATTCCCAATTGTTGAAATTATATTCTTGACATCTTTTCCCACATAACATATGTTCATTGTGAGTATAGCAATTAAAGAAATTTCACTTGCTATTGTGTTTACTTTGCTTCTAAATTACTTCTTCTTGTTTGTAATTTCTTTAACTTCACAAGAATTATACTTATTAGTTTGGTTGATTACCTTCCTTGGAGAACTTGAGAAAAGAAACTTTGAGTGGAAAAAGGCAAGAGTGGTGAACTCATTAGAAGGTAAAAGCCAAAATTTGAGTGAAAACACGAGAGAAAATATTCTTGTGAGAACACTTTCACACTTGCACATCATGTCCAATTTCAATACTCAAAGTGAGCAAATTTTCAATGCTCAAACTCAAGATTTGAATTACTTGTTGCAAAATCTTTCAACCACCATGGCTAGACAAATGGAGAATATTGGGGGTGGGTTGAAAAAATTAGGAACAAAAGGGGAGAGTACATCAACTGGGGGAGATGAAGAAAAGATGGGTAGTAGAAGAAGGGTGAGGGATAATTTTGGGGACATTGTATATAGGGATGGAATTAGAAAACAAAATGGAAGTTTGAATAGGAAAATTAGAAGGAATGTTTGTGATGATGAAGAGGATGGTGAGCAAGGTTGGAGGATGGATAGCAGAGTAGGAGAATGGTTTGATATGAGTAGAAATGGGATGGATGGGAATATTGATAGTGTGAAAATGAACATTTCATCATCTCATGGGAGGAGATAGATTGAGAAATGAGAGTTGGAGTTCAATGCTAGGCCACCAATATTTTTGGCTCATACTAATGAGATGGAGGAACATGGAGAATATAATTTCTACACTAGGTGCCTAGTGAGTGATAAGCTATGTAGTCTCATTATAGATGGGGAAAGTTGCACTAACTTGGTGAGTGCTAGTAGAGTTAAAAAATTGGGGCTACCGGTTATGAAGCATCCTAAGCTTTATGTGTTGCAAAGTTCGAGTGACTATAGAGAGGTGAGGGTAAGTGAACAAATTCTTCTTACTTTTCACATTGATACCTACAGTGACCAAGTGTTATGTAATGTAGTTCCCATGTACACTATTCACATAATTTTGGGGAAACCTTGGCAACGTGATAAGGAAGTGAAACATCATATCAAGAGGAACCGGTATAACTTCCAAGTAAATGGAAAACAAATGGGGCTCCTACCTTTGAGTTTGGAGAAAGTGCACAAAGATCAAATGAAACTCAAAATGGAGTTTTCCGAAGAAAGGGAGAATAGGAAATCAAAAGAAAATTCAATTGAAAATTAGATGAAGAAACAAAGGAGAGGCAAATTGAAGGCATGAGAGTTGGGGCACGTCCCTAGTAAAAGGAGAGGAATT
The DNA here is from genome assembly GCA_963555705.1 of Ligustrum vulgare. NCBI lineage: Eukaryota > Viridiplantae > Streptophyta > Magnoliopsida > Lamiales > Oleaceae > Ligustrum > Ligustrum vulgare. The sequence continues at coordinate 9,772,838 of OY743180.1, read as the reverse complement.
GAGGGTTGGAACCACGGCTCCGGAAAAAGGAGAGGTGAGAGAAGAACCGAGAGTTGAGGTTCCTACCTCAGAAAAAGGTGAGAAAGTGATGAGTGCCACCAAGAAAATTGAGAGCAGAGATCACACAAAAATGTTCTTTATTCTTAAATACTATAACACTTCCTTCCCTTGCTTGGTTACTTCTTTGTTGCTGGGGATCGTTAGGCCTACTTATCAAAGCAACAAGGAGCTCCAAAGGCATGCCGTGTGGAAGAAATTCATGGAAACATTTTCCTACGACAGCGAGTACAACCGAAGTAAAGAAAATGGAATAACCGATGGGACATCTAGGAGGTATGTTCCTAACAAACCTTTGAATGCAAGGTTATTGTGTCTTGAATATATTAGGGGATTGTATGACATTGATGTAGGCTTGACAAATGTATTTTTGTCTTGTAAAAATGTTGCTTGTAGTAAAGATCATTAGCACGATGGATGCTTAATTTGTAAATCCAAATTTTTGTATGTGCCTAATTGTCTAAGTGCTAACTCATTTTGTTTCGAACATTCTAAGGGCATACATACTAATAATCCAAATTTGTTTAACATTTATAAATCATGTGTTGAGTGAGAATTTGATGAATCCTATGCGCATGATAATTATTTGTTTTTGGAAATTGGATTGTTTGTTCCTAAGTGTGCCATAAGAGAGTTGCAAATTAGAGAGGCACATGTGGGGTGCTTGATGGGGCATTTTGGAATTAAGGTACCTTAACTTTGTTAAGTGAATGCTTTCATTGGTCAAAAATGAAAATTTTTCCTGCACTTGTTCATAATCTTCGTCAACACGTCACTTGCAATGGGGTCGAATCAAAAGTTTTACCTCGAAGCTCATGCACGCATTTACACGTTCCCAGTAAATATTGGGTTAATAGTTCTATGAATTTTATAGTGGGTTTACTTGGAACAAAGAAAGGAAAAGATGCTAATTTGTGGATGTTGTAGGGGTATTAAAATTTCACATTTTATTACATTTCATCAAACCAACATTGCTATCAACATGATGAAACTTTTCTTTTGGAGAGTGGTGCATTTGAATGAAATTTATGATAATTTTGTGGTTGTTAAATATGCTTACAATTTAATTGTTCATCCTATTAAGAAATTTTCTCCACTAAAGGTTGCTAGTGACTTTAGCCTACTAACTCTCTTTAACTTTATGCATTTGTTTATTGAAAAAAGAGTTAGTTTAGGTGGGCACGAGAATGTACATTTGGTTAAGCCCCTTTACAGGAGGTTCGAGCCTCCATTTGAGGGGATTGGTAAACAATGTACTTCTCATGCCAACCATGGTAGGAAGCATATTTTATTTGATCCAGGTGGCCGGATGTGTTTTCATTCATGAAAGGAGCGACCCTCCGATAAAATAAAATCCAAATTGTAACTCCGTGGCGTCGGCTCAATTCAAGCTCTTGGCAACGCCTACAAATTGATTATATCCGGTGAGTATGCAATTTCAGTTACATTTATTGTGGTTGATTTTTCCCTTTTTATTGAAGGTACCGATTCGAGGTCGAATCCTTCTCGAGAGGGGGGTGATGATGAGAATCGAGAAAGTCTAATTTCATTGCACGCACCCGAGGTCCACATTACAAGGTCAAAGTTCAAGGGATCTCACGACAATGCATTTAAGTAAGATTTGAGGTCGAATCCTTTTTAAGAGGAAGGGGATGATGAGATTCGAGAAATTCAAACTTCGATGCGCATATCGGTGGGACCCAAGATGAGATCCGATATAAAGGAGGTTCAATATTCGAGGCTAAACAAAGTGAGTGATGAGAATCAAGGGGGTCAACCGAGTCAAAGTCAAACAAGTCAACCCTCGATGATAATACCGGTGGGTCCTATGACAAGATCAAAGGCTAAAGAGGTCCAAGAGTCAATGGCGGGACTCATTTTCAAGCTCCGAAATCAAGTCCGCATGGAAGAAAACAAGATGGAGGTCAATTGCCTAATTTTGGATGCTCAGGACATTTCGGTTGACCGAAAATCACTCCGGTCGACCGAAACTCTTCAAGGATTTTTGAGCTAGCCTTAGGAGGGTTCGGCTGAGCTTTGTACGACCGAAAGTGATATTTTGGTTGATCAGGTGTTCGACCAAAATAGTTTCGGTCGACCGGTTCCCGAATGTAAATGCGGGGTTTTTTGTGCAATTTCGCAAACTTCTTCTTTTTTCTCTTTGTATATCTTTTGTAAAGCATTCAAACCCTAGGTAGTTTTGGACATTGAAGACACTTCTTTGAGAGCATTTAAGAGAGGTAAATCATTTCTTCACCTTGTAACTTTTCTTGGAATATTACTTCAACTTATATATTGAGAGTTATCTTGTGTATTGGTTGTTGTTGTTTATTCCACAAATCTTGGTAATTTGTCTTAATCTCTCCATTGGGTTAGGGTTAAATTTCTTTAGAATTTTGGTTGGGTTAAACTTGGGTCAAGATTCTTCATTTATTACCTTTTTTAGCATTCTTGGGTTGATACAAAAATTGTTGTCGGAATTTTTGATTTAATCACCAAAGGGGTTCGCATCATTTGGTATCAGAGCTTGACTCTAAAATTGGTAGTCTTACCTTTAAATTTATTGTTGTTGTTCTTGATAGTAAAAAAAAAAAAAAACGAAAATTACAAAAAAATTTGGGGGAAATTTATTTGCCCATGAAAATTTCATGATTCCTACATATTGGGCATTATTGTTATTATCAATTTGAAAGTTTGTTGGGGATACATTTGAACAAACACTTGAAAATCCTAAACTATTCAATTTGCATCATAAGTGTTTGACAAAATGTTTCAAAGAGTGTTTTCATATTGAAACCTACCATTCAACTACCAAACACATTCCTAATTGAATTCCTTGTGTCTTACATTAAGTTATTGTGACTATACCCTTGAAAATCTTATTGGTCAAGTTCAATTCCTTATTTCCTTGTATAATAGCAAGCAACTAAATTCTACTTGCTATTGTGTCAAACCTTCATTTGCTTCCTTTGTTGTTTGTGGAATTTGTGCTACACAAGAATTGAATTCTCAATTTAGTTGAATTAAGTTCCTTGGAAAGTTTGGGTAAGAAAGTGAGGAGTGGTAAAAGGCAAGAGTGGTGAACTTATTAGAGGGAAAAAGCCTAATTGAGTGAAACACGAGCAAACATAATTTGTGAGGACACTTGCACACTTAGACTCCATGGAGAATACACATACTTCGAGTGGACAAGATTCTAATGCACAAACTCAAGAGTTGAGGGATATGATACAAGCTCTCACGGTTACCATGGCGGATATGGGGGAAGATTGGAGGGGAGGTTAGCAAGGTTGGAGACTAGGAGGGAAGTTTCACCCCCAAGGAATGATAATGTTAGGAGGGGTGATAGGAGAAGGCCTAGAGATGAATATGAGGATGATGATGTTGATGATGATGAATTGGAGAGTGAATGAGGTAGTGACCAAAATTGGAACATGGGTAGGAATAGAGGAGGTAAGAATGTGAGGGGAGTTGGTCGAGGTCATGGGAGGAACCCTAGGGGTAGGGATGGAGTGGATGGTAATCTTGGTAGTATCAAGATGAAAATTCCTTCTTTCCATGGGAAGAGTGATCCGGATGCCTATTTAGAATGGGAGAGGAAGATGGAGTTGATTTTTGAATGTCATAGGTACTCCGAGAATAAAAAGGTTAAGTTAGTGGTAGTGGAGTTTATCGACTATACCTTAACTTGGTAGGATAATTTATTACTCACTAGGAGAAGGAATTTAGAGGGTAGTGTGGATACTTGGGATGAATTGAAGAGCCTTATGAGAAAAAAATTTGTACCAAGTCACTATTATAGGGGGATCTATCAAAGACTACAAACTCTTACTCAAGGAACAAAAGGGGTTGAAGATTATTACAAGGAGTTGGAGAAAGCTTTGATGAGGTCCGACATAGAGGAGGATAGAGAAGCCACTATGACTCGATTTATGAGTGGGTTGAATAGGGAGATAGCTAATGTGGCTGAATTACACCATTATGTTGAGATGGAGGAGTTGGTACACATGACTATTAAAGTAGAGGCTCAATTGAAAAAGAAAGAACAATTTAAAAGAAAGGGACAAGAAAAATTCTTGGGGGTCCTAGTTCCAATTGGAAGTCTAAGTGGGGGAGTGAAAATGTTTATAAGGCACCACTTAAGGACAATATTGAAACCTCCAAGGAAAAGGAAGTTAGCTTCGTCAAGGATAAACCAAAGGTTGTTCCTACCGCTTCTAGGAGTCGGGATATAGAATGCTTCAAGTGTAGAGGACGGGGGCATTATTCTCGAGAGTGCCCTAACAATAGGGTGATGATTATTAAAAATGGGGAGTGGTACTCGGAAGATGAAGATGACGAAGATGGGGGTGCCATGTAGAGGAGATAGTGATGGCGAGGAAGAAGAGGTGGAGGGAGTCGTTAGTCCACCCAATTCTTTAGTCACCATTAGATCTCTCAACACCCAAGCTAAGGTGGATGAGGCGGCTAAGCAAAGGGAGAATATCTTCCATACTAGGTGTCTTTTGAAGGATAAAACGTGTAGTCTCATCAAAAAGCATGTTGGGTTTAAATGGGGGGAGGCGCAAGAAAAGGCCTTTAATGAAATAAAGAACAAATTGTGCACCGCCCCGGTTTTATACTTGCCTAATTTTGATAAAACTTTTGAGATTGAATGTGATTCTTCAGGCACTGGTATTGGAGCAGTTTTGATGCAGGAGAAAAGGTCGATTGCCTACTTTAGCGAGAAGCTCAGTGGAGCTGCCCTGAACTACCCCACCTATGACAAGGAGCTCTATGCATTGGTGAGATCGTTAGAGACATGGCACCACTACTTGTGGCCTAGCGAGTTCGTCATCCACACCGACCATGAGTCATTGAAGCACTTGAAGGGGTAAGGGAAGTTGAGCAAGAGGCATGCCAAATGGGTGGAGTACGTGGAAACTTTTCCCTATGTCATCAAATACAAACAAGGTAAGGAGAATGTGGTAGCCGACGCCCTTTCTTGAAGGTATACTCTTATTACTACCTTGAGTGCTAAATTTTTAGGTTTTGAGAGCATTAAGGACTTGTATGCGCATGATGCAGATTTTGCTAGTATATTTATATCATGTGAGAGGGTTGGATTTGGTAAGTATTATCAGCATGAGGGGTTTTTATTTCGAGAATGTAAACTTTGTGTGCCAAATTGCTCATTGAGGGAGTTGATGGTAAGGGAGGCCCATGGCGGGGGATTAATGGACACTTTGGGGTAAGGAGAACCTTGGAAATCTTACAAGAACATTTCTTTTGGCCTAAAATGAGTAGAGACGTTGGGAGAATTTGTTCTAGGTGCATAACTTGTAGGAAGGCCAAATCCAAGGTTTCTCCACATGGATTATATACACCCCTACCTGTCCCTAGTAAACTTTGGACGGAAATTTCTATGGACTTTATTTTGGGATTGCCTAGGTCAAAAAAAGGTAGTGATTCCATCTTCATGATTGTAGATAGGTTTAGTAAAATAGCGCATTTCCTTGCTTGTCATAAAACCGATGATGACATTCATATAGCCGACCTATTCTTTAGGGAAATAGTGCGACTCCTTGGGGTTCTTAGGAGCATTGTGTCGGATATGGATGTTAAATTCCTTAGCCACTTTTGTAAGGTCTTGTGGGGAAAATTGGGAACTAAACTTTTATTTTCAACAACTTGTCATCCCCAAACCGATGGCCAAAATGAGTTGGTTAATAGAACTTTAACACAACTTCTTCGCACCATCCTTAAGGGCAACCTAAAGAATTGGGAAGATTGTTTACCTTTTGTTGAATTTGCATATAATCAAAGTGTTCATTCTACTACTTCTTTTTCTCCATTCGAGATTGTTTATGGTTTTAACCCTTTAACTCCTTTGGATTTGATTCCGTTACCTATTGATGAAAGAGGTAGTTTAGATGGGAAGAGAAAGGTGGAGTTGGTAAAATCTCTCCACGAGAAAGTCAAACTCCAAATCGAGAAGAAGAATGAACAATATGCCTCCAGTGCCAACAAAGGTAGAAAGCGAATGACATTCGAGGTAGGTGATTGGGTATTGTTGCATTTGAGGAAGGAGCGGTTCCCGAATCAAAGAAAATCAAAACTACAATCACGTGGTGATGGCCCCTTCCAAATCCTCGAGAAGATCAATGACAATGCCTACAAGCTTGACCTCCCTGGTGAGTACAATGTATCGGCTTCTTTTAATGTCTATGACTTATCCCCTTTTGATGCAGGTGAAGATTCGAGGTCGAATCCTTTTCAAGAGAGAGGGGATGATGAGAATCAAGGGGGTCAACTGAGTCAAAGTCAAACAAGTCAACCCTCGATGACAATACCGATGGGTCCTATGACAAGATCAAAGGCTAAAGAGGTCCAAGAGTCAATGGCAGGACTCATTTTCAAGCTCCGAAATCAAGTCCGCATGGAAGAAAACAAAATGGAGGTCAATTGCCTAATTTTGGATGCTCAGGACATTTCGGTCGACCGAAAATCACTCCGGTCGATCGAAACTCTGCAAGGATTTTTGAGCTAGCCTCAGGAGGGTTCGGCTGAGCTTTGTACGACCGAAAGTACTATTTTTGTCGATCAGGTGTTCGACCAAAATAGTTTCGGTCGACCGAAAGTTTCCCGAATGTAAATGCGAGGTTTTTTGTGCAATTTCGCAAACTTCTTCTTTTTTCTCTTTGTATATCTTTTGTAAAGCATTCAAACCCTAGGAAGTTTTGGACATTGAAGACACTTCTTTCAGAGCATTTAAGAGAGGTAAATCCTTTCTTCACCTTGTAACTTTTCTTGGAATATTACTTCAACTAATATATTGAGAGTTATCTTGTGTATTGGTTGTTGTTGTTTATTCCACAAATCTTGGTATTTGTCTTAATCTCTCAATTGAGCTAGGGTTAACTTTCCTTAAAATTTTTGTTGGGTTAAACTTGGGCCAAGATTCTTCATTTATTACATTTTTTAGCTTTCTTAGGTTGATACAAAAATTGTTGTGGGAATTTTTGGTTTAATCACCACAGGGGTTCGCATCAGTGAGTAAGTCGAAAGAGGAGTCAAGAATTAAGTTGGAGTCGAGATTCAAGTGGAAGAAATGAAGATAGAGTCACAGTCAATTTCAATTAAAGTTTTGACAGAGATAAAGTCTGAATTTGAGCTTCACTACCTCTCAAATAATTGTAGCCATTTTTGTCTAGTTTCCAATGCATTTTGAATCACTTCAATCGGACATTAAAATAAAAAATTATGACCAAAACACTGAAAAATGGCGTGTGCAGAATTTTGCTCTCCTACGCGATCGCGAGCCAAAACAAGTGCACGATTGCGGGTGTTTCGGAGGCAGTGAATTTTTTAAATCTCCACGCCATCGCGAGGATTTCCTCCACACAATCACATGGATGTTCAGAATGCAAATTTTCGCGAGTTTTTCTTTTAAAATCGAACCTTTTTATTTCTTTTCTTTTGGTACTATAAATAGACTCATTTGAAACCCTAGAACAATAACTTTGGATGTTCAATGTATTGCTCTTGAGAGAGTCCCCCATGGGTGAGGTAAACCCTTTCATCTTGTAATCTTCTTGGAATGTCTTCAACTAATTCTTGAGTATTATTATTCTTGTGTTTGTTATTGATTTTTTCGTTACCTTGAAGTTTGTTTAGTTGATACCCATTGTGCTTGGTTCCTTAATCAATGAATTTTGGGTTAGATTTAAACTTGGGTTTAGTTGATCTCACGACAATTTGTTTGGTTGATACCCATTGGGCTTAGTTGATCTCAAGACAATGCATTTTACAAGTTGTCTTCCAACAATATCTTGAAAGCTATCCACTACGTTGACAGCTATCCTAAGTGACCAACATTTTTTCTTTAATAAAGTAAACTTTATTAAAGTAGTGATAAAGAGTCACTTCCAGACAACACTTGTTTTTCCATCCTCGAATCAAAAACTCTGCAAGGAATTCTGCACTATCGAGTGATGCATGACTCATATCTTCAACAAGACAGTATTCACAACTATGGTCTGGATTATCCCATATTATTTTGCATAATTCTTTGTACATATCTTCACTCCCACTTACCTCGTTGATGATAATTTTTTCAAGTATGTGGTTCAGTTCAATAATATCTCCTTCTTTAGACGATGATCTTGCATTGGAATATATTACATGATTATTTGAAGGATATAGCCAATTTTTATCTTTTTAAGAAATAACTTGACTTAAATGACCAAATATTTCTTTATAGCCTTTGGCTCTTCTGTAGTGAATCATATTAATTATTTCTTGAAATTCATTCTTAACCACCTGTTGACTAGTTGGTAAGAAATGTTGGTTCGTAATCCATATCTTGATTACATGGAAGGATGGAACCATTGTTTCTTCATATGCATCCCATTCCATTGTGGCTGAATAGAAACAAATATATATTTGTACTTTTAATAATTTCAGTAAATCTTCGGACTGTTCTTTTGACATCCAGAGGAAGTCGTGCTATTTCTCGCAGATCTTTGCTTGGGTATATACGTAGTATATTTCCTATTTCAAAATAGTTTTTAACATAGTTTGCTGGTACTCCTAGATAGAGGTTTATTTTTCGAGATACCTATCTGACAATATGTTGAAAAAGAAGATAACTTCTTTACAGTTATTTTTATGTGGTAACTTTTGTTTGTGGCTAATGTTTACCACATCTTTTGGATAAGTTTTTTCAACACAATTTTTGAAATAATTACGTTCCTCCTTGAAGAGGTTTCCTTAACCATCTTAGTATCTTGTTTATCCTTCTTGGACGAAGGCTTCATATTTTTGTCCTCCATATTTTGGCTACAAACATTAGGTAGAGTAATTCTCCGTGAAGGGATTCTTAATGTTATTTTATTTTTCCCTTTATCCTCGGGAAGAGCGCTAGTATTCAAAAGACTTGATGAAGGGTTACTAGACTTGGTACAAGTAATTTCTACCACGGGCTATATTGATACTGCCGCAAAAGCTTTCTTGTATATTTTGAATTTGCATCACCAAGTAAGAGACTTTAGTCTCAAGTCCTCCAGTTCCATCTCTGCTAAGATAATCAGGAAGAAAGTTAGATTGTCCTTTAATATATTCAATATCAAACTTGAAATAAGAAAACCATATCAGGACTCTGATAATGTATCTATTGCCAATAGATGGATCAATATTATTTTTAAAAAATGCTTTAACTTGTGTGTTATCAGTTCTTATCAAGAACTTCTTTAGTAACAAATAATCTTAATATTTTTTTACTCCTCGCTTTACATCAATGAGCTCTTTTCTATTTGTCTTATAGCTGGTTTCTACTTCTTTGAACGTTCTTGATGTATATCCTGCAAGTATTTTATGACAAAAATAATTATTTTTACATTTATATATTCTTTATGGTTCTTCTTTACCTTAAGTACTGCTACCCAATAATTACCTAAGACATCAGTTTCAAAGATAAATAAATATTCTTCTTGTGGAATAACAAGTTTTGGTAGATTCTATAATTCTTTTTTCACTCTTCTGATATTTTTGCGATCTTGTTCATCCCAAGACCACATTACACTTTTCCTTAATTTTGGAAGAAAATAACTTTTAACTTGTCACAATTTTCAATGAATCCTTCAACATAATTTAATATAGCGAGGAAACTTTGTAGATGTTTTTTATATCTTTGATTTCTTTAGGAAATTCTTAAAGTTTTTCATCAATATGTGATTACAATTCTCCTTCTTTATAAATAGTCCAAGAAAATTTATCTATGTTTTTGTTATCTCGACTTTCTTTTGAGAAAGTGTAATACCATATTTTTTCATGATATAACAAAACTTTTCAAGATGTTTAATATGTTCTTTCATATCTTTCGAATGAATAAGTAAATCATCTATATTGACAATAAAAAAATGAGTAATAGGTTTATTACCTCATCCATTCTTCTTTGGAATAATTATGGTGCATTTTTATAGCTAAATGACATAATATCCATTCAAATTGTCCTAGAGGATTAGGAGTGCTAAATGCAGTTAAATGTTTACTATCTTCCGTGAGCATAATTTTCCGAAATCCTAATTTACAATTGAACTTTTAAAATATCTTTTAATTTTGTACTTTTTTTTAATAAGGATGTCCTTATTTGGTAAGTAATAACCATCAGGTTTTGTAACTTCATTTAGCTTATTGTAATTTATCATCATTCTTATTTTTCCTCTTTTAATTTCACTATGTTTTCTAACCATAAAGGCTGGACTACTATGTGGGCTTTTACTTGGCCTAATCAGTTTGGCTTCTAGCAATTCTTTTATTTGGACCTTAAATTCTTCCCGGTCTTCAACACTATATTTCATAGGTTTTACTCTTACTATTGTTTTTGGGTTTGTAAGTTCTATCTTAGCTTTAATCTTATCTGTGCTCTATTTTTCTAATGGATTCTTAGAATAAGTTCCAGAAATTTCTTTCTTAAGTTTCTCCGACTTATTTCAATTCTCATTTTTAATACTGCTATTGGTTTAAACTTTTCTGTCCTCTAACGTGCACCTAGTGTTGGCAACGGGGCGGATCAGACCCCGATCCGTCCCGCCCCGAATATTTTTGCCCCGATTCGGATCCGCCCCGCGATCCGTCAAATTTCGGGTCGGGTCGGGGCGGATCGGTCCACCGATCCGCCGAATTATTTTTTTATTTTTTTTAATTTTTTAAATTTTTAAAATTTTTTTTAAATATATTTTAAATTAAATATTTTTAAAAAAATTTAGAAAAAATATTTTTTTATTAAATTTTATTTATTTTATTGAAATGAGACGTATAGAGGCCGATTCGCCGATTCAACGGATCGAGTTTTGTTGCCATCACTTATTGGAATTATTTCTTCAAATGAAGAACATGAAAAATGTGTTTTCTTTAAAATGCAAAGATTGAAGGTTATTCTCAGAAATTAAAGTTTGTTACAAAATTTACATATTAGATTTTTATACATGATAAAAAAAATTATATTGAAAAAAATGTGGGATTGCGGATCGGATCAGCTTCGATCCAAATCCGCTCCGTGAATTTTCGGATCGGGGCGGATCACGTAAATTTCGATCCGTCGATCCACGGATCGAGATTTTTTCGGATCGGATCGGATAGGGTCGACGGATCGACGGGGCGGATCGGATTTTTTTGCCATCTCTATGTGCACCACGCTGGGTTGAAGAGCTCTAACGATTAATTTCTTTGTAAGCTATACTTACTACTTTTATGATTCCAGGTCTAAATATCTTGTATGCACAAGGTGTTGTAAACATATATTTATTGATAAATTGTGTAAAAGGTGCATATTTTAATAGGAAATTTTGTCCTAGCAAAATATCACAACCAATGGTAGTTGATATATATATATATATATATATAGTATCAACAAATACTTCTCTAAATGATATTAGAAAAGGTACTTGCGTGGCATACTTGTTATATATCACTCTATTTCCTCCTACTATTGTAGTAGTTACTACTTTCTTTGAATGATACTTTCGATATTTAGATGGTAGTACGTTTAGTAAGCAAGGCTTATAGTACTTCATGTGTGTAAATAAGCATGGTGTTTTACTCTACAATAAGTCTGTAAATTGGGTGTAATTTCAATATATGGGCTCATGGGGTTAGTATTTATTATTCTTTCCATGCAAAATGATCTCATATTTTCATCTATCATTGGTATAATAACTGGACTTTCTTCAAGTTTTATTTTGATATATCATTGGTAAATCTTATAAGGGCTTACTTTTCCAAGAAAGCTCATTTCTAGTAATATAGGTGATCGGCTAAGTCCATAATTATCATCTTTAAATAGGATTATTTTTGTCATACATTATTTTTGGTCTCTCCTACGAATATAAGAGAGAAACATAGATATCTTTTTATCTCAAGATTATGTCCTAGGTAGTCTTTGAAGACGTAATTTTGTGGTAACTCACAATCTTATAGATGGTTAACAAATTTGGTATCAATGTGATTCTTATCTGCCCTAGTATCCATAAGGACAAGAAGATCATTCTTAATTCCTTGTTGGTTAATATATCTGATTCTAATATAATATCGTGAACTTACTAGTTCATCTATACTTTGGTTATTTAGCTAGTCTAGCTTCAAACTTCTCCTAGGTGGGAATTTTCCAATAATATTTTCTCCCTGTAATCTTACACTACCCTTCCTTATTATTCCTTCAGAGTTAATTTCTTTATGCTTGTTTGTAAAAATCAAGCATTATTTATTCTAGCATTGTAACTTCATGTTCTTGGTATTTCCTAGGCGGGATATATTGTGCTAATTCATCAAAACTTGATGTATTACTATGTTATCTGTTATTTTTCTTAAGTTACTATGGTGACTAGTACTAAAAGCAAAATATTGATTTTATGCTTATACTAATAGCCTTACTTTTATGTAACATCTTCAAGTTTTCAATTCTATAATAGAGATTGAAACTTTGGTCTATATTCGTCTGTTATTGATACCAAATAATTTGGTTTTAGTGTAAATATTATCTTATGATAAACTAGATTACAATAGATCCTAATAGAGCATCTATAGAATCTTGTAGATTTATGTTATCCATATAGTATATTTTGACTGGTATATTCATATACCTTCTCTAAAGAATCGTTTTATCATTACTTGGATCCCTCCAATTTCAATACATTTTAGCATTTTCCTTATATTTTCTGGTACTCTGGATAGTTTTTGTTTTACCCGTTCTCTCGTGATCATAGGGATTAATAGAGTAAAGGCCTACTGATCTATCTCCTCAATAGTAGTTCTGTAGCTTCCTTTTTCCCAAGCTAAGGAAGTTAACTCTATCTTTGATTGTTTTTAAGTCATTTAAAGCATCCCTTAATAGGACTATAAATTAAAACTTGTAACTCTTGTTCTAGAGCTCTTATTGGTCATTTGATTCCTTAAAGAGAGTAGCTTAGCACTCTCTAACAGTATTCAGTAACTAGGGTCCCTCCAGGCGCGAAGGTTACCTGGCTTCTCTTCGATTCACCACCAGGATACTATATGGACTCACTAAATTGTATTTAACAAGCATATAATCCTTGGGTAAGGGGTCCAAGCGATAAGCAACCAGTGTAGACTCCTTGGGTAAGGAGTCCTAGCAATGGTAAGCTGGCGTTCGTTCTGGGTTTTTCCAATACATCTTCTATATTAATTGAAATTTCTTTGTAATTCATGCTTACAATTGTTTTGTTCTAGGGAGTATTCATAAGAATCCTTGATGAAAGACATCTTATTTTTGTAGGTCTAAAATTCTTTTTGTTATCTCTTTATATTTTTTAGCATCAAAGGTAATTTCTTAGCTAATTCCTTCTACTTAGTCTTCTACTTCCTCAATTGTCTTTGTATCTAATTCTCATACTTCTTGTATATCATTCATATATACAACTTTTTCAGATTCTTCATCTGATAGTGATGTTTCTAATTCATAAATACTATTATATTCACCGCTTAAATCTTCAAAATTCTCAATTGGTTCTATATCGCTATCATCCATAAATTGTTTATAAACTCTAAGAGTTTTTATATTCTGTATATCTTTCTTTTTAGGACATTGAGGATCAATACGTCCTTCTTCATTACAAAAGAAACATCTACATTTTTTAATATATTTATTTTTGGGTTTTTCAGAACAATTTCTTTTCTTGAAGTATTTTTTATATGGCTTGAAATTCTTTTTTCTTGAACTTCTTATAGTTCTTGAATTTTCTCTTATGTTTTTTTTTTATATGGCTTATATTTCTTTTCATGACATCCAAATTGTTCTATTTGACCTACATCTTTGTAACAACATAAATATTTTTTTCTTATCTTGTATGCTTTTTCATTTTCTAGTGCTTCTTTACACCAAATACTTATCATTCTTTTGTTAAATTCAATCATACTTCCAATGCTATTTATATTTATTCTTTCATCATCTCCTACAGACAATGTTTTGTTATATTCCTTTAATAGTTTAGTTCCCCGTGGAAATTGTAGTTTTGTAAAATAAGATCTTAAGATTGGATTATTATCTATATATTATCCTTGGCTAAGTGTATAATATAACTCTTTAAATCTACATATATATCTTTCTCATTTACATATATCACATATTCTTAGGTTTTTCATTGCAATCATTCATTCATTATATTCATCTTTTTTTAAGCTTCTTAGTCTATTTTATATCAATCTCTGAAGAATTCTATTATGAGGGCTATTCCTAATCTATTTAGTATATCTTTAATACCTTGGTCATTCAAAGTATTTTTGTTATCTAATTCTTCAGGTATATTTTCACCATATTTTATTCTTCCTTTTATACTTCCTGGTAGTCTCCTCCATTCTAATGCTATACATTTAAATGTATGTTCTATAAATTCAAAGGTTGTATATGTGTCCCATTTATCAAATTGAATGGCTAAATCAGTATTTTTGTCCATATTTCAATAGCTTTGTTTATATCTATACACTGTAAGTCTAATCACATTCCTATTGTATGGATTTGTTCATTATATGATTTTATTAGATTTATTTCTTTTATAGATTGTTTTCTAATATTTTCACTATATTTATTTTGGGTATTCCTACGTTTTTGAAATCCTTCTCTTCCAGGAATAGGTGTTCCATAAGGACGGTCAATATATTCATCACTACTAAATTCTTCTTTTGTTTCGCTTGTGGTAGTGTTTGTGTTCATTTTTATTATTTTCTGCTTGTTTTGTTAATTCTTTTAATTGATTTTTATATTCATTATATTCTTCTCCCGGGGATTATAAGAATTTTCTTTCTAATTCTTCCACTTCTGTTATCATAAATTATTTTATTTTAGAATTTTTTTCTTTTCCTTTTTTTTTATTATCCTTGGATTTCTTTCTATAATCTTGAAGATGATTAGTTATAATTTTATCTTACCTTTTTAGATTTTTATCTAGTATAGTGTTTCCCACTTGCGAGTTATATTCTTGGTTTTACAATTTTTTTTATTTCTCTCTTTGAAACCTTCATTCATGTTATTTTTCGGTACACAATGATAACTTGATTTTTTTATATTTTTCAACATTTTTAGAAATTCTTCAATTATACTTTCTTCTTATAATAAATTCATTATGATTTTTGGTTCGTAATCTAACTCTGATACCATTTGTTACCAGAGTGTAGTGGAATTTTTTCAGAATTTGAAAACTTTTATTTGAAGTCCTTCTATATTTTGATAGGTTAGTTGAAAATTATATATTAAGGTATTTTAGACAATTTCTATTATTAAATGGTCTAGGTCTATTTTCCAAAATGTTATAGTTCTAAAGGTTATTTTCAAGTATTTCCCTTTTATAAATGGTTTTACTGCACTGCTTCTCACTTACTCACCCAATTCTAAATTGCCTCTTTCAGGAGTTAAAAATTTCAACCATCACTCAACTTTGGCTATTATCCGTTTTATTTTCCTCATTGAACTTTAATATGTTTCTCATCCCTCGCTCAACTAGAGATGGCAAAAAAATCTGATCCGCCCCGTCGATCCGTCGACCCGATCCGATCCGAAAAAATCCCGATCGGTGGATCGACGGATCGAAATTTATGTGATCTGCCCCGATCCGAAAATTCATGGAGCGGATTTGGATCGGGGCTGATCCGATCCGCCCCGATCCGACATTTTTTTTTTAATATAATTTTTTTATCATGTATAAAAAATTAATATATAAATTTTGTAACAAACTTTAATTTCTGGGAATAAGCTGCAATCTTTGCATTTTAAAGAAAACACATTTTTATGTTTTTCATTTGAAGAAAGAATTCCAATATGTGATGGCAAAAAAACTCGATCTGTTGAATCGACGAATCGGCCTCTATACGTCTCGTTTCAATAAAATAAATAAAACTTAATAAAAAAATAAAATTTCTAAATTTTTTATAAAAAGATTTAATTTAAAATATATTTAAAAAAATAAAAAAAATAAAAAAAAATTCTGGCAGATCGGTCCACGGATCGGTGGACCGATCCGCCCCGACCCGAACCCGAACCCGAAATTTGAAGGATCGCGGGGCGGATCCGGATCGGGCAAAAACAATTCGGGTTGCCAACACTACGCTCAACCATCCAAAGTTACTCTCCATCTAATATTTTTTTCACAAACTTGATGAAAATGCCACGTGGTTAACGGAATTGTCAACGTGACATAATTTTCTGTTAAATAATGTCAACTCACCTTAAATTTTGATTTTTTTTCTCTTTATTTTTGTTGGCCCTTAATGTAATTAAACTTGAAGTCCCTCAACTTCTAAATCTCATTTCTTTAGTCCTCATATTTTGACTTTCCTTTCAAAATGTCCTCAATTATTTGCAACTTAGGTCCCTCAACTTTATGATTTTTTACATGTTAGTCCCCAAATTTCACTTTTCGTTCAGTTTAGTCCTTCCAAAATTTGCTTTATATGTCATTGACTTCAAACCCCTATAACTTTTAATCTACAACTCCAAATTCATTTGTCTTTCTAAGGGTATATCATATGCACCTTTACTAGATATGCATTTTATTTTTTATATGGTTGTAGATGCTTTTTTGGTATGTAACGCACAAACTTCTAATTTCATCTATTTTTATGATTGATCACTAATTGACCCAACTGATTTCTGCATATTTTGTTGAAATTAATTTGCAAGTTTTATGTTCAACCTCCTTTTGATTTAAACTTGTAAAAAGAGGCCGAACTCAAAAGTTTGTTCTTACAAAACAAGCATTTGCAATACAAAATGTAAAATACATGTCTAATAAAAGATCATATGATACACATTAGAAAGACGATTGAATTTAGATTTCAATGCAAAAAATGGAGCATAATTCGAAGTTGTAAATCAAAATTTATACTCATTTGAAGATAATAACTTATAAAGCAAATTTTGGAATGACTAAATTGAAAGAAAAGTTAAATTTGGTGACTAATGGGCAAAAAATATAAAACCTTGTTTGCAAATAAATGAGGGTATTTTTGAAAAAAAGTTCAAAATTCAAGGGCTAAAGAAACGAAATCTAGAAGTTGAGGGACCTCGAGTGTATAATTACAATAAGGGCCATTATGAAATAAAGAGAAAAATAAAAAGTAAAATCAAAGTTTACGGTGAGTTGACTTTAAAGTGTGTGTTTGGTATTGTTTAAAAAGAATTTTTTTAAATGAATAGTAATTTTTACGAGAATGGATGATTGAGATTTGGTTGAAAAATCAAATATTATGGACTTGACTTTTACTCGATGGTTGAGATGGAATATTGTAATAAAAAGAGAAAATTTTAAAGATAATGAAATAAGAGCTTAATAGAAAATTATGTCATGCTGGTGATTCCGTTAGTCACGTGGACAATTTTATCATGTTTGTGAATGGAGTATTGGATGAAGATTGACTTTGAAAAGTTGAGTCAAGAGTGAGGGATGAGAAACAAATTAAAGTTCATTAAGGGTGCGTTTTAAAAGTCATATTTTTATTAAAAAGAAAATTTTTCAAGACTTTTTCCAACTTTTTTGTGTTTGAAATGCATGATTTTCCTTGCAGTTCATTTTCTCTCTCTTCTTCCTTCACGCGCCTTTTTTCCCCTCTTTTCGTTGAATTGGTTTTCCCAGCGTTTTATTTTTCTGGTAAAATTTTTAACCATTTTTATCACGTTTAATATTTTTATTATTGTTTATTAATTTATTTTTACCCAAAAATTAACATTATTATTATGAAGTACAAATGTGTGAAAAAATTAAATTTTTTTTTTTTTACTAAAATAGTTAAATTTTATTTTATTTGTCATGAAAAATAATGTCAATCAAACAAAAAAAATTAAATTTTTTTTCTAAAATATTAAATCAATCAAATACTTAAAATATTCAATTTTTAATAACTCAATTTTTTGAAATTTAATTTTTTAAAATTCTTTTTTTTTTTTTTTCACCCAAATTTTACACTAGCCATGATAAACAGTGATAAACAGCCTAAGGAAAAGGAGACATTGAGTGATGGTTGAACTTGAAACTTTTAACTCCCTATATATTCAGTCCCCTATCATATATTTTAAACCTCCTCTTCTGCCATGGAGATTTGACGAAAATTTCTTCTACTACAACCCAAGAATCGAGCAGAAGTAAAATGTCACAAACCCAACTTCAAGCCGTAACTCTTTCTAAAATGCTGAAAATCCCGCCTCTGGAAGCACTTGCACTCTTCAATTCCTCAACCCAGCAAGGCCTTTATCACACCCACCAATCCATAACGGTGATTCTTCACCACTTTCTCTCCTTCGACATGCCCTCTTACGCTCAGTCTCTCATCCAACAGGTACTTTGCGGTCGCCTCTCATCCCCTTTATTTACACTTTCTTCTCTTCTTGGCCATTTAACCCAAGACGCTGCGAATTTCAATTGTCCGCTTGTTTATGAAGTGATTATTAATGCTCATGTTAATTCCCAGTTGCAAGCGGAGCAAGCCCTTTTCTATTTTGATCAAATGGTTGATAAAGGGTTTGTGCCCCAGTCAACTACATTGAATAATTTACTGAATTTTCTTGTGAAGAGGAATAAATTCGAGAAAGCTTGGTGTGTATTCGACAGATATAAGGGGAGAATTTTTACGGATGCGCACACTTTTGGGATTTTGATGAAGGGTTGTCGTGATACTGGTGATTTGAAGAGAGGGTTTCAGGTTTGGGACCAAATGTCTAGCATGGGTTATAGTCCAAATGTTGTTGTATATACTACGTTGATTGATGGGTGTTGTAAGAATGATGAAGTTGGAAAGGCAAAGGAATTGTTCTGTAAAATGAAAGAGCTGGGTTTGGTTGCTAACCAGTACACTTACACAGTTTTGATAAATGGGTTCTTTAAGAAAGGGCTTAGAAGAGATGGATTCGAGCTCTATGAGAAGATGAAGCTTGATGGGGCTTTGCCGGACTTGTATACCTACAATTCTGTTATGCATGAGTACTGTAAGGATGGTAAAATGAGCAAAGCTTTTCAACTGTTCGATGAAATGCGTGAGAGAGGAGTGACATGTAATGTTGTGACATACAACACTTTGATTGGGGGATTATGCGGAGAAAAGAGGATGGGGGAAGCAGAGAAATTGGTAGTTCAGATAAAACAGGACGGATTGATCCCGACTGTAGTTACTTACACCACATTGATCAATGGATACTGTCATGCTGGGAAGTTAAATAAAGCTTTGAGCTTGTTTAATCAATTGAAGTCATTTGGTTTAACACCTTCATTGACTACCTACAATGTTTTAATTGCGGGATTTTCGAGAACGGAGAATCCATCACGAGTTCTAGACTTAGTTCGAGAGATGGAGGAGAGAGGCATTTCTCCATCACAAGTGACATATACCATTCTGATTGATGCCTTTGCTCGATCTCTTGACATGGAAAAAGCAGTTCAGGTCCTTTCCAGCATGAAGAAAGCTAATTTGGTGCCAGACGTTTGCACTTACGGTGTCTTGATAAATGGCTGGTGTTATCAAGGCAATATGAAGGAAGCTTCCAAGTTATTCAGATCAATGGATGAAACCAGTGTTCAACCTAATGATGTAATATACAATAATATGATCTATGGGTACTGCAAAGAAGGTAGCTCTTACAAAGCCCTGAAGCTCCTTCAAGAAATGTGTGAAAAACGGATGATACCTAATGAGGCTAGCTATAACATGACAATCCAAGTACTTTGTGACAATGAGAAGTGCGAAGAGGCTCAAATTCTATGTACTAACATGATAAAGTATGGTCTGCGACCATCCAAAGTTCTCTTTGATATTACGTCTAAAGTGAAAGCCATCAATGTTTAGATCATTTCAACACAATTGTGTGGAAAGTTGCATGAAATGGAAACTTGCGAAATGCAAATGGATATCATGGTGTCCCTTTCAGCTTCCACGAGTCCATTTCTGGTGGGTATACGTTCTTTCCTTTGTGCAAATTTGCTTATTCCAGCAGGTATGCACACTTAGGTTCACTACAGATGAGAGGACGAAAAGATCTCGATGTTATATTAGTTTCTTAGAAGAATTCCAATTAATTTCAAAGATTGGCTCTATATGTAAATCTTGAATAAATTGAAAAGCTAATAGGCTGGTTTTATCGAAAATCTTACGAATTATGATTACAAAATACATGATAAGCATAAGCTCCAAAATATTTGAATCTTAGAGAGATTATAATTCTTTATCTTAGTAAGAGAAATGACATGGACTATGTAAGAAAGTTTTCTAAAATTAGTACTCATACTTAATAAAGAAGAGAGAGGGGTGGGGGGTGGGTGGGTGAGAAAACATTGTAATTTAAGTATTTACCATAAAAAAATGTGGATACGAAATTATATTTTTCCAAATTGATTAAACACTGCCTTACCTTTCAGAACTTTTAACTGGCAAGCAAGCTACTTCATCTTCTTGATTTCTATTCTTTCTTGCCCTCCTTTAAACTCTTGTTTGAAAGAAGACAATGGCTGTCCATATTGTCATGCGCCTTGTAACTTGGTATTAAAACTTGTCCCACATTTATTAAATACATTATCCAGAACTAGCAATGACCAGTGATATCTCCATACATTTCGATTGCTTTATAATCATATTAATATTTGGAAGGTTATGGTAATATGGCCCTTCTTTAATGCCACTTGTACATCTTATCCTTGGTTCTAGTTTTGACATAGTTGCATACTGTATATTGTTTAATAGAACTTGTCCCATGTGCACTAAAAATTCCACATATGAACTTGCTCTTGTGCTCAAGTTACATGCAGCTTAATGAGGACGATTAGGACCTTGAAATTTGATTGTTCCTACGTTATATTATATTTTTGGCGATTGCAGCTCTTCTAAATTGAAATAAACCTACAAATTCTGATCTTGACTTGTATCTTTATGATGATTGACGATTCATTTGAATATGACCATTGTATATATTACCCAATTTCAGAGTGGTGCTACACTCACAACCTTTATCACCACAACCATTCACACAACCCATGCCAAGAGTAAGAAAATACCCCTCATGTTACTCACATTTTACTCATCACCCCAAATACAAACCAAACCAGAAGCCGTTTCAACCCAAACTCTCCAAACCATTCCAAACCATATCTCCTGATACCAACCGTAGAGAAGAGGGGAGCCCAACTAATCCCGACTACCTATCTCACCGGCAAATCCAAATTTCAGCCACTGCATCCTGGCCCAAAGTGATTTCTGTGAATCTTGTTTCTGGTTATCTTTATGATAGGCACGTCCCTGATGATGTCTTTGTCAAAACATTGTTTGTGCCTTGAACAATTCATTATCTTGATTAACATCTCTTCTAGTATTACTGTTTAAGTAACGTAAAAAATTTGCTGAGCACATGTCTTCTTATCTTTTGGAACATTTCAATTGCAGTAGGAATCCCATTACTCTCTTTTCATTGTTGACTCAGAAGTTTTCCAAAATTCTGTCAAACTTTTGATCCTAAAGCTTTTCTTGCCTTTTGATTGCACCAGTGAAAGGAGGTTATGATAACTCACCTTGGTTAAAGTTTAAAACCATCACTATCATTATATTTTTTACTTTACCATTTGAACAATGGGAGTGATCGAGATTTAGCATGGATCCTTATTGGTTTATCAGATGGAAAAAAGCAAGACACAACTCGACTGAGAAGATTGAGTTTAAATCAATTTATGTAATTTAATGGTTGATCTGCCATTGAGTTCAAGATAAATTCAGAAACAAGAACCCATAGATACTTTGTAGTCTTAGCTTAAAATTGGGGAAAAAACACTAACTCATTTCCGACACTATGCTGCAGAGCCTGGGATGCGGCTTCAACTCAATGGAGGATCAACCAATGTACCATTCTTCCAATTTTTCTGGCTTATTTTTGGACTGAAGTCTGCCACAAGCTTCTCTTTCGTTTTCCGAGCTACTGGGGGTGAGTAAAGATGTGATCGGTCTTGAATTTCTTGGAAGTGTTATTCTTGAAAAAGTTATTTTTGGCAATGTGGCGGGGAGGGAGGAAAAGGATTCTGAAGGGAAAAAGTTATTTGCCTTTTGAGTTTTGAAAATTTTATTCAATTTTTTGTGATAAATTGTTGACCACGTCTCGCGATATATCAAGCTTGTGAGAGAAGAAGTGGTGAGAAGTTGTGAGAGTAGCGTTTTCCTTTCACCTTTTTGTCAGTTATATATGTTCTTTAACACTTAAGCAATTTATAAATTGGTTTATGTATGTTTTTTATATAAAATTTGTGATTAAAAAGTGAAAAGAAAAAATATGTATGGTTAAAAAATGATTTGAAAAATTATTTTATCTATAAATTGATTTATTAATTTTAATATTTGCGATAGTTTGAAGCTTTTTAGGCTTTGTTCGGCAACTCTGCGGCCTTACATTGCTTGCTACTTGCTAGGAGGAGGAAAGGGAATATGAAAGTAATTACTAGTCCTCAAAGTATCTCCCACAATGAATGGTGATGGTGAGATGTGGAACAAAGATAGGTTGAGACCAAAGTGGACTTGCAACACAAAATAAGCATCGTTCTGAAGTTGGAAAATAAGGTTGTCTCGATTAGTTGCGGATTAACATTACTATTATTCTGGCACTAGCATGCGATGTTTTGGACATATATAGGATTTTATCTTTCTGAGTAGTATATATTTATTTAAATACTATTAGAGATTTCGTTGTTATTCTTTTCAAATATTGATTGATTGCAACAATGTGAAGATTCAACAATCTCATATTGGGAGATTGCTTTGATTTCTAGAGGATTTGTTTCTCATATTTTTCAACCTTTACCCAAGCGAACTAGAGCACAATAAATTAATAATAATTCTAAGTGTATAAAGATGGATAGTCGGCTCACTTTTTAACTATATGTTTTACATGAAAACATTACATTCCTTGTTTATATGTAATTTTTTATTTTATTTATTAATTACCAAACAAAGATTGAATTTATGAACAACACAATTTTTAAACCCATATTTTAATTGCATATTTTTTCAGATCACTTTATAATCACATATTTTATCTCGAAAATAATAAAATTATATTTATAGACAGGATCTTGCCAAAGAGAGCAAAATCAATGATGTCTAAGTTTCATAGTGCATTATTAAACTATTATTTGATAAACTGTTTAAAAACACATTTTTAAATAATATAATTTTTCAAATCATTTTTTAATCATACCCTTTTTTTCTTCACTTTTCAACTACATATTTTATCTCAAAAATATTGAAAAAATTTATGGATTAGGTAAGCGTAGATGTCTTTGGTCACAAATTCGATTTTTCCTATCTACACTTTTTTAATCGAGTCTGTTACATCGGGCTAGCTTAATGCGATTTATTTGAATGACGTGATTTGTAAACTATTGCATCAGCTCGAGAATTTACACAATATGAATTCCATCGTAAATTAATTAATCAAAAAAACAAAGAAGATGCGTTCTAAGTGGCCAAAATACAGCACTAAAACTACAAAAAAATAAAAAGCTAAACCCAAGCTTTAAGCTTTTGAGTCATGGCAAAGATATGGTCAAGATCAGGTCAGTGAAGGTGCCCATTCTTGGGCGTCTCCCTCTTCCCTCCACACACATAAGACAGCTTCTTTTTGGGCGGCAGTAGAGGCAGAGTCCTCATCGGCATCCAATGTGTTTTGGGGTGGAGAGCGACATTAGATATTGGATCATGCTAGAAGCACCTCGGGGCTTACCCCCGGGGTGACCCCCTCCTCACATGGAGGGGGTGGAGCCCACTTCGACAAGTGGGCTCCACCCCCTCCATGTGAGGAGGGGGTCACCCCGGGGGTAAGCCTCGAGGTGCTTCTAGCATTATTTTTAAATATTAGTTAATCAATAATGATAAGTGAATATGAATATTCAGTTCACACACAAGGTCTGCACTGAAAGTGGAAACTGAGTAGGACGTAGCCAGAAATTTAATCTTACGGGCGGAGGGGGGCAAATACATTGGGGTGGAGGGGGGCGAAATTTTTTTTAACTAAGAGGATTCGAAATGACAATTTTGAATACCAAAATAGACAAGTTAACTTTATAATGATGTTGTTAAGTGATAAGATCTTTTTGCTTAGAAATCCTCACTCGACATGCTCTATATAAAGAAGTCATATCAGAAATGTCTATGTGTCTTGAAGTAAAAAATGACTTCACATTGTTCAACAATCCATCACATCAATCTTCTCTATAGTTTTGAAGTTGAGTTTTCGTTGGCGGAGCAATCGGACTCGCGGCGCTGGCAGTGGCAGAGCTGCGGAGAGGAGTCGATTTGAGGAAGAATGAGTCCAAGGGTTCTGGGTTGTGAGGACTGAGGTGTGTAATCTGATTAGGAGTTACAAGATTAGGTGGGCTGGATATGTTTTTGGGTAATTGATTTGGGTCATTTGCTTTTGTATTGAATTTGGGCTATTTATTTATTTAAGTAACTATTGGATCTTTTGTTTATGTTTAAGATTTTGGAATGGTTACATTTTAAAGTGTAAGTTATTAGGTCAATATTTATTAATGGAAAAGAAATTAAAAAATTTCAAAATTTTACGGAGGCGAAACTGAAAAATATATTACAAATTAACTAGAAATAGTGGACCAACGGACAATGTTGGAGAGGCGGTCACCCCCCTACCCTCCTATCTCCGTCTCTGATTGTAGTGTTGGGAAGTTCAGTATATGTATGGCTAATCAATGGATTCTTTGAGAGGTGACTAGTGAGTTTTAAGGATTGCAATGTGTCGGGTTTGACAAACTAGTTCACTATCAACTAGAAAATTTTAACCTCCGTATCAGACTCATGTACCCACCCCATTGAAGTGGGTTAGAGGCGGGTATGATTCCATACCCATTAAAAACTCATTTAATTTTTTTTTTAAATAAAGAGAATTGAAGGGGAACATAAAAAACCAACGAGAAGTAATTAGCATATTTAAAGAAATCATAACAACTAATTAGTTGAAAGGATTGAAGATCTTGAAGGAAATAAGTGAAAAACTTGAGGAGAGAACGCAATTTTTTTTTTTTTGTAAATGGAGTGGGGTTATATTTGGTAGAATACAATAAATATGTTTATGAATCGTGACTTGTATTTTGTACCTTTTAAAGGTTGATTTTTTGGTAATGCAACAAAAAAGTATGCAGGTCGGGTATGAATTTTATAGGAAAACACACACCCGACCCATACCAATGTTGGATTTTTAAATAAACCAAATTTATAATCAAAACGGACCGTTGAACATACCCAAAGTAGAAGAAATTTGATGCGTTCGGGAAGGTGCTATGAGAATTGGGGCATGCTATAGACTATAGTGCCCCGTGATATTTGGCCCTCCGTGTGAGGTGATGATAGCCCGCGCGGTTTTAGCCTCTTCCATGGGAATTTTGAAATCTATGGTGTGAAGAACATAGACATGTTGTCATGTGACATGTAATGAATGGACATTTGACGCGTGGCAATTACAAGGTCGTACGTTACTAATAATCGATTATAATAGGCGCCAAAGCCACTAGGTTGAATTCAACCCACTAGGGTTGGGTTGTTTTAGGGGACAATTACCCAAAATCATGACTATAAAATTTTATAATTACAAATAAGGTTATTAAAAACTATTCAATAAAATCAGATATTTGTTAGGAAAGAGAAATTGACATTCTCGGGCGGGGGGGAACTTTCATACTTTCTCTCTCTATAAACCCTATGCGGAGACCGAGTTTCTCTACATTACTTATCCAGCCTGCTCCGTTAAGCTCAGGTGGTTCGACTTTTGCCAGCTTCCGTCGACTTTTACAATGTTGGGAAACTAGAGCAGGTGACTCATTTGATATTATATAATGATGATTATGTCTAATAGTTGTAGATACTGCATTCAAAACCACCGTTATTGTTTGCTTAATTTTGATAGTGTAAGCCATCATCAATTCTCGTTTCTCTCTGTGCCGCAGTTTTTATGGAAAAAGGATTTGCTGAAACTTATGAGGCAATTTTGAGAGGAAATTTGTGGTTTCCGACAAGGATTTTTCGATCGATTTAGCCGGTGGCCAAGGATCTACTCTTAGTTCGACGAGGTGCGTGTCTGTAGGGGCATTCCTTCTACTTGGGTTTTTCTCTTTCTGCTTTGGCTCATTTCTTGTAACTGATTCTGTTTGAGTTTGGAGGCATTTGTGATTCTATGGTTCAGTTGTTTGTTTGGTGTATGTTGAGTTGTTTTAATTGATTTATGTGATTGGTTTTCTTTGATCTATTGATTGTTCTCAATGGGCAAAATGAAAAACAAAAAACTGTCAGTTAGCTTATTGGAGTTGGCTGGGGGTTAATACCCTACAACACGATCAATTCAACGATCCTCCCATAAGTGGATTTAGATCAATTCCGAATAGGTACTCATTTTTTTTTCACAATTGTAATTAATTATGAAATCGAAATAAAGTTATCATTGTAATTAAGTTACAAATGCAATTATAATTAAAGTTAATGTAATTAATTTAATTAATTTTAACAAAACAATATGTCAAATTTTACGAATTCATTAGTTAAAATTTCAATTAATTACAAAATTGAAAGAAAGTTATAATTGAAATTTTACAAAATTGAATGAAAGTTATAATTGTAATTAATTGTAAATTATTACAAATGTAATTAAGTTATAGTTATATTTATAATTAAGGTGAATGTATTTAATCCAATTCAATTTTACTAAAAAACCTGTCATGTTTTAAGAATTTATTAGAACAATTATAATTAATTATAAAATTGAAATAAAGTTACAATTGTAATTAATTACAAAATTAAAATAAAGTCACAATTGTAATAAATTACAACATTGAAATATAGTCAAGATTGTAGTTAATTGTAAACTGCAATTCATTACAAAATGTAATTAAATTGTAATTGAAGTTTTAATTGAGGTGAATGTAATTAATCAAATTAATTTTAGCAAAAAAATATGTTATGATCTACGAATTAATTAGTTACAATTGTAAATAATTACAAAATTAAAATAAAGTTACAATAATAATTAATTAGTTACAATTGTAAATAATTACAACTGAAACCGTTCCGTGTTCAACCTCAAATGAATTATATAAATGTGTCATATTTTGCAAATACATTAGTTACAATTGTAACTATTTGCGAAATTGAAATTAAGTTAAAACTGTAATTAATTACAATTGTAACTAATTCATTTAATTTTAAAAGAAAAATAAAATTTTGAGTGACTTGTAATATACAATTTAGTTACAATAGTAAATAATTAATTACAATTGTAGTTAATTACAATTCAAGGCTTCCCATGTTTTACAAAATCGTTAGTTACAATTACAACTAATTGCAAAATAATTACAATTACTGTAATTGAGTACAATTTGTAGAAAGCACTCCATGGCTGGAAATTGCAGCTCTAGAACTAAATTGTCTTTCCCCAATCATCATCAAGACGTAAAATGGGAATTAGAAGAAGGGGCAAAGTTTATTTCCCCATCATCATCAAAATGTTTCTTTTTCTCACCGTCTGGCTATGTTTATAAAAGTAGACAAATCTTAATTCATCTTCACTTCATCACTTAATTCACACTCTTTAGCTATGGACGACGAGTCGACGACACAACTCTCAAAAAGATAAAAAAACGAACTCAAACAATTAATTTGCTTCTCTTGTTGCTTCGGCCGCAGCCGTGATAATCACCGCCCTTTGACCTCCCTACCGCCATCGTGCTTGTTTCGGATAATAAGCCTACGGTGATTTGGGTAGAAAAAGGGATCACACGACCTTGTCTCTTTTTGATGTCAAAATGACGTGCCAAAAGACTAAGCATAAGAGATATTCTTCGGCTCAGCTATGAATCCTTCATTTATGCCTTGAACTTTGAAGATGGATGTGATGATGATGATGAAACATCGGTAAGGAATTTCACTGCTAGGTTACCAACGTCCTCACCGACTAAATAGGGAAAATCAAACTAGCTTACCTTGGCAGGGCCGGTTGGAGAAGAAACTGCTACTCAATAATGAAACAACTGGAGCTACTGGACATGATAGAGGACCGACATGCTGGCAAAAATCTGACCTTAAATTGATGGGGTCGGTTGGAGAAGAAGCTGGAGAATATATAGTTGGTATCTTCAAGAAATTTACAGAGAGAGTCAATGGTGACCAATTTCATGTGTTATTCATTTTCAAAATTTACCGGATTTTGAAAATATGTTTTACATTGTTGAAATATCTTTTAAAATACCTTATATTTAAAATGAACCCTTTAAAGTTTTGTATTTTCGTACTTAATCCTTGTTTTAGCAACTATAAAGCCCGTTTGATAATTGTGGGTTTAAAGGAATTTTAGGGGTCATTCTTTTTATATTTCAATTTTGAATTTTGAATTTATTATCAATTTTTTTTTTTTGACTGTTTACTTTTAATTTTTGAAAACGGGCTTGCTTCATTTTGAAAATTTATTTGTCAAAAAAAAAAAATATATATATAATTCGAAAACATGTTTACTTTTGAATTTTGAGATATACCATATTAAATAAAAAAATTGCTTCAGAGGTCCAAAACTTTCAAATATATACAAGAGGGTCTTCATCTTCAACCTCCACACCCCAACTCCCGTCGCCCCCAACCCATCAACACCAACGAGACCATCTGTGTCGCACAGCGACGAACCACCCCCAACTCACCCACACGGTCCCCAACTCTAGTCGTCCCCCACTTACACCACCGCCAACCCACTAATGCCGCCCACAACCCAAATGCTTGCGAACAGAAACTTCTTGTTTGTGCAGAGATGAACCAAAGTTCATCCATGAGATTAAAAAATGAAGAAGATTGTGAACAATGTAAAGTAAAGTTCTCTAATTCGCACCCATCACGTTGGTGAAACAAAGTTGTCGGTTTGGGAAGAAGGTGATCTCGTAGGCGAAATCGTCTTTTGAGAGAATGTATGATTTAAAATTAATTGAAAATTGTGAAAAGTAACGAGTCACATAGAAATATATGTGATAGAGCGCTTAATTGTTACTTAATTTGTGATATTTTCTCTTACCTCATTGATTTTAAATGCTTAAATTGTAGATATTAATCATATTTTATGTTTTGTGGACTAGATGAAGGGGTTGGATCAAAATGAATTCAATATCACACATTAAAAGATGAAACTTGAAACTCAAAAGCACACAATCAGAGGAGAACTTTGCATAAGGCGTGGACTCGCCTTACTTTTTTATGAAGACTTTGACTTACATGGACGGATTTTTAAGAACAAAGGCTAGTCATTGGACCTATGTTTATTTCCTAAATAAGTGGAAACATTAAGAGAAAATATTTATGTGATTAAAATATTTCTTTTTTATTTATTTTAGGGAAAGATTAGAATTGGACCAAAACAAGGAAATTAAATAAATCCTTATCCCTAAATAATTATTGAGGAAATTACACCCTACCCTATTTTTGAACTATTAATTTCAAAAACCAGAATCTCGATATATCTGTTCAAAAATCAAGTTATTTTAAAACCCACCAACCCAACCCATCGTTTATCACTCCCTCTCTCTCCCCAACCCATCAACCCAACCAATCCAGCCATGCCAGCGACACAATCCTTTAGACGAGTAGCATTCTTCTTGCTGCACGACGCTACTGGGTGCTACCGCCGCAAGAGACCACCACCTCTTTCTTCTCTCTATTTTCCACCCAATCACGGCGGTGCCTACACTGCACAGACAAGACCGTGATTGAGTGGTTCCTGTACAGACACGATCGCATGACGGCGACATTGTCGGAGTCTTCACGGGGCTTCCTGCAACAAATCAGTGTATGGAGGTGGTGGAGCGGTGATTTGTGGTGTGTGCGCGCGTGCAGATCTGGGTGGTTGTGGTAGATGTGTTTTTTTTTTTTTTTTTGTGCGCGTTTGTGTTTTGATGACTTTATGACAGTTGTGGTGATGGTGATTTTGGGTGGTTGTAGTGGGTTTATGGTGGTTTCGGTGGTGATTTTCGTGGTTTTGGTGGTTTTATGGTAGTTGCGGTACTATTTGAGTGGCGGTGCGATGTGATAGGGTGGTGGTGCATGTGGTAGCGTTGGCTGGTGGTTGGAGGTGGCGTGGTGGTTAGGTATTTTTGTGGTGGTGGATTGTGCTGGTGGTGGTGGTGGTGGTGCAGTCGTGCAGGTGTTGGCTAGCGTTGGTGGTGGGGTTGGGGTGGGGTGAGGTGGTTGGTAGTGTTTGATTTGGATAAGACTATTTGACGTTTGTGACTAATTATTTGAGTGTTTGTGATCAAATATTTAAGTGATTGTGACCAATTGATTCAAGATTTGTGACAAAAAAAATCGTGAGTTATTAAATTCGAAATTTGTAACCGAGAAATAAACTGTGATTTAAAAAATTATGACTGTGACCAATTTTTTAAGTGTTTGTGACCAAATATTTGGGTAATTGTGACCAATAAATAATACGTGATTGTGATTAAATTTATAATTGTGACTTACAATTGTTTAAGTTGTGACTGATTATTTTGAGATTTGTGACTGAAAAAAATTGTGACCTATAATATTGTGATTTGTGATCGAGAAACAAGTTGTGACCTAAAAATATTTATAAATTGTGATCAATGAAATTTGTGATTTATGATCAATAAAGAAATTGTGACTCATAATGTATTAAGTTGTGACCAATTGACTCAAAATTTGTGATGGAAAAAAATTGTGACTTACGAAATTCGAAATTTGTGATCGAGAAATAAATTGTGACCTAAAAAATTGTGACCGTGACCATAAATTTATTACCTGATTTGTGACTTGTAACCTAAAAAATTGTGACTTGTGACCATAATAAGTTGTGACTTAAAAAATTGTTACTTGTAACCATAAACAATAAATATATAATTACGATGACCTGATTTTTGAAATAAAACCTCAAATTTTTTAATTTTGAAAATGTGTATTTTAAAAATCTTAATTATGTATTCTTTCCATAATTATTCCACATTTGGACCCCTCAATATTCCTTCCTAGATCCCAGGCGTCTTTGGACTATTATCGAGTCCAACAGTAGCCGAATTCAGGAGAAATTCTTGGACTGCAATTGGGCTTCCTTTTTGAACCCATTAGATGGAACAGAGGCCGACCTAGATTGGAGGAAATTTAGAGAGAATTTTTGGCAACATTAGAAGGGAATTGGAATGCCTAGCAACAGGTTTTTTCGAAAGAGGAGGAGGCAGCGACACTTTTTCCCATTCATTCCTCATTAGATTCTTGTTTTCATTATTTTATTCTCTTTCTTTTTAGCTCAAATGTTTATTGATATCTAATTTATTATTTAAGTTCAAAGATAATTGAAGTATTGATTCTTCAAAAATTGTGAGATCTAATTAATTTTATTGTTGTTTTATCTCTTTTCAATTTATATATCTTTTGTTTGCATTGAATTTGTTGTTTTGATTAATTAATATAAAGTCCACATTGTTTTAATTGTCAAAACGATACTTAACCAATTAGGAATCTAAATCCGTAATTGTTTAGGTTTTCTAATAGAAGTTACTAATAATATAGTTAATTATAAATTAATTTTTGACTCATGTTATAAATGTATATAACCTAACGTAAATGAATCACGCGTGTGAATTTGTTGGTTAGATTTGGTCGTATCTCTAGAGATTAATGTTTTTGGTAAATTAGATCATATCTAGAGTTGTTTATTGATTAGGAAAATAATCAACGAGGGTTTCTTGATTATCGAGACAGTAAGGAGAGATAGATTGTTGATCGTATCAACAGTCATAACCAATTTTAAAAATGAGTAAAAGATTTTATTTTTGCATTCATGATCAATTCTGTGAATCAATACTGAGATTATACCTTGGGCTGAATATTTATTTAATTTGATATTTTCATCACTTTAATTTCGCAATTGTTTATTTGCAAATTGAATTCACATTCAAAATTCAAAACCCCCTATTTTTAATTTACTGTTTTAATTTTCTGAAGAATTAAATCTAACCAATCCCTGTTGACCTTGCTCACCACTACAATTTAACTTTTTTGAGAGCGAGTATTATTATTATTTGTTGGATTCGACGCTCATCAAATTTTTGACGTCGTTGTCGGGGATTAGTGTTAATTAGATTTAATTTTTAATTTATTGTTTTTATTTCTTTTATACAACGTTGTTCTCGTATAGCTGAATTGCAATACGACCCTGAAATTGAGAAGACAGCTCAGAGATTGAGGAAGGAAGCTATGTTGCTCAAACAAACCAGATTGAATCTAGTAGCTGACCCAACAGATTCAACAACCGGTTCCTCTAGTGATTCTGAAACAGAGCAAGAGCAAGCAATGGCCAATGATGAAAGAACTTTAAGGGAATTGGCTTCACCAAATGAGAATTAACAGCCACTTTGCATTCAGGATCCGGTCTTAGATGTGGGATTTGAGTTGAAATCTGGATTGATCCATTTGCTACCCAAATTTTATGGCCTTGAGAATGAAGACCCTCACAAACATCTCAAGGAATTCCACATGGTGTGTTCAAGCCTAAAACCACAAGGAGTGACTGAAGAGTAAATCAAGTTGCTAGCTTTTCCATTTTCATTAGCTGATAGGGCAAATGATTGACTATTCTATCTACCACCAGGTTCTGTAACCACGTGGACAGGGATGGTTAGATAATTTCTTGATAAATTTTTCCCAGCTTCAAGAGCTGCAAATATCAGAAGAGAAATTTGTGGAATCAAACAGAGTGATACAGAAACCTTTTATGAATATTGAGAAAGATTTAAGCGACTGTGTGAAAGCTGTCCTCGGCATGGGATTTTAGAACAACTGCTCATTCAATACTTTTATGAAGGATTGTTGCCAATTAAGAGAAAGATGATGGATGCAGTGGAGGTGTTATAGTGAATAAAACCCCAACTGCCGCTAGGGATTTGATCTCCATCATGACTGCTAACACACAGCAATTTGGATTGAGACAAGACGCCTTTGTGAAAATGGTGAAAACGTATTTTCTCTTGAAAATCAAATAGCGAATCTAACATCTCTTGTTTAACAAATGACTGCAGGGAATTTGCAACAAGTTAAAGCCTATGAAATTTGTGCTGCCACTAGTCATCCATTTCACGCATGCCCTACTCTTCAAGAATATTCATTTGAGCAAGCTAATGTAGTTGGAAGATTTTCAGGTCCACCCTAAGCGAAGTATGATCCTTATTCAAATACTTACAACCCAAGATTGAGGGATCATCCCAACTTTAGTTATCAGACAAGGTCGAAGTTCCAACAATACCAGCCTAGACAGCCTACTCCTCAACCACGACAACCTTCTTTAAGTTTAGGTACGTCTCTAGAAGAAATTGTAAAATCACTTGCAATTAATACACAACAATTTCAACAAGAGACAAGGACGGGAATTAAGAACTTGGAGACTCAAGTGAGTCAATTGGCATGAACTGTGAGCATATTGAAATCTCAAGGTAAATTGCCTTCCCAAACTATTGTCAACCAAAAACAAAATGTTAGTGCAATTACCTTCAGAAGTGGGAAGGAATTGAAAGAACCTAACAAGATGAAGCAAGGAAACTTAGGGGAAGAAACAAAAAATGAAGATATCCCTCAACCTCAATCTGACCAATCTCAAGGCCTCAAAAGAGAACAACAGAAAGTTTATGTGACAACTCCTCCGTTACCCACAAGATTGATTAGATCCAAAAAGGAGGAAGAAGAAAAGGAAATCATGGAAACTTTACGCAAAATTGAGGTAAATATTCCTCTTACTCGATGCAATTAAACAACTACCTCGTTATGCTAAGTTTCTTAAGGTGTTGTGCACCAACAAGAGGAAGTTGAAAGGTAACGAAAAAGGTAAGTATGGGGGAAAACGTTTCAACTGTCCTCCAAAAGAAATTGCCTTCGAAATACAAGGACTCATGTATGTTTACTATCCCTTGCAAAATAGGTAAAGTAAGAGTTTAGAAAGCAATGTTAGATCTAAGAGCTTCAATAAATATCATGCCCCTGCCTGTTTATTCATCTTTGAATATTGGTCCATTAAAAGAAACAGGTGTGATCTTGCAACTTGCTGATAGATCTAATGTGTACCCTGAGGGAGTTTTAGAAGATGTTTTAGTACAATTAAATGATTTGACTTTTCCTACTAATTCTTATGTACTTAACATGGACTAAGATGATTCTTCTAATTCTACACCAATTCTGCCAGGAATGCCATTTTTGAAAACATCTAGGACAAAAATTGATGTGCATAATGGTACACTCACAATGGAGTTTGATGGTGAAATTATTAAGTTTAATATTTATGATGCCATAAATTGTCCTAATGATGTTAATTCTGTCAATTTTATTGATGTTGTTGATTGTTTAGAACAGATAGTTTTCAAAGGTAATAGAAAAGATGGCTTGAGAATTGCCAACAGTAAGCATCACAAGGCGGATGATCATGGATATAAACCTTTCTATGAAGGTCACCAAATGGAGAACGTGACAAAATTGAGCATTGGGAACCCAATCGAGTCCGGTTGAAGAAGAAAATAATAAGTCTAGTCAAAGATGTAAAAGAAAGGCGCTTCCGGGAGGCAGCCTGAGTTTTTCTTTAGTTTTAGCAATCAATTTTTAATTTTTGTTTTTATTTATTCACTATTATTTGTCTTATGATTCCATAATTTTTGAAGTGAAATTGATCTTGTTTTCACTTTTGGACAGATATGAATTTTCATCAGAACATGGGCACACTCTATAAAGAAAGCAATAGATTGAAAGAATTTTGGAATAAGACGTGCTCAAGCCTTATTCAAGGAGATTCTCGGATTAAGAAACAAGGCTTTATTACCCAAAAAAAAATATTCAAACCCTATTCAGACTTCAACTGAAACCACGCTTCCCTCCTTCTCCTCGCCTTCATCTCTTCACCACCCTCTCTGCCATTCCACCACCCTTAACCTCCGGATCCCACAGTCCACCGCCGTCGCTGTGTTCTTACCAATCCCCACCCACCACCATCTTCAACCTCTACAAACTTCAAACCACCGTTGCAACACCCGACTCTGCACCTTCTACCACCGTCCGCTCTTCTCAAGCAACCCGCAACCCTCCTCTCCTACCTCCTTAACTCAACAGCTATAGCCAATGCTGATTTCGGCGGCCACTCCTTCACTCAGCCTCCATCTCTATCTTCTCCACCACAGAACCATCTTTATCAGATTCATCTCTTCATCTGACCAACCCCCATCCCCATCCCCAATCACCGCTCTCCACTGTCCCAATCTTAGATTCATAGTACAACACTCATCGACCAGCAATCCCTGCCGCTTTTTTTTCCCCTCAACTCCAATTTTCTCTCTTGTATCAATCTTTTGGAATTTCAGCAGCAACCACCGTCGAGAGGATTATGGGAAGGGAGAAAATCACTCAAAGTTCCCGTTCTATCTTCAAGAAATCTGACCAACTGACCCACGGCACAGAAACTCTAGCTTATACGATCGATGGAATCTCACTTGCATGCACACGAGAATTTCAGGGGAGTCCTCTATTCTTATTTATCTTCTAGTTTTTGGAATTTTTTTTTATTTTGTTACATTGAGGACAATGTTTGAACTAAGTGTGGGGGAGGTTTTTCATGTACATTTGCTTAATTTTTTAACATGATTCATTTAATTGCACCTCAATTTCTATCATATTTCATGTTTACTCTTTTTTTCAAGATTTTTTTGAAAATACTCTTCTTAATTCTGGATTTTGTCGATGCTTATCCCTTTATGATCTGAATCATTATTGAGATGAATTGAGGCACAGTGGGGAATTGCATGAGTAGTTAAATTCCTGTTTATTGCACTGGATTGATTGTTCTTGATGGTTGATTGAATGAAGGGTGTGTGGAATTTGATGCACATTAACCCCATTTTGTGAGCTTTTGATTGAAAGATAAGTCTCCTCTTTATTTTGAGAAGTAGTAATTGAAAGAGGTGTTGGGGATAAAGTGGTTGAGTTACAATCTATGGTGTTCTTTTATTTGAAAAAAAAAACCCTGCAACCTAATAGAGTCAAATCAGGATCGAGCAATGACCTATATTTCATAAATGGATGGGAGCAACATATATAAACCGTAATTTGTGAACTTTTGAGCCTATGAGCTGCTTTTACTCTTTATATTAAGTTCTTAATTATTTGATGTGTGTCATGCATGGTTAGTTTGTTCTTGGATATGCTCTCTTGTGTATGCCGTTGTAGCTTCTTGACTCAAGTGCAAAATAGAGTAAAGGCATTAGGTTAAACCCAATTTGACCTTCTAAAAAGGCCTACCATGATACATGTACCAATAGAAGCCTCTTTGAGTCTTAGCCCGTCTTTGAAATTTTGGTGCCATGTTACAAGCTACAGATACCAGTTGCTACCTCTATCTTGAACCCACAAGAGAGGAATTTCACAAGCTTAAATTGGTTGAGAAGTATGAGAAAACTAAGCTTAAAAAAATAGGCGATTTCACTTTGTACCAATCAAGGATTAGGTGGCAATGAGGTCAAAAGGAAACAAGTTGCAGTGAACTCATTTGAAGGGGGGAAAAATTATTTATTCAAGGTACCAGATCAAGAAAATTTAAACCCTCAAGTACATAACAAGAATCAAGTGCTGAATTGATTGGATAATAGGAAATAGTGGAAAATTACATTGAAGGGTAGAGGAAGAGATGATTGTGTTGAACCAATTCGGCTTGTGAACTCTCCTCTCAACATAGCCTAAATATTTTCCTCTTATCCTACCTGACCCGAAGCCTCATTACAACCAAGTAAAGACTTTTACTTTGCACTTTTGTTATTGTTGGCTTCGGTCATTACATCTGAGCAATCTGTGGCAATGAATTCTCCATGCCATGAGTTGAGTAAAAATTCTCACCCTTATACACTTTGTGAAGAGAGAAATACCTAGTGAGGGTGTTAACTCCCATTACAAATACTTATGAGTGGTTTGAATTGCTTGGTCTATATTACGTGCCTTCAAGTTGATCGAAACTAATATCTATGTAGTAATTCATTGATAGATGTTGAGAGCATACTCACGAGAGATGAAAGGATATAGACTACACTAGGTTATGAAGTTATTTGATTGAAGTACATGAAGTCTAAGTGAACTCTTGTGAAGAAGTTTGTATAATTTCTTCGATGAAAATAGCCAAAAATATATCCTTTTTATCCCACCTTTCCCAAGCCCCATTACAACCAGTGTTAAGACCCTTACTTTGCATTCAAAACCATTGGTGGCTCTGGTTTGATATATTAGCAAGCCTATTTGCAAGAATTTTCTATGCTTTGACTTGAGAGTACATATGTACTTTGCACCCTAAACACTTTGAGGCTATTGTGTGAACCTAATGTGAGGTGTTAAATTCACTACATATGGATTTCAAAAAATTGTTGAAGTGATTAGTCTTGTGTTAGTAGATGGGGATTTACTCTATTCTTTCTTGTTTCTTGCTTTGTTGAGATTTAAATCTTTAAGGCATGATAGTATGTGTTGTAGAAGGATTGGTGGAGGAGACAGTAAGGAGAAATAGGTTATTAGATTGTATCAACAACCATAACCAATTTAGAAAATGAGTAAAGGATTTTATTTTTGCATCCATGATCAATTCTGTGAATCAATACTGAGATTATACCTTGGGCTAGATATTTATTTAATTTAATAGTTCCATCACTTTAATTTCGTAATTGTTTATTTACAAATTGAATTCATATTCAAAATTCAAAACCCCCTATTTTTAATTTACTGTTTTAATTTTATGAAAAATTAAATTTAACAAATCCCAGTGGATTCGACCTTGCTCACGACTATCACAATTTAATATGGTTAAAAATGAATTTAAGGGGAAAATATCATTACCAAACAAATGCTAAAAACGTCTTTTTTTTCTTGTCATGTCAAGAGGACGAGTCTCATTTAGCCTCCGTTTGTTAAATCGTTTATAAACAATACATTTTTCTAACCACTTTTCAATAATACATTTAACTCGAAAATATTACATTCCTTGTTTGTAAATAAAATAAACTGATTTATAAACCAATTTATAAATTGTACAATTTCTCAAATCACTTGTTAACCATAAAAATTTTTATCTCCAATTTTCAATCTTTAATTGTTACCTGAAAATCATAAATAAACCAATTTATAAATCAAACAGTGTTGTCAAATAAATGCAAGATAAGGTGTTAGTATTTGTATGTCTAGTCAAATAAAGTCAATATAAAGTAATTTGAATGATTATAAATAATTTATAAACAATTGCCAAATAAGATTTTAGTCCGGTCTAGACTCCATTAAAATTAAAATGCATTTTTCTCTTTTCTGTTTCAATCACATTTTCCAGTTAAATCATATTACGTGTTTATCCAAAAGGCTTTATTATTTTTTTTAATCACACATTCTTCAAAACATATATATTAATCAAAAACTCATTATTTGTCCCAAAATGGGACTCAAACAAGGGTTTAGATTGCATTGGAAACATTTATTTTTGATTATGCGAAAATGTTTCTATTCAGTCAACGTGCATAATAAATCCCAGATTGAACTCCATTAAAAGGGATTTCAGGAAAAAATATATTTTGAAATAGTAATTTTTTAGAATATGAGATTAAAGATAAGTGTTATAAATAATGTGTGTATATATGTGTGTGTGTGTGTGTGTGTGAAAGACATTACCATTATATCCCTGTAAAATTTACATTATTACGGTTGTGCCATTGTCCACCCCTATAAATAGGGGCCTATATTACTCATTTGTAATACAATTAAGAGAAGCAATTTCTCTCATTCTCTCTCTATCTCTCATTCTTGTTCTTATATTTTTTATAGTTCTACAACACGTTATCAGCACGAGTCTCTAACCAATTCAGTAATATAACGGGAGTATGCTCTACAGTTGCATCTAAACGTTGAACCTCTGTATCAGAAACCTGATTATTACTAATTAATGTTTCCTTTTCTCAAACAAAACACTTTTGGTTTTAGAAAATAACTCATATATTGTAGATCTGAAAACTTCAAGAAAGATGGAAACTTTGCATTTTTGTATGATTCAAAAAGTTTCATATGAGGAAAGAAATTTGGTCTCGTTGTTGTGCAAAAGGAAAAATTTGGAAAAGAAGGCAAAATTTATCAAAATTTTCAAATTTCTGGTCGAACTGAAAAAGAAAGATTTCGGCCGATCCAGATATCCGATCGACGATCGGACACCGACATCAGAACGGGCTTGTCGAGGAGAAGACTCTCCTGAAATTAGGGGATGGTCCGACACCTAAAACAGAAGATATCAACCGAAGAAGAAAGGCTGAAAACTGTGCAAAAATAAAAATCTGACCGAAAATTGAAACGCTTATCCCGGATGATTCTGAACTCCAATCAATGATTGGCCAGCGGTATATCAACGGGCTTGTCTAGGAGAAGACTTGACAGAAATTTGGCGTCGATCCGACGGTTAAAATGAAAGTTATTGGCCGGAGAAGAAAAGACTGGCGAACTGAAAAATGCTGATTTCGGCCAGATGGTTGGTCTTTCGGAGAAACGGAGACCACGGGCATGTTCAGGAAGTTGAGACGCACATTCTGGTGATGGGTTGATTTTTCTGACCACCGATGCGTGGCGGCCGGCGGCAGCGCGTGAGCGGATTCCGGCGAGATTTTGAACTTCGGACCAAAAGTAAGTTTGTTCTAAATTAAATTTTAAACCTATTGACGATTTCGATTTACTCATATGATCAATATATTAAAATATGAACGATTTTTCCCTTGATGATACGTTAAAGCATATTAATCGTGATTTAACGAATTTGATTAATCATTATTAATGATCTGATGATAAGTGTTAATAGAATATATATATTCTAAATTATTTAACACTACTATGTGATCAATATGATAAATTAAAAGATTTAAAAGTAACATAATAGTTGTCACGTCGTGATGTGTTGAGTATAACTCATTATCGTAATGACCTGGACTATTATAAATACTTTGACTAGATTTGGAGATATGACTTGCACATTTATGAAATATAATTATTTCTTATATTGTTACCACCTATATGGTTGGTTCTACTGATTTTAAATATTTCTACTCATATAAATTTGATATATTGTTATTCAATATTTCAACAAATGGTACCAGAAGTTACCATTACCAAAAGATTATTGGATCTTAATGAAAATAAATTATTCAACAAAGAAATGTTGATGTATGATAAGATAATATCACATGATAGCACGGATATGGCTAATGTGAAAATAATCTCATCATTATTATGAGATAAATATTATATGATTGTGATAAGCAGTTTTGATCAAAGTTCTTGCACAAGCACTTATGTACTCTAGAAGAAGTAAAGATTATCATCTAAACATACTGAAATGATATTATTATTGCTCCCGAAGAAGTATAAACAAGTCATACATGCAAAATACAAAAGGGGGGAAACATTATGATCCTCAAAAGTAGGGGTGTGTATCATGTGTAATAATACTTGTTGAGTGCATTTTACATGCATATTTCATATATTTTTAGTAATACTTTTTGATTAATTTGGAAAAATATCTACTTAATTATGCATATTTTGTGGTTGAATAGGTTTAACTATCAACTTCATGGAGAAAGCACAAGAAAGAAGCTAAATGGATGAATACTTGAAGAAATTGAGGAGAAAAGAGTCAAATCTATCAAAGAGTCAAAGTTTGAGGACCAAGCTGCAACCACGCGATCGCGTGGTCATGCGCAAGTCGCGTTCGCGAAGTCATGCACAAATTCAACCCGAGACTAAAAATGGGCAACCACACGATCGCTAGTCAAACAACCACGCGATCGCGTGGTCAAAATCTTGACAGAAAATCTGGGCCGACCCGGTGCGACCTGGTTCGGCCCAAATGCTGAAACACGCGGATCTACGCGATTTGGGTGTATTTTTGAGTGATTTTGGGTATTTTGAAGAGATTCTTGATACTTTTCAAGAAGAAGAAACCCTAGGCTCTCTCTTTCTCTATTTTTCATCCATTTTCATCTTGTAATTTTTCTTGATTTTGTATAGTTTAGTTGATGAATATTGATTAAGGGGAGAAATACCAAAGTCATTGTGGAAGAATGTTGATATTTTGAAGCTTGAATCATTGGTTGAGGGAATTATTTATTGCTTAATCTTCATATTTCTCTATTTACTTTAATCCATTGTTGAAATAATGTATTTAATTCTTGGATTTTATTGTTATTTCATTATGGGCTAAACTATTTTGTGTTGGGATGTTGATGAAGCTTGACCTAGCTTAGTTGTTTTAAATGCTTGTATTAAGAATTTAAGCTTTTTATTATCTTGTGCATTTATTGTTGTATTTATTGACTAGCATTTATTGTGGCCACATTTATGCTTAGGTTTCATGAGATGTGCAATTATTGAGAAATTGTTGTGTATTCTAGATCAATATAATATTTGCTCTAGGTTCTTGTTTAGGATAGAGATATACCTAAAATCCTAGATGACCCATTGAGTTATTTTCACATAGGTTTAATGCAATTGGTGTGTTTTTAATCGACATAGAGATATAGTAGGTTAATGCCACT
This sequence comes from Ligustrum vulgare, assembly GCA_963555705.1. NCBI lineage: Eukaryota > Viridiplantae > Streptophyta > Magnoliopsida > Lamiales > Oleaceae > Ligustrum > Ligustrum vulgare. The sequence goes on along the minus strand of OY743180.1, from coordinate 9,731,163 downwards.
AATTAGGGTTGATTTCACTCGAGAGAGGTAATTGGCTAAGCTTGGAAAATCGGGTCTAACATGATTAATGAATTGCATTTCTATTTTGCTTGTTGATAATTCAATTAGGTAATGGTCAAGTGGAATCAAGAATCCCAACACTTCTTTATCATCTATTCATCACCATTTTTCTAGTTATTTATTTATAATTGCAACTTTAATTCTAGTACTAAAACTTTCCCAAAACAAACTTTTATTGTGTCTGTTTCTTGTTAAAATTAATTAGACTAGAGTGTAGTTGAAATAGACAATCCTTGTGGGATCGATAAACCGGACTCAATTAGTCCACTATCACTTATATGCGACTCGTACACTTGCGGTGTGTTTGTAGCGAACAATTTTTTGGCGCCGTTGCCGGGGATTGTTTCTAATTAAATTACATTTTAGTTGATATTAGTTTTAACTATTGGTTACTTTTATTTCTTGTAGAAAATTTCTTTTGTTTTGTTTTGTGTAAGAAATCTTCTAATTTCTTGTGTTGTTCTAGGTTGTGATTGTGCATGCGTGGAAGTAGAAGTCTTGATCTAGTTGAAATAGATCCGGATATCGAGGGAAATTTTCTACGAAGGTTAAGGGAACAACGGGAAGCTAGGAGACAACTTATTCCTCAAGGGGCTAGAACTCAAGAGCCCGTTGTTAATGAGGAAGACATGCTTTTTGGGGATTTCATGAATCCTCCTATTGTCGAGAATCAATCAAGCATTGTCTATCCCTCCTACAATCATCCAAATTTTCAACTTCGATCGGATGTCATTAATTTATTCTCCAACACCATCTCATTCTATGGGAGGACCGATGAAAACCCACATGCCCATGTGGTACGGTTCTTAGAGATTTGTAGCAACTTCAACTATGAGGGTGTGAATGTGGAGGCAATCCGGATGAGATTATTTGTACATACTTTGAAGGATAAAGCAAGAGAATGTCTTGACACTTTGCCTCCGGGGAGTATCACGACTTGGGTGGAGTTTGTCCAAAGGTTCACTACAAAATTTTTCCCACCATCTAGAGTTGCTAAACTCAAGCATGATATTACAACATTTCAACAATTCGAGATGGAGAGCTTTCATGAAGCTTGGGAGAGATTCAAAGACATGCTTAGGAAGTGCCCAAATCATGGGATTACATTGGGGCAACAAGTCAACCACTTCTATGCCGGGTTAACTCCTCCTTGCCGTTCAAATGTGGATTCATCCTCTAATGGGTCCATCAAGACAAAGAGCATTCGGGAGGCTTATGATTTGTTTGAGATCATGAGTGAACAAAGTGCAATGTGTCCGGATAGAAGTGCACCAAGGAGTTCTAGTGGTGCACGAAGGGGTGATGATTATGCACTTGTCTTGTCAAAGATTGATTCATTAGCCAAGAAAGTGGAAGGGTTATCTACTTCAACCTCTCGGCCCGTCAATATGGTTCAAGTTCCTCCGGTATGTGATATATGTGGGGCTAATCATCAAAGCTCTATGTATCCATTGGTGGCAAGTGGTTCTTCATCTACCGAGCAAGTTGCTTATGCTCAAAATTTCCAACGCCAAGGGTTCAATCCATATGCTCCTACATACAATCCCGGTTGGAGAAATCATCCTAATCTATCTTATGGAAACAATCACAATGTGTTGAATCCAAAGCCACAAGAGAAGAAAGAGGGATGGGAAGAGGCTATCACCAAGCTAGCGAATCATCAATTGCAATATCAAGAACGCAATGATGCCTCTTTGAAAAATTTGGAGAAGCAAGTGGGCCAAATAGCTAAACTTCTCTCAGAAAGGCAACAAGGAGCTTTGCCTAGTAACACCGAGACAAATCCTAGGGAGAATGTTCAAGCTATTACAACAAGGAGCGGGGTGCAATTTCCCGAAATCACGACCCCACAACCAACAACTCAATCAAACAAGGCTCCCATTGAAGAAAATGAGCCAATTCAAGCATCCGAACCAATTGTTGAAGTGCCAAAGGAAAGTGAGCCGGAAGCTTCCACATCAAAGGCCCCAACACCGATCAAGGCTTATGTGCCTCCTATTCCCTTTCCTCAAAGGTTGCAAAATCAAAGGCTCGATAGTCAATTTGGAAAATTTTTGGAAGTGTTCAAGAAGCTACACATCAACATTCCTTTCGCCGATGCATTGGCTCAAATGCCAAGCTATGCCAAGTTCATGAAGGATATTATATCCAACAAAAGAAGGCTTGAAGAGCATGAAACGGTGATGCTAACTGAGGAATGTAGTGCTATCATTCAAAACAAGCTTCCTCCAAAAATTAAAGATCCAGGGAGTTTTACTATTCCATGCACTATTGGTGATGTTAATTTTAGTAAAGATTTATGTGATCTTGGTGCTAGCATTAATTTGATGCATTTGTCCATTTTCAGGAAATTGGAATTGGGAGAAGCTAAAGCAACCACCGTATCTTTACAATTGGCGGATAGGTCTATCAAATATCCTCGGGGAATCATTGAGGATGTTCTTGTGAAGGTGGATAAATTCATCTTTCCGGCGGACTTCATTATTCTAGACATGGAGGAAGACCACGACATTCCAATTATTTTGGGAAGGCCATTTCTAGCAACCGAGAGAGCTCTTATTATGTGCAAGAAGGGAAATTGATTTTGAGGGTGCAAGATGAGCAAGTCACCTTCAATGTGTTGAAGGCCATTAAATATCCTTCGGAATCAAATTCATGCTTTCGGGTGGATGTGATTGATCATCTAGTGGTAAACTCCTTCAATCGTGGGATTTCTAAAGATCCATTGGAGTCTTGCATTGCCCACTCTTTAACTATTGAGGATGATGACCATGAAGTTGAACAAATGGCTCATTATTTGGAGGCATCACCACAATATCAACACAAGAGGGCCCCCTACTTTGAGGAGTTGAAAAAGAGTTCTTCACCACCCCTACCATCTTTCGAGAAGGCACCTACCCTCGAGCAAAAGCCTCTTCCTTCTCATTTGAGGTATGCTTACTTGGGGGAATCTTCTACCCTTCCGGTCATTATTTTGAATTTATTGAGGGAAGTGGAGGAAGATAAATTGCTTCGGGTATTGAGGGAACACAAGGAGGCTATTGGATGGACTATCTCGGATATTCGAGGTATTTTCCCTTCATTATGCATGCACAAAATTCTTATGGAAGATGATTTTAAACCTTCGGTGGAGCATAAACGTCGGTTAAATCTGAACATGAAGGAAGTTGTAAGAGCCGAAGTGGTGAAGTGGCTTGATGCGGGTATTATCTATCCAATCTCAGATAGTGCATGGGTGAGCCCGGTGCAAGTAGTGCCGAAGAAAGGAGGTGTCACAGTTGTAGAGAATGAGAATAATGAGCTTATTCCAACGTAGCCAGTGATGGGGTGGAGAGTTTGCATTGATTATCGCAAGCTCAACAATGCTACTAGGAAGGATCATTTCCCCCTTCCATTCATCGATCAAATGCTTGAGCGATTGGCGGGTCACTCTCATTATTGCTTTCTAGACGGGTATTCGGGTTATAATCAAATTCCTATAGCCCCGGAGGATCAAGAAAAGACAACATTCACATGCCCATATGGAACTTTCGCATATAGGAGGATGCCTTTTGGTCTTTGCAATGCCCCCGCTACTTTCCAACGGTGCATGATGGCTATCTTCTCTGAAATGGTGGAGAAATTTATTGAGGTATTTATGGATGACTTCTCAGTTTTTGGTACTTCATTTGATGATTGTTTGAATAATTTGAGAATGGTGCTAAAAAGATGTGAGGATACCAATTTGGTTTTGAATTGGGAAAAATGTCATTTCATGGTTCGAGAGGGGATAGTTCTTGGGCACCGGATTTCAAGTGAGGGGATTGAGGTTGATAAGACAAAAAATCAAGTTATTGAAAAATTACCTCCCCCATCCTCGGTAAAGGGCATAAGAAGCTTTTTAGGCCATGCGGGATTTTATAGGAGATTTATCAAGGACTTCTCAAAAACCACAAAGCCCCTTTGTTCTTTGCTTGAGAAGAGTGCCACATTTGATTTCTCTAAAGAGTGTCTTCAAGCTTTTAACACCCTTAAGGAGAAACTTATCACTGCATCACTGCACCTATTATTATGGCTCCAGATCGGAGTTTACCTTTTGAGCTTATGTGTGATGCAAGTGATTATGCCGTGGGGGCGGTTTTGGGCCAAAGAAAGGAGAAAATCTTGCATGTCATCTACTATGCTAGTAGAACTTTGACCGATGCCCAATTGAATTATGCTAATACCGAAAAGGAAATGCTAGCGGTGGTCTTTGCCTTTGATAAGTTTCGGTCATATCTTATTGCCTCCAAGGTGATTGTGTATACCGACCACTCGGGCCTCAAGTATTTGTTGGCAAAGAAGGATGCCAAGCCGCGGTTAATTAGATGGGTTCTTCTTCTCCAAGAGTTTGATTTGGAGATTCGTGACAAGAAGGGGACGGAGAATCTTGTAGCCGATCACTTGTCTAGACTTGAGCAAACCGAGGAAATTTTGGATGAAGAGATAAGTGAGGAATTTCCAGATGAGCAAATTTTCCAAATCATGGACCTTCTACAAGCTGCTAGTGTGCCATGGTATGCAGACCATGTGACGCGTTCCCGATCGGGGAAACTCGTCGAACACGCGGAATAACGATATTTAAAACCCTAGAATAGATCTAGATCAGATCTGACACGAAAATAAACAAGAATTAAAATACTGGAAAGATAAAATTGACGATAGGACCTTGACCCAAGATTCACGACGCAATTAATTGACGATGCGGAATCGAGATCCAAGGTTTTCGAAACACCACAAGGACTTGTCAATTTCCTTGATAAGAATCTAATCGGACACGCCACAAATATTCTTGCGAATATTTGATAAGTACAACGCCACAAATATTTTCACAATATTTGATAAGCCGGATTTGTTCTTGAAGAACACAAAATGGACTCCTCAACCTTTTAATTGGAGAAAACTCTCTCAACTCAAATTCAATATTCAAAACTAAACTTAACTGTTTACAATGAATTGAAAAAGCGTATAAATAAGCAAAATAACCTAGCATCTAATTTACTCAAAATAGAATTCTAATTATACTAAAATTCTAAACTAGGAAAATAACCAAAAAATAAAAAAGGAATAAAATAATTAAAAAATCCGGAAAATCTGGCCGCTACTCATTTACGGCCGTGAAGAATACATTTACGGCCGTAATGGCCTCTCTGAACAAAATCTGATTTATTGTTTACGGTCGGGACGAATTTCTTACGGCCGTGAAATTCCCCTTTTTGAATGTTACGGCCGTAACTTCCAAGCTTACGGCCGTAAGCCTCGTTCTGCAGAAAATCTTCATTTTTCCTCGTTAATTGATTACGGCCGTGATTGTAAGATTTACGGCCGTGAATACATGTTTTACGGCCGTGAAGAATTTCCATTACGGCCGTAAGGCCTTTTCTGCATAAACAATTTCTTTTACTCGATTCGGCTCGATCCGTCCCTCTTCTCGGCTCGATCCCAACACGGTACTTGCTCCATTTTGCACGTAGATCACTATCATATTGTTGATGGCTCGACTTCGCCCTTCGTTGCCTGGTCTGGATCACATCATACTCCCTCTCTTGAAAAGGATTCGACCTCGAATCCATTTTTGGTCGGCTTTTCAAGTTCCTCCTGCTTTCCTGGGCTCGATGATCATGTTTATGCCTCGTGCTTGCTTTCAACATTTTGGGCTGCTCATTTGAGCCAACAGATTTCTTTCCCGCCTTAAGTTCATGGTTGGACTTCGGTACCTGTAAAACAGAATTTAAAGAACTGGGGAGGGGTTTGTTAGCGTGAGTAAGTGGAAATAGACTCATTTTTGTGGTAGACTCTCTTTTCTTTTGCTTTTTGCACTCAGTCTCTCCTTTTTCTGAGGTTTGAACCTCAACTCTATTTTCTTTATTTTTCACTCCCTCTCCTTTTTCTGAGGTCGTGGCCTCAACTCTCTTTTCTTTAATTTCCACTCCCTCTCTTTTTTCTGAGGTCGTGGCCTCAACTCTCTTATTTTTCCCCTCAAACTCACTTTTCACTTTCAATTGATCTTTCAGGGCGTCAGTTGGAGATAGTGGCATTAGAGTAAACTTTTTCCCCCCTTTTACCAAGCTGTATCTATTCGTATACCCATCATGTAGCACAACTCTTTCATGTTGCCAAGGTCTCCCCAACAGTATATGACTAATTTGCATTGGCACCACGTCACAAATTACCTCATCAGAGTACCCACCCAAAGAAAAATTCACCAAGGCCTGTCTCTTCACCTTAACTTCCCGTGACTCAGTCAACCATTGTAATTTATAAGGCGTTGGATGTTTTGTTAAAGGTAAGCCTAATTTTTCCACCAACATTGTACTAACCACATTAGTACAACTTCCCCCGTCAATCACCAAGCTACAAACTTTTTCATCCACTAAGCACCTAGTGCGAAAAATATTATCCCTTTGCCCATCCACATTTTCCAAAACATTCGTCTTACGCTTAGCGCTAAGAACATGCCTATCAGTAATTGACTCATCCACCACAACATTTTTAGCCCCTTCACTATCACACCTAACCTTTTTACGTGGACAATCAAGTGCAATGTGACCCCATTCCAAACATTTAAAGCACTTAACATTTTTACCCTTGAGAGGCTTGGAATCAGAATTATTTTTACCTTTGGTTGTCGGTTCCTCCCTCCTTTTATGAACATGATCACTACTCTCCCGTTTTGATGTTTCTTTATACTTCAATGGCTTTTCATCACCCTCATCTCCACCTCTAGAATTGGCCTCACGCCCCTTATGCCTCCTAGCCCTAGAATCCGCCTGATGTTGCTCCTTTTCCCATTGAGCAAGTTCTGCTTCCCTTCTTTCCATCCTAACCATCAATCTCTCAAGTTTTACCTTCATGGCCTCCATCTGTTTAAAATTCTTGTGGTCACCTGTTGATGGAGATTTTTCCCTGCGAGACATGGTTAGCTTTCAAAGACAAACAAAAATTCCTCTCGTGTTTATTTTCACTCGTGTATCACACTCAATCCCTTCAAATTTCACCCAAGAACAAACCAAGGATCAACAATCAAGGAATTTATGGAAGATTAGAAAATTCTCAGAAAATTCGAATTTTTTTTTTTTTTAATCTGCCAGAAAATTTGACTACAAGTATGGCAGAAAAAACGGAATTGGATTTGGACGAGAAACGAACAAGAAAAACACTTTTGAATTTTTGGGACTGACTCTTATGGATCAAACTGAAGAAAATTATGACTAACACGAAGAACGCGAAGAACACGAAAAAAAAAATCAAGAAACGCAAGAATCTGAAATAGATCCAAGCTCTGATACCAGATGACGCGTTCCCGGTCGGGGAAACTCGTCGAACACGCGGAATAACGATATTTAAAACCCTAGGATAGATCTAGATCAGATCTGACACGAAAATAAACAATAATTAAAATACTGGAAAGATAAAATTGACGATAGGACCTTGACCAAAGATTCACGACGCAATTAATTGACGATGCGGAATCGAGATCCAAAGTTTTCGAAACACCACAAGGACTTGTCAATTTCCTTGATAAGAATCTAATCGGACACGCCAAAAATATTCTCACGAATATTTGATAAGTACAACGCCACAAATATTTTCACAATATTTGATAAGCCGGATTTGTTCTTGAAGAACACAAAAGGGACTCCTCAACCTTTTAATTGGAGAAAACTCTCTCAACTCAAATTCAATATTCAAAACTAAACTTAACTGTTTACAATGAATTGAAAAAGCGTATAAATAAGCAAAATAACCTAGCATCTAATTTACTCAAAATAGAATTCTAATTATACTAAAATTCTAAAGTAGGAAAATAACCAAAAACTAAAAAAGGAATAAAATAATTAAAAAATCCGGAAAATCTGGCCGCTACTCATTTACGGCCGTGAAGAATACATTTACGGCCGTAATGGCCTCTCTGAACAAAATCTGATTTATTTTTTACGGCCGTGACGAATTTCTTACGGCCGTGAAATTCCCCTTTTTGAATGTTACGGCCGTAACTTCCAAGCTTACGGCCGTAAGCCTCGTTCTGCAGAAAATCTTCATTTTTCCTCGTTAATTGATTACGGCCGTGATTGTAAGATTTACGGCCGTGAATACATGTTTTACGGCCGTGAAGAATTTCCATTACGGCCGTAAGGCCTTTTCTGCATAAACAATTTCTTTTACTCGATTCGGCTCGATCCGTCCCTCTTCTCGGCTCGATCCCAACACGGTACTTGCTCCATTTTGCACGTAGATCACTATCATATTGTTGATGGCTCGACTTCGCCCTTCGTTTCCTGGTCTGGATCACATCACCATGTGAATTTTCTTGCAAGTGGCATCACTCCCCCGGACCGCTCTTATCAACAACGGAAGAAGTTCTTTGCGGATATCAAACATTATTTTTGGGATGACCCGTTGTTGTTCAAAAGGGGTCCGGATCAAATCATGAGAAGGTGTGTGCCCGAGGAGGAGATGGAGAAGATTCTTGAACAATGTCACTCATCGCCTTATGGAGGCCATTTTGGTGCCGTGAAAGCTGCGTCAAAGGTTCTTCAATCGGTATTTTATTGGCCCACTTTATTCAAGGATGCTCAAACACTTGTGTCCAAATGTGACAGATGCCAACGATTGGGTAATATCTCTAACCGAAATGAAATGCCCTTAAATTCTATTTTAGAGGTGGAGATATTCGATGTTTGGGGTATTGATTTTATGGGACCTTTTCCATCGTCCTTTTCTAATCAATACATTCTAGTTACAGTAGACTATGTGTCCAAGTGGGTAGAAGCGATGGCACTCCCCAAAAATGATGCTCGAGTGGTGGTGAAATTTTTGAAGAAAAATATTTTTACTCGTTACGGCACCCCTCGAGCTATCATTAGTGATGGAGGAAAACACTTTTGTAACCGCCTCTTCGACTCACTTTTGACCAAGTATGGGGTCAAACATCGAATATCCACAGCTTATCATCCGCAGACAAGTGGGCAGGTTGAAATTTCAAATAGAGAATTGAAAAAGATCCTTGAAGTGACGGTGAATGCCTCGAGGAAAGATTGGTCCAAGAAATTGGATGATGCATTATGGGCATACCGCACCGCTTTCAAGACCCCCATTGGTATGTCTCCATTTCGACTCTTATTTGGAAAAGCATGTCATCTCCCGGTTGAGCTTGAGCACCGAGCATATTGGGCAACAAAAGTGTTGAATTTTGATATGGAGTTGGCCGGTGAGAAAAGACTACTCCAACTCAATGAGCTTGATGAATTCCGCCTTGAATCATATGAAAATGCTCGGATTTACAAAGAGAAGACAAAGAGGTGGCATGACAAGAACCTTGTGAAGCGGGACTTCCAAGTTGGGCAACAAGTACTTCTCTACAACTCAAGACTTCGATTGTTCCCCGGTAAACTCCGTTCTAGATGGTCGGGACCATTCACCATTGCCCAAATCTTCCCACATGGAGCGGTCGAACTTTATCATGGAAGTAAAGGGAACTTCAAAGTAAATGGGCAACGTTTGAAGCCATACTTGGGGGGCAATTATGAAAAGGAGAAGTCATCTATCCCTCTTGCAAACCCGGAATAATTGTATCAAAAAGTCGAGCTTACGACATTAACCAAGCGCTTTTTGGGAGGCAACCCAAATTTCTACTCTTTTAATTACTTGTTGAAATTTACTTATTGCATTTTTATTATGTCTAACTTGGTGAATCACCAACTTTTGTAGGTTCGAAATTCTTTTTGAAATCCTAAGCAACCTTGTCCTCAACAAGTTTGGGGGAGATTGGCGTATCAAGAGAATCAAAGCTTAGGTCAATTTGGAACATCATACACGCATTAATCCGGGGAAGTTCCATCACTCATTCCTTTCTTGTTATTATGCCATGTCAACATTGAGGACAATGTTTGATTTAAGTTTGGGGGTGTTGGGATCATGTTGCTTTATGAACATTTTACATTGCCTTGCCGGCCCTTGATGTCTTGATGTTTGAAATTGTTTATTTTGTTGAGAACATTGACATGCTAGATAGCCTTGCCGGCTTATAAGACTTTGATGTTTGAAATTGTTGTTAATTCATGAGTTATGACCAATTGTGCTACTTGTGCTACTTTCTTTTAATGCTTATCCATGTAAGATCATATGTACATTGAGCACAATAGTCATGTTCAATTGTCGGTGAGTTTGGGAATTGTTGAAGAGCGAAGAGGTTAATGGAGTAGATAAACTAGGTTGTGAGCTTGTATTTTTAATTTTTATCAACCTATCAAATGTTTCCCAAAACTCTAAATCTCTTGATCCTATTGTAAGACAAGTTTGGGGGTGGTCGACCCGGTAAAGGAGACGGCCTAGACGTGTGGTGATTCCATGCATGTGGAAGTAAATTTTTGTGTGGAGTGTCTTTCGCCAAGTATAAGCCAAGTAATGACCATATGCTAAAGTTCTAAGCCCATTTTAAATTTTTGCATTGCATTGCCCTATCTCGAAGCCTTTTTGACTCGAGTTATTAAGCCCGTAGGAGTATCTTGAAACTTGGTGCCTTAAGTTTGAAACTTGGGAGTCACCGGCCGAAAACTCGCTACATGGGTCAATTAGAAAGCTTAATGAGTAGGGTACTCACACACACACTTGAAAAAAAAAAAAAAGCACATTATCATTGCATTCGCTTAATAAGTCTACCCCACTTCGTAGCCTTCTTGACTCGAGTTAATAAGTCCGTAGGGTATTTTAAAACCTGGTACCCTTTGATCTAAAAAATCGGGGAGCTGCCGACCTAAAGCTCGCTACATGGGTCAAGTAGAAAGCTTAAGGGAGTGGGGAAGTCACGAGCAAACATCATGTTAGTTGTTAGAAATCATGCATTTGTACTTGCATTAGGGCTTAGATGAATAGTGGGTTTGAATTACTTGTTATAAACTTGAATGTCGAAGCACTCATTAGTGGAGAGTCACTGCATTTCTAGGTTGTCGAGATTGTCGGTAAAACACACCCGTGCTTTAGTGGAAAGAAAATTATTCATTGGGGGATGAATGTCACGAGTGAGAAAGGAAAGAATTGACCACTAATGGTGGGATAGTTTTGACTTGAAACCTCTTTACTCATCAACATTCTTGAATCTTATTGACGATTGACAGTGGCTACACACACACGCACCGATCGAACATCGGATAAACCAAACTCATTTTTGTAGCATTATTTGGGAACATAATTGTGAATTAATTATGCAATTTCACACTCATGGAAGATTGCGAGCTATCTAGCATTGTTGATCATTGTGTCATTATTTTTGTAGATGCATGAGAATATTCTTGATCGGGACGAGCAAGAGTTTAAGTTTGGGGGTATTTGTTGAGTGCATTTTACATGCATATTTCATATATTTTTAGTAATACTTTTTGAGTAATTTGGACAAATACCTACTTAATTGTGCATATTTTGTGGTTAAATAGGTTTAACTATCAACTTCATGGAGAAAGCACAAGAAAGAAGCTAAATGGATGAATACTTGAAGAAATTGAGGAGAAAAGAGTCAAATCTATCAAAGAATCAAAGTTTGAGGACCAAGCTGCAACCACGCGATCGCGTGGTCATGCGCAAGTCGCGTTCACGAAGTCATGCACAAATTCAACCCGAGACTAAAAATGGGCAACCACGCGATCGCTAGTCAAACAACCACGCGATCGCGTGGTCAAAATCTTGACAGAAAATCTGGGCGACCCGGTGCGACCCTGTTCGGCCCAAATGCTGAAACACGCGGATCTACGCGATTTGGGTGTATTTTTGAGTGATTTTGGGTATTTTGAAGAGATTCTTGACACTTTTCAAGAAGAAAAAACCCTAGGCTCTCTCTTTCTCTATTTTTCATCCATTTTCATCTTGTAATTTTTCCTGATTTTGTATAGTTTAGTTGATAAATATTGATTAAGGGGAGAAATACCAAAGTCATTGTGGAAGAATGTTGATATTTTGAAGCTTGAATCATTGGTTGAGGGAAGTATTTATTGCTTAATCTTCATATTTCTCTATTTACTTTAATCCATTGTTGAAATAATGTATTTAATTCTTGGATTTTATTGTTATTTCATTATGGGCTAAACTATTTTCTGTTGGGATGTTGATTAAGCTTGACCTAGCTTAGTTGTTTTTAATGCTTGTATTAAGAATTTAAGCTTTTTATTATCTTGTGGATTTATTGTTGTATTTATTGACTAGCATTTATTGTGGCCGCATTTATGCTTAGGTTTCATGGGATGTGCAATTATTGAGAAATTGTTGTGTATTCTAGATCAATATAATATTTGCTCTAGGTTATTGTTTAGGATAGAGATATACCTAAAACCCTAGATGACCTATTGAGTTATTTTCACATAGGTTTAATGCAATTGGTGTGTTTTTAATCGACATAGAGATATAGTAGGTTAATGCCACTAATTAGGGTTGATTTCACTCGAGAGAGGTAATTGGCTAAGCTTGGAAAATCGGGTCTAACATGATTAATGAATTGCATTTCTATTTTGCTTGTTGATAATTCAATTAGGTAATGGTCAAGTGGAATCAAGAATCACAACACTCCTTTATCATCTATTCATCACCATTTTTCTAGTTATTTATTTATAATTGCAACTTTAATTCTAGTACTAAAACTTTCCCAAAACAAACTTTTATTGTGTGTGTTTCTTGTTAAAATTAATTAGACTAGAGTGTAGTTGAAATAGACAATTCTTGTGGGATCGATAAACCGGACTCAATTAGTCCACTATCACTTATATGCGACTCGTACACTTGCGGTGTGTTTGTAGCTAACAATACTCCATACTCTACCATCCCTAATCTTTTTTTGTGTGTCTCAAGAGTAAGAATACTCCGTACTCCACCACTCCTAATCCTTTTGAGGTTCACAAGATTAAAGTTTAAATACTCATCAACATTAGAGGTGTGTCTCAAAAGTAAGAATACCACATACTCTACCACCCCAATATTTTGAGATTCACAACGATAAATTTACATTAATCGGACTCCATTTTCGCTTGATACCCCTTCCTTGCGACCAATCTATCTTAACTCCTGGTGGATCTTGTATTGGAACATATGATTGTAGCTTTTCCAGCAGTTCATCGATAGTGGGAGCAGAAATAAGGATCCTCCTAGAAAATGGAGAGATGAATCCCTGTTCCACAGCATAATCAAGAAATGCTAGTAAACCATCGAAGAAGTTGTTAACATTTAAAAGTCCAATAGGCTTAGTGTGGAGACCCAGCTGAGACCATGAGGTAATATTAAAGATTTCTTCTAAAGTACCAAAACCTCCAGGCATGGCAATGAAGGCATCAGAACCATATAATATGCAAGTTATGCGTTCATGGATAGATAACGTCTGTACTTCATGCCCTCGTGTTTTGCCTGCGATATCAGCTAAAGGAACGGGTATAACACCTATCACTCTTGTTTTTTCTGCTTGAGCGGATTGTGAAACACAACCCATCAATCCACTACTGCCCCCTCCATATACTAGATTGATACCTCTCTCTCCCAACTTCTTCCCTTGAAGCACTGATGCTTCTAGATACTCAAAGTCTCTCCCAATTTTTGATCTACAAAATACACAAATAGTTTTGATCTGTCGAAGTTTTGATCCCTCCATCTTTTAAGAATAAAAGGAAGGAAAACTTACAAGAAATTGTTATTTTTGGATGCTTTAAACTGCAAAATTATCTGACGTTTTAAACTTGAAAATATTCACTATTTACTGCTCTTCTTTTGAAAAAGTTGCTATTTACTTGACTAAATGACACCACTTTTGATCTTGTCTCTGATAGAATATATTTTGCTCCATAATGGATACTCTTTCGGTGATCTCTCAGTAACAATCTGTTAATACGTGAGAAATGCAAAATAATTTGTTAAAATATATACACTATACTGATTTACCTTGTATCAATGTTGAGTAGCCAAAGTATCGTTGTTTATAACAGCCTGACAAACAAGATCTTTTGCTATTATATTTTTGAGACTATAACGGTCTTTATCGCTGATGAATTTAGCCCATAAAGATAGTAGCTCATGCTGCACATACTCACAAGGGTGCGTCTCAAGAGTCAATCGGATATCATCCAATGACTCCTTACTCAGTCCACCATTAATGAAATCTATTTTATCATCTCAATTTCTGGATAAATATCCTATTGATTTACAACAGGTATTACATGTCCATCGAGCACATTTGTAACAACCATTTAATATTTTTACTCTTCGCTTCTTTGCAAAAGTACTCTTACCTAAGCCAGACATGTGCTTAGAAAATGAATCTGGTAATTCACCAACTAGTCGAACTTTTGTTTCGGTCAACCAACGAACATCTTCTGGGATACCTTGATCCATCGGCAGCCTCAATCTTTCGAGTCGAACTCGGTAAATCTTTTTCAAAACATTTATCGGAAGATTTGAGTAGTATTTGCGAATATTTGATAATATAACATCCATTTTGATGGATCTGATCTTCTCCCAAAGTGATCTATTTAAATGCGTTATTTAACGCGTAAAAGAGCGTTGGCTCCGCATATCGTTGATTCCACCAAGAAAAAGGGGAAAAGATTTGTAATCAAAAGAAGGGGACAAGGATCATTTTATTGAGATTTCGATCTAATCATCTTTTTAGATATAATAAATCAAGGTATACTGATTTATATATTCAAACAAGTAAATATTGTATTGAACCAGAAGTTCATACGTACAAGTGAAATATGTATATAATGAACCATAAGTTCATAAGTAAAATATACATTATATTGAACCAGAAGTTCATCAATATTGTATTGAATCAAATATTCATACATAGAAATGAAATAAAACCGTATTGAACCAGAAGTTCTATAATAAACGGTTAGATTATCAAAAGTTTCAAATTATTTTCTATGAGAATAACTTATTCAGAAATTGTTTATCATACAACAATATTCTATGTCAAACAGGGATTAACTCAACAAGCTTTATGATTTGTAAAAGTGCGATATGTATACAATCCACCAAAGCGCACTTAGATATATGATTGAGATTATATCCCTAAAAGGATGACATGTGTTATGGTATTTTATTCGATCAATATAATATAATATTTGTGAACATTATGAGGAAAACACGCCTAAAGCGTAATTATGACTGAAGCATATTGACTATCGATTCCGAAAATAAATATCTCTTGAATGATTGAGATGATCCCTTTGAGGCTAAATACTCATGGTGAGTAAAAGGGACATAATTAAATGTAAGTGACTCAGGTACCTGATGATAGAACATATAAAGAGATCTCTCTATGTTATATTGAGATGAAATGGAATCGATAAATAAGTCGACTACATACATAAACGACCCTCTTATGAAAATGAGGTTGATGAAATTATAATACTTTGGTCAAGTATAAAACTTCAATGTAGGGATTATTGTTCAAGGATCTGAAGTCCAAATGCTTAAATGTGTAAAGCCAGTAATTATATGTACAAATGAAAAATATTACACAGTCGTAAAAGACGACTCGTTGTGCGCAAAATTTTTCATAGAACTGACATGACATATGGTGGATAGGCTATAGTCTAAATCACTAGCTTGAGTTCTTTGATATACCAATGAGTGAGATCAAAATGTATGATTCTCATCTCGGTACTTTGAGAGTATTCTTTGATGTACCAGTTGATCGCGGTACGTTGGGATTTCAAGTAAAATGATTGTAGATTATATGTCGAAATTGATATATATTTCAATGATTGATTATACAAATCAGAAATTATGGTTTATGAGATGCAAGAACATACATGTATAATCAATGAAAGATTCAATATACCCAGATTAGTATCACTATAGGATGATATAAATGACTCCATGATATAATATGTTGAAAGTGAAATTGAAGTGTACTATTTATGACATCTGGGAAATTGATTATTCACTAGAAGTGAATATGAAAATGAATATGTTTTAATTATTCACCAGAAGTGAATTCTAGATTTGATTATTCATCATAACTGAATTCTAAATTTGATTATTCACCAGAAGTGAAAGATGCAATCGATAAATTAGTACAACATTGCTTAATATAGCATGTTATGACATCATAAATGAGTTATGAATAATTTATATAAAGTTCATCATAAATGATATGTTTGATGAAAAGATTCGTGATTGCACCAATATACTTGTGATATTCCATGAAAGGAATAAATACGCGTTGCACTCTTTTTCCCTTAGCTGATGTTTTGTCCCACAGGGTTTTCCTAGCAAGGTTTTTAACGAGGCAGCAATTGAGGCGTATTTATGAAAATTAATGAGAATAATGTACTCTTTTTCCCTTCGCTGAGGTTTTGTCCCACGGGGTTTTCCTAGCAAGATTTTTGAGGCATTATCATAACTATCGATAAGTTATAATTCAACAACAAATTGTTATACTGGAATGATATCAACAAATGAAGAAAATCATAGACATCTTATGAAGAATGCTATACAAGAAGATTTTTATATATACATATTTCAGACGAAAGAAGATATCAATGTTCGAGAAGTTCATGAATCCTCAATTGCACACTTCAGGGGGAGAAACATGTTGTACTCTTTTTTCTTCGTCCAGGTTTTGTCCTACTAGGTTATCCTGACAAGGTTTTAATGAGGCGGTGACTGTACTCTTTTTCCTTGGTTCAGATTTTATCCCATTGGGTTTTACTGACAAGATTTTAACGAGGCAATGCTTCAGAAATTCAAGCTTCAGTACATAATTTGTTCCGCTTATCATTGGATGTTATTTCGAACATTAGACTCAATGATTCACAATGGCTAACATCAGGGGGAGCTTCTGTACTCTTTTTCCTTCGCTCAAGTTTTATCCCACTGAATTTTCTTAACAAGATTTTAACGAGGCAGACAATTGCGCAATATGTCATTCAAGGGGGAGTGTTATAAATAATGTATATATATGTGAATGACATTACCATTATATCCCTATAAACTTTACATTATTATGATTATGTCATTGTCCACCCCTATAAATAGGGGCCTATATTACTCATTTGGAATACAATTAAGAGAAGCAATTTCTCTCATTCTCTCTCTATTTCTCATTCTTGTTCTTATATTTTTTATAGTTTTACAACAATAAGGACAATTTTTATATTTATGTGTAATATTATTTTATGAAAAAATATGATTAAAAATAAGAGAGAAATACATTTTTACAAAAATGAAGTCCAAGCAAACGGGCTGATTATGAAGGAAGTCAAACCTAAGAGATCGGCCCACATGCGTGAAATATGCTACAAGCAAAGAAAAATGATACAATTCGTGTGATTTTTAGTGAAGGGGAGAGAAACAGATGGACTCAGAATTTGTTGGGCTAGTAGAATTGATAAGTGTATTTTTTATACTTATTTCTATCCTAAAAGTATGATTTTATATGTTTGTTTTAGAATATTTGCTATTTATTTTGTGTTATTTGTTTATATTTTAGAAATAATCCCAAAGTCGAGAAAACAATGGAATTGGAGCAAAAACAAGCAAATTGGATGACAAAAGAACCAAAGTATGCAAATCAAGAATAGATGAAGTAGATCAAGGGTCAATTGGAAGAAAAGTCAAAGAAAGAACCAAATTGGAAGAAATTAGGAGTTCAAGGACTAAAGTATACAAATCAAAAGAAGAAGGACCAAATTGCAAATATTCAATAGTTGATTCGGATCAAGATAAGATACTTGAGGACTTTTAGGAGTCAATTGGATGCAATTATAAGTCAAAAAGGAATGAAATATGGTAAGAATATTACCATAAATTCATTCCAATCAAACAAGATTTCTGGCAGATTTTTAGTCAGATTTGAAAGCTAATTTCAGGATAGTAAACGTTTGAATTTGGAAACTCATATTTCAGGAAGAATTGTAGTCCTTTAAGTTATCTTTCTAACGGACTTTGAAGCACCTCAATCGGATAATAGAATAGAAAGATATGATAAAAATACTAAATGCTATGCAATAAAAGGATGAGGACCAAATTGCTGAAATTTAAAGAAGAAAACTGTAGCTGCCGGTATAACCGTGCGGCCGCACGCACGGTCAAAAAAATCAGCGACTGAAGTTTACCCGCAGAGTCATGCGATCGCGTGTTTTTGAACTGTGCGGCCGCACGGTAGTCCCGACTGGGCCTCAGCTGGGCTTTTTACGCGGAATTCAGCAGTTTTCTCCTCAATTAACCTAATTTTCGGGGAAATCTATAAATACCAGACCTAAGGCACGAAATTAGGGGTTCCCAACTTGTGAAATTCATGCCAAAACGCTGTCCAACTGCCGAGGGATCCATTAAAGGCCAAATTCAAGATTGAAGAACAAGGATCAAGAATATGAACGGGGTGACATCTTTTCATACTTCTTGTGATTTAATTTCAATCATGTATTTAGGCTAGGTTTTCATTGTTAGAATTGTGATGAAGCATTAATTTATTGATTCCATGTTTTGACTTTATATTTATATTATGCAATTTATGAGATTGATGTAATTAATTATGTTATTATTATCATCTATGATTGTGGACGCATAATTATTGATGCTTGTGATAGATTTCTATGTTCGAAAGAGTGGAAATTTATTAGACCTTGATTAATTGCCGCGAAGTCCGATAGGGGATAGAAATATACCCCTATGCTTCGTGTTATCCTTAAAAGTGTTCATAATTCGTTAATGCTTTTCTACATGTTTGGATTTGTCATAGAAATATAGGCTCATCTCATGTAGGAAAATGTATTTATGCATCGCTCGAAAGGGGACATAAATAAATATAGGAACATGAATTTTCAATACTCATACCTTGTTATTAAATGTTTAAGTCAAATACATGGTTGATATGATTAATGTGGATTCATAATTCTAACAAATTCATCTCACCGTTTTCATAAATCAAATTTTCTTATTTTCTTTAGTTTAATTTTTAATTTATTTTTCAAAATCAAAATTTTCAAATCCTAAGCTTTTCTTGTTCCGGTTAAGGTAGTAATCTAAAAATACGATTTAAAACAATCTCTGTGGGATCGATACTTGGACTTACGTCCACTTTATTACTTGCGCAACCCGTGCACTTGCGGAGCGTTATCAAGAATGATACTCGTATGTTTTTTTGACATGGAAGAGAAGGTCTAAGAGCATCTTCATTATTAAACATCTTTCGAAGAGATGAAATGATAAGAAAGAGAAAAGAGGTGAATAAAATAAAATTTAAATTTCAATCTTAGGAGTCCTACAATTCCTGTCAGAGAGATTTCTAGAAAGTGTAAATCGTGGGATGTGTTTCAGTGGAGCAGGATTGAGAGTTTGCTATTTAATTACGCTTACAAGGATTTTAATCCATACCAAAAGTAAGATTCGAACTCTTACCCTGCAGCTGCTAGCTTGGTTGAGATTTATCACTCTCACCTTTTAACCAACTTAATTATGTCCCCAAGGCGAAAAGAGGTGAATATAGAGAACATGGAAGGAGGAAATGGAAGAAAAATAGAGGGGGGAGAGAGAGAAACAAAAAATTCTAGCATTTATTGTAAACTCTGTCAAGTACACAATATATAAATGAACATCATGTTAGATATTCTTCTATAATAAATGTTGTCGCATTATTTTTGTCAATTCCATCTCATTGTCAAATCAGCTGGATATTCATAAAATAGATGGTAACCATTGCAAGAGGATTGGCTCTTTTTGTTAAAAGAATTGTTTTTAAAAACACGATTTTCTATGCTTTCGCTATAAAATATGTGGTTGAAAAATGCGGAGAGAAAATGTGTGTGATAAGAAAGTGCAGGGAATTATGTTATAAAAAACAAGTTTTCCAAATAGAAGATTAGTGGTATTAGGGAGCCTCTTGGAAATCATATATTCAATGGGTTCAATGTTTGAAACTCTTTGGGGACGCGTCCAATTTAAGTGGAATAAAACCACTTATCAGGTGGACAATCCATGTATTGGCGATCCGCAAAACCTCCCGGCTGAAGCCACTGTTAACAAATATCTTCCAAAAATATAATGTGATAAGAGAAAGAAAAGATGAGAAAATAGAATGTGGGAGGAAAGAGAAAAACAAATATAAGAGAAAAATAGACACAAAATATCAACTTTTACCATAGAAGGTGTCTAGAATGACTTCTAAAAATTGGACATCCTTTTAGACATTTTTCTATAATAAATTCTACAACATATGTTTTGTCCCCTCCACATGATCGTCATGTTAACTGGACATCCAAAATAGAATGTAACCCTTGTTTGTTGCGCTTCAAAGTCTAATTTTAATGCGTTTTTGCACATTAGCACAGTAATATTACAATAAACTATTGCAAATGATAATTTTGTGGAGACCGTTGAATCGTGTCAAGACTATACAACCCTCCATCCAATTTAGCAATTGCAAATGATAATTGACGTTAAAGGGGCTATTTGAGGAAAATGAAAAGTATATAATTGGCCGAGGGTACTGACATTGTAGTTTCTTCATGCATGGGACCCACAGAAGTCAAAATAGGATTTGACATATAATTTATTAAAATTTGAATCAAACACGAACATATTATTGAATATGCTCTAATAAAGTTGTGGCTAAAGAAAATTAAGACATGTTTGAGATGACTTTTGAGACAATCGCAATTGTTTAAACTGAATTTAGGAAGGATGAAAGAGCTAACATTGTTATTGCTTACCAACTTTGAGACCTTAGTTTGAATACGTGGTACGGATTAGGTTAACTGACAATTCAGTATATAAAGTCGGTTATGGTCCCTGAATCCTATGTACTGTTCATTCTTTTTGACATCCCATCATTAGAGAGAAAATAAGGACTACGTATTGATTTAGAAGATCCAACCGTCGAATCGTTCATTGTGAATCACGTTTGATTAAGGTACGCTTCCGCTTCAATTATTTAATTCTTGATAATTCAGCATGATGATTATTTAGATTATAGATAAATTGTTATCTGTAATAAATTTTCTAACAAGTGGTATCAGAGCCAACATCGTGTTGAATTATCAGATCAATTTGAAACGCATATATATAAAACCAAACTGCCGACATGTATATCTATTTATATATGTATGAATTTCAGTTGGATTATTGTATATAAAATCTGTACGTATATCCTTCAAAATCAGGTTAGGTTTTGATTAAGGATTAAGGTTTGGAACAACTCACTGCCGATTTTGATGTATATATATATATATATATATATATATATATATGATTTCGGATTTGTATGTATGTGTATAGTTTCAAAATCATGTATGTTTTTCGAGTCTGATTTTGGATTGTTGGAGTTTGGGTGGATGAATCTGGTTATGGGTTATGGGACTTGGTTTTGAACGGTTTTTTGGGTATGGATTTTGCTGTTGAATTTTTGGATGTAAAGAAGTATCAAGGTTCTCATTTGTTCGGTGATGTGAGTTCTGGCATGTACAATTATTTACTCAAACCAATAACTGTACAATTGAAATCAATTTTGGTGGTTGAATCCGTTCGGATGATTGAGGTTTGGTCGACTGAACCACCACCACCGGCATTGAGCAAGCGGACTACCGCTGCTAAGCGGTGTTGTGTGCGGTGTGAAGGAAAGCAGCGCCATTGCAGGATCGCAAAGCTGGCTGCGCGCGACACTATAGGAGAACAGTGCCATGAATGGCGCTGCTTCGCAATGGGAATCGCCGGAGGGGGTGCACTGCGTTCTCCAGTTTTGAATGTGACGGCGGCTGCGGCTAGGGTTTGCAAACCCTAGCTGTTCGATTTTTGGGACAGGGGCCTGGGTTGAAAATTAGAAGTCTCCAAGACTTCTTTTGCAATTTTCAGGAAGTTATGTAAAATTGCTCCTCCGGTCCTCTCTTTTTGTTATGGATTAAATGTTTAATCCTAAAGTTATAAATTAATTTAAGTTGGCCCTTCAAGTTATGAATTTTATGAAATCAGCCCCGAATTTATAAAATTATTTAAGTTGGGCTTTTTAAAGTTCTAAATTGTATAATTCATCCCCTGAAGTTTGAAAATTTTCATTTTCAGTCCCTGAGGTTTGGAAATTTTCTAATACAGCACCTAAAGTTCTGAAATTCTTTAATTTGGTCCTTAAAGTTTTAAATTTTTCTAATTAAGTCACTAAAGTTTGGAAATTTTCAAAATTGGTCCTTAAAGTTTGAATTTTTTTAAAATTAAGTCCCTAAAGTTTGTGAATTTTCTAAATTGCCTCCTAAAGTATGAAAATTTTCAAAAATCAACCTTTAAGGATTGAAAATTCACTATTTTGGACCCCTAAAGTTTAATTTTCTTTCAAATTGGGACCTAATGCTTGGAATTTCTCTAAATTGGCCAATAAAGTTTTGGGAAAATTGTAATTTAAGTCCTTCAAACTTAAATTTTTAACGATTGGCCACCAAAAGTTTAAGAATATTGCAATTGACTCTCCTAACTTAAGGATTGCTTTATTCTAAAGTTTTGAATTCTATAGTTCAAATCCTAAAGTCAAATATAGATGCAAATCAATGGGTTTCAGTTTCAAATCTTGGTACATCGGAATCTTTTAAGAGATATAACATTCGAAAGTAAGTTAGTTGAAGTAACATGTTGCCAAAGCAACCTCTCTTGTGGATATTAATTAACTTTGAATATTAGAAGGTATTTGTGTGTGTGTTATTCATTGCGGATATTGATCGGCCCAAAGGAAGGTCAATATTTGGCTCGAATTTCACATGCACCTGTGGTGATAAACACGTGACAATTATTTGGTTTAACGTGTGACCAATAAATCGGTCCAAAGAAAGGTTTATTGGTTAACATGTCTTGTTATCAGTGTTTGATCACTACACTAAGGAAAAATTAGGTGTTTGTGTGTTATTTCATGCGGATATTGATCGGCCCAAAGGAAGGTCAATATTTGGCCCGAAGTTCACATGAATTTGTGGTGATAAATACGTGACGGTTATTTGGTTTTACGTGTGATCAATAAATCGGTCCAAAGAAAGGTTTGTTGGTTGACATGTCTTACTTTCAGTATTTGATTACTATACCAAGAGTACCACTTACAAGTCAATATTTCTATCCAAAGACTAAATATTGATATTGTGCTAGGTATCTTGTGATGGGCCCTACCATTATTTGAAAGTTTGATTTGTATAATAAGGTACTTATGTGAGCTATTTTGTTTAAGTGTTCTCTATTCGGTTTCAAATTCTGCTAGTAGTATATCTACAAGCTCAAACTTAATCCCTGTATTTATGGAACAAACTTCAAGGATCAAAACAAGAAAATTAACTTTTCGTTGGCTGCATGGATCTAGACCGTGTACTAAGGATTGAGCAACATGCTCCTCTTACGGATGAAAGTTCATCTAATCAAATGAGGAACTTTGAGAAGTGGGATTGCTTAAATTACGTGAGTCTCACGATCATTAAGTGCGGCATTCTGGAAGCCTTTAGTGGCATAGTATCTAAGGAGGTAAATGAGGCCAATGAATTCCTTGCCGAAATTAAGAAATGTTTTGCGAAAAACAATAAGGCTGAAACAAGCACGCTTATGCAGAGCTTGATTTCAATAAAGTATAAAGGCAATGGGAAAATAAGGGAGTACATCATGTAGATGTCTCACACTGCTTCAAAACTTAAGGAACTAAAACTCGACTTGTCTAATGACTTGCTCGTGCATTTAGTATTGATATCGCTTCCTGCACAATATAGTTAATTTAAGGTTAGTTATAACTGTCAAAATAGAAATGGACTCTCAATGAGCCCATTTCATAGTGTGCAAGCTTCTTGCACAATTCAGTCAATTTAAGGTCAGTTATAACTATCAAAGGGAGAAATGAGCTCATTCTATTTTGTGTGCAAGAGGAAGAAAAGTTGAAGCAGGACAGAACTGAAAGTGTTCACTTGACAAACACCTCTAAAGATAAGGGCAAGTAAACAAATAAAGAAAATAAAGTTGTTAAGGGTTCAGAACAAAAGAAACCACACAAAGACATTAAGGATTGTTTCTTTTGCCATAACTCTGAACATTTAAAGAAAAGATCATACATATTACCAACTAAAGTTGCTGCTAAAGTACCTTAAGAGCTTTTGACAGGAAGAAAACCTAGTCTAAAGTATTTATACATTTGGGGATGTCCAGCTAAGGCTAGGCTTTATAGGCCACATAAAGAAATTGGACTCCAAAACAGTCAGCAGCTACTTTGTTGGTTATTATGAGCGATCGAGGGGCTATTAATTTTATGATCCCACACTTAAGTCAACTTTTGAAACGGGAAATGCAACATTTTTTGAGGAAGTTGAGTTTGGGGGAGAATAAGGTTATAGATATTGTCTTTAAGGAAGAAGTTGAGGAAGGATCGGTTTCGATTCCTATTGTTGCTTTTGACAATTTGCAAGTTTTTATGCATGACATTGATCAACAAGCATATCCGGAACCTCAATTCGACAATATTGAAGAACCTCTCATCCAAAATAAGGTAAATTTAGAAGTACAAACTCAACAACCTCAATAACTAAAGTCATTAAGGAGATCCACGAGAGAAAGAGAAAAAAAATGCTATTCCGGATAATTTAAATAGTATTTTTTCAAGAACATAAGGAAATAATGGAATGGTGGAAGATGGTCCAATCAATTCCATCAAGCCATGCAGGGTTCTAACTCTCAAAAGTGGATTGATGTCATAAATAAGGAGTATAAGCATATGCAAGACAATAACGTTTTGGGTCTTTTCCTATTACCGGAAGGTACGAAGCCCATTGGTCTTAAATGGATTTTTAAACCAAGGGGGATTCTAAAGGTAATGTGAAAAATATAAGGTTCGTCTTGTATCTAAGGGCTTTACAAAGAATGATGGCATTGATTATAAAGAGACTTTCTCTTCGATTTCAATGAAAGACTCTTTCAGGAAAGTTAGGTTGTTGCACATTTTGACCTCGAGTTACATCAAATGGATACTAAGGTGGCGTTTCTCAATGGTGACATTGATGGGACGATATGATTTTCAAATTAAAGAAATCCATTTATGTGCTCAAGCCAACTTCTCGTTAAGGGTAATACAAATTTCGTCAAGTAATTATCTCATTTGGTCTTGAGATTAATATTGTTGATGATTGTATGTATTACAAGTTCAGTGGGAGTAAGTATATTGTCCTGGTTTTATATGTTGATTATTGCTTGCCACTAATGATATAGGTATGTCACATAAAATTATGAGATTTTTTGTCAAGGAATTTTGAGATTAAAAATCTTGGTGACGTCTATTTTGTATTAGGAATTCAGATACACCGGGATTGTTCTCGGGGTATTCTTGAATTGTCACAAAAGGGCTATATCAATAAAGTACTTAAGATGTTTGGCATGCAAGACAGTAAATCAGGGGATAGCCCTATCGCTAAGGGAGACAATTTAGTCTCAACTAATGCCCGAAAAGTTATCTTGAAGTTAAAGAAATGCAGAGGATCCCATATAGTTAAGCTATAGAAAGTCTGATGTATGCTCAAATTTGTATGCGTTCGGATATTGCATACATTATTGGGATACTAAGGAGATATTTAAGTAACCCTGGGATGGATCATTTGGAAAGCAGTCAAACATGGGTTATAAGGTATTTAAAGAGAACAAAAGATTACATGCTCACATACAGAAAATCGGATCAGTTGGAGATCAGTTGGTATTATGATTCCGATTTTTACTAGATGCCAAGAAAGTAAAAGATCCACATAAGGCTACATTTATCTGCTGGTTGGATGAGCTATTTCCGGATGGAGTGCTTAACAAACACTTTAGCTTCTTTCACTTGGCAGCACAGTTGTAGCAATTTTGGGGGCATCTAATTATGGAATATAGCTGCGAAATTTTGTCACAAGGCTGCGTATTTTGCATGGTATAGAAAGACCACTAAAGTTATATTGTGACAATAACTCAGCAGATTTATATTCCAGTAACAACAGGAACTCAACTAAGTCAAAATACATTGACATAAGTTCCTGGTTGTGAATGATACAGTTCAGAGTGGACACGTGTCAATAAGAGCACATTGGGACAAACTCCATAATTGCGGATCCGCTTACTAAAGTATTACAACCCAAGGTCTTTCATGAGCACAATACTCATATGCGTGTTGTATTTCTTAAGGATATTTGGTTTCAGTGGGAGTTTGTATTTTGGGTGCATTAGACACATTTATTGTCCTTTTGGATACAGTTTAAAGTTAAAGTAATTTACAGCTGTAAGGTTTCAGGTTTATTATCTCTGAACTTGTTTGAGGATGATCTCACTAAGGTTAGACCAGTTGGAAATAGGCATGTTGAAGATCACATTACATGTAATTTTCATGCTACACATTCATACTTGATCCATGTCATTCGGTTATGTTGATATACGTGACCATTGATAGGTTTAGTTACGATTAATGTAGCGAAAGCCGCTTAGATCCTATGTTGATATAATTGATGGACCGGATTGTTTGGGGATGCATTCAGTAATGATAGCAAAATTCTGAGTACTCATAAGGTTATGATTGATACACAATTGTAAGGTTACACATATAGCCCAAGTGGGAGATTGTAAGGATTTTAATCAATCGTGTTGGCTTATATGTGAATTATTGTGTTTTGAATAAAAGGCTATCAATTTTGGTTAAGCCCATTTAAAGTGATCTAATAAGGATTTGGTATATTGGGCTTTAATGAATCTAATTAATGTATGTGCTTTTATGTGTAGATACCAGGCCATTACCTAATTCATGATGGGCCGGATTAGGTTAAATTGCAATTCAGTATATAAAGTCGGTTATGGTCCCTGAATCCTACGTACTGTTCATTCTTTTTGACATCTCATCATCAGAGAGAAAATAAGGACTACGTATTGATTTAGAAGATCCAACCGTCGAATCGTTCATCGTGAATCACGTTTGATTAAGGTACGCTTCCGCTTCAGTTATTTAATTCTTGATAATTCAGCATGATGATTATTTAGATTATATATAAATTGTTATCTGTAATAAATTTTCTAACACAAGTTTGAATCATGGGACGAAAACAATATATGTCAAGCCACTTTCTGTATTGTACATTGTACTATGTATCCCTCGACGTCTCATTACGTTGCACTGGACGTCAATAACAGCTTAAATCATGACAATTTTAATAAAGAATTACTTTTATTTTGCATTTAATTACTACTAATACTAAACATCTTTTCTTTAACGTAATTATTACAATTTATAAAAAATACAATTTCTCAAATACACAAAACTCTTTCCACTTTTCAACTATAAATTATATCTCGAAAACATAAATAAATTAATTTATAATTGTTACAGTATTACCAAAGAGAGTTTGTCTACCCATTTTCATGAACTGCAATTCACGAAAGACAAACAATCGCGCTACCTGTACTTAAACTTTAACCTATTTTTTGACATATTTTGTAAAAAGACTGAAAAGCCCATTGTTAAGTTAAAAAAATATACCCAGCCTTCTTATTCCTATTTGGAGAGGACTCACCGACAGCTAAATGAATTCCCAAAATTCAGCAAACACAAAATCTGAAGACCTAGAATTCGAACCCACCCAATTTCTCGCCGCCCCTTCTATTCTGCACTAACCGGCACTCCCATTCATCACCGGCAAGAGACGACTTCGACAGCATTTTTTCTGAATTTTTACCATTTTCTAGTGAAAACCACGTAGTCATTGCGGGTGAAGAAATCCAACAGAGATCGAAGACCCAGTGTAGGAAGACCTCAAATCCATTGAAATAAGTAGGAATAACATCGAGGAAGAAGAACCCAGCACTGTAGAGCAGCAAATTTGTGAAACCTGGAGAAGACGAAGTCGAATTGAAAATTTCATTTTCTCCAAAACTTTACTTTGCTGCAGGTTATCCATGTTAAATATGTGAACTCTTCTTGATTTAATTTGTAGTATATTTGAATCAAGTTCTTCAAAATCAGTATGTGAAATTTTGTATTTCCTTCATTTTCTTCAAAACTAGACCTTTGTTGCAGGTAATCCAAGTGAAATATGTGAATTCTTGTTGACTTAATATTAAGTATTTTTGAATCAACTAGTTCAAAATCAGTACGTGAAATTTTATATTTCGTTCATTTTCTTCATAGGTGCAGTGAACTAATAATTACAAAATCAAATTGGTTATATATGCAGGGTCGATATGAAGGGGAAGAATTACGGTATATGTCATAGCTGCAGAGAAGTTGGACATTGGTTCAATGAATGCCCGACCAAGCGTCGATGTCCCGTATGCGGGGATGGTTATGTGAGATGGTTCGAGGTGGAGAAGATTTCAAGTAAGTATCGAGGGAAGAAATTCTTTTCATGCACTGTGAAGAATTGCCTTTTTTTCGAATGGGATGAAGGTGAATCAAGCAAGACCAATCGACGAAGGAGGCTGGTGAAGATGGATATGATGATTTGGCTGGCTTATTAAAATCTTGTGCACGAGTTTCTGTTGAAGAGGACGCTGAGATTTCAGTAACTATCACCATTCGCAAGAATAAAGCTCTATTAGATGACAAGCTTAAAGGAAAAATGAAGGACTGAAGTGTCTCCGGCAGCATTGGTTTATTTTAACTGGGTAGAATGTGACATTTTGGTAGTCTTTGAAATGTAGTAGTGAACTTGCATGTAGCATTGTAGCTTAACTACAAGTCTGTACATTCTGAAAATGTGGTAGTTTGCAAATTTTGTGAGATTGTAGTTCTTTAATCTCTATTTGATATGAATGGATTATGTTCTGGTGTACAAACTTGTGATATTTCATTTGAATTTTAATCTCTACAATCTGTGACATTGTGATGTGATCCGGACCAGGCATCGAGGGGCGAAGTCGAGCCATCGGCAATATGACAATGATCTACGTGCAAAACGGAGCAAGTTCCGTGTTGGGGTCGAGCCGAGAAGGCGAAAAGATCAAGCCGAGGCAAATAATCAAGAAATTGTGCAGAAAGTGATTCACGGCCGTAAAGATATTCCTCACAGCCGTAATTCAATATATTCACGGCCGTAATTCAAGATTTTCCGGATTTTTCGAATTTTTCAACTAATTTATTTCCTTTTATTATTTTTGGTTATTTTCTTAGTTTAGAATTTTAGCATAATTAGAATTCTATTTTGAGTAACCTGGTATTGATGCTGAATTAAGTAACATTCAGTGAAATCAAGCAGCAACAATCTGTGGAATGCAAAACAGGTTCATACAACCCAAAATCACAAGTACTTAAACACGGAAATAACTGGGCAAATATTATGGCATTGCTACTTCAAAAAAACAGTTTGTTACATGTGTTCAATTACATGCCATAGACATATACATTACTAAATAAACCCCAAGTTCATTACAAAAGATCAGTCAAAATAAAAAGTCTTCTAAATCCCATCATGATCATCTTGCACCTGAGGGACGTAGCTTGGAATAAAATGTTGATTTAAGACATTAGGTGCCATCCAATTTACTCCATAAGTTCCTATTTGAAGTTGATCTCCCTGCACATCACAACAGGAATGATTTTGATATCTAAATGATATTTACACTACTTATTCCAATTCACAATTTGTTACAGACTAAACATACCAAAATGGGCTGTGAGTAAGAATATTGATTCAATATTTGTAGTTGTGGTTGGTGTAACGGTTGAGTGATTGAAAGTCGTTCTTCCACGTTATGTTGGACTAAAGTATTCCGTTTGGTATACCTCGATTTCCCCTACAACAGAACACGTTTTTTTTAGCAATTGTCTTGCAATGGCATGTTTTAATAGACAGGCTAAATAATGAAGTTTCAACGACACACGTACCTTGGTTTTCCTCGAACATGTCTCTAATGGACCTTTCTTACGCAGTTTTCTAGGTGCACCCTTCGATTTAACGCACTTAGGATCCAAGATCCGATCGTTGCACATATTCTCCAATCCATTGTCTTTTCCCTTAGATCCATTCACGATACTACCTGGAATTTTACTCGAGCTCGAGATCCGTAGCTCATTCATTTGAGTTTCCATCCATTCCATTAGGCCTGTTGTGCGTCCCTCATCCTCTGCTGCCAAATTCGCCATACTATCGAATCTTTTGCAAAGTTGTTCATATCTAACTTGAGTAGGAGTGCTAACCCAGCCGTCATAATTTATTTTCACCCTTGTATATGCTCTAACTACATCCCTTCTCCATCTGCGAAGCACATAAGTTTCAGGAAGCATTTTGATCCCATCTCGTATAAGGATTGAGATAGCATGTCTGCACAAGATCCCTCTGAATTCGAACAAATGGCAACTACAACCTATCTTCAATGTGTCTCTCTCAAACACTACTGAGAAATCCTTTCTCTTCATATGTTCGTACAGTATGATATCTTCCCGGACTATGTACCTACTACCATTACCAGGATAACCATCCTCGATAGCCATCAGATCGCAATACACCTTCCCCGTTAGCTCTTCTTGGAATTCCTTGAATTTTGAAATTGTGTAAACACTTTGGAATTGCTTCTCCAATTCATACTTAGTCGCACAAGGGACCATCTGTGAGTATGATTTAAAATCTGCATGAAACTCCTTCTCAACTTTACACCTTAAGGCCCTCTCATATTGCTCAACGAATTGCTTCAACGAGGTCTTCGAATGAACGTAACCATCGAAGAATGCATTAATGCTCTCACTCCTTTGTGTTGTTGACATGCCAGCCCAAAAACATGTGCTCAGATAGCAAGGTACCCACCGACACCTTTCACGATATAATCCAGACAACCAGTCGTGGTCATGAAGTGCAAACTTATCAATCATTGATGTCCACGCATTTTCAAATTCTTCTGGAATTTGTGATTCATATACAGCACAATGCACCGCAGTAAGTATCGTACCCTTACAAGGATGAGCTCCAAATTTCTCCGGCAATTTTTTCAGAATGTACCACAAACACCATCTATGCTTCGTATTGGGGAAGACAATTTGAATTGCATTTTGCATAGCACGATCCTGGTCAGTAATGATGCCAGAGGGCGCAATGCTATCCATGCACTGAAGCCATGTCTTAAAAAGCCAAACAAAGGTCTCGGTGTCCTCGTTGGATAATAAACCACAACCAAGTAGTGTGGACTGACCGTGATGGTTCACCCCAACAAAAGGGGCAAACAGCATGTCATACCTATTAGTTAGGTATGTAGTGTCGAATGTGACAACATCCCCAAATTCTCTATAAGCCTGTCTGCTCCTATTATCAGCCCAAAACACATTCTTTAACCGAGAGTCATCGTCCAAATCTACACTAAAGAAAAAACCATGACATTGTGCTTGCATTTTAGAGAAATAAGCTTGTATTGCACTTGCGTCTCCTTCTCCGAGTCTTAATCTCCTGACCTTATCAACATAATTTCTACAGTCCTTCTCGGTGTAAGGTAGCTCCTCATATCCACCCGCTTCAACGACAGCTGAGTTAAAACTCTTGTGCAACGGTATTCCAGCTATGTCGTTTATTTCAAGCTTTCGTCTGACATGATCCTTCAATTGTCGATTACAACGGTACATCCTGGATTTCGATGGACTTGTCCTGTGATTATGCTCAAGAACAACCTTAGTTACACGCCATTTTCCTAACACGTCTGAACACAGAATCATCTTGGCCTTGCATCCTGTTTGAATGGTTGGATGAGGTTTCAATGAACCGCTTGTCGTACTAACTCTCTTTCCTTCTCGACTACAAGAAAATGTTGCATATAACAACATACCATCCGGTCCTTTTTTCGAATTTCTTTTCCTTACAGGAAAGCCCACATTATAAGCATATTTCTTGTAAAACTCAAATGCCTCATCACGACTAGAAAATTTCATCCCAACTTCTGGTACAATCTCCATATTCTCGGCTGTGTTTCCATCATTCTCTGCATTGCCATTCCCCATTATTATCTCATTCATTTCGACATAGTCATCCTCTGGGACTAAATCATCCTCAATAAACAATGAGGGTTGATTTCCTGGAAAACATTAATAGATGATACAATAAGTTTTTTAGCCTAAAAATACCCAACAATATTTTGATAATGGTTGTAATTGTTAAAATATATATAATCAAAACAAAGATATGAACTAATCCAATGTTTCTGACTAAAATATATCAATCATCGAACAAAATGAAGGATATGAACTAACCCAACAAAATATGAACAAAATATTTTCAGCAAAATAAATGAAGGATATGAACTAACCCCACAAAATATGAACAAAATATATCAATCATCGAACAAAAATTTATTGTATCACTACGTGCATTTCTATAAAATTTTCAGCATCAACATTAAGAATATGAACAAACCCAACAAAAATTTATTGTTTCACAGCAGATTTTCTACAACATTTTTAAAATCAGAATGAAGGATATGAACTAACCCAATGTTTCTGACATTGTAGTGGTTCTGAGGTTAAGATAGCTCCAGTGAAATGTCGTCGTGCGGGAAGGTGGCAGCGGGATGAGTTGAAGAAGATCACCACGTCGAGGAGCTGAAAATGGGGGGGGGGGGGGTATGGCAGGAGCTATTTTTAAAGAGGATGCTGATTTTTGATATGGCGAGAGGAATCGAGAGCTGGTTTTGGAGCTATGAAGTCCAGAAAATATGGTCTCGGATTGGAGAGCTGGTTTTTGATTTCAGCTGGTTCCTCTCGGATTGGAGAGCTGGTTTTTGATTTCAGATTTTGCATAGTAGTCTTCTGGTTCCTATTTGCTGGGTTCCTATTTTCTCTCGATAATTTAAAAGGCAAAATATCACGAAAAATTACTTTATGTCAACTTATATGTCAATTTATAAGTACAAGTATCAT
Organism: Ligustrum vulgare; assembly: GCA_963555705.1. Lineage (NCBI taxonomy): Eukaryota > Viridiplantae > Streptophyta > Magnoliopsida > Lamiales > Oleaceae > Ligustrum > Ligustrum vulgare. Next base: position 9,698,267 of record OY743180.1, on the reverse strand, counting down.
TTTCCTCTTTGGAAATGAGTTCAATTTATTCTTCTGTAAAAAGTAATAACTTAAAACTAACACGAAAAATAATATTACGTACGGTCTTTCTTTAACCGTGTTTTCCTATAACTTTGAGGGAGTTGTACTCGGGGTCACCAATCTTCAATCTGATGCAAGCGGGTCATCCATCTTTGATTTACTCGCAAATTAGTCCTATGTGTACGTCCAACTAAAGTAATACTTTGACATAGACATTAATACTAACAGTCGGCTCATGTTTATATCCGTATAACAACACGACTATACACCTTTTTCAATTTGATAATGCTCGAAATTAATGTATTTTATCTACAATTGAGAGCTTGTTTGGTTTTCACGTTTTCTTTCAAAATCAATTTTTATCACACATTTTTACTGAACTCGTAACTTTTCAAAAACTCGAAATTCCACCAAAAATCTCAACAGAGTGAGTATAAATGAGTTCAAAACGTTTTTGAACTTTAGCCTCTGTTTGTTAAAAAAAAATTGTTTAGAAACATGTTTTTTTATGTTTTCTAGGTAAAATATATGGTTAAAAATTGGAGAGAGAAAATGTGTATGGTTAAAAAGTAATTTGAGGAATTATGTAGGAAAAAACATGCTCAAAAACATATTTGCCAAACACATTCTAAAAGTGTGTTTCCGTGTTTTGATACAGAAATTACGTACATTAACCTAGGGATGGCAAAACAGCTTTTCGGCACGAGCCGCTCGGGCTCGGCTCGAAAAAAGCTCGGCTCATGACTCGAGATTTCGAGTCAAAGTTCGAGCCGAGCTTTTTTTGAGAGACGGGCTTTGGCTCGACTCGGCTCGAACAAAAAAAAAAACCCGCTAAAAAAGCTTGGGAGCTTGAGCAATGAATTTCAACCACGAGCTCGGCTCAACTTGCTATATATATATTTTTTCAATAAAAATTTTATGAATTTTTGCTAAAAAAATAAAAAAAAATTAAAAGTTCGGGACTTTGCTCGACTCGACTCGGAAAAAGTTCGAGCTAAAGCTCGAGTCGAGCCTTATTTTTGGGGACGAAATTTAGCTCAGCTCAGCCCGGATAAAAAAAAAAAAAAACTCGACCCTTAAAAGTTCGAGCTTGGCTTGAGCCTTGATCTTCGACTCGTAAACCAACTCGGCTCGACTCGACTCGACTCGTTGACGTTCCTATACTGACGTTCCTACATTAACCAATGCACTCGTTGATTTTAATTTACGTTCAGATAAACACATGATTCGATGTTTGTACCGACAGTCAGTCCTTGGACTTTGGCAGTTCAACTTCACATGTATACTCTTTGAAAACAAAAACCCAAATGTCGTTGGTTGGTAGGATTTTTGTTATTGCCATAATTTGACCAATAAATTTTGGGGACTGTGCCAATTATTCTATTGACATCTGTCCTTCATATTAATATTAGCAAACAACAAATGTCTTTGAATTCAAATACAAACCAAATATCTTCAGAATAATACCTATCAGAGAGAAAAAAAAGGTGGTGGGGCCCAAAAAAAGAGCCCCACCCCCATGTATGTGAGGGGCGGTACCCTAGGCGGTACCGTCCCTGCGGTACAACAAGAATAGTCCATATCTTCAACTGTAGAAATGTCAAATTTGAAGATGGGAGCCTTTTCCTTTGAAGATTGATATTTTTAACAGAATGCTATTCTTTGAGATTTGAACTGTGCGTGGCTGGAAGATCACTGTGTGGTCTGTGGGAGATAAGTCATTGGGTCCCTAACATATGACTGTGTTTAGTATTGTTTAAAAAAAAAAAAGACAGTGACTGATATAATATTGTAATTTAGGAATTACACGGCACGAACACGGTTGTTAGGTTCCCAATTTGAATTTTATAATCTTATGGTTCTACGATCTCATAGTGATAAAATAATCTAATCTATATCATTTGCATTTTGCTTTTTAATCTTTACGATTTCTTGCTCATAATGTCGTTATTATTACATGTACTAATTGATTGACAAAATTGTTTACTCCCTCCTCACATGAAGGAGGGCGCGCACACAATTAAAAATAATTTGTGGGCCCTCTCCATGTAAAGAGGAGTAAACATATTTGTCAACCAATAGGAATACAAATAGCATTTTCTTAAGATTTATGGTTGTGTTCATGGTGATTAATTCATCATCATATATAAAAATTTAAATGCAGTTCATTTTTTCATCGTAGAATAAACTAAAATGGAAGTATACGTTGATTTCGGATTTTGTTTCAATACTTGATGAAGTTTTCAAATTATTTTTTATTTTATTTGCTTTTCTTTACTCATTTCTAGATCTTTATGAAATAGGTGCAGACCTTGATCATTTTATTTAACTGTTAATTTATTATTAAGATCCTTCATACTGTAAGCTCCGACCAATGAGATTTGGAGTAAAATTAATTAGTGTATTTTACAGTTTGAAGGGAGGATAAGCTACGTGGACCTATCATAAAGGGCCGGGTGTTGAGGACAATTTAACCAAATGGATGTGGGTGCGGATTTCTGGTTGAGGGAGTGAAACAATTTATTATTGATAAGCCCAACCAACGAGAATTGCAGCGCCAACCTTCCACCCAATGCAGCTAAAATTAAATTTCAGTGAATGTTAATGTTAATGTTAATGAAAGATATGCTCAAGAAGTTGATAAAAAGTTGTAAGTTTCATGAAATGTATTATAAAAATTAATTAATAGTTTTGACTTAAATATTTAGCTGAACTTTAATTTAAACTAAACAGGGGCTTCGAGTACATTTTATGTTTAAAATCCTCCGACTAGCTATCTAGTTATTAAAGATGAATGACACGTGATACGGTTCTTGGACTTTAACCCTTGGGTAGACAAATATTTCATCCTAAGAGTCAGAAACACAAAAATTATCCAAGCAATGAGCTCTTCAACTAAAGAATACGAAATATGATCGAATTTATCTGATATTGAAGTGGTTAAAGAAAGATGATTGATCATTGTAAAATGTGCGTATGTGTGTTAGTTCTAAATGTCAAATCCATAAAAAGTTGTTAAATAGTGCTTATCAAGGATAATACATGTTCCGATTCTTCATTTCTAGGATGCATGCGTTCAATTTTATATATCTCTTCCACTTTTAAAAAGAATATATATATATATATATATATATATCCAACGGTACGTCTCTACGTCTAGCTCATTTAACTTATTATACAACTATGTATAGAGAATGTTATCTTATGAAGATCCACTTTCCTCATTTCTTTCCATTTTTGGAAAGTCATCTAACGTGTCAATTTATTTAAACATATAAACCCACTTATTTTATTTCTAGAAGATATAATTTGTTACATGCACTTCAAGTTGTACCAATAGATTTGGGCCAACAAGTTTTTACTCTTTTCCCAAGAAATAATTATTTTTACAACAATCTTGCCACGTGGACATATTCTATTTAGTAAACAACCGACCACAAATATAAATACAAGTAATGCTTCATTTATGATGGTTTGTCCAAGACATTTCTTTTTCTTTTTTTTTTTTCTATGATTCTCTCGAATTTATTTTCAACAAGCTTGCTACATGTACGAATAATTTAACAACAAATTCGACAATTAGCATATGGTGAGCGAAAAGTACGACTGCACAGGGCCTTGATGAGCGAGAAGTGCGACTGCAAAGGACCTCAATGTTACATAAGCACCAAATTTTTTTATTATTATAGGACACTTAAAGAAAAAATTAAATATATGACACAATTTTTTTTTATAAGTTATTATTTCAAATTTTCGTACAGACACCAAAAATTTCAAGACCGACCTGAGCATATGTGATAGTCCTTTTTTTTCAAACATCACATCATCTTTTAAATTAGCAATCATCATACTTCTACGTCACCTAATTGTCAACCTCCTTATCATACTTCTTGCACAAGTAAAAAAAAATTATTTACATCACATATTTTATAAAATTCACTATTTTTCACAATTTTCAATTACACAATAGATCCGAAACTCAAAATTCTTAGAACATTTGGAAAAAATGATTGGAAGAAATTTTCAAGTTCATAATAAAGGAAACATGTTCGTAAATCATTCGTAAGTCGTAACTTTTAATTATACACGTGGTTGATAATAAAGGAGTTGCATGCCAAATCACCAAGAATTGACCAATACTCCAGGTGGATAATTTTTTAAAATGTTAAAGTTACCGCGAAAACGTACTTCAAAGTGTACCGCACAAACACATGAAAGTGAAATGACTAGTTCACCCTTCTCTCCATGTGTGAGTATGCAGTACAGTTTCGCGGTACTTGTAGCATTATTAATAATTTTCAGGGTGCCTATATAAATCTCTTCTCCATCATCATCTCCTTCACTTTGCATTTTATACGTACCTGTCCAAATTAGGTTTTGCCACCTCCACTCCACCATGCAATCTCTCCACCTCTCTTCACTGCCAACCTTAGAACTACCTTTTCTCACCATATCTACTATCCAAATCTCGTGTCTTCTTCTTCTTCTCCTCCTCTTCGTACTGCAACAATGGTGTCATCGATTAATAGACAAACCCCGCCTTCCCCCGGGCTCCATGGGCTGGCCTTACATAGGCGAAACTCTAAAGCTCTACACCGAAAATCCCAATACCTTCTTCTTCACTAGGAGGAAACGGTATGGGGACGTGTACAAGAGCCACATATTGGGATGTCCTTGCGTGATGATTTCAAGCCCGGAAGCTGCGAGAAATGTTCTGGTGAATCAAGCTCATCTGTTTAAGCCTACATATCCACCGAGTAAAGAGAAGATGATAGGCCCACGAGCCCTATTCTTTCATCAAGGAGATTATCATTTAAAACTCAAGAAGTTGATTCAATCTTGTTTTGCTCCCTCTGTTGTTAAAGGATCGGTCTCAGCAATTGAAGAAATTGTTATTAACTTTCTCCCCACCTGGGAAAACCATACTCTTATTTGCACTTTACAAGAGATGAAGAAGGTACGTAACATTTTGTCTAAAAGTTTAAGCAATCGTTTTTGTATGAATGGTCTATCGATCGAACTCTCATTCATTATTTTCTTTATGTAGTATGCTTTTGAAGTGGCGATTATATCGGCCTTTGGGAACAACCCAGAACCAGAAATGGAAGGAATCAGACATTTGTATCAAATCTTGGAGAAAGGTTACAATTCAATGCCTATGAATTTTCCAGGGACTCTATTCAACAAAGCAATGAAGGTTCAAAGATTGGCATCTCTCTCTCTCTCTCTCTCTCCAATGGTGTGGATTTCTCGTGATTTACGTATTATTCTTAGTAGCACTCAAAATCCACCACTTACGTCAATCTCAACAAACATGACTAGGTTTTTGTCTTCAACTATATACAGTTGGTACACGTATATATCTGTTGTGTGCCATATGAATTTTAATATTTTATGTTTTCTATATTTGCTGAGTCAATCAATTTTACCATCCTTAAAAACCTAGCTAGTTTATGGGATTCGAGGTTGTCTTAATTGGACAGGATGTCCGTGTGTCCCCTGCTCTATTCAAAATTTGAATCTCATTTCCCTCTTCCCTCCTATGCTCCTCCATATGTAATAATAATAAAAAAAAAGACCTCGTTTATTATACTGTAAGATAGAGATATTATCGAATATTGTGTACTAAACATGCACGTTGAAGTGTAGGCAAGGAAGCAACTGAACGAGGCCTTGAGGAGATTGATTGAGAAGAGGAGAGGAAATAAGAAATTACATAATGATGGAGGGCTGCTGGGGTTTTTAATGAGATCTCAAGGGCAAAAGTTGAATAATTTGAGTGATTCGCAAATTTCTGATAATATAATTGGTGTAATATTTGCTGCTCATGATACTACTGCAACTGTTCTAACCTGGCTGCTCAAGTACTTGCTTGATAATCCTCGCGTCTTACAAGCTGTCACGGTACGATGTACAACAAATTTCACTTTTAACGACGAAATCTTTTTTACTGTAATGTCTCTAGACGACCCTTTTAATAACTACTATGTTACAGAGAGAGCAAGAAGGTATTCAATGCAAATTAGTAGAAGAAAATCGAGGGCTTACATGGGATGACACTAGACAAATGTATCTGACTAGCAGGGTATGAACGTACTCTCTCTCTCTCTCTTTATTTTTATTTATTTTTTTATTTACCTCCGGATAAATTCGGGCTATGCGAAAAGTCGCCAGTAGACGCCACATTTGTCATCCTGTAGACCCAAAATTCACTCATGTAATCCAACAGGAACGATCTAATATCGCCCCCTACATGTCATTGCTATAGGTTTACGGACCCTATAGCGTTGACTTTTGTCACCCCTAAAGGTGGCAATATCTAGGGGCGATAATGTCGTTCCGAAAGATTCGAACCCATTGCATGTCTCCAACGTTATAATAGGGATGATGTGTCACCCCTACAAATTTGCCTCTCTTACTCCCGATTCTTGTAGTGGTATTATTCTTGAATAATCAAACGGAAATGACCATTAGGTTATCCAAGAAACATTGAGAACAGCAAGCATTCTGTCGTTCACATTCAGAGAAGCAGTTGAAGATGTCGAATTCGAAGGTTACATAATCCCTAAAGGTTGGAAGGTTCTTCCTCTATTCAGAACCATTCATCATTCTGCAGATTTCTTCCCTCAACCCGAAAAGTTCGACCCTTCACGATTTGAGGTATAGTTAATGTAATATTTCCATCATGTTTTAATGTAAATGCAGTTCAAGAATTTTTACTTGAGAAGATGAATTTCAAGATCTTTTTTTGTGGTTGAATCACCTTACTTTTCAAACTTTAAAATATGTTTCTTGCATATGGTCCCAATCTTGATCATTACAATTGAAGTTGATTATTTGACAAAAATACAAGGTTGTTAATGTTTCAATTATCTAAAAATTGTCACTTTAGGACATACTTATGTACAATACTATCGAATCTTCCTTCGATTTAGGCAATACGGTAAAGAAATCGAAATCTTTCAATTGTTAGATTCACATGAACTATTTTTAGAATTGTACAAATTAGTGTACTAATCCTTACATGAAAGTGGAGTCTACACACAATATTTTGTTCGTAGACCGCTTCATGCGAGGGTCAGCACATTAATTTGTACAAGTAGCAAAGTTGCTATTTTTTTAGTCCAATACTAGAAAGAGTGGGGAGTTGTATGTTGAAAGTGCATATATATGAAGAAAATGACTTTGTGTTTGTGTGATTATGCAGGTGCCACCAAGACGTCACACTTACATGCCATTTGGTAATGGACTTCATTCTTGTCCAGGCAGTGAGCTCGCTAAACTTGAGATGCTCATTTTCCTTCACCACTTCACTACCACTTATAGGTACTCTCTTTCTCCCTATCTCGATCTCGAAATTTCACTTTTAATGACAAAAAGGGCGGGAAGATTTCCATCTTCAAGTCTAGGTGGACCGGTTCTTCCTCGGGCGTTTGAAGTGGTCCTCGGCTTTAAGTTGGAATTAGAGAAAAATTATACACTGATTCTTTCAATAATGGCAGCTAGGAAAATTGTAATCTTTATGTAGCGCCCCGAGTTCCGTATACCCGATTCACTACGTCATTTTCTGTCTAAATTTTTCGAATAATATTTTTGCGGAAGAAATAATTGAAATTCATTTTTGGCAACATTAAATAAACTGTAATGGCCGCTAAAATTGAAAACATTTATGAAACCATTTGAAATAGTAAATCGAACCATTAATATTGTAAAGAAATTGCCAATATCATAATTTCTCAAATAAATGAACTTCTCTAAATTATTCGATTGTTTGGAAAATACGGAAATCATTAACGTCAAACTTTCAACCGTTCAACGATTATTGCCACCATCATTCATCGCTCGCCACCGTCTCCGAAATCTGCAAAACTGTTAAAAGTAGGGTGAGTATTTCATGGGGGAAATACTCAGTAGACTCATCGCGAATTAATTTAATTTATAAGATGATTAAACACATAAATCCCTGCTCTTTATAAAACGGGCATTGATAGAGCTTCTTTATAAAACTGCTCTTGATAAAACTCATATTGTGCATTACAGCACGGGACATATTTTGCAAATCATAGGCTCTTTGAAAATAGCTCTTTGAAAACCATATACTTATAAAAACATTTTAATTATGCCAAGCATAATTTCTTTTGAAAGCATAACATAAGATAGGATTGAAATCCTCATAAACATAAGAAGACACAAGAACTTTACCGAACTTAGGTGGCAAGAATTCTTATGCAGTAAAATCATAATAACAGTAAGTTTTCATCATAACATAGGATAATATCGAAATCCTCATAAACATAAGAATTTTACCGAACTTAGGTGGTAAGAATTCTTATGTAGTAAGTCATAATAACAGTAAGATCATAATAACAGTAAGTATACCAAAACATAATTCATGAAATTCATAGGGATCATTTCCATCATAACATAAGATAGGATCGAAATCCTCATAAACATACGCGACAGGAATTTTACCGAACTTAGGTGGTAAATCCTCATAAACATATGGAAAGGCAGGAATTTTACCGAACTTAGGTGGTAAATCCTCATAAACTTATGGAGACACAGAATTCTACCGAACTTAGGTGGTAAGAATTCTTATGCGTAGCAATGATCCAAAACATATAAAACATTATCGTAAAAACATAGGGTATACTTACTTTTCATAAAAACATAAGGTATATTTACCTTTCATAAAAACATACTTGTTTTTCTTAAAAATTGACTTTCACAAGTCACATGACATTTATATGAAATCATAATTTAAATCAATTAATAAGTGCGAGTCTACCTCAAATCTGACGAGTGCAAAGTTGAGCGGGAATGACTTCAATTTCTTTAAATTCTCCGTACGCTTCGTCTTAGCCAATAAGTCACTTTAGTATATCGAATATATAGTTCAAAATGATAAATTATAATTTGAGGACTAAAATTGATGTTTTGAAAGTTGAGGGATTAAAATGAATACTTTTGAAAGTTCAGGGACTAAAATAGATATTTTGAAAGTTAAGGGACTAAAATGAATACTTTTAAAACTTGGGCTTAAAAGTAAATCAGCAGGTACTGAAATAAAAGAGTTTAAAGTTAAAGGGCTGAAGTAAATCATTTTAAAGCTTTGAGGCTGAAATGGATGAGTTTAAAACAGTAGGGACTGAATTAAAACAATTTAAAACATCAGGGACTGATTTGCAAATTCTGGAAATATATCATTCAGATCTTTTACTCTCTCTCTCATTCATATCGATTTCACTCTCTCTCTCTACCATTCTCTCACTCTCAGAGAACAAAAAAGGCGGAGGAGGCGATCGAGTAATACCGCCGGTGATTCGCCGGCGCTAGGTGAGGCGAAGGACGGTAAAGTGTGGGAGTTCTGATTTGAGGAAGCTTTGATGCGAGATAGGTTTGAATCAGAGATTTATCGAGGCTCAAAGTCGCGGTTTAAGGTAGCGATTTCCGGTTGTAAATCCGGTCAAAACAGTCGGCGGTCGAGGTAGGTAAGTATTTGGGATAACTTATTCTGGGTTTTCAGTTTTGATTTTGGGTTTGATTTGTGACTGAGGATGATGGTTTTGGGTGGTGATGATTCGGTGGTTGGGTGATGATGACTTGGTGGTTTTACAGTGATTACGTTGGTGATGAAGATGGTGAGTTGGATGGGCTGAGTTGGTTGCGTGGCGGTTTGGAGCTGCAACGAAAACTGGTTGCAGGGTGGTTTTGATGTATTGGTTGTGATGATTGGGTTGTTGGCGATGATGATGATGAACGGATGTTTGATCTTGAAGGTTGGTGTTCATTTGGTGATTTAGAGTTGAGTAGTGGTGGTCGGAGGTGGTGATGTCGTCTGATGATTGTAGCTAGGTACAGTGGTGGCTGTGGTTGAGTTAATTTCCGGTGATGGTTTGATCGATGATAAAATGATGAATACTGTGGTTGATTGCAATGAGGTGAGGGTGATTCAGCAGTGATGATGTCTGCTTGATCAAAATTGGTTGAGGCAGTGTTTGGTTTGTTCGATTGGGAGTCATGGAGATGATTTCTTGAATTGAGCAGTGCATTGATAGTGAATTTGCTGTGAATTGGTGGTGTCCGGTGATGATGATGCTGATTTGAAAATGATGGTGAATCAACAGCTTTGGTGAATTGGATGTTTAACATTACCCTTTTGTTGATGGTTGGAGACTGATTGCAGATTGAGCTGCACTGGGGTGGTGAGGATGGAAGGCAACATCTGTGGTGGCTGCATTGGTGGTTGCAGCATAGGTGCTTATAGAAATGGCCGGTTTTGGAGTTGAGGCAAAGCTTGTGGATTGATGATGATTATAGTGATTGTCGTGATGGTGATTTATTGGAGAGAAAAGTGGGAGACATGGGGAATAATTAGTTGGTTTGGTGATGATGATGTCTTGAGGATGAAAGTGCTCAAAAGAAGAAAATAAAATGATTAATGGGAACATGGGGAATATGAGTAGAGTAGGTGCTTAATAATGTAATAAAGATGAAAAAAAAAAGTGGGAAGTAATCCATTGAAAATTAGACTAATTTTGATTAAGAAATGTGTTTAAAACAGATATACTTTGAACTGAAAATAATTTGAGAATAAATAAATTTTTTGAGATAAAATTGAATTACGTATTTGGACTTGAAATAATTTGAATAAAGAAAATTGAGATATTTTAATAAATTTGGAATTAAAAATGATTTTGAAAATAATACTTTGAATAAATAATTAAAATAACATAATTTTAGAAATTCGGATTTTAAATTTAAAATCGAACAAATTCGATATTTCTTGACTTGGCTAGACGAATCCGTCGCGGCATTAATTTCAAAATAATAAATGAAATAGTAGCGACACAATTTTCTAAATATTAAAATAATTATTTATTGCATAAAAATTCTGGATCGCTATAATCTTACCTCCTTAAAATAATTTCGTCCTCGAAATTAAACTTACTTAATCTTATAATTTCTGAATACTTAATCAGAATCTCTTCTTCTTATCATCGAAAATTCCAAAAATAATCAAAGAATTACCTGAATATCTTCTCTACGTAATATACCCAAACATATCAACATAATATCATCAACTTATCTTTCCAATATTTGTAACCCAAAAATTTAGTAAACAAATATCTCCCAAAACTAAGATTCTATACTTAGATGTCACCACATTTCCTGCAAAGTATTTCTTTCACTTGTATATACGTATGAATTCTGACTCAATACGGTACTCATTTTACTTTCCACGTATCATCACATTATACTATGATTAGCATTATTTAAAACAAAATATCAGTACCCATAATCCAAGAAAATATTCCAAATCTCCAATCAAATCTCCTTTATCGATAAAATTTAACAGCGCATTACTTCTTGTCTCCTCTTTTCATTAAAATAATCCTGCGCTTTCTTGCTGGTCACAACATTACGCGGATTCACTCAGATCCTTTGTGCTTTTAAATAGTTCATGCTGAGAAGAGGTTGAATCATCAAACAATGGATATCATTCTTTCTAACATTCGCAAGTATTATTCCAGTCTTCCTATGAATGATCTGAGAAAGATCTATAAAATAAGGCTCGAAAGATTGAGGTTGCTAATGGCTCATGATATTCCAGAAGATGTTCGCTGGTTGATAGAAGCAAAGGTTCGACTATCTGGTGAATTACCATCAACATTTCCAAAACATATGCCTGGTTTAGGCAAAAGCACGTTCGCAAAGAAACGAAGAGCAAAAAGACTGGGTGGTTGCTACAAATGTGCTCGTTGGAACTGTAATACACGTTGCAAATCAGTAGGATATTCTTCTACTAATCGGGATGATAAAATCGAATTCATAAAGGGTGGACTGAGTAAGGAGTCTTTGGATGATATTCGACTGACTCTTGAGACGCACCCAAGTGGTTATGTACAACGTGAACTTCTCTCCTTATACGCTCAGTTTAACGAGGACAAAAATCGTTATAGTCTCCAAAATATAATATCGAAAGATCCTGTTTGCCAGTCTGTTTTACAAAATGAGGCTTCTGGCAGTTCAGCAATGATATAAGGTAAATCTTTTTTTTTAAAATATTTTGCTGCTTTCTTTCACGCGTTTTGGAAATAAAATATATTTTCCTTTCTCGAGGTTTGATAAAGCTGGAAATAAATATTTAATCGCCGAAAGATGACAGCCTCGATACGATAAAATATTCAAAAGTGGGCTGATTTTGTCAAAAGTAAATCTTTACTTTTTCAGAATCAATCAAAAACAGTAAATTTTTCCGGCTTTAAATAGTCAAACATATTTCATAGTTCAGGCATCCCAAAATCACATCTTCTTCGTAAGTTTTCCCTTCTTTACTATCAAAGATGGAAGCACCAAAACTTCGACAGATCAAAACTATTTGTGTATTTTGTGGATCAAAAGTAGGGAAAGGCTTCGGTTATCTAGAAGCGGCTGTAGATCTTGGAAAGAAACTGGGGGAAAAAGGTATCACTCTTGTATATGGGGGTGGTAGCAGTGGTCTAATGGGTTGTGTTTCCCAATCTGCTCTTGCAGAGAAATCAAAAGTAATCGGTGTTATACCTGTCCCTTTGGTAGATGTTGCAGGCAAAACACGAGGGCATGAAGTTCAAACCTTATCCATCCATGAACGCATAACTTGTATGCTATATGGTTCTGATGCCTTTATAGCCCTGCCCGGAGGTTTTGGTACCTTAGAAGAAATCTTTAACATTACCTCGTGGGCTCAACTAGATCTCCATACTAAGCCTATTGGGCTTCTGAATGTTAACAATTTCTTTGATGGTTTGTTAACCTTTCTTGATTATGCTGTGGAACAGGGATTCATCTCTCCATTTTCCAGAAGGCTTCTTATTTCTGCTCCTACTATTGATGAACTACTGGATAAGCTGCAGTCATATATCTCAATACAAGATCCAGCAGGAGTTAAGATAGATTGGTCGCAAGGAAGGGGAATCAAGCGAAAATGGAGTCCGGTTAATGTAAACTTAACTCTTTGAATCTTAGAATAGGTGGGGGTAGAGTACGGAGTATTCTCACTCTCGAGACACCCCTCCATTTACTAGGATTTCCTTAATGTTTAAATCTTGTGTATACTTCAAAGATTCCAGGTGGTAGATTACGGAGTATTCTTACTCTCGAAACACACCTCTTTGAAGGTTTCTTTATTTCCTCAAAAGATCAGAGGTGGTAGGATACGGCTACTCCGGAAACACATCTCTCATTCTGAGGATCTTTCCATGTTTTTCTCTTATGCTTTCGTGTGTTTCATGTATTTCCTTTCCAGTGTGACTCTTGTGTGTTCTCCTTATGAGAAAATAATAAAATCTCTGCTATCATCTACTAAATCTCGTTTGTGATGTAAATGATCTTGCATGTCTAACCTTAATTCCTTTAGTGGATGCTTATCATATTATGCTCTTAATTCCAAATGATAAAATTCTGGATAGAGTCTCCCTTGTAATTTGGACTTATCCAAACCATAAGCATACTTCAAAACTCACAATAATAAATAACTCCACATTTGATCACAACGATCTAAAAATATTGAAAATGATTCCAACACTTCAATATCATCAAAATATCTCATAATTCAATTCATAATTCCTCAACATAACAATTTCAAATCATATTTTTCAATATCACAATATCACTTCCTTCCATACCTTAATTGGCTCAAAAGTTATTCCTACTTATAAATATATGCCATAAATCATATTCCCAAAATTTATTCACAAAGCCAAACTTCATAATAAATTTCTCTTCAACATAGAGGCATAATAAATTAACTCAACATAATATCCATTACTTAATTCTCAATAAAATCATATTATTCCCATTATGCTCAACACTCGTTTTCTTTTAAAAAAAATTTCTCATACTCATACATTAAAGCATATAAGTTATGACAAAGCATAACAACATCATTATTTTCGAAGAAATACATTCTTATTTCTCATAAATCATAAGTATCCGAAATACTCTTCATTCTTTCTCATAAATCAATAAAATGAGTATTCGAAATACTGAAATAACTTTAAACATCATAAACTTCTTTACCTCGGAGTTGGTGGAACGAATGATGGCAGTGGCAATCTTCATCAATAAAATTTTTTATAATGGAAAATATTTCTTGAAAATTCTTTTTTTGAAAATTTTTCCAGTATACAGAAACGCAGACTAGCTCTGATACCAACTTGTAGCGCCCCGAGTTCCGTATACCCGATTCACTACGTCATTTTCTGTCTAAATTTTTCGAATAATATTTTTGCGGAAGAAATAATTGAAATTCATTTTTGGCAACATTAAATAAACTGTAATGGCCGCTAAAATTGAAAACATTTATGAAACCATTTGAAATAGTAAATCGAACCATTAATATTGTAAAGAAATTGCCAATATCATAATTTCTCAAATAAATGAACTTCTCTAAATTATTCGATTGTTTGGAAAATACGGAAATCATTAACGTCAAACTTTCAACCGTTCAACGATTATTGCCACCATCATTCATCGCTCGCCACCGTCTCCGAAATCTGCAAAACTGTTAAAAGTAGGGTGAGTATTTCATGGGGGAAATACTCAGTAGACTCATCGCGAATTAATTTAATTTATAAGATGATTAAACACATAAATCCCTGCTCTTTATAAAACGGGCATTGATAGAGCTTCTTTATAAAACTGCTCTTGATAAAACTCATATTGTGCATTACAGCACGGGACATATTTTGCAAATCATAGGCTCTTTGAAAATAGCTCTTTGAAAACCATATACTTATAAAAACATTTTAATTATGCCAAGCATAATTTCTTTTGAAAGCATAACATAAGATAGGATTGAAATCCTCATAAACATAAGAAGACACAAGAACTTTACCGAACTTAGGTGGCAAGAATTCTTATGCAGTAAAATCATAATAACAGTAAGTTTTCATCATAACATAGGATAATATCGAAATCCTCATAAACATAAGAATTTTACCGAACTTAGGTGGTAAGAATTCTTATGTAGTAAGTCATAATAACAGTAAGATCATAATAACAGTAAGTATACCAAAACATAATTCATGAAATTCATAGGGATCATTTCCATCATAACATAAGATAGGATCGAAATCCTCATAAACATACGCGACAGGAATTTTACCGAACTTAGGTGGTAAATCCTCATAAACATATGGAAAGGCAGGAATTTTACCGAACTTAGGTGGTAAATCCTCATAAACTTATGGAGACACAGAATTCTACCGAACTTAGGTGGTAAGAATTCTTATGCGTAGCAATGATCCAAAACATATAAAACATTATCGTAAAAACATAGGGTATACTTACTTTTCATAAAAACATAAGGTATATTTACCTTTCATAAAAACATACTTGTTTTTCTTAAAAATTGACTTTCACAAGTCACATGACATTTATATGAAATCATAATTTAAATCAATTAATAAGTGCGAGTCTACCTCAAATCTGACGAGTGCAAAGTTGAGCGGGAATGACTTCAATTTCTTTAAATTCTCCGTACGCTTCGTCTTAGCCAATAAGTCACTTTAGTATATCGAATATATAGTTCAAAATGATAAATTATAATTTGAGGACTAAAATTGATGTTTTGAAAGTTTGACGTTAATGATTTCCGTATTTTCCAAACAATCGAATAATTTAGAGAAGTTCATTTATTTGAGAAATTATGATATTGGCAATTTCTTTACAATATTAATGGTTCGATTTACTATTTCAAATGGTTTCATAAATGTTTTCAATTTTAGCGGCCATTACAGTTTATTTAATGTTGCCAAAAATGAATTTCAATTATTTCTTCCGCAAAAATATTATTCGAAAAATTTAGACAGAAAATGACGTAGTGAATCGGGTATACGGAACTCGGGGCGCTACACTTTATAAACCCTAGAATATTTGACAATTTCCATTCATTAATTGGAAAATTAAATTCAATGTGGTTGTCGTTATCGTCATCTTATTTTATGAAAACCATGTTTATTTTTAAAGGTTTTTTTAAGACTCGTAATATCATGGCTTCAACCATCATAAAAATGTAAATTTGATCGATTTTACGGATTCACTAATATTCTATGCTGTATGTATATCTTGTTTAAACAACTACTGATCATAATTGATGTAAATATTGTGTGTGATTCAGATGGAAAGTCATTGGAGACGAAGATGGAATCGAATATGGCCCATTTCCCGTGCCCAAAGGAGGGCTACCGATTGAAGTTCGAAGAAGGAACAATTACAAACCGTAATTTATAAAATCTCAGCTTGTTAATTATATATTGGGGACAAAAGTGTTCCCCATTTTTTTCGTCATAAATAATGAATTATATATTTAGATGCCAGACGAATCAATGACTCGTAATCCAGGATCATTCTTCCTAACAATAATCCAGGATCATTCTTCCTAGGGATTTTATTGGTATCGTAATATTTGCTAAATTCGAAACTTAAACTATGAATTTCAATTGTGTTTAAATGAATAAAAAAAGAATATAATTAAATTGCAATGAAAGCGAAACAGAGATTGTTGCGACTGTGTGGAGGTTGAAGGTGAAAGGAAAAGACAGTGATGAGAGCTGCGACTGAAGGTTGTGAGAGCTCCCAAGTGAGAGAGAGGGTGAAGTGGGCGGCTGTAGGTTTTCAGAGAATGGTTGTGGCCTTGAAGGTGACCGTGGAGGCAGAGAGAAGAGAGGTGACGGATGTTGGGAGGAAAGGCTGGTATTGGCGGTTGTGCTGATGAGTGGTGGAGAGGTTGGCTGTTCGTGAGAGAGGACATGGAAGGGAATGCGTGTTGTTAATTCTTTTTTGTAGGGTGAGGGAGCTAAGTTGAAGTATGTGTTGTTGTGGGCCAAGAAATGTGAGGTTGAAGGTGGGTTCACACACTTTGGGCTTTTTCGGGTCAATTAAGTTGGAAATATTCGGATTAAAATTGTCCAAAATATGTCTGCGATCAAATAAATGAAATTAATAACAAATAAAATCAATTTAGAGTTTACAAATTAAAATGAAATCTTTTATGATTTTTGCTCTAAATAATATAATTCGTATCTAAAAATCGTAATTTTTTAATCATTTACCTATCTAAAATAAGTAAAATTGGACAATAATCAATCAATGAGTGATCAGAATCAATTTTCTTGTGGATTGGTGACAAGTATATAGATGAATTACACCTTTGTTTGATTTTCTTTTTTTTTTTTTTTTTTTTACAGTACTCAATCTCAATCATTCATTAAAAGTCTAGTCCACAATATTTGTCTTTTCAACCAAATCTCAATCATCAATTCTCCTAAAAATCACTAATCATTATTTTTTTTAAAAAGCTCTTTTTAAATAATATCAAACACACAATTTGTTCATAGCTTTCACAATGAGAAAAAATGTGAAGAGAAAAATAAAAAATCATACTTTTTAGTCCATGTGCAGGGGCAAACCCACATAGGGGCCCGTCAGGGCACGTGCCCCAGTAAAAATCAAACTTTTTTAAAAAAAAAAAATATTCAGTTGATTCTTGATCATAGCCATTACCTACTTCCCTGAAATTATATTGGATTACTGTAAATTTATTTGCTCTATGTCTCTGTCTATTAGGAATGGAGATTTAGGTTCCGTTCTCTTTGCTGTTTTGAGCCCATTTTGAGTTTTCGATTTTTGGAAATATCGAAAACGCGTTCACTTTGTCCATTTTCAGAAACGCGTTTTCCAAAACACAAAAAAAAAATACAAAGGAAACTCAAAACGAATTTATTGCGTTTTGGATATTTTGTGTTAAAAAGTCCAAAATGACCAAAATGCGCGTTTTGGATTTATTTTTTTTTTTATTTTTTTTTTATTTTTTATTTTTGTAAATGTGAGATACTTCCTTCACTTGAAATTCTTGTATTATTTTTCCATTATATATAGATCCATGTTAAGATTTTATTTTATTTTTTTGTAATTTTTTTATTTATTATTATTATTATTATTTTTTAAATGTGAGACGCTTCCTTCACTTAAAATTCTTATGTTATTTTGTCATTATATATAGATCCATGTTAAGATTTTTTTTTTTTTTTAAGTGAGACACTTTCTTAAGTTGAAGTTCATATGTTATTTTATCATTATATATAGATCCATGTTAAGATTTTTTTTAATTTTTTGTAAATTTTTTTATTTTTTATTTTGTAAAAGTGAGACACTTCATTCACTTGAAGTTCTTATATTATTTTTTTCATTATATATAGATCCATTTTAAGATTTTTATTTTTAATTTTAATTTTTTTTTAATTTTTTTTTTTTAAAGTAAGATACTTCATTCATTTGAAGTTCTTATATTATTTTACCATTATATAGATCCATGTTAAGATTTTTTTTTATTATTTTTTATAATTATTTATTTATTTATTTATTTATTATTTTTTTTTTTTTTTTTATTAAATGTGAGACACTTCCTTCACTTGAAGTTCTTATATTATTTTGCCATTATATATAGATCCATGTTAAGATTTTGTTGGTATGGGGTTAAATTTTTGTTTAGTTGAAACAATATTAATGATGAATTTATTGACATAGAGAACTAACTGATTTATTAACATTAAAATTAATGTAATTCAACAAATCAATCATTTTTTACATATAAAATATCACAAAATAAATATATCAAAATTTTACAAAGTAAACGCATTTTCCAGTTTTCTATTTTTGAAAACAATTTTTCAAAATTACAAAGAGAACATGTTTTCAGCAATTCCAATATAAACAAACAAAATCCAAAATTCAAAACAAAATCCAAAACTCAAAATCCAAAATCGAAACACAAAGAGAACGGCCCCTTAGATTTTGGTAAATTGAGATTGAGATTTTGGAGTTTAGAGTATTGAGAATTTGAGAAATTATTGTTTTATTTGAATTTTTGTTTGTTTGAGATTTTGAGATTTTGGGACTAATATGTGTTTACAATTATTTATTCGTTTCTTTATATCAGCTATGAAAAAATATTTTAAGCATAAATCCACATTTTCTTCTGTTGAGATAAGTAATGAAATGAAGTTAGAGATGAAAGGGTTGAGGAACTTGGTGAAGAAACTAATGTTGAAATTGAAGATGTGTTTCAACGTTGTGGATAATGTTGAGGATATTAGGAGTGACATCCTTGAATTTGATGTAGCAAATATTGAGAATGATGTACCTAATATTGATAATGATGTGATTATGGAACGTTATCAAAGTATGAAAACGCGTAGAGAACAATTGTAATAAAATTTCAAATACTTTTTCATTTTTTGGTCTTCTTCCTAAAAAAAAAAATCTGGCCCGAACCCCCATATAAGCTGTCGGCAAAACACACAAGTCTATTTGTGCCCTAATACTACAAAAAATCTACGTTTGCCACTGTCCATGCGTATGTTGTGTGTTGTATAAGTCAGTTTGTGGGATAAAATTTGTGTGGTAAACAAATATTGAAGAATCATAATAAAATATCCAAACTCGACAAGTCAAAATATACTTAATGCATTCACTTTATGAGTGCAATGTACAATTTTGAAGAGGAATGTGCGTATCATTAGGCCACGCTTTGAAGTAGAAAAGTACAATTTTTAGTAACTACATTTTAGTAATTCGAAAGACGAGGGTATGATTGCAAATAGACAAGAACCAGTGTGTGTTATTCTATGAATCCACGATGCATTACATTCTACAACTTCAAAGAGCACATTTTTAGTAACCATATATTTAGTAACTAGAAAATTGAGGATTTGATTGCAAGTAGCTGAATCGATATTTTTGTTTATATAATGAATCAATGATGCGTTACATTTTTACGACTGCAAAAAGGACAATTTTAGTAACCATATATTTAGTAATTCGAAAAATGATAATGTGATTGCAATTAGAAAAGATTCGATATTTGTGTTATTCAATGAATCCACAATGCATTACATTTTACAACTTCAGAAAACACAATTTTAGTAACCATGTATTTAGTAATTCGAAAAATGATGATGTGATTGCAGTTAGACAAGAATCAATGTTCGTATTATTCAATGAATCCACTCTGAATTACATTTTAATTTTCTCTATCAACACTTTCTTGATCGAACATATCGCATTAAATTTGCCTAGTGCAATTAACCTGCGTCCCTGACCAGCGTGTAGGAGTGACAAACGGGCCGGACAGTTCGTGAGTTTGGAGCGGTTCGGCTCGTTAAAAGTTCGGCTCGACTTGTAAAAAAGGGACTTGGGCTTGGACCGGACGAAATATTTGAGTGTTGGACAATTCGGGTTGGGCTCGTGAAGCTCGTGAACCGACTCGTGAAAGCCCAACAAGCCGCGAAATGAACCGCCCGTGTCCGGCTCATGTCCCGCTCATACATTTGTTATTATTTTCATGCATTTTTTTATGTTTATAAATTGTAATAATTAGGTTAAAAAAATTATAGATAACAAAAAACGCATAACAATATTATGATATTATTATAGGTTTTAAGTTTTAAATTCTTAATTGAGTCCGGACTTACAAGAACGTTATAATATTACAAGAATGTTACATTTTAATCTAGCCCGAGGGCTTAACAAAGTCCAAATTCATATAATAATAATAATCTAAGTCAATTTTTATCAAAATATACGAAAAAACCTGTTTGATAATCATTATTTTGGAATAATTAGTTTTTAAATAGTGAGTTTTGAGATAATGTGTGGTTTAAAAATAAAAAGAAAATAAATTTACATACAGAATATTTTATTATTTAAATGTTATTGAAAATGATACTGTAGAAAAATAAGTTTTAAATAACAAGTGTCAAACATGGGTGAATAGAGACTTTAGAAGATGAGTACAAAAACCTTTTTTATAAATTGTAATTTGTCTCATATCACAATTAACATAAGATATAGACAGCTAATTTATTTGTTCCAAGATTTAGGTGGCATTCTGTTTGTATTTTATTTTGTATTTTCATTTTCGAAAATGTTTTGTATTTCCTATTTTCATTTTTGTTTTCAAATTTACTGAAAACACGTTTGATTTGTCATTTCTGAAAACTGTTTTTGAAAATGAAAAGCTGGAAAACACGTTCTGTTTAAAATTTTGCAGAATACTACTTAAACTATTTTTAATTAATTTGCTTACAGAATACTACTAATTCAAACTCAAATTTCTTTTCACAATACACTGAAAACATGGTTACATGCAACACACTAATGTGAGCATTAAGAGTCTATATTAATACAGCTTGGTCAGGTTCGGGATTTGAAAAAGCTCTACTTCTATTAAAATTCAGAAAATGCAAATTCTTTCAAAACCGTCAGAGTCAATTTATCAGTGCATTTTTTTGAAATATAATAATAAGAATTCTCACTTAATTTTTTTTTTTTTAATGTTGATATTGAATTCAATAAAACTTTATTTAAACTTAGTTCCAAGTTAGGATAATTCTAAAAAAAAAAAAAAAAAAAAAATTATTTAGACTTAGTTCCAAGTTAGGATAATTCTAAAAAAAATAATAAAAAAATAAAAACTTTATATTAAACTTAGTTCTAAGTTAAGATAATTCTTTAAAAAAAAAAATCCCAAAACGCGTTTCCCCGTTTTGGACATTTTTTTGTCGAAATACACACAAAACGCCCAAAACGAGGTTTTGAGCATTTTGCGTTTTGTGTACAAATTTTTTTTTTTTTTTGTTTTCCAAAATACGTTTTCGAAAATGGTAAAGAGAACGCGTTTTTACCGTTTTCGAAAATAAAAACAGAAAACGACCTCAAAACAGCAAAGAGAACAGGGGCTTATATTTTCTCAGAACATGCTCTATGCATGTTTGGCATAGTTTTCATTAGATTATAATTTGTGGCTCGGATCCTACAAAATGTGACGTGTGAATGATAAGCTGATAAAATAGGTAAAGGCTGTAGGTTCTACGAGATTATATTTGACCAACTTATAAGCAATTTTAAGCCTTGCCAATCATGCATTTTATGGTCTGTTTATAATAAAAGAAAAAATCTTAAGGAATTTGTTGGTACAATGGAAAGGCTGCCAAACAAGAGGAAACCGAATAGCGGAACCAACAATATATTTTCTTCCATACTTCAATCACAAAACTCTTCGGACTTTCAAGAGGTATTCATTCAGAAAAGATTCACACAAGAATGTGTTGGATATTGGTTAATAAATCGAGAATTGAAAATCGATTAAAGTGACTTCGTGTCAATTTCGACCAAATACTCAAAAACTCGATTTAATCCGTTTAGTTAAAATTGTTTGCTACTGCGCCGCTTTGGGACGCACAAACGGGAATCGACCTGCCCGGTCAGGTCGCGGGGGTCGAGGGGGCTCGGAGGCAACGCTCCCGAAAGAGAATTTTGATTTCTTTGCATGTATTGAAGAGTATATTTGGCATTTTGAAAATCAATATCGGATGAATGAGAAATTACGGAAAATGACGATAATCAGGTCAAAATATTTGACCGTGCGACCGCATTGTTGGGAAACCGTGCGATCACACGTCAAATTTAATTTTGGTTTTTTTAGTAAAATCGTGCGGCCGCACGGTTGTCCGGCCACAAGGTACCTTTTCATAAAGGTGCATTGTTTGGAAATTGTGCATGGTTTTGGCCTCAACCATTTCGTCCACACCCTTTCATGATCTATAAATAGGACCATTTGGGTGTCTTGTTCCTCACATTTTGATATGCAAAACATCTATCATCCTCACTTCTCTCCAAAATCAAAATCATTTCATTTGTTTTGATATTCTTTCATTTCATCCTTGGAGTACATAAGCCTTAATTTAGTTCGTTGTACTTGTGTTTTGGAGTGCTACAAACACAAGTGTAGACGTTGTATCTTGGGAGTCGATTACCGAAATCCGTAGGCACCGTTGCGGGGCAAATTCGACTTAAGGACAAAGAGTTCAACTCTTGCCTCGGTTTTGTCCCTTCTTTTTTTCTTCTTGTTTGTATTTTCTTTGCCGTTACTCTGTCCAAATTTCGGCTTGGATTTACAAATTTTCATTCTACTTATTTGGCGTCACTATTCACAAATTTCATCCAACAGAATGAACAAGTCGAGTCATTAGAAGCACGCGAGGGAAGAAGCTTTAAGATGCATCTACACTGAACAAAATTATAATCTGCAGCAAAAGAATAATTATCCATATAACATCTATTTCGACGATATCGTGCCCCCAGGGTACATCTTCAAGTGGTCAAAGGGAAAGATAAAAAAATCTCAACTTTGCTCAAGACTGCCACGTCAAGCTATTTACATCATTCACCAAGGGTCAGGACAGGGTAGAACAGGTGGGGACTATCAAGGTTGTGGCTCAACATTTTTTTTATTTCAACGATATCGTACTCATTTCCAAATACAGGCCTAAAAACACCTACAGAACATTCTCCTCCAGCCTTCAAATGATTGTTAATTATCAAGTAAAATCAAATGCCTACAGAATCCAGCTTCTGCGTTTGGATTTTTCAGTCATTTCATTTGGAAGAAAAGGTTCTACTTCTACATATACTAGCTATACAACGGGATTAACAGAGTATCGGCTCGGTTTTGTTTTTTTTTTATCCTTACAGAAATCTTACATTAATGAGTATGAGCAGATACGAGAATGATGAACTGACAACCTCGGGAGCCTGGAAACCTTTATATTATTAATTTCATTTTGTGACAATACTAAACACCACTGATCCTTGGATATGCACAGAGCTGTAATGGATGGAATTATTCTCCGTTTCAATCCAAATGCGATAAAACTCCTACTTAAATTTGGATTGATTCTTCTCAAACTAAAGTTTTGAGACTCCAATTCAATGCAGCCAAAGCAGCATAAAAGCTTAGCGCACACACAACGAATTATTATCTTGTCTTCTTGCTGCTGTAGCCCAATGAGTACATGGAGGATACTTATTTACCAGGTACATGAAATTCACATTCCTTAAGAGAAGACTAAAACAAAGGAATTCTAGATAGGATTGAATTAAGCTCTTTAGCATATAAGCTTTCAGAAACATTTATGATAATATTGAGTCTGCTTCCGCACTATCATGTTCTTACCAGTTTCCGTACTATCATGTTCTTACCAACTTATAACGTATTCCAAACCCCGCATCCACCCACTTTTACCACGCAGGGGATCTCCCAAATAAGATAAAACTCCTAAACCATCAACAAGTAGGAGAATTTCTTATGGTAAACCTTAAGAGAAGGAGAAGAAGATGACGACGACGTAAACAAAGGGATTCTAGATAGGATTGGATTAAGCCCTTTAATACCTAGGTATTCACACACTGTCTTGGGCAGTGACATTCATGCTTATAAAGTGCACATGTATGAATGGACTCCCTGACAACGGTTTTGATAATGTTATAATATAGGGCTATGCTTGTTGTACCCCCGCCGTACCGCGGGGGTACCGCCCCCTCACAATAGGGGGCGGTGGGGCCCCTTTTTTGGGGGCCCCACGCCCCCTCTTGTGAGGGGGCGGTACCCCCGCGGTACGGCGGGGGGTACAACAAGTATTTTTCTATAATATAATGACCACGAGGCATTACGATGATGACATGAATATATGAAGGCTATAGTATGACATCATGATACTTGTTCATAATATAGGATACATCATACCTGTCACGTGGATAACTACCTAAAGGTCATATGACTCGTATCATCGCAAATTTGCCATTTACATTTTTTATTATTATTATTAAAATTTCAAAAATTTTATGGTAAAATGAGGTTAATTATTAGATATGGCAATAATACCCACGAACCCGATACCCGATGGAGACCCGACATAAATGGACGGGGATTACCCGACTAAATGGGTTCGTGGATAGGGTATGGAGGTAAATTTTAAAACCCGACATGGGTATGGATCGGGTGTGGATTTTACTACAATACCCATACCTGACCCGCATACCCATTAATTTCCTTTAAAAATTATAAAATTTAAAACAAATGTGATTGTTTAAAATAAATAAATAAAAAATAGAACTCAAATATCTATTGACATTGTTATCGTCTAAACCTTAATATGTTTAAACTATTGACTTTGTTTACGTCTAAAAAAATTGTTCAAATTCGCTTGTATAATTTCAACATATAACAAACTTTTTTCAACTCAAATTCAAGTGAAGCCCAATATTTAACTGATTCAAGTTAATCCGGAGCACCTATAACCTATTTATAGCCTAAAAAAATAAAAATAAATAAATAATTAGCAATGGGTTTTAAATGGGTATAGAAGCAAACCCGCCTCCGACCCGCACCCGACCCGCAATTTTTAAATGGATATATGGGTAGGGTATGGAGGTTGTAAATATTTAGTGGGTAGGGTACGGGTTTGGCAAACCCGACCCATTGCCATCACTAGTATGATGCTATGGGATGAAAATGACTTGGAAGGTTTTCGATGAAATTTCCAACATCTGTTGACACAGTCTAAGATTCTTTGTAAAATTGAGTTAAAAAATGTTCATGTGTAAGATTCAGGGGCGGATCTAAGCTAGGCCCGTACTGGGGTGTGGTTCGGCCCTTTTTTTATTTTATTTTATTTTTTAAGCACAACTCTCACGTAATAATTATCAAAAGAGTTTATTCGACTAATTTCCAATGTCAAACACAACGAGGACAATTTAGGTTCTCCTGAAAATTACAGCACAATCCATTCTTCAACATGACAGGTGTGTGTGGAGAAAGGAGTTGAAACCATGTTAAAACTTCAGATGATGCTCAAACAAGGATGCCATCTCAATAGCTGTCAAAGCTGCTTCAGCACCTTTACTTTCCTCTCAATTGAAAATTCCATTTAATTGTTCTAGGTTTTAGAATGTGATTTGTGAAAAATGATATTAATATTATGTAAATGTGTTTTTAGGATTAGAATGTGTTTTAGGCTTAGACTGTAATTAACTTTGTTTGAAGATTCAAGTGTAATAGTGATTCAAGTTATATTTTGATTATATATATTGGATTTTTGATGTATTATTATTTATGATTTTCCTTATATTAGATTTGGTACTCAATATTCTTGATTTCAATCTTCTTAGTCAAAAAAAAATTTCGGGGGCGGACCCCCGGGAGGGGGGCCTCCCCCCTCCACCCCCACCCCTCTAATTTTTTGCCCCAGCATTGTATAATTCCTGGCTCCGTCACTGGCCACCCCCACAACTTTTAGAGTCCAGCTCGGTACAACATGAAATCCTGAATCCGCCATTGGTAAGATTGGTTTGTATATGGTTTACTTCTGAAATTTAATTTTGATTACAAGGGTTGAGATGCTATCTTAGCACACAACTGGAAAGTGGAATCCATTAAGAAATGTTTGAAGGTACTGACCATGATGCTAGGGTGTATCTCAATGAAATAAGGTTTGAGAACACCGGATTAGGGTCAATTTTTTGGGAGTAAGTCAACAGTTTTTGTACCAATCCAGAGACTGGAAAATTGGTACCTTGCACTTGCCTTCCTTAGATTTGCCTTCCATATTTCCTCCAACTATGGCTAGAAAACCACTCTTGCACGAGCCTTTTCTGCCTCATTTCTCTCCTTCAACCTCTCACGATTCTTTACAAGTAATATATAGTCCTGATTCAAGAGATTCTTCGGTCAGGAAATTCATTAAGTGCAGAATCAACCTTCAGTAAGCTAAGGGTCTACTTCGTTTCCTAGTGATCTTGAGTACGTTTTTTTCATAATAATGGTGGTTTGATGATCTGAGATTGATATTATGGTGTTGGACATGCGTAAGAAGAATTTTCTAGTTATTATGTTCAATTAAAACCTTTGAAAGTATGACTTGAATGCTGAATGTTTGGTAATAAACAGAACTTTACCGAGCTTATTATCTGTCAATAAGTCGAAATATCATTACAATTTTATTAAGTTTGTGGTGTGTAAGTTTCTCTAAGAGGGCAATAAACTTGTTCATAAGGTATGGAATGTTTAGAGACGGTTAGCGACTTGATATATAATTTAATTTAAAGAAAACAAACACTATTAGACTTAGAGAAATGGATATGCGGTTCTATATATCAAATAAAATTTGAGACAAAAATCTTCTTAAGTTGAATGATTAAATGACAAATTTAGCTTGTATTCGAATTCGAAAGCAAGACCTCTCCCTCAAGAGAGAATTAAGTTGAAAGTTGATACTAATTAGGTTGCCTGATTCTCTCTTTGCATCGAATTAAACCACATGCTACATCGCTTGTGCTGGCCCCGTCAATTCCTTTTAATTATATTCTTGCGAACGTACTTTCTAGACAGGATACTTAATGTGTTAGCTACAACACAGCACAACACAGCACGGGTCAATAAGCACAGCTTGTAGTTTTTATTCTTTACGGCTACGAATACTGAGATATCTAATCTCATTCGCTCCCCTAGCTTTCGTCTCTCAGTGTCAGTGTCAATGTCAATATCATCTCAGCCAAATCGGTATCAACTTTCAACTTAGTCTCTCTCAAGAAAGAGGTCTTGAGTTCGAATCAAAGAGGACACGTAAAAAATCCCGTTATGGTCTAATCCTTAGGAGACCATACGTAAGTTATGGCATACAGAATAGTTCCTGAGTCATAGAGGGCAAGATGGAAGAAAACTTGCAATCGTTACATTGACAATTTTCCTTCTTTCGCCCTTGAGTATTATTTTGGATGCTTTGTCATAGGATTATAGTAATGCAAATTTTTTATATTACTTTGAGGGCATGAAAAGAATATGTGAAGGACAGTTTTATTATTTATGTTTTTGAAGGTATCTATAGTGTTGGTGATCTTGGGAATAAATAAAACAATTTATGATTCAGTTCATGAGGCTTAATTGATTGAGCTGGATATGTTGTCCATCATATGAAAACTTTGTTTTGTACATAAGCTTGAGGAAAGACCTAATACTCATCTCATTCCCACATAAGTACTTGAGATAAATTTTTATCCATTTGCAATTACAAAGCAAGAAACATATACGTTTAGTATTTGATTATGATTACTTTCATGAGAATTGGCCCATGTTTGGCCCCCATTTTTTGTAAACTAAATTTATTCAACACTCAATCTCAACCATCTATTTTAGTCAAGCCTACTATTTTTTACTTTTCAAACATTTTTTAATCGCACCCCCTCCCAAAAATACTATTTCAAACCATGATTTTTCCCAAATAATGGGTCTCAAACAAGGGCTTAGATTTATTATGATGTGAGATTTTTATATATTCTAATGGCCATAATATTACTAGTTACACTAAAAAAGTATTGTTACTTATAGTATGAGAAGAATCATACATGTTGATGACCAAAAATGACGAGGCATTTTTAGATCAAGCTGGACCATTTATATAAGCCACCAAACTGATTGGTCAAGCTAGGGAACTTTCACAGAATTGGGAAATATATAAAGCCTAAATGATTACTGATGGGCAGTAATTTTATCTAACCGAACACGAGCAGGAATTGCTTTCCCCGACCATCATCGTGTTATTGCGCTACGTTTTCCCCCGAACATTAATTACCCCGATCATATACCCCGAGGAGAAGCTTTACATTCTCCAATTCCTATGTTGGTCGGGGTCATATCTGCTCGGGGTATCCTCAAATCTGATGATGGGCCCCCTATCTGACGTGTAATATGTCTGTTTTCCTATGAATGCAAGGAATTATCCCCCAACCCAACATCTGATGATTCAATCCCTGAAAATTAGGAAGATGATTCCTAACATGACTCATACAACAAAGGTGTTTCAGTCCTATTATAACTCGTTTACATCTATCTATAAATACATAACACTCAATCATAATTCAGGTACACAATTCTTATTTTTCCAGTTTATAGCCTCTTGCATAAATTTTCTTCCTCTTTACTGACTTAAGCATCGGAGGGGCGACGAGGACACACCTCCTCGCCTTTATTGCAGGTATTCGGAGTTCGAGGTCGTGCTAGTTTATTGCTCGAGCTCGGAATATTCAAGGTGCGATTTTTTGCTTCATCATTGGCGCCGTCTGTGGGAACTGAAACTAGAAGCCATGGTTAATACACGTTCTGGACTTCCGCAAGGAAACTTACCTGCCCAAGATCACGCTGTTGGGGGGGAGCATGTACCCCAAGCAATACCACACGACCAGTCTACGCTGCCAGGAAACCAGTCATCACCCCAGCAACCCCCTGCCGATACTCAGGCGGCATTGGAGGAGCTCCGTCAGCAGGTTGCTACCCTTACACAGATGCTCACACAGCAGAGCCAGCGAAGTACCCCGACCTCCGAGGAGGGGGACGCTTCAAGAGTCCAGCCGCAGAACCATGCACCTAACATCGGGAGGGCCATTGCTTCGGGATTGCCGCTATCGCCACCAAACGTTATGAGTTCAAGAACGGTGGCCATGCCCCTTGCCGAGCTCGCGAGAATTATCCAGGATGGAATAGCAGCGGGTATGCGGCAAAACACACAGGCCCCAGCAGGGTTTACCTCAAGCACACCATTCACACCCGATGTTTTGGCCTTTCCCCTGCCGGACAGGTTCAAGTTCCCAAGGATAAAAGAGTATGATGGTACAACCGATCCCGTGAACCATCTCAATATATACACTGACGTCATGAACCTGCAAGTTGCCCCCGATCAGGTTATGTGCAAAGCTTTCCCCCAGACTCTGACAAGTGCCGCTAGAGATTGGTTCTCTACTCTTGAACCAAACTCCATTCCAACGTTCGCAGACCTTGCTAACAAATTTTCGGCATTCTTTGCAAGTAGTAAGCGTATAAAGAAGACAGCTGCCTCGCTCATAGACTCACCCAAGGACAGAATGAGTCATTGCGAGAATTCATGACCAGGTTCAACGCAGAAAGGTTGCAAGTTCCTGACCTTCATATTTCTGCTGCTGTATCAGCTCTTACTCAGGCTGTGAGGTGTGAGGCCTTTAAGATGTCCCTATCAAAAACACCGCCGAAATCTGTAACTGACCTTCTCACTCGGGCTGAGAAGTATGTGAATATGGAGGAAGCTATGAATCCAAAGAGAAGCGATACAACCCCCGAAAAGTCTGAACGGAAGGATAGTAGGAACGATCGAAAGAGACAGCGTGAGGACAGTCCTAGGCAGGGGCGTGATCGAGATGGTCAAGGAAAAGGAAGGACTGAGCAGCTGCCTTCCTTCACTCCACTGAATGCCCCTCGGGCCGACATACTTATGGAAATCAAAGATATGAAGGAACTGAAGTGGCCGCCTAGAATTAGGTCACCGCCAGATAAGCGTGACAAGAGTAAGTACTGTGATTTTCATCGTGATCATGGACACACTACAGAAACATGCTATGCCTTACAGCGAGAGATAGAAGCATTGATCAAGAGAGGCTTCCTGAAAACATATGTGGGGAATGAAAAACGGCAGAAGCATGATCATGAGCATGATCAACCGCCAAGGGGTAACAAGCCGACTGCAGGAACAATCAACGTTATCATAGGTGGAACAGCCTCGGGAGGAGATTCACAAAATGGGCGCAAGATATACGCCAGACAGTACTCGGGGACCGAGCACGTTGGCCACCCTGACATCATATTTGGCTCTGATGATATGGAAGGAGTGATCACTCCTCACGACGACGCTATGGTAGTTACGGCAATCATAGCTAACTACGAGGTGAGGAGAATACTTGTGGATAATGGAAGCGCAGCTAATGTGTTATCGCATGAGGCTTTCATTAAAATGGGGATATCAGCAAGCAGCTTAAGACCTATCAAGACTCCCCTGCAGGGATTTGGGGGAAGTATCATCATGTCCGAAGGCACCACCGAACTCCCTTTGACATTGGGGACAGACCCCAAGAAGGTAACGGAGATCACAATGTTTCATGTCGTGAGGGCTCCAATGACATACAACGCAATACTTGGCCGACCGCTGTTGAACAGCATCAAAGCAATAGTGTCAACATTCCACCTTGCCATGAAATTCCCAACAACAGAAGGTGTGGGGGTTGTTCGGGGAGAACAGACAGTAGCCAGGCAGTGTTATGTTACTAGTGTCAGAAACCTCCCAGCAGAGGTCGCGCAGGTGGATGCAATGGAGCCCGACCTCGAGCACCGGGGTAGGCTATCGCCAATTGAGGAACTGTTAGAGGTCGAGGTCGGACCAGGGAAAAATGTCATCATTGGTCGGGATCTCGATGATAGTCTGAAAATCGTGCTCACACGGTGTTTGAGAGAAAAAATTGATGTATTCGCATGGAGTGTTGAGGACATGCCTGGAATTGAGCCCAAGATTGCCGCGCACAGTTTAAATGTGAACCCCAACGCACGGCCCATTAAACAAAGGAAGAGACAGTTCGCCCCTAATCGTCGAGTTGTGATTCAAGAGGAGATTGGCAAACTCTTAAAGGCAGGATTCATCAGGGAGGTTCATTACCCAGACTGGCTTGCAAACGTGGTCTTGGTAAAAAAGAGCAATGGCAAGTGGCGAGTATGTGTGGACTATACAGACCTGAATAAAGCATGCCCAAAGGACAGCTATCCATTACCACGAATTGACAACCTCGTAGACAGCACCTCGGGCCATAGGATGTACAGCTTCCTTGACGCCTTTTCAGGTTATCATCAAATCCCAATGGCAGAGGACGATCAGGAAAAAACATCGTTCATGGCCGAATCAGCGATCTATTGTTACAAGGTCATGCTCTTTGGCCTGAAGAATGCTGGGGCAACTTACCAAAGATTGATAAATAATGTGTTTGCAGGATTGATTGGGAAAAACGTTGAGGCGTATGTTGATGACATGATCGTCAAGAGTACAGAAGTTGACAAGCATGTTCAAGACCTTGAGGAAGTGTTCTTTACGCTCAGGAAATACAAGATGAAATTAAATCCAGCTAAATGCGTGTTTGGGGTATCATCGGGAAAGTTCTTGAGTTTCATGATCACTCATCGAGGTATAGAGGTCAACCCCGATAAGATACGGGCTCTAATTTCGATGGAGTCCCCCAAAAGTAGAAAAGATGTCCAGAAGCTGACAGGTCGAGTAGCGGCGCTTAACAGGTTCATGTCAAGAGCGGCCGACAAATGTTTCCCTTTTTTCAAAATATTAAGGGGAAACAAGAGCTTCGAATGGAATGAGGAATGTGAGCATGCGCTGCAACATCTGAAGGAATCCTTAGCAATGCCTCCTGTGCTTACAAAACCAAGTCCAGGAGATGTGCTATCCCTATACTTGGCTGTCTCTCAGAATGCAGTGAGTGCAGTGCTCGTCAAGGAGGTTGGTCGAGCCCAGCAGCCCATATCTTATGTCAGCAAAGTCCTGCTCGACGCCGAAACCCGTTACACCCTTGCAGAGCAATTGGCATTGGCACTAGTTGTAGCTGCAAGGAAATTGAGGCAGTACTTACAGTCACATACAATCATGGTACTTACAAATCAGCCCTTGAAGCATATACTTCAGAAGCCTGATGTATCCGGGAGATTGTTAAAATGGGCCATTGAACTTGGCGAGTTTGATATTGAGTTCAAACCCCAATCATCGATAAAGGCACAGGCCTTGGCGGACTTTATTGCGGAACTCACACCAAGGCCTCGGGGGCCAGTGGATAGCCCGAGCATATCCGAGCGCTGTTGGAAAATTTTTGTGGATGGAGCATCCAACTCCTCGGGTTCGGGAGCGGGGGTCATTCTCATAAGCCCGGACGCACAGGTAGAAATACAGTGCGCCTTGAGATTTGAATTTGAAACAACGAACAATGAAGCGGAGTATGAAGCCGTCATCATTGGGCTTGAGGTTGCTCACGACCTTAAACTTAATCATGTGAAGGTATACAGCGAATCTCAGCTCGTAGTTGGACAAATTGATGGCACATTCGAGAAGAAAGAGGAGAAGATGACTCTATACTGCTTGCGTGTTCATGACCTGCAGAGAATGTTCGGAAGTTGTGAGATCTTGAAAATACCAAGATCAGAAAACATCAAGGCCGATTTACTCTCCAGACTTGTGTTCATGAGTGTTGATAACCTGGACAGAACGGTTCATATGAAATATGTGGCGCACCCCAGTATTGACCCGAAACCTGCGACTATGGATATTGATCATGAGCCATCCTGGATGGACCCCATCATCAACTTTTTAACTGAAGGAGGTCTCCCCGGTGACAAGAGGGAGGCTAGGACCGTGAAACAAAGAGCAACAAGATACTGCATTATAAACGGAGTTCTTTTCAGGAGAAGTTTTACTCTGCCCTATCTCAGATGCCTCAAAGCTTCTGAGGCTGCTCAAGCTCTTGCAGAGGTACATGAAGGCATGTGTGGGAATCACCAGGGTGCTAAGTCATTAGCTCACAGACTCCTCAGATACGGATATTATTGGCCGACCATGAGGGCAGATGCTGTAAATTATGTGAAGAAGTGTGACAAGTGTCAGAGGCACGGGAATATCATACACCGACCAGCCGAAGATCAGACTCCTATTCCGTGTTTAGGACCGTTTGAACAGTGGGGAATCGATATCTTGGGTCATTTTCCAATTGCACGAGGACAGTTGAAGTTCATAGCAGTGGCAGTTGAATATTTCACTAAGTGGGTAGAGGCTGAACCCCTGGCGACAATTTCAGAACCCAAACTAAGATCTTTCGTTTGGAAGTCTATCGTATGCAGATTTGGCTTACCAAGAGTACTGATAACGGACAACGGCAGGCAGTTCGATAACGCACAATTCAAAAGTTTCTGTGCAAGCCTTCATATTGATCATCGCCAGACATCAGTTGCTCACCCCCAGAGTAATGGGCTCGCGGAAGTAACGAACAGGATCATACTCCAAGACCTTCGCACGAGGATCTTGGCCCGAGGAACTACCCGCTATACTTTGGACTTACAGGACCACGCACTGAACAGCTACTGGGGAAACTCCATTCATGCTTGCCTTCGGGATAGAGGCAACAATCCCCATCGAAGTAGGCATGCCCAGTTACAGGCGTCTTTTCCCAAATATGGAAGGGGGATGTACGGGCGAGCACCTTGACATGCTCGAGGAAGTTCGTGAGCAGGCAGGCACAAGGATAGCATCATACCAGAATAGAGCCGCAAAGTACTTCAACAGCAATGTCACACCAAGGAAGTTTAGGGCAGGAGATCTTGTGCTGAGGAAGGCAGAAGCAGCTGGTCATCCACCAGGAAAGCTCGGAGCGGCTTGGGAAGGCCCCTATGAAGTTATACGACAAACTCGAGGAGGATCATACAGTCTCCGAGATCTCACAGGAACGCCACTACCAAGACCTTGGAATGCAGATAATCTCAAGATCTACTACAAGTAGCAAAATTAAAATTTGCAGTTCATTCCCTTTACTTTTTAATTTTTGTTTCTAATTTTTGTTATGGCCTGCGCGCCAACTTTTATTTTTCCAAGAACATCTCTGAATAAAAGCCACTTCTCACCAATTATGTTGTTCAAATCGAAAGCCTTCCCCACGTGGAAGCACACAAAGTCTTGTCCACGAACAAGCACTCGAAAGCCTTCCCCACGTGGAAGCACACAAAGTCTTGTCCACGAACAAGCACTCGAAAGCCTTCCCCACGTGGAAGCACACAAAGCCTTGTCCACGAACAAGCACTCGAAAGCCTTCCCCACGTGGATGCACACAAAGTCTTGTCCACGAACAAGCACTCGAAAGCCTTCCCCACGTGGAAGCACACAAAGTCTTGTCCACAAGCAAGAACTCGAAAGCCTTTCTCACGAGGAAGCACGCAAAGCTTGTCCCCGAGCAAGTACTTCAACACTAACCCCGATCATCGCCAAAAACCCTTCCATCATAATTACGGTTCTCAAGATCGGGGTGACAGACATGGTCGGGGTTACTTATATTCGATGATCAATAACTACCTTACGTTCGGGGGTTATCACTTAATCCCATCCTCGGGGTTATGTTCATTATTAATCCCATGTTCAGGGTTGTTACTTGATGGTTATCACTTAATCCCATCCTCGGGGTTATGTTCATTATTAATCTCATGTTCAGGGTTGTTACTTGATGTTTATTACTAATCATTTCCTTGGGGTTGGTACGTAACTTTCATTAACAATCCAATGTTCGGGTTATCACTTAATGATCATCAATAATCTCATATTCGATAATACTTCATCGGGGTTATAACTTAACGTTCATTACTAATCCCCTGTTCGGGTCTGATACGTAATGTTCGTTATAAAACATTAAGCTCGGGTAAAGATCATGTCCAGTTGTCGTACACAAAAACATGGAATGTGAAAAAAAAAAAAAAAAAGAATTTTATTACGAAACATATAAAACAGTTCATACAAAAATTCTCGGGGGTAATTACGAGCTAGGGGCATTTTTGTCAACAACCTCGACCTCGTCACCCGAATCTTGTTCGTCTCCATCCTCAAGACCTTCCTCGGATTCTGAGAGAACAAGGCCTTCGGTCAGTTCGGGGTCACCCCGAATGTTCTCCGTCGGAAGACCCTCCTTGCAAAGCAAAGCTCGCGCTTGTTTGAAGGCGTAGTTGTAGGAGCCCAAGGCATACTCCCCTTGCATGAGCCCGAACTCCTCGGAGCCCTTAAACGCCTCCACTGCGGATGCACGAGCAGACTCGGCAGTGATCAGCTTCTCCTCACAACTTTTCTGGGTTTGCTCAAGCTCGAGTTTTAAATCTTCAGCTCGGTCTCTAGCTTCCTCAAGTTCCTTCTTGAGTTCGTCCCTTTCCCGCTTCAAATCTTTGTTTTCACCTCCGAGCTACTCTATTTTCATCTCGCGAATTGTCACATTATTGCTCAATCCATCAGCTCGTTCACCTTCATCAGCAGCCCGGAAGGCGATACCCTGGGCAATGAACAAGGCCTGCAATATTTGATCTGTGAGATCGGGGGTTTAAAATAATAATAAATAAGTTAGCTGTCCATACCCTGTTCAACACGGCTTCCAGGTGCCTAAGTCCCGTGCTCGGGGGTAGATCCTTCCTATATCTTTCGACAACATCCGGGGATTGTGAAGCATCCTTAGATGTATCGTCCTCGAGCTCCACGACCTCAGGGGGGACGTTCACTGGGGAGACACGAGGAGGTGGCGCAGGGACTTCCTCCGATTCTTCATCCCTGAGCACTGTCCGTGAGCCTTCCCATGGCCCGCTAGGGACTCGAGGCCTCTTCCTGCTTTTCTTCACCGAGGGCCGACCAGTAGCCCCAGCCTTTCCTTTCAAGAAATTGTTCAGTCGGGATGGGTCGAACGACATTATCTCTGAAAAATATTGACAACTCATTATATCGAGCACAAAATAAAAATAAAAAGAAAGAAAGAGGGGCGAGCATGTTTCCTACCCCCAAAGTTAGTAACTCCAACACGATCTAGGGCGTCATCCCCGAGCAATTCATCCAAGTTATTTGTTAACGGCTCTAGACCCTCGAGCAACATCCTATCACGCTCTAAAGCCTCAAAATAAGCTTGGCCCTCGTTGAACTTTACAGTGTTCGGAATTACCCAGTTCGACCAAAAGGGATGCCCGGGCTCCTGAGGAATAATGTAGAAGAACCTCTCCTTCCAACCCCGAAGGGAGCTCGGCATCCTAGGCATCTTAAATCTACCCCGACTAGATAAATAGGCAAAACACGTAAAGTGGGGAAGTTGTTTGAGCTCGAACACTAACCTACAGAGGTCTATTCGGGGAGCTATTGACAATACCCTACAGGCGATAAAAAAATATATCAGCATTCTCCAAGCGTTAGGCACTAATTGCCCCGGACACATGGAATGCTCCACAAGGAACTGAACAAAGAACGGATGTAACGGCCACCTTAGCCCGGCCTTCAAAGCATCTCTATATACTAGTATCTCCCCCTCTCGAGCACTCACTACCCTATCCTCAGAGGTTGGAGCCCTAATGTCACATCGGGGCATTAGCCCGAATTCCCTAGCAACCTCGATGATTTTATGCTCCTTATATACACATTTAACCTCAGGGTAGGTCAGTGGTGTTTCCCCTTCCCCCTGAGCTCGAGGCCTAAAATCTACAGGGTCTGCCACAGTAATTAAAGAATTCCCTACATCCTCGGGATTACGACGCTCGCTACTTGAACTGTTCGAGCTACTGTCACTACCCGAACTATTACTACTGCTAGACATTTCCTATAAAATTGATTTAACTTAGGAGTTCGAGCTCTTACCTTAAAAACCAGCGCACCCCTCGAGCACGATCTCTGTGATTTCACTCTCAATGGCAAAGGTAAAGCACAAAATGGGGGAAGCTCCCTATTTATAGAGGGTATGTGCACGAATACCAACGGTCGTGTGATCTGAGCCATAAACGACGCCACCTGTCATCAATCTGTGGCCCACGTGGCCTGCCAAACGTCACGTCATTTCAGAACGACGTGTCGCATGCCAGGAACCTCTCTATAATGCCATGCCATCCCCCGAGCCTTTCTCATCACTCAATTGCGCATCCACGCCTCCCCAAAACGCATGGATGCGCGGGGGCCAGTGATGGGCAGTAATTTTATCTAACCGAACACGAGCAGGAATTGCTTTCCCCGACCATCATCGTGTTATTGCGCTACGTTTTCCCCCGAGCATTAATTACCCCGATCATATACCCCGAGGAGAAGCTTTACATTCTCCAATTCCTATGTTGGTCGGGGTCATATCTGCTCGGGGTATCCTCAAATCTGATGATGGGCCCCCTATCTGACGTGTAATATGTCTGTTTTCCTATGAATGCAAGGAATTATCCCCCAACCCAACATCTGATGATTCAATCCCTGAAAATTAGGAAGATGATTCCTAACAGGACTCATACAACAAAGGTGTTTCAGTCCTATTATAACTCGTTTACATCTATCTATAAATACATAACACTCAATCATAATTCAGGTACACAATTCTTATTTTTCCAGTTTATAGCCTCTTGCATAAATTTTCTTCCTCTTTACTGACTTAAGCATCGGAGGGACGACGAGGACACACCTCCTCGCCTTTATTGCAGGTATTCGGAGTTCGAGGTCGTGCTAGTTTATTGCTCGAGCTCGGAATATTCCAGGTGCGATTTTTTGCTTCATCAATTACTAAAATTAATCCCAAAAGAAGCAGGATTTAGAGTATTGACCCATGCATGGGGATGGAAAATGATAGAGTGCATGCGAACACTCTCTGTGGGTTCTTTTATCGTGATGTCATCTGAAACGCTATGATTGTTCACAACCCAAAATGTTTAACTATTTGTAGTAGTTTTTAGTGTTGACGCTAGGAGGCAAGAAGATTGGATTACGGAATGGAAAACGATACATACAGAATGCAAGTCCAAGCACTTTGAACATGTTGAACAGACTTTCTTGACAAAATGGAATCCTTCAAGTGGGAGATTTTACACCTGGGCTAACGACAGGAGGAGGGAAGGGCAAATATATCTATAACAGATATATCACAACTCACTGCAACTCATACGTGCCTTTGTCATTTTTGGTTATCTCATTTTCATATTAAGTACCAGTTCGTCTGCAAAACATTAGCACATTATTTTCACATGCCCCTCCCCTCGTGGAATGAAAAAGAGGTTATTGTCCTTCTAGACCACCTTACCATTGAACTTGGATCAATCCAGAATAACACGCACTAAAGCAATTATATGAGTATGACAAGTGGCGGAAGAGGGGACATTTTTTTTATATCACAATTTCAAGAAATGAGAATATAATAGGAGAAAAATCTATTTATAAAACAGAAATTATAGAGGAGGAAAATGGTAAACATGTCACAGAATTTGAAGAATAAGGCATGTAGAAACATTACTAAACCTACACGTCTAGAATGTTAATGCAAAAAATTTGTTGCCAGAAAATATGCACCAACGTAATATAAAATAACTGCCTTGTGTACTCAACAGTGACAATAACATAATGCAAATTAAGGTCGGATGAATACATTTCTAAACAACGTAAATGGTAATTATGAAATGAAAATTAAACCGGTAAATATAACAGCTGAAGATTTTTTTTTTTTTTTTTTGTTTCTATCTAGCAAACTGAAAAAAACTTCATAACTCACTACTGTTTAAATTAAAAAACAAAAGGAAGTAACTTGTACCTAACCTTATCCATGTACACAGTGTAATTCTCCCCAAAGGTCTCTAGCATCAAGGCCTCCTCTAATTTTGCTTTTTGCCCGTAGTACATAATACAAACCGCAGTGATAAATAGTGCACTCATGGGTGCTCTGAGTGCAGTAAAGTAAGTAACAAACAGGAGCATCGTGGACGAATAAATTGGGTGCCGAACAAACCTGTATGGCCCAAACTGGACAACAGCAGTGGGTACGACCACCTTCTCAGAATACTTGGCCAAATACAAAGTGGAGTGATACTGCATGAACACAGTCAACATGATCAAAAGCCAAATACCCACATTGTTCCACCCACCAGGAATTAGATGCAGTTCAATCCCTTCATATGCTGCTAGCCAATGTCCAACCATCACTCCAACGCAAAATAGAAGTTTTTGCCAATTGGGCAGACTAATGTCCCACTTCTTATTGTGCTCCCTGGGATAATAATCGCCGTACAACCGCCTTCGGACACTCACATTGAGGAAAAAGAAATAATGGTACACAAAAAAGAAAACAAAGGGCCATCCTTCCAAAAAGCCATTAAAATGAGCAGGCGGGACTAGTGTTAGCCAAGTGAAAGCTGATGTAACGATGGCAAGTTGCTCTAGGACACTGGCTTCACCCCGTAAATGTTTGTTGATACTATAGAGGCCATAAATCGCAAGGCCAATTGCTACTAACCATGGCCAGAACAACCACGTCCAGCTAAAATACATCCAGAAAAATGGACTGAACAGTAAATGCAGACTCCATTTTGAAGCTGCAATTGCAACAGAGAATACCAAACACCACTTGCAAATGTCAACCGGCGTCAACTGCAAAAAAGTTGATTTCAAAGCCACAAAATTGAAATTTCTGAGTCTTTTCAGCAAGGAATTCTGTGAGTTAGCACTCGTTGCGTGAGAATTCGAATACGAGCATCTGAACAGCTGGAAACGATTGGTAACTCCAGAATTTGCAGCAGATAACGGCGATGGAAAACATGACTGGAAATGAAATGAATTTCCACAACTCTTCAGTGATAACCCAGGTTGACCGCCGTACTTGGATGCACGTAAGACAGAGCAATTTAAAGGGGTTCTGATGAGCTTAAGATTGTTCTGGGCCAGGGATTTTTTAACATATAAATTTCTGTCTTCGAATTGTTTGTTAAAAGGTCTGAACGAGGTGAAACCGTGTTTGGGCGAGAATGTAAACAAAAAAGGTGTTACCTTTGAGCATACCAAAGAAGTAGCTGCTTCCATGGTGTATTAGTTGGTGTTCACGGTGAGAGCCAAGCAATGTGCACTTCTACTTGTATATGAAATTCCGATCAGCAAACTGAAATAGTTTCTCTATGAATGTGAAAACTGAAAAGTGACACTCCAATCAACTGTCAATCACCATCGTGACTTCGAGCTTAACAATTCGCTGGCCTAAAATATTCAAGTCTTATCTATACAAAGGAGCCAAACTTCACAGGATGAATAAACCCTAAATTGCCAATTAGGCTCGGTGAAGAAGAAGCTAAAATTGTATACGAAAATTGCAGTCTCAGTCCCGAATCATTACTAACTGTTTAGGAATAGTTCAGACATCTGTTACCTGTAGAATATAAAACATGATAACATAATTGATCACTAGACCTCAAAAGTTATTTTTATAAAACAAACCAAACCAAACCAAACCATTGCGTATTCAAACATAAGAAAGAAATGTCAACTTCATAAAACAAGATACAAATCATGAAATCAGAGATACGCTACTAGTGTCAGTGGACTAGAGCAACATTGATGAGAAAATAAAAAAATAAAAAATAAAACTGTGTTATAATTCATCAAAACTGATCCACTAGCATTGAGCAGAGTTTTATTCCAATCGCCAGCAGAAATAAATGGAGGGGTTAAAAATCCAATATATGCATCTGATTATTAAAAGTTCAAAAAATTGAAAAACCCAATTACTAAACGTGTGATTAAAGAATGACCGACCAGTTAATACATCATGAAGTTCAACACAGAATTATTACAAAACTTCATGTAATGCACACGTTTTTAACTATTAAACAAAAGAGTGATTAAAGAATGACCGACGGGTTTCTACATCATGAAGCTCAACACAGAATTATTACAAAACTTTATGTAATGCATACGTTTTTAACTATTAAACAGGAGAGGTGCAATAAAAGTTGTAAAGTATTTTATGAAATTTAAACGAAACAGATTGAAGATCCAAAATTTCCATCAACGGTCCCGGGCCTGTGTTTTTCAAGGCCTGAGACAAACAATGTATTCTCAGACAAAATGGGCCCTTCTCATTCAAGGCAGATCTTACGGGGGGTGTCCTAGAAATTTTAATAGGAAAAGACCTAACATAACGATAAAATTCAAATTTACACAAGACAAATGTACTAAATAATATGCAAACTCGCCATATATTGCAAAAAAGTTTTTTAAAAAAAAAAAGTAATAATTAATATAAAACAACCAACAAAATATGATATTTCAAATATTTATATTATATCAAATAACAAGGCATAAATTGTTTGAAACCATTATTTAAACACTACTCTTCTAGCTGTTTTAGAGGCCAAAATATTTATCACAAAATTGTGTTTATTTAACTTTTAACTAAAGAAAACAAGCTTAGGCCTTATCTGGCATGTCTTTGTCTTCCAAAAGAGAAAAGTTGCTTCTCTACAACAAATAAAACACACAGATTGGTCTTTTAATAAAGGTAAGTCAACTAGGGTTCCCCCTAGGCCCTAAATAAGCACACATTTAATAAGAAAGAAATTGTGTCTTACTTAAGATATCAATAAGTCAATTTGGTTTTGCAACTGGGGTTTCTTTTGCCGTTAGCGCCATTCAAAATGACAAAATGAATACAGCCCAACGTCGCGACGCCTACTGGAGGTCACAATATTATAGGCTTGTAAAGAAAAGGAACGGTGATAGGCTAGGCTATTTTATCTCTTTTTCGGATTCGCTATAAGTATTCACGACACGTCAGTGGCTTTTAGAGATGCGTCCAACGGTAGAAAATCAAGGAAAGCATTGTAAACGTAAACCAACATCTTCGAAACATGTTGAGGTGTGTCGGCCACCTATCTACATCCGATA
This sequence comes from Ligustrum vulgare, assembly GCA_963555705.1. Lineage (NCBI taxonomy): Eukaryota > Viridiplantae > Streptophyta > Magnoliopsida > Lamiales > Oleaceae > Ligustrum > Ligustrum vulgare. The sequence continues at coordinate 9,656,076 of OY743180.1, read as the reverse complement.
TGTTTTAAAACACAGACTCTCCTAAAAGGTAAAAATGTCGGTGATTCCCAATCATTAAGTAATTGTACAAGAGGTAGTAGTTTCACGGTGGATGTAGTGTTCAAATTATGGTGCTCATTGTGGACTTCTTATGGTAATGAGTTCCTGGGGAAATTGATTGAGCTGTGGAGAATCGGAGGTGGTAACTGGTAGCAAGGGGAAGGGGAAGGAATTGGGAGGTTGGAGGTAGACATAAAGAAAGCATATAATGAGTTTAGTCAACCCATTTTTTGTAACGGGGTGGAATTTTTTATTACAATATACATGTCCAAAACCAGCAACTTCTATAGCTAACAGTAAAGGGGATGCTTGATCACACACTAATCTCCCTCTACCAAATATCCTCAGTTCCTACAAAGTAAATACAAAGATGTGAAGCACTCAGGTAGAAGGAAATCAAACAGATGCCTCCCAAATTGAAGGCATCACCTATCCATGACTTGCAAACACAAATTCTATAGCTCAAAACTTCAGCAAATCAAGAAAAAAAAAATTGAGCATCATCAATTGTCTCCACCTCTCCAAGTCTGCTTCATTGTATTGGTTCGGACATTTTCTTCATCTGAAGATCAACCATGATCAAAATCTATTTTTATTTTTACTGATGTGAGGATGCTCAACTCATATTGATGATTTTCCAATTAGTAGGGGGAAACCAAAGCAACACCCGAAATTTGTCCGACTATATCAATATTCAATAAGTGTAGCCTAAAAATCCTAAAGCTAGTTTACCACAATTTTCATTCCATGCAATTAGTACATGTGAAAATTGTCATGGTGAATAATGGCACAACTCCATGCCATGCACCTTTTTTTTTTTTTTTTTTTAACCCATGATATCAAGCCAAGTGACATTTTCAGCAATTAACTCATACATACAAATTCAGAAAATCACTTAAAATGATTTAAACTAAGTTTTAGTATTGAGCTATACATACAGTTACAAAACAAGCAGAGATGAATTTTCTTGCACAAGAAACTCCTTCGTCTAACTTATTTTATCTTCCCACTGGAGTCTATTCAGATTATCTACGGGTGATATATCATATAAATCTTGTTTTCAGATAGAACGTAAACAAAATTAGCTTCAAAATACACCGATAATTCAAATATTAGAATCGTATCATCAATTAAAACGGACAAAAGTGAAATTATGGAACTGCAATCCAACAACAGCAACCAATTTAGAAAGATTCAGAATGAACAAGAATGCACGCACATAACATACAGAAGTATAAACGAGACACGTCTACAAATATAAAGCAAAATGAAATGAATTACCGATGCTACAAGTGAAATCTTTCTTTCTTCCGAGCTTAGGCAAAGGGGTTCTTCGAAATCACACTGCTATTGTGTTGGTTGTGTGTAGACGTTTATATACGAAACCCTAGGGAAAGTGACCCAATTTGCAACACTGGGGATTTTTATCTTAGGAGATAATGACGAAATTGTCCCCCGGCGACACCTGAAAATGGTAAATGATGTAGCGGACAACTCCGGGGGTAAATATCGAAGGTACAGCTTTTTATTGTCTGAAAAAAAAATACCTGCGTGAACATAAAAAACAAAACCTTGGCCATGTTTGAGAATTGAGATCATTATTTTTGGAGGATATGTGATTAAAAAGAAAAAAATATGTTGTATTTTTCTTATACCCAATAAATAAATTTAGACGATTATGTAAAATAGTTGTGAAAATTATATATCGACATCGAAACGAATAACTCGGCTCAATAATGAATCAGGTCTCTGGAAGCAACTTAATTGATGGTTGCTTGTAGACCACTTGAAAGGCCAATTGTGACGGTTTTAAGCATAGGCTTTGATCTTGGTTGGATTGATTGCTAATTCTTGGACTGGTTGATTTGTGCCACTTTTTGACCTAGCTCAACTAATTATTATATATATTATCTTTGTCTATTATTTTGCTTGGAGTTTTCTTAATTCCCCTCAATCATTGGAGGATATTGGAACTATCAAGGTAAGTAGATTGTGAATCGAGCTTAAGCTTTGTGTCGTATTTTGGAGAGCTTATTGAACTCAGATAGGTATCAAAGAACAAACATAATTTCAACAAAATCTTTTTAGATTTATGTGTAAACTATTTTATTAATAGAATGTTTGTTCGAAATGAGTTTTTCAAAAAAAAAATGAAATTTTGAATAATGAGTATCAAATAAGGGTATCTTTAATGATTCACTTTATATTTTTTTCTTTTTTTACGGTACTCAATATCAATCATCTATTACAAATCAAGCCCACAATAATTGACTTTTCAATCAAATATCAATCATCCATTCTCTTAAAAATCACTATTCATTAAAAAAACTCTTTTTAAACAACTAGTTTGACGCACGTGCGATGCACGTGTCTTAATTTTGTTGAGTATGTAATAGCATGCACATATTTTGTTGGAAGTTAGGGTGTGTTTGATCGACTAAAGATGAAAAATGTAAATGAAAAATATTTTGATTGATGAGACATTGTTTATGGAAAATCTCTTCAATCAAGCACACCCTTATTATTTTTTTGTGTGGACTGCACTAGAAAAGCATTTAATCGATACTGGGAGACCTTAAAAGGTAACTTAGAAGAAATTTGAAATTAAATCACGGTGATACATTTTAAATGTAGAATGCAGCCTATGAAGAAAATGAATTTCGAAATTGTACAATAGCACACCAAAGAGCAACTTTAAATGCATTTTAAATGCAGAATCGATAACAAAACAGAACATAAAATTTGAACTTGACTTCATTATTACTATAGCAAGGTAAGAAATAATTAATGACCAATACCACTTGATCCATTTCAAGATTCTTATATCTAAAGATGCAGATGACGAGCTTGAAAAGTTATATTCAATCGTTACACGATTCCCCATGCTTTTTCTTTTCTTCTAAAATAGTTATCATGGCACGTACTACCATCATGCATGGTAGCAACTCCGATGTGACGCAGAAAATGCAATATTATAAGTCAATTAAAATTTCAAAATCAACCAGTGTTCTATTGAAACTAATGCAATCTTCCACTGGTTGAGTTCCTTGATCACGTATATATAACTGTATAATTGGGAGGGAGGGAGAGAGAGACGTAGGGATAGAAATGCAATATAATTTCTTTTAGATAAATTTAACATGGGCATAATGAAGAGACGTAGGGATAGAAATGCAATATAGTTTCTTTTAGATAAGTTTAACATGGGCATAATGAGAGTAAAGTATTATTTGTTACTGGACCACGTGGATTTCAAATTACTTTTAATCTGGAGTATGCTTGATTTTTGAATGTGTTGGCAAGAAATTATTAATAACCAAATGATGTATCACTCAGAACTATGAAAAGTAAAAATTGAATACCAAAAGTGTACCATAATCAGAATAGAAGAATCCTTGTTGACACCTCAAACAAGTGTCGTTCAAGAATGAATTTTTTGCAGAAGTTGGTGCCAAAACAGATTTCTTAGGAGTTGCAACAGCCATTGCAAGCACCAGTTTCTAAGTTGTGTGCTTTCTTGACTTACGAATACAGTTAAATAGAGAATCAGATTTCATTGACAAGTAGATCATTACAAGCTGTAATGTATTAAATTACATTCATTAAAGAAAAAAGGAGGTTACCATCTTCCTTGGTGGTTAAATTTCCTTGTCATTCTTCAAAGTGAGTGAGTATTGAGATATAACGAACATAATTGGCAAAATGCAAGGAAATCCTTCTCTGAAAAGTGAAAGTGATGGGTGAGTAATTAGAAAAACAAATAGATAAATATAATATTATTATAGTATCAGTTAATACCAAATATATAAATACCCTTCTGTGTAATTCCTATCTAAAAATACCCAAATATCTAATGCTCATGGCTTCGCTGTCTTCAAAGAAGATCATACTAACAACACAAGTGCTACAGCAACAATTAGAAAAGTTGCATACACAAAATCACAAGTGAAGAAAAGTGACAATTGTATCGTTCTTGTCTAAACTATAAAAAATTGACCTTGATATTTTAGTAATGGTTTTTAAGAATTTTCAACTACATTGTCATTACTAACCAACGAAACCTTGACTTTCGTTGCGATGTTTACCAAATTGCACTTTTATATCATAAACTTACAATTTATAAATATCACTAATAAGTAGGTAAATAAAATTCAATTATTGTCAACAACTGAAATAAAAAATTAAAAAAAAAAAAAAAAAGAGCAACCAACATACTACCAAAATCACACTATCAATGTCACAACACAAAAATTCTACAATTTCAAGACAATATAACCAAAACAATTAAAATGAGTCTTGTATTACCGACAAATGCAAAATCAAACAAATAAAGTGAAAAAATTAAATTAAATACCTGATTAGAGAAGAATATTCTATTATGAGGATGGTCTTTCTTGGACTGGACAAATGCAACAGTTTTCTACTTTGTAAGGGTTGTCAAGTGCACTTAGACAAATAAAATGTTTCAAGAATATGTAGAGCTAGAAAAGCCAATCTGAAAAGAATAGAACCTGGAATTAGAAACCACATAGTGCAATTGACAGCTCATAGTTGAAATTATGCATCAGGTAAACTGGAGCTAAAATATTATTCAGTGTATAGCAATCACACAGGAAAAATCAATACACAAACAAAACTGAACCCAAAATGTAAAGGGAGAACAATGACCAGGAATTTTGAATAAATAATAACAAACTAAGAGCGTGTTTGCTCTATCAAGATTTTTTACCAAAAATTTTTAAACTCAATCTCAACCATCCATCATTAGTCAAGCCCACATTTTTTTACTTTTCAAACCAATCTAAACCACACATCCATAAAAATAAAAATAAAAAACTACAAAAACCAAAAAAATTTCATGGACCAAACGGGCTCTAAAATTCTCTGCTGCCTCAAAACTCAAATAAATCCAACCAGCATAAAAAAAAAACTCCCATACACTCTCTCTATCAATCACTGAACCATTCTTATCCCTATTCAACCCAAAATCAAACTGCACCAATGAACTATAAATTTCCACAAAAAAAAAATATCACATATATTCTCTGCAAACATTTAACAAATCTTGATGTCAATGAAATCAAATTTTTTAATAGCTCTGGAAAGTCAACATGAAAAAAAAAACATATATTACACTTCTTGTATTTTCTTTTTCGTAGCCTCAAACCCTTAATTTTGAACACCTGTGAGAAAGTTCACAATAAACGAAAGAAAAGCGTCACATTAAACGTTAGGAGAAGCGGACACCAATAAAAATCCAATTAAAGAAAGGAAAAAGGGAAAAAAAAACAAACACTACATCTTCAAATCAAAATGTTTATCAGTTACCCTTGTTGCAAATAAATCTTTATGTAATTTTTTTTAAAAGTAGATAGTAGTATTCAATCAAAAAATCGATTTCTAAATCCCATCTTATTAATAATATATAAAAATTAAAGCAAGTATAAAGCATTGGTATGTGCACGTGTTCATGTTCTGGGTATGTTAGATGTATGCATGGAAATTAAGGATCCTATAAATACTATTTGCCACTACTTTCTTAACAAATCTAACATGTTTAATACCTGTTAGGAGAAAAAGTGCAAATGTTCTTCTATGAAATGACAGGAAAAATGGAAACTAAAATCTGTAGCGCAAAAATAATAATAATAATAATAATAATAATAATAATAATTGTGGATGACTAATAATAATAATAATAATAATTATGAATGACACTTACTTCTTTGGTTTAAGATTAATTCAGCGGGTTCTCCAATAGCACTTGCAGTAAGAATTCCACTTGCATCTTCAAGCTGTATGTTAGCGTTTGCTCCGTAATATATGTAAGAAAATATTTTTAAAAATGTAAATTCTAACAATTTTGTAAGGATATAGGAATAGTAATGGCTATATTTTTTCACAGAAGGAATGTGATAACAAGTACTAAAAATGTAATTATGTACATGATAGGGTTAAAAATACAATATACGTACTTTCAAAATAAGAATAAAACTACATTGAAGTTCCACTTTCAAATATGTTGCAAGTTTGGCACCAAACAAGACCAACAAGATATAAGAAGAAAGAGGTGTGGGTGGTTTAATATATGCATTACCCCATTCTTCAATTGCCAAAATAAAAAACGAAAGGCCAAACAAAAATAGCTATACCTTCTCAAAGTAATCTGCATCCCACAAAATCATCCTCAATAACCCCATGTCCTCACATTTTTCCTCGTTTAGCTTTATCTTCTACAACCACTCTCACATCATCCAAGTTATTCCTCCATCATTCTTCCAATTTTCTCTAAAAATAATCCAGCAATAATAATTGATTATGCCAATAATACCCTCAACAAAGTGAAAATCAAGATAAGTAAGGAAAAAATGATGCATGTTAATTACAATAAAATAAAAACTCAAGAAATGATGGTTCCTTGTTTATAAAAGATTCCAAAAGTAAGAAAGAGAAATTCATGGAGAATCATATAGATATATTATTTATTTAGTTTCTAGTTTGAGTATTTATTTTAGGAAACTTAATTATGATTTGATTTAATAAGTTTTATGACATAATCTAGAATAGGATCTTTCGAAACCCTATATAGAGGAGCTTATAGTGATATAATTAACACCTTTAATATATGAATTGAATTGACATTTTCTCCCAAAAAAAAAAGTTGTAACTATAGAACTCAATAACTAAAAACATGGAAAGCAGAGAAGGAACATAAAAAATGGCAAGTCCTAATCTTAAAGCAAAGCTTACACTTATTTTTGAGAGCTCTTGGCAATTCATTCATTTTACACATATAATTCTCTATTTGTTGAGATTATTGTATAGGAATATACATAATCATGCATGCCTATTGTGACCAAGAGGCTTTTCATAGCCATTTAATTCTCTTTACCGGCCATGCCACGTTTATCATACAAGAATACAAATGAAAGAAGAGAAAGCAAATTGAGTTCAACTGATCTAGCCTATATTCAAAACTACCAAAAAATACCCCGATTTTTACCCACCAATGAAAGAATCAAGAATACTCGTGGTCCGAGAAAGAAAAAATAACTAATATAGAAATAACATTCAACCTTCAATGAAAAACTATCCATGGTTGTGGTTAACAACATATCCTAATGAAGCTCAAATTGACACCAAATAAACGTTGAGAAATGATTATTGTAACTTTAGTAATCAATAATACACACAAATATTACATAATACATTAGTAGGACACATATAGCCACAGAAAAGATACATATGATTAAAAACTTTTTCCTTTATGAATTTTTTTTTTTACTAATCTGTCAATAAAAATACATTCAGCAAATATGTAAAATGAAAAATTTTCGATTACTCAATTTCCAAGAACGGAAAGAACCAGAAAAAAAATCTCTAAGGCATATCCATGCATACCCTGTGACGGAACAATAAAGAAAATAAAATTGTATTTTTAGTTCTTATCAAACGCGAAACTCTGTATACCGATAAAGAATCAATATTTTATTTATGTAATGGCAAAACAGTAGCACGTAACACTCGCAATAATTCATGTCATTCATATTCATATCTAAGTATATATTTACACAGCAACTATTTATTTAATTTAATTAAAAATTAACACAAACCCCAATAAAATCAAGCAAAATTATATATTAAAATAAATTTCGTTAATTGGAAAAGGAAAAAAAAAGGAAATAAAGAATTCGAGAAATTACTTTGCGAAGAGAAAGCACAAAGATACACTTCGGGTCCATTTCACCTGCAAAACCAATGCATACTAAAAAGATATAAACAAGAACAGTCCCATAGAAACTACATACATACCTAGATCTATACACAAAATCTTATACCTTCAATCATATGTGAACACACTCATACATGTTTATATGCAGAAAAAGCTAAGTGGGAGAATTATTGAAATTGAAATGGCTGAATTTATATGTGAACACACTCATACATGTTTATATGCAGAAAAAGCTAAGTAGGAGAATTATTGAAATTGAAATGGCTGAATTTGAATTGAAGAGACCTGTAAAGAAGTGAAAATCGAGAAATCTTTGCTTTCTGGATCATAGGATAATATGTGGTAAATCCGAAAAACGTGCTTTTGTTTTTGTTAACGACCAATGTTACCACCATGCATCTGCAAAGACAATCCAGATAACAGAAATTAACCAAAACACAAACGAACATGGTTTTGGGGAAAAAATTACTTTTAGTAGTAGTAGCCGTTCATAATGCATAAGATGATACTCCATTAAATAACCTATGAGTGTACATGACAAGAAAATGCTTCCATTAAATAAACAATGAGACTCAAATTGTGTCCCCTCCCGTTGAGGGAAAAAAATGGCCATGAAATCTACAGTGAATGATTTAATAACACATCAATAGACACGGTTGGCCTCATAGCCATGGATAAATAGGCTGAAACTTAAATCCACCGTAAATTATTGCTTGCTATTAAACATACACTAAGTTATTTCAAAATCAAAAAGTCAAAGAAAAACAATACTATGACGAAGAGCTGCAAAATACCCACAAAGAATAAGGGAAAAAACTAAATCAGGAAAAAACGAAGGAATAAAAACATCAAAGTGAAAGGAAAACCGCACTAAACTTAAGAGATATTGTGAAAGCAGCGGAGGAGACGCCGATCACGAAGGGAACTCACAGATCGTCGGAGGTTGCCCGCGTCCATATCGGCCGAGAGAAATGTTAGGGTTTAAAAAAAGGGATGAGTGTCTACGCGGCATGTAAGGAGAAGATGGCAAACCTAAGGTGGCGTTCTCTTTGTATTTTATTTTGTATTTTCATTTTCGAAAATGTTTTGTATTTCCTGTTTTCATTTTTGTTTTCAAATTTGCTGAAAACGCGTTTGGTTTGTCATTTCTGAAAACTGTTTTTGAAAATAAAAAGCTAAAAAACACTATCTGTTTGAAATTTTGCAGAATACTACTTAAACTATTTTTAATTAATTTGCTTGCAGAATACTACTAATTCAAACTCAAATTTCATTTCACAATACACTGAAAACATGGTTACATGCAATACACTAATGTGAGCATTAAGAGTTTATATTAACACAACTTGTTCAGGTTCGGGATTTGAAAAATATCTACTTCTATTAAAATTCAGAAAATGCAAGTTCTTTCAAAACCACCAAAGTCCATTTATCAGTGCATTTTTTGAAATATAATAACAAGAATTCTTACTTAATTTTTTTTTTTAATGTTGATATTGAATTCAATAAAACTTTATTTAAACTTAGTTCCAAGTTATGATAATTCTAAAAAAAAAAAAATTATTTAGGCTTAGTTTCAAGTTAGGATAATTCTAAAAAACGTAATAAAAAATAAAAACTTTATATTAACTTAATTCTAAGTTAAGATAATTCTTAAAAAAAAAATCCCAAAACGCATTTTCCGCGTTTTGGACATTTTTTGTCGAAATACACACAAAATGCCCAAAACGAGGTTTTGGGCGTTTTGCGTTTTGTGTACAATTTTTTTTTTTTTTTTTTTTCCAAAATGTGTTTTCGAAAATGGTAAAGAAAACGCGTTTTTAGGGTTTTCGAAAATAAAAATAGAAAACGACCTCAAAACAGCAAAGAGAACAGGGGCTAAGCCCCTGTTTGTTAAAAGTTTTTTTTGTTTAAAAACATGTTTTTTTTATGTTTTCTAAGTAAAATGTGTGGTTAAAAAATGGAGAAAGAAAATATGTGTAATTAAAAAGTGATTTGAGAAATTGTGTAGAAAAAAACATGTTTAAAAATAGGTTTGCCAAACGGAGGCTAAATGAGGAATAAAGGTTCTACATCATTCTAAACAGATGGGCCACAAATGGGTCGGGTAAGACACAGATGTTTAAAATCGAAATAAAAAAGCCAAGCTCAGTATATATACATACATACATATATATATATATATAGAAAAAAAATAAAAATTAACTTCACAATTCACAAACTACAAACCACAATTTCCAAATTAAATCAACTCCTCAAACCAAGAATATTTAACAATAAAATGTCAAACAAAACTAATCAAATCAATTAAATTAAAAACACCCAAATTTAATTTATAACATAATTTGAAACATAATCATGGGTATCTTACAAGTTACAGGAGCAAATAAGATCACCGTTTACTGTGTAAGTTCCACTTTTACATTAATTTCTTTTTTTATTTTTCAGATTGCTTCTGAAATTTCAAGTACTAATACGGGTTAGTGATTACCAAGTCCAAATAGGTCTTCTAATTTCTAAAGAAACAATTTCAAGAATTTATTGGCTCATGTCTTGAAGCTTTTACAGATTACGTTTCAATAGCAGTAGCAGCGCTTACAGAATTTATTGGAGAGAAATACAAATTTCACGTCAGTAGCTTGAAGCTTGAAGCTTGCAGCCTGTCGTTTGGTTGGCGCCGACGGTTCGGTACTTCGGTTGAAGACTTGAAGTCGGAAGCCGACGGGAGATTTGATTTAAGGGCTGCGGACGGCGGTCAAAGGGCAATCATGACCAGGGACAGAGCTATGAATTGCATTCAAAAAGAATTAATTTCACGAACAAAGTGACATTATAAAGTAATGAACACAAAAAAATATAATTGAATATCGATAATCAATATTCAAATTTGGTTGGTTGACAAAATACAAAATATTCTTCATAAGTTCGTATATATTTAAGAAGTGCAAATTAAAAAGAACAAATTATCCTCCATGAATTTAAATTACATAGTCTTTGAGCTAGTTTTTTTTTGGTTTCAAAAATTTCAATTTTCTCTACTTATCAAGCAAGCTTCCTAGGCAGGATTTTTTAGGCGCTGGATGGGATTTTGGGGGCTACTATCTTTCTTTAATATAGCGATGAGATAAGATAACACAAGAAAATAAGGAAAAATAAAAATCAATACATTCTCTTTGTCAATTCCCTCCCTAACACCTTCATTGCTAGTGAAATCTATCGAGTAATCTTTATTACTATTTTGGTTTTCCTCACTAGCAATTTGTTGTAATTGCTCAATAAAAGAAATTCAAAATACTCAATAACCTTTTTCATAAATGGGATGATCTGCAAGATAAATCAATGTAATAAAAGAAATTCAAAATATACTCAAAAAATGAGAATACAAAATGAACTATTAAATAGCTGCATTAACTACCCAATAACCAAAACAATGTATTTGGACAAAAAGAAATTGGTTGCCTTTTGAGGCAGGAATGGAGCCAGTAAAAAAAAGTCCTTAGACGAATGTGCAAGAAAATTAAAATCAAATAACCACTGAAAAACATGAACAAAACTTAGAAAATATATTTTATACAAACCCACTACTCGGAAACGCCCCATGTTCAAGAAATTAATCCACATTTATCTTTGATAGGTGAAAATGATAAGGAGACCTAAAATTTGTGCCTACAACCATACGATGCACGAACATATTTCATTATCAAATATTAAATTACAAAAAAAGTACAATTGAAAAAAAACAAAAATTACGAAAATCTAGTGTCAATAAATTAAAATTATTATTATTATTATTATTATTATTATTATTATTATTATTATTATTATTCAAAATCTAACTTGTGTACAAAACTTGGGAGTCTCGTAGTCGATACTTTTGGTACAACCTCGTAAGTGAACCTCTAGTTAAAATCTCAAAGAAGATATTAAGTCTGATATTATCCTAGAAAGATTGATTTCTAGTAAACATTAAAATTGAAAACCATGAAGTCTATCACCCATATTAGAATGCCATAAAATGGAGCATCCATCTTGAGGATTAAGAATAATACATATATTGCAGTACAAAGAGAGCGAACAACATTGTCATGTCAAAAAAATTTTAATGAAATAAAGTGCAATGAAAGCTGAAATACAATAATATATGAAAAATGAAAAGCATTAGGATTCTTTAATACATTCTCATTCCCATATTCCCATGGCCCAATCACAATTTAAAAGACATCGCCAACATATTGCAAATAGGCAAAAAAATCTTGAGGGAACCATAGTAATCAATCTTGCATGTCTCAAGTTTCGGGAAAAAAAATGAAAAATATATATTTGTGGAGTGACGAAATAAATCCACATAGAAGTCGTCGAAGTTTCAAACACGAAGTAACTGATAATTCACACTATATCTCAGGAGCTGGGGCAGTTGACTTCAACAGTGGCTGCAAAGCCTTTACAACAATGCTCATACCCCCACTGCAAAGGATAAGGGATTCGAACCCAAGCAGCTGTCCCCATTGCATCAGAAACATATGTCCTACAATGCCTCATAGTGTATGCATGTCTTCTGCAAGCATCTATTAGAATATTGGAACTCGGTATATCTGAATTGCAACCTTTGTAATTATATGCCCCACCAGCCGTCAGAAAGAATGCACATGTCCAAACAATTACAACATTAAGGGGGACCTGCAGTAGTCAATTTTTGAGAATTTGATGAGTACAGCAAAACTGAAAGGGGAAATATTTTGTAATAAACCTGCTCGAGGGTAGGTGGAGGAAGAGTTGTCAAGCATACTTTTGTCTAATCATTAACATAATAGAAATTAAGACACACACCGCATATATTCAAAAAACTCTATGACCAAAAATAGATATTCCTCTAAGATACTGCAAATTAAAATAAGGATATTCAGTTGTGTGAAGTCTTCTAGTCTAACATAAATAAAACATAACTTTTGAATTAATTTTAGAATACGAATTACGATCATAATAGCACTTATTTACCAAAGATATTAGACTTATTTTCTGGTCGAAAAGATGCTTACCAGTTACCAAGGTAAAAATAAGAACTAATAATGTCTCTGGAAAGCTTATTTCGACGCAGGCACCAGCTTGGGGGAAACCATAGCTGAAAAATGCTAAACCCACTGTGGCAATCGTTGGTGCAACCACAACAGGGTTTATGAACCTTCAGAAAGTTGTATAATAAAATCAAATTTCTTGAAATATTAGCCTTCTAGAACAGGATCTTTAAATATTTAGATTTAAAAAGTTGTATTGATTAAACAGCAAGGGTAATTGGTCCTTCTAAAGAAAGAATAAGAAAATGAAACATTGCAAAAATAACCACTCTATTACATATTACCTTAAAATGCAGACATCAAACCACTGAAAAGATACTCTGAAAAACGGAACCAATAATTATAGCACCTTGTAACTCTAGCATAATGTGCCTAAATTTCTGAAAATAACCAAATATGCATCAAAGCACGTTAAAGAGGTTAAGAATAAAGGAAGTAATAAAAAAAAATCTCAAACTCCATATCACCTTAAATCACCCCACCTGAATAGTGTAAATATCTTGCTTTTCTTTTAACAGAATATATATAATTTAGAAGCTTACTGCAAACAAATTAATGTGCTTTAAAAATCTTCCGAACTTCTCGATATTGAAATTAGTAGTGAGAAAGTCAAATCAGAGAGTTATTGTTGAAAGGAGGAGTAACATAGATACTAAACAGATAGAAAAGAATACTGCCAGATCCCTTATTTCATGCACTATAAGCGACCCAGAATTTTTATGCAATAAATAATTATTTTAATATTTAGAAAATTGAGTCGCTATTGTTTTGAAATTAATGCCGCGACGGATTCGTCTAGCCAAGTCAAGAAATATCGAATTTGTTCGATTTTAAATTAAAATCCGAATTTCTAAAATTATGTTATTTTAATTATTTATTCAAAATATTATTTTCAAAATCATTTTGAATTCCAAATTTATTAAAATATCCTAATGATCCTTATTCAAATTTTTTTAAGTCCATAATATGCAATTCAATTTTTATCTCAAAATTATTTATTTCTCAAATGTATTTTTCAGTCCAAAATATATCTGTTTTAAATACATTTTTAATCAAAGTTAGTGCAATAATTATCATAACCAAAATTCCCATACTTTACACCATTAACCTAATTTGCAATCCACGTTTTTCTTCCTTTCCATTCATTTATCTAATCACAAAGCCAAACTCACTCAATGAATGATTCCCCTCCTCAAATTATGATGTTCCCCATTCATCAATTCTTTTTCTTTTTTTTTTCTATCATGTTTTTCAATTTAAGCAATCATCCTCAGCACTGCTCCATCGCACCATCAACCAATTTGTAAAACCACAGTATTCATCATCATCACCAAACTGCTGTCTCAATCGAACCTCCATTTCAGTTTTCTTTTCACCATCATTTTCAAATCAGCATCATCATCACCGGACACCACCAATTCACAGCAAATTCACTACCAATTCACTGCTCAATTCAAGAAATCATCTCCATGACTCCCAATTGAACAAACCAAACACTGCCTCAACCAATTTTGATCAAGCAGACACCATCACTGCTGAATCACCCTCACCTCATTGCAACCAATACTGTCGAAACCAAAACAACCACCACCACTGCAATGTTAACCATCCTCAATTCAGACCAACCAACACTGCCCTCTACCTCCATCAACCTGATTCAATTCATCGATTCATCACCAAACAAAGTTTCAACACTTCTGCTGCTATCAAACACCCAATCACCGAAGACAATCACTCGGCTGTTTTCATTTCACCACAGCGAACATCATCTCTTCTGCCCTTCGAAACCACTAGTCAACCACACAATCCATCACCACAGCCCACATCGCCGATAGAACCACGGCCACAAATAAACCACCCACTGGCCACTTCGATTATGACAACCAATCGAACCCAAAATCAAGAAATAAACTAACCAAACAACTCACCTCGAACACAGGCAGCTTCGATCGGAGTTGTAGTCGGAATCGCAATTCTGATTAAACTACCCAACAATCACGATCTCACACCAAAATCCCGTACATAAGCCCAACCTTTTGTACACCGCCGGTGTTGCGCCGGCAGTAGATCGGATTTCTTCGTCAATCGCAACCTTCGTGCTCTCGCCCTAGTTCTTCCTCTGTCTCTCTCTCGCGTATTCTCTCTTCTGTTAACGAAATGGGGAAAGTGAAAGAAAACAGGATATTATATTAACTTCCAGATTTTACACTTTGGTCCCTAAGTTTGCTAAATGATTTAAATCAGTCCCTACAGCTTTGAATAGTTTATTTCAGCCCTTTTAAAGTTTTAAATGATTTTATTCAGCCTTCATTTTTAAAATATATTATTTCAACCCTATTGTTT
Source organism: Ligustrum vulgare (assembly GCA_963555705.1). Lineage (NCBI taxonomy): Eukaryota > Viridiplantae > Streptophyta > Magnoliopsida > Lamiales > Oleaceae > Ligustrum > Ligustrum vulgare. The sequence continues at coordinate 9,640,890 of OY743180.1, read as the reverse complement.
TGAGTTTCCGACTCAACTATCAAAAGTATTCATTTTAATCCCTCAACTTTCAAAATATCTATTTTAGTCCCCGAACTTTCAAAAAGTATTTATTTTAGTCCCTCAACTTTCAAAACATCAATTTTAGTCCTCAAATTATAATTTATCATTTTGAACTATATATTCGATAGACTAAAGTGACTTATTGGCTAAGACGAAGCGTACGGAGAATTCAAAGAAATTGAAGTCATTCCCGCTCAACTTTGCACTCGTCGGATTTGAGGTAGACTCGCACTTATTAATTGATTTAAATTATGATTTCATATAAATGTCATGTGACTTGTGAAAGTCAATTTTCAAGAAAATTAAGTATGTTTTATGAAAGGTAAATATACCTTATGTTTTTATGAAAAGTAAGTATACCCTATGTTTTTACGATAATGTTTTATATGTTTTGGATCATTGCTATGCACATAAGAATTCTTACCACCTAAGTTCGGTAAAATTCTTGTGTCTCCATAAGTTTATGAGGATTTACCACCTAAGTTCGGTAAAATTCCTGTCTTTCCATATGTTTATGAGGATTTACCACCTAAGTTCGGTAAAATTCCTGTCTCATATGTTTATGAGGATTTCGATCCTATCTTATGTTATGATGGAAATGATCCCTATGAATTTCAAGAATTATGTTTTGGTATACTTACTGTTATTATGATTTTACTGCATAAGAATTCTTGCCACCTAAGTTCGGTAAAGTTCTTGTGTCTCCTTATGTTTATGAGGATTTCAATCCTATCTTATGTTATGCTTTCAAAAGAAATTATGCTTGGCATAATTAAAATGTTTTTATAAGTATATGGTTTTCAAAGAGCTGTTTTCAAAGAGCTATTTTCAAAGAGCCTATGATTTGCAAAATATGTCCCGTGCTGTAATGCACAATATGAGTTTTATCAAGAGCCGTTTTATAAAGAAGCTCTATCAATGCCCGTTTTATAAAGAGCCGGGATTTATGTGTTTAATCATCTTATAAATTAAATTAATTTGCGATGAGTCTACTGAGTATTTCCCCCATGAAATACTCACCCTACTTTTTAACAGTTTTGCAGATTTCGGAGACGGTGGCGAGCGATGAATGATGGTGGCAATAATCGTTAAACGGTTGAAAGTTTGACGTTAATGATTTCCGTATTTTTCCAAACAATCGAATAATTTAGAGAAGTTCATTTATTTGAGAAATTATGACATTGTCAATTTCTTTACAAAATTAATGGTTCGATTTACTATTTCAAATGGTTTCATAAATGTTTCAATTTTATCGGCCATTACAGTTTATTTAATGTTGCCAAAAATGAATTTCAATTATTTCTTCCGCAAAAATATTATTCGAAAAATTTAGATAGAAAATGACGTAGTGAATCGGGTATACGGAACTCGGGGCGCTACATGCACTCATTAGAAAGAATTTGGGAGAATTGAAACAGATTGAACTTTCAGCTACTAAATTGGAGGGTATATTTTCAAATATGCAAACTTTTATATTCTGGAGTTTTTACCCTTATCAGATATCCAATTGGCTTCGTTGTGTGTGTGTGTGTCTACCAAAGCAACTAATATTTACTCTGTAAAATGATGAAAAAATAAAAAGTAAAAAAATCTGCAATTTGTATTCCTTGTGCAAATATAATTTCCTGGGCTACCTCTTCAGTACACGATCCTACATATACCAAGCCCAGCGAGATTGCAGTAAATGCAATCACATCAAGTGATGCCTTTGCATCTCCATGTATGGGGGTTAATTGACTTCGAATATGAGAAGAAGTGAAAACATAAATAGTCCGATTTAGGCAAATAGGCGCTTCTAAAGCAAACATGAAAATGGAATTGTGTTTGTGAGAGCTAGCCATGGGTTATTCAAATATTGTTCCTTAATTTTCACAAAAAGGCCATAAGATTTAGAACTATCAATAATTATGCTCATATGGAAACTCACCGGTTCATTTTGAGACACAACATATGCAAGTAATGCAATCATACTATCATAGTCATATGGAAACTCACCGGTTCAGTACTGTTGAAATATTTGTCGAATTGCACAAGTCTAGAATCCCCATCCCAAAGCAGAATCATGTTCTTCCAGTGGTGACATAGCATTATTATCCATAGAGGGAGTGCGCGAGGCGGGGATTCTTACCAGAGAGCAAGAACTGAGGAAATATTTGTTGAGTTGTGCAAGTCCAAAATCCACCTACTGTTACCACTCTTCTCTCGGCTGCCATTGCTACCTTGTGGATAGTCTTCCCTAATTTTAGGAAAGAGAACGAACCCTAACCAGAAAGCACAAATACAACGACAAAAGGAAAACTAAAAGGAATGCAACAGGTTAAATGAATAGGCGTGACCCGGCTTAAAGGAAAGATGACTACTTTTTATCGGTTACAGAGTCACCAATAGGTCCACGGCCACCAGAAGTTGCAGATATTCTCAGAATATGCTCGGTTTCCTTCACTGTGCTTCCAACCGGTCACTGTTTTTAACAGCTTTCTTGCTTTTCTCGTTCAGCTGCTCCTTCTACCGCCATCCACTCTCACTGCCCTTTTTCCACAACTTCTTTTCACTTGGTCAGTGCTCTTCACAGGTTTTTCACTTCTTCAGTTTTTTATTCTTGGTCGGTGCTGCACTTTTCTTCAACAGTTTCACCTTCAATTTCAATGACAGTGCTTCCATCAGGAGATATATTAGATTCATTTCTCTCAAGTGATATCCTTCTTTGTGATATCTGCATCCTAAAGCAGTAGAAGTATCAAAGGTCCTAAAATCATTGCTATTTGCAGACACCCTAGTGCTCATATAATTTAATGACGGATCAATTCCCCTAGAAGATAGTTGTGACAGGAGCTTCACATCTTCGCTGGTTCATAAGAAAGTAAATCAATGATAACAAAAATAAAAAATCAATAATAATATCCATTAGGTGATCAATAGATAATTATTTCCATGTAAGTATCATTTTTGCCATGCTCAAGAACTACTAAATGCATGCGATGGTCTATGCCATCGAACCTTCAATCAATGAACGATACTAAGCTTCAAAAAGGAAATATCAAGAGAACTTGGAAGTAAATCATTTTGAGAGGAAACTACTTTCCTAGAAAATGAAAAAAATTTCCATAAAAGCAAACACTAATGAGATACTGTGAAATAGATGTAAATTCGAAAGTATTTGTAGAAAATGAAAATTTACAAAATAACTAAATTGTATTTTATTTTATTTTTTTAATTTTTTTTAACTTTCTTTCCCAACTACTTTTTTAATATTACTACGAACTCTCCCAAAGAACCAAATCTAGAGCTTGTACAGTTTTATGTGTTTTACATGTTAAGAAAAAAGCACACCCCTTTCTTAGACTCTTTATTTTACATATGCACAAATCATCATTCTAAATACAGGAAAATCACTGAAAATCACAATGTAGAACTTACCTGAAGTAGATGGTGATTGCGGCAAGATGAAAGTATGGAATAAGCAGAAATTCCTTTTTGTTTATCAGCAAACATTATTAGCTCCATCACCGTCACACAATTGCAAACCGAAACCTCAAAAGGTAACTGTTGAGTGATTCAAAACAAAACATGTGAAATTGTAAATTCAATCAGTATGGTAAGCTTTATTTTTAGGTAAACATGCATCAATTATCTATAAAAAGGCACATATTCAATCAATAATTAAATGTCATACCAATGAGACAGTAAAAACTAACTGCAAAGTGCCCGGTGGTCATGGAAGATATCATTCATTCTTCATAGACTCTTTTCTTCTAACAGTTTTGCTAATTAAGATCACTCTTCAAGACCTCTTTTCTTCCAACTCCAACGTGCTATTAAAACGTAAAAACATCTAATCTTGGAGCCTTTTTTGGGTGGTTCTGAACTAAAGGTGAGCAGGCTTGTGATTGGAGCCTGGTCATGGGGTGACACCAGTTACTGGAACAATTTCGATAGGGTTGGTAATTTCCACTCTAGTGTTATCTCAAATGTTTAGATTGTGGTACTTCGATGAGAAAATGTCTTATAGAGTAATAATGAAACAAAGACATTATAATTCAACACGATGGGAAATACCTTTGAAATCCCACATCCTCAGAGCTCAAGATGTCTCTTAGAGCTGTATAACCATTTGCAATGAGAAATGCAGAAATCCCAGCCTTGATATGTCTGAAAGTAACAAAAAAAATTAGAGGGATTAATAGATCGTGATAACAAAGAAGACACCAAAAATTTTAAAACACGAAGTAATATGAAGGATACACACATGAGATTGCACCGAGTGACAGGACAGTAAAAATTGTTAAAAATCAACAACCCATGAACTTGTGAAGCAAAATTTCATGGTCAACAATCTTGAATTCACAACCTACTGTAAAACCCATAGACGAAGTGTTCTAGGATTCCTTCACCTGGACACCGAAGACCACCAAAGAACCATTTCGATAAATGCAATCACTACTTGTGGAAAGTAGCGAGAAAATGGCTGAGAAGGAAGATAGCCATGAGGTGAAATCAACAATTAAGCCTCATGAGTCTCCTATTTCATTTCCACAAAGGCTGAAGAAAACAAAAGAGGATAAGAAGTTTAACAAGTTTGTGAATATGCTGAGAAAATTGCACATAAATATTCCTTTCTTGGAAGTCATCACACAGATCCCAAGTTATGTCAAGCTGCTAAAAAAGATGATGTCTAGCAAGAAAAAGCTTGAAGAACTTGAGGAGGTCACTTTGAATGAAGAATGCAGCGCAATCCTGTAAAACAAGCTGCCACCTAAGCTCAAAAACCCAGGGAGCTTTTCAATACCTTGCATTATAGGTGATTTAAAATTCAACAAGGTCTTATGTGACCTAGGTGCAAGTATAAATCTGATGCCCCTGTCTTTATACAAGAAATTGGGACTGGGTGAACCAAAGGAAAGCAATATCAGATTGCAACTGGCTGATCGATCAATCTGTCACCCATATGGAGTTGTGGAGGATGTATTGGTGAAAGTTCACAAATTCATATTCCCAGCGGACTTTATCATCTTAGATATGGAGGAAGATGAAAATTTTCCTTTGATACTTGGTCGGCCATTCCTAGCTACTGCACAAGCATTAATTGATGTAGAAAAAGGGAGATGTAGTGCTACGGGCTGAAAATCAAGAGGTGAATTTCACAATGATGCAATTTGATGTCCATGAACCATAACTAGAAAATTGCTCCAGGATAGATGTCGAGTTGGAATTGGCGTACTGGGAGAGGTATGAATACAAAGTAAGGGCAGATGATGAGGCTACACCATCCTATCTAAAACCACCTTGAGAAATATTTGCCAAAAAGTCTAGCTCTAGACTATAAATGAAGCGCTTGTTGGAAGGCAACTCAATTTTTCAAACCCTTTTCTTTAGTTTTTTGTTTATTGCTTTTGAGCTATTTTATTGCTTATTTGTTGTTTAGTTGCTTGACAATGCATTTTAGGAGCACTAGTATATTTAGAATGCATGAATTGAGTTGTTATGTGCTTTAAATAATTCTAGTATTCTATTTTGCACGTTTTTGCACTTTTAGTTTCTATTGCATTATTATTTGTTTTGTCATTTTTCATTACAATCTTCCACTTGAGAAACCAGCTTAGGACATGTGCATATAGTTTAGAAGTTGGTTGCATGCATTTGGATGTATTTAGGGGTTGAAAACGGAGTCCAAAATCGAAAAATGAAAAAATTTCAGGACACTGCCTTTTATACCGTGCGGTCGCACGATTCAATACTTGACAGTTTCAGCAAATTCATTTATATGTTGAATTCTCTCATTTTAACCACTTTCAAACCCGTTTTACCTCCCTCAAATCATCCCACATTGAGTTCCCAATTAGTCCCCATTACTTGCACATCATTTTAACTATATTTCATGTCTTGGATTGCATCAAAAACTTTCAAGAGGTATGGATTTCTACACAATTTCACAAAATCATGCATAATCTTTTGTTCCTCATTCTTTTTGTAAATTGTGAAATTGTGGATAGTTGATGATGGGTTTAGTCTAGGATTGGAGATATTGAATTGTGATTTGTAGGTGAAAAAATTTGGGTAAATTAAAGTCTCCAACTCTATGTTCTCCATTGATTTCTTCATGTGCCTACAAGGTGTTTGAATAAATGTCACAATGAATGTTTTGTTGAGTTTTTGAAATTCTTTTTGGATGATCACCTTCATTACAAATTATACATCATTTGTGCATCGTTCAATCCATGTTTACACTGATTTAAAGCATGAAACTCAACTTGAATATCATTGCACTACATGGCACCTCATTGCAAGGCCATTGCAGGCACCACTACACCAGTACACCTGTTTTCAGTTTCACTGCACTTACTTTGTCACATCTTTTCATGACCCAAATGAACTTCAAACTTGCTGAATTTTTGATATGTTGTAGACCGAGTTATATACTTTCATATGCCCGGGAGGGAAATTTTCACTTTTTCGAGGCGATGTCAAGGGCTGAAAATCAGTGGTCGACCACTTTTCAAAAATTTCAAATTTTTTTCTAAGTCCTAGTTTGGGTGTGTTGTGTTGATTTTATTTAGTTCCTATGTGATAATTATGCTTCTAATGACCATTAATGTTTATTTGCAAGGAACATATCATCATGGGACACTTCAAGCTGAACATGGAAAATGAAGTAGATGGTCATTTCATTTAAGTCAAAGCTTCAAAAATGGGAACACCAACTCTCCAAACCCGGGAAGTACATTGACCCCCTTTGTTATTTCTATGTTTATTTTCTTTATTTGCTTTGAATACATTGAGGACAATGCATAGTTCTAGTTTGGGGGTGGGCTCATTCACGTGCTTCATCTACACATTCATTTGATTTTGGGGTTAAAAAAAAAATTGAAAAATTGGAAAACTCATAAAAAGTGGAAAAATTTGAAAAATTTTGTTGATTTATTTATTGCTTATGATGGGATATGAATTGAATTTTGTGCTTTAGTTAGAAAATTGGGCAACATGCGAACTAAATTTTTCTTAACATTCATCCATGTGAAACTTTAATCAAATTTGAGCACATAGCCACTTTCGAATAAAAACTTTTGTAGGGAGAGGCTTGATATTTGTGGGGTAAACTTGTGCAATTTGAACATAGAAACTGATTGTAAAATCTCAAACCTTAAGAAATTAGATCTCGACCTGAAATGTAGAATCAAACTGCTCAAGTAGAGATGGCAAAAAAATTCGATCCGCCCCGTTGATCCGTCGACCCGATCCGATCCGATCCGAAAAAATCCCGATATGTGGATCGACGGATCGAAATTTTTGTGATCCGCCCCGATCCGAAAATTCACGGAGCGGATTTGGATCGGGGCTGATCCGATCCGCCCCGATCCGCGATCCGAATTTTTTTTTTAATATAATTTTTTTATCATGTATAAAAATCTAATATTATAAATTTTGTAGCAAACTTTAATTTTTGGGAATAACCTGCAATCTTTGCATTTTAAAGAAAACACATTTTTCATGTTCTTCATTTGAAGAAAGAATTACAATAAGTGATGGTAAAAAAACTCGATCCGTTGAATCGGCGAACCGGCATCTATACGTCTCGTTTCAATAAAATAAATAAAATTTAATAAAAAAATAAATTTTCTAAATTTTTTATAAAAGATTTAATTTAAAATATATTTTAAAAAATTAAAAAAAATTAAAAAAATAAAAAATAAATAATTTTTTTTTGGCGGATCGGTGGACCGATCCGCCCCGACCCGACCCGAAATTTGACGGATCGCGGGGCGGATCCGGATCGGGCAAAAAAATCTCGGGGCGGGGCGGATCGGGGTCCGATCCGCCCCGTTGCCATCTCTATGCTCAAGGAGCAGTTTGGGGGGTGGGAAGTTTAGATTGAGTATGCATTGGTAGATTGAGGATTTGAAATTTTTAATTTTACATCTTTAGTGTAAGGGGTTTCGATCAACGAGTATAAACCATAATAACCAGCATAAAAACAGAAAAATGTTGTTCAAATGCCTTTTTGACTCGAGCAAGTAAGTCTGAGGGATTCTCTGAATCTGGTACCCTAAACTCAATTGAGTTGGGAGCTTCCGACCTAAAGTTCGGTACGGGGTCAACTAGAAAGCAAGTACGGAGAGTGGACTTACACATAAGACGTTAAATCATCTTTAACTTTTCTATTTAAGCCTTTATGACTTGGGTAATTAAGTCTGAGGGATTCTCTGAACCTGGTACCCTAAGTTCAACTGAGTTGGGAGCTGTCGACCTAAAGCTCGCTACATGGGTCATATAGAAAGCATGTATGAAAAGTATTGCACAGAGATGGTAAAAGACCACAATCTTGCTACAATCACAATTTCACTCACAATGTGGGTGAAAATTCACTCACATTGGAGTGGGACCCTCAAAATTTGAATTTTGAGGGTCCCACTCCAATGTGAGTGAATTGTCACCCACATTGTGAGTGAGATTGTGAAACTAGAATAATTCAAAAGACAAGGACATTAAAAGAAAAAGTCGTCCATATGAAAGAAAAATGAAATAAAATGGTATAAGCTTTGTTGGTTGAAATTCCTAACACTTTGTTAATTATTCTTGGTCTGTCGTGCATACTTGTCTAGTCCTAACTGCCTTGTGTGAAAAAATGCAATTTATACATGTTTAGAAACCACATCAATAGGAAAGACCTCGGGATATAAGAGAAAAACAGTAAGGTTGTGCTCATCCATGAGAGGGTAAGGAAAATCAAAAAAAAAAATCATTATTTACCACATGAGATTCGGGCTTACTCTTGCATAAAAAGTCACACATTGTCAAGTTTATTTTTGTACAAGTTCGCGGTTGATTTTGGCTATTCACACACACACACACAATGAGGTTGAGCATCGGATGAATAAAAATATTTTATGTTATTCATATTTCTTTTTCTAAAGTGATTGGTCAATTTGGATTTGTTGAAGCGCATGGTAAATAAGTTAACTAAAACAAAAACAATTTTCTATTTTAAGTGCATTGTTATTTTTATAGTTTAGTTTTATTTTAGTTCGAGGACGAACAATAGTTCTAGTTTGGGGATGTTGATAAGTGTATTTTATACACTTATTTCTATCCTAAAAGTAGGATTTTATGTGTTTGTTTAAGAATATTTGCTCTTTATTTAGTTAGTATTGTTTGTATTTCAGGAAAAATCCCAAAGTCAAGAAAACAAAGAAAAATGAAGCAAAAAAAAGTCATTTGGATGATAAAGGAGCTAAAGTGTGAAAACCAAGAGTTGATGAAGTAAATCAAATGGTCATTTGGAAGAAAAGTCAAAGAAATAACCAAATTTGAAGAAATTAGAAGTTCAAGGAATAAAGTATACAAATTAAATGAAGAATGACCAAGTTGCAAATACTCAATGATTGATCCAAACCATGATACGATACTTGAAGATTTCTAGGAGAATATTGGATGCAATTAAAAGTCAAAAGGGAATGAAATATGATAAGAATATTACCATAAATTCATTCCAATCACACAAGATTTTCGGGCAAATTTTTAGTCAAATTTGAAAGCTAATTTCATGGAAGTAAAAGTTTGAATTGGGAAAATCATATTTGAGTAAGAATTGTAGTCCTTTAAGTTATCTTTCTAAAGGACTTTGAATCACCTCAATTGGATAAGGGAATAGAAAGATATGATAAAAATACTAAATGCTATGCAATAAAAGGATGAGGACCAAATTGTTGAAATTTAAAGAAGAAAAATGTTGCTGCCGGTATAACCGTGAGGCCGCATGGTTGAAAAAGCTTGCGGTCACACGGCTTGAAATAATGGTGACTGAAGGTTGGCTTTTCAAGGCTGCGACCGCAAAAATTCCTACCGTGCGGTCGCACGGTAGTCCCGACTGGGCCGCAGCTGGGCTTTTTGCGCGGATTTTAGCCAAAATCTCATATTTTTGACCTAGACTTCGTGAACATCTATAAATAAGAGACTTGGGACACGAAATTAGGGGTTCAAAACTTGTCAAAGGTGATCCCGAAGGGCTGTCGAACTCTCAAGGAACCAACTGGAGCATGATTGAAGATTTTTCTACAACATGGTGAAAAGGGTGATGAACTCCAATTATCATAGTTGTAATTTATCTTTTATCATGTTTTTAGGCTAGAAATTTTGTGTTAGAATTGTGATGAAGTTTTAACTATTTGATTCCATGTTTTTACCAATTATTTAATATATGCAGTTTATAGGTTTGATGCAATTAAATGAGTGCCTTTATTATCATGCAATTGTTTGGAAAGCTTTTGTGTGATTGTCTTCATGATATTCTATGTTCGAAAGAGTAGGATTTCATTAGAAATTATTTAATTGCCACAAAGTCCGATAGGGGATAGAAATATACCCCTATAATTTGTGTTATCCCATATGGTGTTCATTGACCTTTAATACTTTTCTAATTGGTTAATTGTCATAGAAATATAGTCAATTGGCATTTACAGATAGGTTTTTATGCATCGCTCGAAAGAGGACTTAAAACATTTTAGGAACATGGATATTCAAAACCCATAAGTTGTCTTTAAATGATTTGGTTAAATACATGGATGGTTTGGTTAAAATGGATCCATAATTCTAACGCGTTTGCTTTTATAAGTTTTAACAAATCAAAATTTCTCATTTTTAGTTTAATTTTTTATTTTAAATTCTCAAAAACAAAATTTTCAAACTCAAACAAATTCCTTGTTCAGATTAAGGAAATAATCTAAAATACAATTTAATACAATCTCTGTGGGATCCATCACGTCCACTTTATTACATGAGCGACTCGTGCACTTGCAGAGCGTATCAGGAACAAAACTAGATTTGCATTGTAAAATAGATACTAAAAAAGCCTTATTAACTTGGGCTGATTCAATGATATTGTTCTTTTTATACAATAAAGATGACACGTGGGAACATACTGAAAGAATGATAGCCTTTTTAAATCATCTTTTGAAGGACGTGTTAGGAATTGGTGGGAAGGAATAAACAGTGATACAAAAGCATTAATACGAAGAAATGTACAAATAGAACTAATAAAACCAGATAGAAAAGGTATAGAAAAGTTAGTAGATTATATTGCGGATGAATTTTTAGGAGAAAATTGGATAAGTAATGCTGAAAAAGAATCAATTAGAGAAAAAGATAATGCAAGAATGAAATTAACAATATGTGATATGTGTAAAATCTAATAACATACTTGTGAATTCAAATAGTACTATTATGTCCAATTCTATAGTAACGAAAATCAAGAAGTATACAGAGATATGTATTAAAATAAATTACCAGATTCATGGGGAATATATTTTAAAATAGAATTTGAAAAATTTATCAGAGATAACCCTGGAATACCTAGAACATTAGGATCACGGATAAAATTTTTATTTGAAAGATTAGCATATATATGTCAACGAAGACAATTATTAAAGAAATCAGGAAAATTAACTAGAATATGTTGTGAAGATATGAAAAAACCTACCCAATTGGGATGTAACCCTGAAAAAGAAGAAATAATAAAAGAAAATATAAAAATAAAAAGTTTAAAAAATTTAAAAACTTTAGGAAGATATATATAAAACCTAAAATAAGATATTACAAAAGAAGATATACCAAATAAAAAAACAGAAAAATAAAACTTATAAGAAAGACAAAAGTCAATGCAAATGTTGGAATTGTGAAAAAATGGAGCATATAAGTCCTGATTGTAACAAAAAAAAAGTTGAAATATTATAAAAAGAATATATAGAAATAGAAAGTGAATTAAGTGAAATATCTGATATTGAAAAATACTATGATTAAAAAGTCTATATAAGTGAAACAAATTCAGAAAGTAATAAATCAGAATCAGAATCAGAATAGAGAAATAGAAAAAATAGAAAAAAAATAAAAACATAGATAAACAAGAATATGAAGGAATAGAAGGTTATGGATTAAAGTAACTTTTGATAATAATAAGTTCAGAAAAATACAAATTATCTTTAGATTTGAAAATGGGAAAATGAGAAATATTAGACAGAATGTGGAGAAGAGAAAGAGTGGCAATAAATGAATACCATAAATTTGAAAGTAATAGATGTTAGAACTACTCAAGGAACACATAAATTAAATCTTTTAACGAAAAATACGGCTACAGAATTATTAACAAAGATCAATAAAAAACAAAGTGAAAAAATCCAATATGTTTATTTAGAAGGTATCCAAATAATGTTTAAATCCTTATTTAGAGAATGATTAGATTCACATTTGACTGTAAGTTTACATAATGGAAGAATAATAAATTTAAAAGACAATCATTTGGGAACAGCAAAAGGAAATCTAGCATATAAAAAATTAATATTTACATGTTACCCAAAATATTATATATCGTTAAAAGATAGAAACTTTAATGAAATTTTAGGACTACATTCCAAATTACATAAAAATGATATAATGGAATCAGGAGATAAAATTATGACTATAGAATATAGAGCATTATACGCATTTACTAATTCTACTTATGGAAACATTTATTCTAAAAAACCATATATTGAAATTCATAAAGAATGCAAAGATTTTGGTAAAGCTGTGGAACCAGATAAAAAAATAAGTTTAGTCCCAAGAAACTATGAACTTACTATAACAAAAAATAAGCCAGAAATTATACAGTTAAGAGAAGAAGAATACCATAATAATAACATAACATTTGAAAATGGCAGATTAATTAGAAGATCAACAAGTTTACCCAATAGAAAACAATTAGGAGAAACTAGTAATACAAAGGAAATAAATAGAAATGTTGGAAATATGAAAATAGAATGTGAATATTTCAATGGAAAATAACATGTAAAAGGATCAAACATATTAATTGATACAGGGGCTACTGAATGTCACATAGCTTCAAACAAGAATAAAAGATTAATATCTCATAGAATTGATCCGTATAGATATTTAAATTTTGATGGACAAATACATATGACTGAAATTGAAGTTACAGTACCAATAAAAATAGGAGGAATAAATCTCCTAGTATCATGCCATATAGATAATAGTATGGTAAATCCTCATATAATGTTAGGAATGAGTTTCCTAAATGGATTGGAAGATTATAGTATAAAACGTGAAGGATTATACATAACCCATAATGGTCAAACTATGCTATGTAGAAAAGCTGAATAAATGAATAGCCAAATAAGTTTTCCATTAGCTGTTTATATACAAGTTACAATTGTAGAAACAAATATAACAATCTGTGCAATAATTGATACATGAAGTGATATAACAATATTTAAGAATTTCTTAATAAAATCATGGAATACTGATGGAAAAATAATAGTAAACAAATAGTTGTGAATAAAATATATAGTTATAACAAATTGGAATGTGATATATTACTAGGGAATGACTTTATATAACAATTTCAGTATTACAAACAAAATAATTACATGATAATGTTACAAACACCTTGCGGACATTTATTAAAAATATCAAGAGAATTTAGACCTTACAGAGTTCAGCCAACACATCGTGGTGACAAATTGGGAGAAAAAACCAATTACACAAAATGAAATAAAAAATAAAAGAATAATGTATAAAAAAGTTTTGAAAACAAATATAACAATAACCATGGAAAAAATCATTGATCAATTAGAAAGAGTATACGGAGAAAATCCATTATCATTTTGGAAACCATATCATCCTAGAGTTAAAATAGAACTAACAGAAAATGTTATTATAAGAGTTAAGCCAATGATGTATACCATACAAGATACACAAGAATTTAAAACTCAAATAAAAGAATTACTTAACCAAAAATTAATCAGATCTAGCAATGGACCCCATAGTAGTCCAGCTTTCATGGTAATGAATCATTCTAAACAAAAAAGAGGAAAAAATAAAATGGTGATAAATTATAAAGAATTAAACAAGTATACCAAATTTGATGGATACTTTTTACCAAATAAAGAAATACTAATAAATCTTGCAAAAGGAAAACAATACTATTCTAAATTTGATTGTAAATCGGGATTTTGGCAAGTAAAAATGGAAGAAGACAGTATTCAATATACAACACTTAGTACACTCCAATGTAAATATGAATGGATGGTAATGCCATTTGGTTTAAAAAATGCACCACTAATATATCAAAGAAAAATGGATAACATATTTAGAAAATTTAATGAATTCTTAATTGTCTATGTTGATGATATATTGATATGTTCCAATAATAGAGAAGAACATAGAAATCATTTGATAAAATTTATAAATGAATGCAAAAAAGAATGAATTGTTCTTTCAAAAAACAAAGCCATAATAGAAAAATTAGAAATTGATTTTCTTGGATTATCAATAGATAAAAGAGGAATAAAATTTAAAACCCATATATCTAAAAAGATAAAAAGTTTTTCAAATAAATTAGAATCAAAGGAATAAATACAAAAATTTTTAGGATGTTTAAATTATGCAAAAAGATTTATTGAAAATCTCTCAAAAAAGAGACATAAAATTCAGATTTTACTTAGGAAAACAAATACCAAAGGATGGAGTGATGAACATACAGATATTGTCAAATTACTAAAGGAAGAATGTAAATATTTACCAAAATTAAGATTACCAGTTGAAAAAGATAATCTAATAGTTAATATTAATGTCTCGGATAAATATCGGGCAGCAATATTAAAAACAGATCTTAATGAAATTTGTAGATACTCCAGTAGAACGTTTAACCAAGCATAAATAAATTATACTACTTATGAGAAAGAATTGTTAGCAATCATCAGAGGAATAAAAAAGTTTTCATTGTTTTTATTATCCAAAAAATTCATTATTGAAACTGATAATTCTCAAGTTGCAGGCTTAGTAAAAAATAAGTTACCACCAGAACCTCAATATAGGAGGCTCCATAGATGGCGAGCCTATTTAGCATTTTATAATTTTGATATAGTTCATATTAAATGTGTCAATAATTATTTTGCAGATTTTTTAAGCATGAATATTGAATTTGCAGATAGATAATATCAGAAAATCCTTGATAGATGTCAAACAACGAATAAACTTCATCACAGAGGAAGCTGAAGTTATAAAACTTGGGATTGAGCAACTAGCAGAGACTCTCCAAGAAAGTTTCAAGTAATTGATGAAAATATCAAAATTTCATTACAATTATACTAAAGAATTGAGCGATAACATAATTGAGATTGAATCTCAGTTTGAATCGTTAATTACCAAACAGGCTGATACCAAACATGTTATATCAAAAATATAAACAGGTACATCTTTTGGAAGCAGTAGTGGACCAACGATTAAAAGAGATGAACCAAGTCCCAAGAGAGTGGCCATAATTGAAGCTAGTCCTCGAAAAATAACAATCAATGCCAAAGATGAACATACAAGGGTAGTCAAAATTCGTGCTGAGGAGGAAGATGATTCCCTTTTTTTACCAAAAGAAGACGAATATAAAACTACTGTCAAAGTTATATACGAACTCCAAGAATGTGATTGCTATTACATTTCATTTGGAGATCATGTATACCCACGATTGATCGTTACTCAAGGAGGAGATCCTGTTATGACAAAAATGGCAGCTGATTATGGATTTTTGGATCTTATCTATCCAGGAAAAGATCTGAAAGAAATTGAAAAATTTGATGATTTACTAAAAGGAGAAATTTCAAAGTTTGCCCAAGGAAGACCCATATATTTAAAATTTTATTCGATCAGTCCTGAAATTGATGGAAGGATATATTATCCTGCTGAGCATATTATCACGATTGAGTATGTTGCTCGAAATTTTCAAATTGAAGTTGGAAAAAATACTAGGCTAGTACCAAATATTACAAGATCAAGATTTAGATCTCGAAGGGTGTTAGGAATTAAGGTTCTCTACAACATTGCCAAAAACCTGTATGATAAAAAATTCAAATGCATATACCAATATAATGGATGGATCCTCCTCGCTAATGGAGGAAAAGAAATTTCAACAATCTTGAAAGAATACATCAATAAGTTTGACACTCATCAAATCCATGGAAGCTTTGCTACCTTACAAGAGGCGTGTATAGCCAGGAATTGCCCCACATGCCAACTGAATTGATGGACAGGTGGAAGCTACTTGATAAATCTGCTTTAATGAAACAAGGCAAAACAATGTAGGGCCATGTAAAGACTGAAAATAATAGAGGGATAGGTATCCCTATAATGTAAGGGTCATGTGAAAAAATAAATAATAGAGGACATGTGTGTCCTTGTAATAAATAATAGAAGACAGGTGTTTCCTTATGTAATGAAAAGCTGTAAAATTATTAAATCTATGATGTAAGCAGTGATGTAATTGTGTCCAATGTAACATTATAAATAGAGGCCTTCGGGCCAGTTGAAAGGCATAGATCACTTGAGCACTCAACCTGTGAGAAAGCAAAAGAAATCCTCTGTCTTTGAAAAATTTCTCATACCAAAGTCTTGTACCAATCCTCTTTAAATCAATAAAATTCCATCGTTTTGTAAAAAATATATGAGTTTCTAAGTTTGTGTCTTCTAAATCCTATTTCCTAAAGAAGATATATTATTAAGAAAACTCCCTACACTTTGTCTAAATTA
Source organism: Ligustrum vulgare (assembly GCA_963555705.1). Lineage (NCBI taxonomy): Eukaryota > Viridiplantae > Streptophyta > Magnoliopsida > Lamiales > Oleaceae > Ligustrum > Ligustrum vulgare. The sequence continues at coordinate 9,624,285 of OY743180.1, read as the reverse complement.
TTTTCCAGCAAGATATTATACAATGAAGACATGGATTCAGGTGAGGCTAATTACCCATAAAGGCAGAAGGTCGTTGAAGGGAATGATAGGAGAAACATGTGAGCCCGAAGGTCACTGATATCAGAAGGAAAATTCAAAGGTACAAAGAATAGGAAAAAAGGTTAGTATTCTTAATATATCTGTCTTTATGGAATTAGAAGGAGGAAGAACTGTTAAAATAAGTTAACATGACATAATTCAGAATTGTTAAATTTAATTATCAAACCAGTCCTCATAAGGAAGAATATCATAGCATAATTGAACATTTATTCATGCATAAACAATTCACTAGACCCAATAATGAAATTAAAAAGTTATATCATGTTTATATGTCATGTTTGTTAGCTATTTTTCCTAAATTAAAAAAATTATTAGGAATAGAAATTACAAAATCAATCATTTACTTTTGGCTCGATAGTGATAATACTGAAATAAATAATGAATTATATTTAGGATATGTGTTTAGTAGCTATAATGATTATGATCCTACAATAGATTATGACAGTGATGGAAGAGATGAATATTTCTTTACTAGTTTTTGAAAATTTTGATATCATAAATGAAGAAAATTATATCATAAGAAAACCCAGATATAAGAGAGGTCCATATAAAGTTAAAAAGAATATTAAAAATAAAAAAGGAATTGAAAATGGAAATGAAATTGATAAAATAGGATACCAAGAGTAACTTTATACATCACAAGAGATATTAAAAAGTTTTAAAGAAAATTTGATAGAAAACCTTGTTAAAGGTACTATAAGATCTATAGCAATACAAGATATCCAAGATATAATTGATAAATTAGAAAAAAAGAAAGAAAAATATTTCAAAATATAATATACAATTTGAACCAAACATAGATACCATAGCTGATATAGATATTATCAATTCCGAAATACTGATAGAATTTGAAAAATTACCTGAAACTTTATAAATTATTTACCTATGTGTTTATAATGCATGGATATACTATTAAAGGATTAGACAATTTGTTAGAAAGAATAATGAAAGAAATAGACAATATTATATCTCAATTAATAAATATGGATGAATCACCTGAACAATATTATATATTTTCAGAAAATCATGATCAATACTTTATAGATTATTCTGATATATTATAGCTTAAAATAGATTTAGAAAATAAAATTATTACAAATACAATCTAAACCTAATGCCAGGATATACAATTGAAGGACTAGATAACCCTTTAGAAAAATTGAAAGATAAAATAGAAGATATTAAATATCAAATGAAAAATGAAAACATATCTTCTGAAAAATATAATAAAATTTTAGAAAAATACGAACAATATATTGCAAATTATTGTATTTTACTAGATCAAATAATGGACTTGTACCAAAAAAATTTGTATAATAATTCATCAACCTGATAATTAATGGATACTTCAGAAGCATCAACTTCTAATAACTATGATCATAAACTGTATTTAAAAAACAAAGAAATTTCATTTTTATCAGCTATTATTGAAAAATCTAAAAATATACATTCTGTTGGACAATCTAAACTAATAGATATATACGAAGATATTGACTATGCTATCTTAAATAGGATAAAATTTAATTCTGTTGAAACAACAAAAAATATAAATACGATTCATAAAATTATAGAAGAATATGAAGATAAAGAAGAAGAAGTCTCAGAAGGAATAACGTTAGGATATATAACTAAAAAAGATCATCCTAAATATTTTGAACAATTATCACAATATAGAATATTTTTAGAAGAATTTAAAAGATTAAAAAAATATAAATATAATCAGAAGTCCCGAATTGAATCAACCTAACTAAGCTTAGAGATATATCTTGTAAAATAAACAATCCTTTTCATTAAGGGTAATTTGGAAATTTCAATAGGACGGTCTATTTTACTAAAGTTATTGCTTACAAAACCCATTTAACTAAAAACCCCAAATTGAAAGTATTTTAGTGTGACACAAAATTTGGATCTCAAGTATCACAAAAATTGAAAAGTATCAAATTACAATACAAAAAAATAAAAAAAAAATCATAACTGTAGTACTAGTTTCAATTTTTATTTTTTTATTTTTACAAGGGATAGTAGGGGCGAGGCATGGGGTTCGAACTTGGATCTATTCGAGGGAAGGGAGAAACAACATACTTCACCACTAGAACAACTCCCTGAACCTCGTGCTAGTTTCATTTATATGACATCAAAGTTAGATATTTGTACATTAGCCCCTTTCTTTTTCTCCAAGGTTTCTTGTACCTCCATTTGAGACTTATTATTTCAAATAATATAGTTCGTAATAAATTTTTTTTGAATAATGTGTGATAAAAAAGTAGAGAATTTTATTAAGTTTATGTATAAATTATTTTATTTGTAGAAAGTATGATTAAAAATGACATTAGAAAAAAATAAAATTTGAATAATGGGTATCAAACTAGGCATAAGAGTATTTGCTTAATAGGAATTTCTAAAAGGTACATTTAGGCATATGCTTACAACATGTTCGGCTGCTTTGTTTATTTTTTGATTATAATCATTCTAATTTTCAGTACAACTTTTTAACTACACATATTTTCTCTCTCCAATTTTTAATAATTTATTTACCTCGAGATTTGAAAAAAAATGTTTATAATCAAAACACAAGCCGTCGAACAAAGGCTTAGACGTGATTCTCAACCTTTCGACTTTCACGTTTCATTATGCGTCGCATTTTATCTGCGCTTCGTTCAATCATTATCAAACTTTTTCGTGACAACATGCACTTAAACATGATTTTCAATCTTATCGCTTCGTCATCTCCACGCTTTTAGGGGGGGTTTTATTGAATTGGCTAAAATAAAAACTTTTTAAAACAGGAACAAATCCATCCCCAAATTCCTTTATTTATTTATTTATTTTTGGAATTTTTAGTTAAATGTGTTTGGTAGAGAATAACTTTAGTAAAATAGACCTTTTTATCAAAATGTCGAAATTACACTTAATGAAAATGATTGTTTATTTTGCAAGATGTGTCCCTAAACTTAGTTAGGTTGATTTTATTCAGGACTTCTGGTTATATTTATATTTTTTAATCTTTTAAGTTCTTCTAAAAATGTTCTATATTGTGAAATTTTTCAAAAGATTTATGATGATCTTTTTTAGTTATATATCCTAAAGTTATTCCTTCTGAAACTTATTCTTCTATATTTTCGTATTCTTCTATAATTTTATGAACTGTATTTATATTTTTTGTTGTTTCAACTGAATTAAATTCTATATGATTTAGAATAGCATTGTCAATATCTTCGTATATCTCTTTTAGTTTAAATTGTTCAACAGAATGTATATTTTTAGATTTTTCGATAATAGCTGATAAAAATGAAATTTCTTTGTTTTCTAAATATAGTTTATGACCACAGTTATTAGAAATTGATGCTTCTGAAGTATCCATTAATTATCAGGTTGATTATTATACAAATATTTTTGATATAAGTCCATTCTTTGATCTAGTAAAATACAATAATCTGCAATATATTGTTCGTATTTTTCTAAAAGTTTATTATATTCTTCAGAAGATATGTTTTCATTTTTCATTTGATGTTTAATATCTTCCATTTTATTTTTCAATTATTCTAAAAGGTTATCTAGTTCTTCAATTGTATATCCTGACATTAGGTTTGGACTGTATTTGTCATAATTTATTTTCTAAATCTATTTTAAGCTGTAATATATCAGAATAATCTATAATGTATTGATCATGATTTTCTGAAAGTATATAATATTGTTCAGATGATTCATCCATATCTATTAATTGAGATATAATGTTGTCTATTTTTTTCATTATTCTTTCTAACAAATTGTCTAATCCTTTAATAGTATATCCAGGCATTATAAAACAGAGGTAAATAATTTATAAAGTTTCAAGTAATTTTTCATATTCTATCAGTGTTTGGGAATTGATAATATCTATATCAGTCACAATATCTATGCTTTGCTCAAATGGTATATTATATTTTGAAATATTTTTCTTTCTCTTTTCTAATTTATCAATTATTTTTGAATATCTTGTATTATTATAGATCTTACAGTACCTCTAGCAAAGTTTTCTATCAAATTTTCTTTAAAACTTTTTAATATCTCTTGTGATGCGTAGAGTTGCTCTTGGTATCCTATTTTATCAATTTCATTCTCATATTCAATATCTTTTTTAATTTTGATATTCTTTTTAACTTTATATGGACCTCTCTTAGATCTGAATTTTTTCATAATATAATTACTTTCATTCATGATATTAAGATTTTCAAAAACTGGTAAAGAAAGACTCATCTCTTCCATCACTGTCATAATCTATTACAAGATCATAATCATTATCGCTACTAAACACATATCCTAAATATGATTCATTATTTATTTAGGTATCATCACTATCAAGCCAAAAGTAAATGATTGATTTTGTAATTTCCATTCCTAATAATTCTTTTAATTTAGGAAAAATAGCTAACAAACATGGCATATAGACATGATATAACTTTTTTATTTCATTATTGAGTCTAGTAAACTGTTTATGCAAGAATAAATGTTCAGTTATGCTATGATATTCATCATTATAAGGACTGTTTTGATAATTAAATTTAACAATTCTGAATTCTGTCATGTTAACAGCTCTTCTTCCTCCTAATTCCGTAAGGATAGATATATTAAGAATACAAACCTCTTTTCCTGTTCTCGGTACCTTTGTATTTTTCTTCTATTGTTAGTGACCTTCAGGCTTACAGGTTTCTGCTCCACACCCTTCAATGGCCTCCTGCCTTCACGGGTTATTAGCTAAACCTGGATATATGCTTTCACTGCATAACCTTTTTAGATGGAAAATATTTTAAGACAAAGTGTAGGGAGTTTTCTTGATAATATATCTTCTTTTGGAAATAGGATGTAGAAGACAATAATTTAGAATCTCATCCTAATTTGATAAATAGATTAGGATTTTATTGATAATATGAAGATTGAAACAAGATTGGTAAGATAATTTTTCAAGGACAGAAGATTTTTGGCTTTCTCACAAACTGAGTGCTCAAGTGAGTTCTGTCTTTCAACTAGCTCGGAGGCCTCTATTTATAATATTACATTGGACACAATTACATCACTGCTTACATCATCGACCTAACAATTTTACTGTTTTTCCTTACATAAGGACACACCTATCTACTTTTATTTATTACAAGGAGAAACATGTCCTCTATGACCCTTACATTATAGGGACACCTATCCCTCCATTTTTTAGTCTTTACATGACCCCTACATTGTTCTGCCTTGTTGCATTAAAGTAGATTTATCAAATAGCTTCCACCTGTCCATCAAGTCTGTTGGCATGTAAGGCAGATTTATCAAGTAGCTTCCACCTGTCCATCAGTTCTGTTGGCATGTGGGGCAATTCCTGGCTATACATGCTTCTTGTAAGGTAACAAAGGTTCCATGGATTTGATGGGTGTCAAACTTGTTGATGTATTCTTTCAAGATTGTTGATTTTTCTTTTCCTCCATTAGTGAGGAGGGTCCATCCATTATACTTGCATATGCATTTGAATTTTTTATCATACAAATTTTTGGCAATGTTGTAGAGAACCTTAATTCTCAACATCCTTCGAGATCTAAACCATAACCTTGTAACATTTGGTACTGGCTTGGTAATTTTTCCAACTTCAATTTGAAAATTTCGAGGAACATACCTAATCGTGATAATATGCTCAGCAGAATAATATATCCTTCCATCAATTTCAGGACTGATCGAATAAAATTTTAAATATATGGGTCTTCCTTGGGAAAACTTTGAAATTTCTCCTTTTAGTAAATCATCAAAATTTTCAATTTCTTTCAAATCTTTCCCTTGGTAGATAAGATCCAAAAATCCATAATCTGCTGCCATTTTTGTCATAACGGGATCTCTTCCCTGAGTAACGATCAATCGTGGGTATACATGATCTCCAGATGAAATGTAATAACAATCACATTCTTGGAGTTCATATATAACTTTGACAGTAGTTTTATATTCGTCTTCTTTTGGTAAAAAAGGGGAATCATCTTCTTCCTCGGCACGAATTTTTGATTATCCTTGTATGTTCATCTTTGATTGTCACTTTTCGAGGATTGGCTTCATTTATGGTTACTTTCTTTGGACTTGGTTCATCTCTTTTAATCGTTGGTCCACCACTGCTTCCATAAGATGTACCTATTTTTATTTTTTATATAACATGTTTGGCATCACCATGTTTGGTAATGAATGATTCAAACTGAGATTTAATCTTAATTATATTATCACTCAATTCTTTGGTATAATTGTAATGAAATTTCGAGATTTCCATCAATTATTTGAAACTTTCCTGAAGAGTTTCTGCTAATTGCTCAATTCCAAGTTTTATATATTCAACTTCCTCTGCGAGGAAGTTCATTCGCTGTTTGGCGTCTATCAAAGATTTTTTGATATTATCTATCTGCAAATTCAATATTCCTGCTTAAAAAGTCTACAAGATAATTATTGACACCTTTAATGTGAACTATATCAAAATTATAAAATGCCAAATAGGCTTACCATCTATGGAGCCTTCTATATTGAGACTCTGGTGGTAACTAATTTTTTACTAAGCCCGTAACTTGAGAATTATCAGTTTTAACAATGAATTTTTTGGATAATAAAAATAATGAAAACTTTTTTATTCCTCTAATAATTGCTAACAATTCTTTCTCATGAGTAGTATAATTTATTTCTGCTTGATTAAACGTCTCACTAGAATATCTGCAATTTTCATTAAGATCCGTTTTTAATATTGCTGCCAAATATTTATCCGAGGCATCAGTATTAACAATTAGATTATTTTTTTCATCTGGTAATCTTAATTTTGGTAAATTTTTAAATTCTTCCTTAAGTGATTTAACAAATTCTGTGTGCTTGTTACTCCATCTTTTAGTATTTATTTTTCTAAGTAAAGTCTGAATTTTATGTCTCGTTTTTGAAAGATTTTCAATAAATCCTTCTGCATAATTTAAACATCCTAAAGATTTTTGTATTTGTTCTTTAGATTCTAATTTATCTGGAAAACTTTCTATCTTTTTAGATATATGAGTTTGTAATTTTATTCCTCTTTTATCTATTGATAATTCAAGAAAATCAATTTCTTGTTTTTCTATTATAGTTTTATTTTTTGAAAGAACAATTTCTTCTTTTTTGCATTCATTTATAAATTTTATCAAATAATTTCTATGTTCTTCTCTATTATTATAACATATCAATATATCATCAACATAGACAACCAAGAATTCATTAAATTTTATAAATATGTTATCCATTCTTCTTTGATATATTTGTGGTGCATTTTTTAAACCAAATGATACAACCATCCATTCATACTTACCTTGGGGTGTATTAAATGCGGTATATTGAATGCTATCTTCTTCCATTTTTACTTTCCAAAATCCTAATTTATTGTCGAATTTAGAATAATATTGCTTTCCTTTTGCAATATCTATTAATACTTCTTTATTTGGTAAAAAGTATCCATCAAATTTGGTATATTTGTTTAATTCTTTATAATTTATCACCATTCTAGCTTTTCCTCTTTTTTGTTCAGAATGTTTTATTACCATGAAGCTGGACTACTATGAGGTCAATTACTTGGTCTGATTATTTTTTGGTTAAGTAATTCTTTTATTTGATTTTTAAATTCTTGTGTATCTTGTATAGTATACATCATTGGTCTAACTCTTATAATAATATTTTCTGTTAATTCTATTTTAGCTTTTGGATGATGTGGTTTCCAAAATAATAATGGATTTTCTCCACAAATTTTTTCTAATTGTTCTATGATTTTTTTTCATGTTTATTTGTATATTTGTTTTCAAGACTTTTTTTTATACATTATTCTTTTATTTTTTATTTCATTTTGTGTAATTGGTTTTTTCTCCCATTTATTACCACGCTGTATTGGCTGAACTCTGTAAGGTCTAAATTCTCTTGGTATTTTTAGTAAATGTTCACAAGGTGTTTATTTCTCTTGTATTACTAGTTTCTCCTAATTGTTTTCTATTGGGTAAACTTGTTGATCTTCTAATTAATCTGTCATCTTCAAATGTTATGTTATTATTAGGGTATTCTTCTTCTCTCAACTCTATAATTTCTAGTTTATTTTTTGTTATAGTAAGTTCATAGTTTCTTTGGACCAAACTTATTTGTTTATCTGATTCTACAGCTTTACCAAAATCTTTACATTCTTTATGAATTTCAATATATGGTTTTTTAAAATAAATGTTTCCATAATTAGAATTAGTAAATGTGTATAATGCCCTATATTCTATAGTCGTAATTTTATTTCCTGATTCCATTATATCTTCTTTATGCAATTTGAAATGTAGTCCTAAAACTTCATTAAAACTTCTATCTTTCAATGATATATAATATTTTGGGTAACATGTAAATATTAATTTCTTATATGATAGATTTCCTTCCACCGTTCCTAAATGACTATCTTTTAAATTTATTATTCTTCCGTCGTGTAAACTTACAGTCAAAGGCGAATCTAATCCTTTTCTAAACAAGGATTTAAACATTATTTGGATACCTGCTAAATAAACATATTGGATATTTTCACTTTATTTTCTATTGATCTTTGTTAATAATTTTGTAACCGTATTTTTTGTTAAAATATTTAATTTGTGTGTTTCTTGAGTAGTTCTAACATCTATTGCCATTTCAATTTTATGATATTCATTTATTGCTACTCTTTCTCTTTTCCATATTCTGTCTAATATTTCCCATTTTCCTATTTTAAATCTAAAGATAACTTCTGTATTTTTCCGAACTTATTATTGTCAAAAGTTACTTTTAATCCATAACCTTCTATCCCTTCATATTCTTATTTATCTATGTTCTTATTATTTTCTATTTCTTCTATTTTTCTATTCTGATTCATTACTTTCTGAATCTGTTTCATTTATATAGACTTCTTGATCATAATATTCTTCAATGTCAAATATTTCACTTAGTTCACTTTCTATTTCTAGATATTCTTTTTGTTACAGCCAGGGCTTATATGTCCAATTTTTCCATAATTCCAACATTTGCATTGGCTTTTGTCTTTTTTTTTATAAGTTTTATTTTTCTATTTTTTATTTGGGTTATATTTTCTCTTAGATTTTATATATCTTTTCCTAAAGTTTCTGAACTTTTTAAATTTTCTATTTTTATATTTCCTTTTATTATTTTTTCTTCTTTCAAGATTACATCCCATTGAATAGGTTTTTCCATATCTTCACAGCATATTCTAGTTAATTTTTCTGATTTCTTTAATAATTGTCTTTACTGACATATATATGTTAATATTTCAAATAAGAATTTTATTCTTGATCCTAATATTCTAGGTGTTCCAGGGTTGTCTCTGATAAATTTTTCAAATTCTATTTAAAAGTATATTCCCCATGAACCTGGTAATTTGTTGTAGTACATATCTCTATATACTTCTTGATTTTCATTACTATAGAATTGGACATAATAATATTATTTGAATTCACAAGCGTATTATTTGATTTTACTCATATCACATATTGTTAAATTTATTAATCTTACTCTTACATTATCTTTTTCTCTAATTGTTTCTGTTTCAGCATTGCTTATCCAATTTTCTTCTAAAAATTCATCCGCAATATAATCTACTAACTTTCCTATACCTTTTCTATCTGATTTTATTAGTTCTGTTTGTACATTTCTTCTTATTAATGCTTTTGTAGCGACCAAGAATTTTCCACTCAATCTAATAATTATTTCAAAGTTTCGAAAATCGTGTCCTACGATCTCGCCCATTTTTAAGTTAACATCACGACGCGTTCTCTAGCCAAGTCGAGAAATGTAAAGTCTATTCGATTTTAATTAAATTCCGAATTTTCAAAATTTAATTATTTTTATTATTTATTTTAATTATTATTTTCAAAATCATTTTAAATTCCAAAGTTCATCGATATCATTTTATCAGTTTCATTCTTCCGACTCAGTTGATTTCGCGTGCGAAATCTTCCCCGAATTACGTGCATTGCTTGTCTAGGTCTTCACACCACCAACTCCCACCTATCACATCAATCACATACCATACCCTAGCCCTACTTCATCAACCCATCTCTCAACAACCCCCAATCCCTCATCAGACCCTCACTCTCAGCACAACTCCATTCTTTAGACAATCCCTCCAGCAACTCCAAGCTCATCTTCAGCACTGCACAACCTTCAACCGGCCAAGAACCACCACCTCAATCACCACTGCCACATTTCAGCAGCCATCATCACCGCCATGTTCAACACGCCACCACAGCCAGAATCACAAACCATCATCACCATCACCAGTCCACAGCCTTGGCCAACCACCTCCACTGCCATAGCCAAAACCATCAACACACATACCAAAACCGAACCACTGCCTAGCCACCACCTCCATCTCCAGCCACCAACCTCCCCAGTCACGGCCATCAATCACCAGTCCACTACCAAGCGACCACCACCGTAGCCAGTCCGCCACCTCCTTCATTATCATCATCATCATCACCATCACCACCGTACGAAACCACCCCAAGTCCGCCACAATACGACCGCACAAACCCATCACCATCATCGCTGCCCAATCAAAACCAACCCAAAAATCAAACCCAAAACCCCAAACACAACTTACCCAAGCTACTCACCTTCGACCGCCGCTGCTTCGACCGGAGATCTGCACTCCTAAATCGCGAATCAAGCCGCGACTTCGCGTCGGTTCTCGCACCAAATCTCTCAAAATGGATTCCGCTTCCTGCCCGCAGCTCGCCGCCCCTCTGCGCCGGCGTTTCGCCGGCAAATCACCGGCTGAACGGACCTGTTTGCGCGAAGCTCGCACCTCCGCCTCCTCTCTTTCTTCTCTGTAGACCGGTGGAATGGGGAATGAGAGAGAGAGAGATGAGTGAAATTGTTTTAATATTTTTACTTTCGAAAATTTCAGTTTAGTCCCTAAGTTTCCAAAATGTTTTATTTCAGCCCTCTCAGCTTTAAACCTCTTAAATTCAGTCCTTAAGTCTTTAAATGATTTTATTCAGCCCTCCATTTTTAAAATCGATTATTTCGATCCCCACAATTTAATATTCATTTTGAGCTTCGACCCAACTTTTGAAAATTTACATTTTAGTCCCTCAACTTTCAAAGTATTCATTTTAGTCCATCAACTTTCGAATTACTCATTTTAGTCCCTCAACTCTCAACTTATCAATTTTAGTCCCTCAACTTTCAAAGTATTCGTTTTAGTCCATCAACTTTCAAATTATCAATTTTAGTCCCTCATCTTTCAAAGTATTCATTTTAGTCACTCAACTTTCAAATCATCAATTTCAATCCCCAAATTGTAATTTTTCATTTTTAAACTATAAATTTCTAAAGACTAATTTAACTTATTTTCTAATTGGCTAGACGAAGCGTACGAAGAATTAAAGAATTGAAGTCGTTTCCCGCTCAACTTTGCACTCGTCAAGTTTAAGGTAGACTCGTCCCTATTAATTGATTTAAATTATGATTGCATGTGAATGTGTATGTTATGTGACTTATGTGAAAGTCAATTTTATGAAAAGAGACGAAAATATATTTCTTCGGAAATAATTATGTTGTTATGCTTGTCATAACTTACTTGCTTTATGCATGAGAAAGAAAGAAGAAAATATCTTGCAAGATAAATGATGATGTTATGCATAACATACGTGCCTTATGTGCACGAGACGAGACTACCCACACCCTATGATTTTTCAAAAGAAGCCCCGTGCTTTAATGCACAAGAAGAGACTACCCACACCCTATGTTTCTAAAGAGCCTGCATTTATGTGTTCAATTATATTGTAGATTAATTAATGGGCGATGAGTCTACTGAGTATTTCTATGAAATGCTCATGTCTATTTTAACAACGTTTGCAGATTTCGGAGAGGGTGGCAAGTGATGGATGATTGTGGCAATAGACGTTAAATGGTTGAAAACCTTATTTTAATGATTTTCGTATTTCCAAACATTGGATAATTTTGAGAATTTCAGTTATTTGAGAAATTATGACATTGTCAATTCCTTTACAATATTAATGGCTCGATTTATTATTTCGAATTGTTTCATAAATGTTTTCAATTTTATCGACCATTACAATTTATTTAATGTCGCCAAAAATGAATTTCAGTTATTTCTTCCGCAAAAATATTATTTGAAAATTTATATCAGACGATGACGTGGTGAACCGTATATTTAGAACTCGGGGCGCTACAGCTTTCGTATCACTACTTATTCATTCTCACCAATTCCTAACACGTCCTTCAAAAGATGACGTTGAAAAGTCTATCATTCTTTCAGTATTTTCCCACGTGTCATCTTTGTTGTATAAAAAGAATAGTATCATCGAATCTGCTCAAGTTAATAAGGCTTTTTTAGTATCTATTTTACAATCCAAATCTAATTTTGTTCTTCCATGATTAATAGGTTTATCGTAATTATTATTTGGTTCAAATATATCTTTATATTTATTCTCTTTAGGTGGTCGTCTATCTCTGATTCTATCATAATATTTTCGGTGTGGTTTACTACATAAGGGTGCATAACTTTCATCCGAATTTGGTAATTCTTGTTTGGAAATTCCTATTGGAGCTGGGTTAGGCGCTCCTCCAGTATTCATTAAAACTTGATATTCATTAAAATTTTCTAGGCTTAATTGATCAAAATTTTCTATAAGCAAATCTAATTCTTCATTCATTTTTATCTTGTTCTTCTTCAGCTTTTAGTTTTCCTAAAAATTTTTCTATGAATTTTTGTAATTATAACTCTTCTTCTAGTATTTTTGGTAATATATTTTTTCTAAATTCATCATCCATACTTCCTGCTTCTATTATAATTTTTTCTTATTCAAAGTGTTTCTTTCCTATTCTAAGTATTTCTTTTTCTATGATTTTTTTTTTCTTTCTATTTTCTTATCTTTGCTTTTATTATTATCTTTGAATTCTCTAATCTCTAATTTTAGTATATTTATATCATTTCTTACTTCTTTTAATTCATTTTTTACTTCTTGAATATCACTTATTAATGATTTTATTAATATTTTTAGATTTTCAATATATTCACTTATTGACATTTTATAATCTTGGTTTAATAGTTTGAGCTTTTTATACCTTAAATAGTCTGTCATACATATCATCTATTTTTATTTCTAATTTTTTTATTCTTTCTTCTATTGATATGACTCTTTCATTCTTCCTTATTTTCTCATTTAGCTTATCTATTTTTTCTATAATTATTTTAATTTTATATTAGTTAATTAATTTTCCTGATTTTCTTTGGAATTCTTTTAAAATTTCTTCATCTATATTTTTAATTTCTCATATCATATCTTTTAATTCTTTAAATTGTATTGTTAGTTTATTTTGAATATTCTGTAATTTTTCTTTAATATTCATATCTTGTATATTTAACTGTTGTAATTCTTCAATAGCTAATTTATCTTGTAAATTTATATTTTTATATGTTTGCCATAAAAAGACATTTATTCAATTTAATTGCATATTGAAAAATCAATCTAATTATTCCCATGAGCTTAATGGTTGAAACATAGTTGTATTAGCTTTTTTTATTTGGTAAGATTCAATTGGAAGTCTTATATTTTCTATTATTTGTTTTTCAAATTTTATTTTTGGAAATTCTGTCATTAATTTCTTCCTTTGATATGTTCGATTTCTAGAATAAGTTCCGTTTCATATTTTGCTTCTTTATAATTCGTTATTTGATATTCATAATATTGTTCTATTGATCCAATCATTAATTTTCTATGAAATATTCTATAATATTTTAGATAGTCTTCCAATGTTTTTGTTTCATCATATTTTTGTTTTCTAATTTTTTCTTTATCTTCTATAATCATTTGTATTTTCGGTAATTGCTTCAAAATTCTATGAAAATAATATTTCTTTTTCTCTAATAATTTTAATCTTAATTTTTCTTGCCGTTTTATATTTCTTTCTTCTCTTATTTGATTCATTAAATTCATTCTTTGTTCTATTATTAAATCTAATTTTTCATTTGTTTCTATATCTAGATATCTAATTAATTGAGGATTTGCTCTATGATAATCAATTTCTATAATCTTTATATAATTTTTCTAGTATATCTTTGTGAATTAAATCTAATATTTCATTTATGATAAAATCTTTCTTTATTATATCGAAATTTATTAGATCATAAATATCTCTTCTTATCTCTTTGTCTAAATCTTTTAGAGTTCTCAATATTTCTATTTTATAATTATTGGGTAGTACTAATGTATGCATAATTATAAATCTTGATGTATATATTATATATGTATTTTTATTTTTTGTCATATAATATTTATCTTTTAGATCCGCCATATGACTCTGATATCAATTCGGAATGCTACTATGAGTGAATAAAAATCATAAAAATCTATTAAAATAAAATTATCTAACGACTTAAATAAAATTTTTCTAAACTTTAATGACTTGTATTGTATATCCTATGTATGAAGGTGTTTTAGTAAGTTTAAAGAGTCAAAGTTTATTTTCACAATATTATTATGATTTCAAAATCTACTTTTTTAATATATTATAGTTGATGGATATATTTATGGTTATTTACCTTTATTTTTTTCTTTTTTCTGTGCAATTGATATATTTACTCCCAAAAATAATTTTCAGCAATAGATCGATTATTCATCTTTTTGTTTAAACAATTCTTCAAAATAATTTCAAGTATGATATTTTCAACAATCAGTCGTTCATTATCTCGGTCTTTGCGTTCAAGAGTAAGAAGCTTCCTCATTTCTCTGTTAATATATGTATCGAAGAATTTGCTATTGTTTAAGCTGTTTTTTGTTTTTCATGTTTTTGGTTTGTGGATTGTGCAGAATGTGATAAATGGATTTAATAGCGGAAAGGCCTTGTTAAGGAATCAGGAAATTTTTGGAGCTCCATGTGTAAATAACTTTAAGAAAATGGATATATTTGATGGAAAGTTAGGGTTTTTGAGGGGTTATTCTGCTGCAGTGGGATCCAATAAAGGGTCATTTTCTAATAATCATTTACCAGACTTGAATTATATTTTTGCAAAAGCCAGACTCCGTAGATATTTCTCGAGTGAAGCTCCCAAGAAGAAGAGTGAGGATCTCTCGTTTTTGTTTCTTACATCTTTTCCCCTAGAAAATTTGGATGCCAAAGGTTGAACCCTTTTTTATACGTTGATGCATTTTTATTGTCAGATTACGAGAACTTCTACCCCAAAGAGAAGAAGGAAATTCCGAATCAAAAGGATCAGAAATCTGAGTCCAAAGGTTGGTGATTGCCTTCCCTCTCATCTCGTACTTAATTCACTTGGAAATAAGCAAAATAAATTCTACTAGAATTAAATAATTTGTGCACAGGGTAAGCTTTTTTGGAGAAACATTATTGTTATGCTGAGATCGCTCGTAAACAGCTTCTTAAGGTCGGTGGAAGACATGTTCCAACCATGTTCCTGTACAACCTTTAGACTTTAGTTTATTCTCAATCGGTATCACATCTCTTGTTGATTTATTTTGTCATTTCTTATCTTTTCTATTCTAGTATGACTTCACATCCATCTTAATATTCCTATCTTCACTTTTCAGTGCATTAAACTAATGCACATTTTGTCCTCTAAGATCCCAACAAGAAGTAATGTAAAGTATAAACAAGTAAAACTAATGTCTTATAGAACTGACTTTTAACTAGATTTAGATCTTCCTGTCATATAGAATTTCAGTGACATGTCTCCATCTAAAGAACTATGACTTAGGACATCATGACCCCTAAGAGGGACTTCAACTGTTCAACACTATCCTAACATTTTATGTACTCCCTGTTAGTTATGCTCGAACTAAAACCTTTATATTGTAAAGTATTTGTCTAAAGTTTTAACAAACTATTTTATCCTATTGTAGTCTCATGTAGTAAACTATACTAAGCAATTAAATGTACCAATAAATTTAATGTGTAGTCAGTGTTTAAAAATGCAGAATTGGATGCTGAGTTTACAGAATCAGATATTGAGGCGTTTTTCTTTCATGATGCGAGTCAAAAGAAGGATTTTGAGGCATAAGCCTCACCATAAATAAATAAAAATGCAAAATAAGCTTATAATACAACATAATCAATCTTTAAAATTCATAATTGAACGATATAAAGTGTGGCTAGGGTAATGGCCTATTCTCACAGCTGGTTTATGAGAAACGAACCTTTTAGTGTATTAATGAAAAATAAGTTATCCTCAAGATAGCATATTAGAATTTTTATGTTTTGTGGGCCACAAGCCTTGATGCGGTATTGTGAGGCGTATCGCCTTACAATCAGCATTTTGAGGCATTATTTACACGTCTCACTTTTTTTTTAAAAAACCATGTCTGCAATATGCCCCATATATTATTAGACCCCTTTGGTGGGGATTCACATCAGATTTTTAGTAAATTTTGATAGAAATTGATGAAATATGTGGTTGAAAAGCTGTGGATCCCATAAAAAATGTGGTTGATATTAATTGTTAACTTTGACTTGGATTAAAATCTAGTTAGATAAGAAATATAAAACTTAAGCAGATCCTTGATGCTGCCTTGATACGAGCTTGCACTATGACCCTCATCATTGGTCCATTTTACGCTTGTGACTACTCCATTGTTCTCCTGCTTTCTCTATTTTTCTCCATCATTCTCCCGAGGAGACATGACTTTTATAGTAGATTTCACTGGCATAATTTCACATTAATTCTCCTATGCCAGTTCAATAAAAATATTTGAACTAGTTAGTACCTACTATGGTGGTTAATTCATCAAATCTCAAGTAACTAATGTTGAAGAAATTCACCGAGTAAATCTTGTTCAAGCCTTTCCCAATTATTACACATGTTGGTGCAACCGTTGATCAATAATTGATAACCGTGTCTTGTTAGAAAGTGGGTGTGATTTACGATTTGCATTAACTAGAAAATGTTGTTATATGTTGACTCATGAACGTTTTGTGTCTTACATTTTGTCTGTCTACAGTTTCACTCATAAAAATGTTATTAAGCCCCTGTTTGAGAGAGATTAAAATTAGATTTTTAGCAGATTTTGATAAAAGTTGATGAAATGTGTGGTTGAAAAGCTGTGGGACCCATAAAATACGTTGTTAAAATTAATTGTTGACTTTGAGAAAAATCTAAATTAAAATTTCTTTCAAACAGTGGCTAAGGTTTAGGCTTGATTTACCATTATACTATGTTGGAGATTAAAAACCTAACTGTTGTTATTCAAGTAGATGACTTCAAAGTTCTTGAAAGACATTGTGTATGCTTAATTTTACATATTTTCTCCTAATTTTATTTTTTAAATGCAGAGGAAGCAAATTCAAATGATCGTAGCAATTTTCCGGAAACTTTTATGAAGAATTTGCTAAGCACTATTGCACATTTCCTGGTCATTGGGTTTATCTGGTCTGCAATGCCATCGACTGCCCATGAAGAGAAACAGGTAAACTGTGTACCTTCATGCAAGTTTCTAAACAAGCTTTAGTTAATTTATTTGAAATTCTTGGCGGACTTCCTAAGTTTTGTGATTTCATATCATTTGTTGTTTGTTAAAGGAAAATTTGGCTTAAGATGAGTGCAGCTGAAGTGAGTATGTTAAGATGGATGTATGGTTATACTCTAATAAAAATATAAGAAATGATATTTACGTTAACAAGCAGAGGTGTTATAGATTGAGGATAAATATAGTGAAGGACAAACATAGGTTGTTGGGACATGTCTTGTGCAAAATTGAAGCTCTCCTAAGGTCAAAGCTATCTCATTAGATGTTAAAAGAGGAAGATGTGAAGCAAAATTAATATGGCTTGTGATTGTTGAGGATCTATTTATTTTGGATCGTCCATCATATGTAAAAGTAAAATAATGAAGCATCAGAAAATGATTCATGTAGGCAACTCCAAATTTATTGTGAAAAATGATTCATGTAGGCAACTCTAATGACCATTTAGTTTTTTGTTGTTCAAGTCCTGTCACTTCTAAATGAAAATCTCATCTGCTTGAGATGGGTCAAATGATTTGTTTTCCCCTTTAGGCTTGTCTACTGTCACGCTGTTGAATATTGTCCTGTCATCTGGTTTGTATTTGCCTCATCCATGGCAACTTCTTCACGCTATCTTATTGATATTAGCTTGTGATGATTGAACTGTTTCTCAATCAAAACTAAGCTCAAAGCACAACAAATAAGTTATCATCTACCAAGCTGAAATCCTCATTAACGACATAAGAATGAGGAGGGAAAGGACATAATTTGCGGAGGAAGAATACAAATGAAAATGACAATTTTCCTTCCCTTTTCTCCCACTATGTTCAGTCCCTTTTTGATGAGGATAGATAACAGAAATTGCAAGTGAAGTTGTGTGTGATAAAAGTGATGAAGAAAGTGTTTCATCCTATTACAGCTAAAAGAAACGTGAACTTGCAGTTAATTTGAAACAATGCCGTTTCCTTCACTTATAACAACCATTCATTTTGGAAGTTCCATATCCATGTTCCATACCAATGTGCATTTTTTTTTTTAATTTGTAACTAATATTGTTTAATTTATTTTATATCTCAGCTGTCTTTAGTTTAATGCATTGACTTTTGTAATATTGTCTTCTTAACTTTATTTGTCCTTTTATGGTAATGGGTAAATATCATCGCTGCAGATTAGTTTTCAAGAGTTCAAGAACAAGTTTCTTGAACCAGGTTTAGTAGATCATATAGTGGTTTCTAATAAATCAGTTGCCAAAGTATATGTAAGAAGTTCACCACGGAGCCAAAGTAGCCATGATGCTGCCGAAGTCTCAGAGATTGAAGGGCCAAATAATGATACCACTTCCAGAGAGAACACAAGCCAGTATAAGTATTATTTTAATATTGGAAGTGTTGATTCTTTTGAAGAAAAATTGGAGGAAGCCCAGGAAGCATTGGGGATAGATCACCATGATTATGTTCCTGTTACCTATGTTTCTGAAATGGTTTGGTTCCAAGAATTGATGAGATTTGCCCCTACAATATTGTTGTTGGGATCACTTTTCTACATGGGACGGAGAATGCAAGGTGGACTAGGTGTTGGAGGTACTGGTGGAAAGGGTGGGCGTGGTATATTTAACATTGGAAAAGCACATGTTACAAAGGTGGATAAGAATTCGAAAAACAAGGTTAGTCTTTCACATTGATCCCACTGATTTTCTTTAGAATTGCTTAATACTTGTCCGTAGACCTCCAGACCTGCTGTGTTAGAATAAATATCTTAGATTTTTTTACTTGGCCTTCTCTTTTATCTAGGTCTATTTCAAGGATGTTGCTGGCTGTGATGAAGCAAAGCAGGAAATAATGGAGTTCGTTCACTTTTTAAAGAATCCTAAGAAATATGAGGAGCTTGGAGCAAAAATTCCAAAAGGTGCTCTTTTGGTGGGCCCTCCAGGGACGGGTAAAACTCTTCTGGCAAAAGCAACAGCTGGTGAATCTGGTGTTCCTTTTCTGTCTATATCTGGTTCCGATTTCATGGAGATGTTCGTTGGCGTTGGGCCTTCAAGAGTTAGAAACTTGTTTCAGGAGGCTAGGCAGTGTTCACCAAGCATCATATTTATTGATGAGATCGACGCAATTGGTCGAGCTAGGGGACGTGGGGGTTTCTCTGGTTCTAATGATGAGCGGGAAAGTACACTTAACCAGTTGCTTGTAGAAATGGATGGATTTGGAACCACATCGGGAGTTGTTGTTCTTGCCGGCACAAATAGACCTGATATTTTAGACAAAGCCTTGTTGAGACCTGGTCGATTTGACCGTCAGATAAGCATAGATAAACCTGATATCAAAGGGCGTGATCAGATATTTCAGGTCTATTTGAAGAAGATCAAACTTGATCATGAACCATCATATTATTCTCAGAGACTTGCGGCCCTCACTCCTGGATTTGCTGGGGCAGATATTGCAAATGTTTGTAATGAAGCTGCTTTAATTGCTGCTAGGGGCGAGGAAACACAGGTAAAAATGGAACACTTTGATGCAGCTATAGACAGAATCATTGGTGGTCTCGAGAAAAAAAACAAGGTACTTAATTCCTAAATTGCCTTTTAGGGGCACTGGAATGATTAGTTAAAAAATTATTGCAAGTAGTTTATTGAATTATCGCAGAAAATGTTTTCTTTGATGAATTTTTAATGTATATTTAATTCTGTAAATTTCCATGTTTTCACTTGCTAGCCTAAATCATTAGAGGACTGAATAACAGTCTAAATGAAGAGTTTCTGATTGCTGTTTCACACCATTATTTAGAAGTCTTGCAACTAATAAGTAGATAAATGGTCACGTCAGTGAGCTCCATTAGGCCCATTACACAATGTGATTTGCACGGAGCCTCAATTCTGGTGATATTGTTCTGTAAAAAAGAATTTGCTGATTACAAGTGGAAAGTTCCAACCTTCATTGAAGTCTTCTAAATTAGATGACATGGGTAGTTTTAGAGTAGAAACTAAAGTGAGGCCATTCTAAATATAAAACAGCTAGGCTCATCCATTCTCTCTCCAACTTAGTCCTTAAAAAAAATTTGTCAAGAATATCCACAAATGCACGACTTATATGCGAATTTGAAAATCCTACAAACTGTTCCTGAACTTTTCTTTTCTCGCTTCTTCTCTCTCTTCCTTTTAAAAGGGGGTTGTTTTCCTTATTTTAGTTGCAATATGTATCTGTGTGTCAGGGGGGATATGGTGCCCATCGTGGGCACCATAATCCTTACCCACTTTACATTTGGGATTGACATATTGCAGGAAAAAATTATTTCTGCCACATGGCAGACTCACATACAAAGTGGGTAAAGATTATGGTGCCCATTGTGAGAACCATATTCTTACTATCTGTGCACATGTACATATGGAAACATCTAGAAGTTTCTCCCTATGCAAGTAACTAGATTATACTCTGGATTTGAAATATCCCAAGTCTTCTTGCATCGATCCATCTTGTAGTTCAAATTACTATGACTCCCTATTTTCCTGAACAGGTAATAAGCAAACTTGAACGCAGAACTGTTGCCTACCATGAATCAGGTCATGCTGTTGCTGGATGGTTTCTAGAGTACGCAGAACCCTTGTTGAAGGTGACCATTGTTCCTCGTGGCACTGCAGCACTTGGTTTTGCGCAATATGTCCCTAACGAGAACCTTCTCATGACTAAAGAGCAGCTTTTGGATATGACATGCATGACCCTTGGTGGACGTGCTGCCGAACAGGTCACTACATATTTTTCTTGATTTTGTCAATAGTTTTTAGCCCCTGTTTGGTATGGATAAAAATCAGATCTTTAACAGATTTTGATAAAAATTGATGAAGTGTGTGGTTGAGAAGTTGTAGGTTCTATAAAAGATGTGGTTAAGATTAAATGTTGAATTTGACTTGAATTAAAATTGAAATTTTTGGTGGTACCAATTAGGGGCTTAATAAGAAAACGGTAGAGATAATTATCATATATTTCTTTTGCCTCAAAATATTTTCATGATTTCTACTTTGCACTTTCTTCCCTATACCAAACTAATAGCCCGAGGAAACTTGCCTAATTTTGATTCTTATGTGTGATAAATATGTTTAAACGTTGAAACGAATTGATCTTGATAGAACTAGAAGTAAAGATCTTTTTTATGATAATTATGACCAATTCACTTATGGGATAGACTTTTTCTTCGATATTCAGGTTTTATTGGGGAAGATTTCAACTGGAGCCCAGAACGACTTGGAGAAAGTGACAAAAATGACATACGCTCAAGTAGCAGTGTACGGTTTCAGTGAGAAGGTAGGTCTGCTCTCGTATCCTCAGCGGGAGGATGGGCTTGAAATGATCAAACCTTACAGCAGCAAGACAGCGAATCTTATTGACACTGAAGTACGCGAATGGGTTACCAAGGCGTATAAACGCACAGTGGAATTGATAGAAGAACGCAAAGAGCAAGTGGCTCAGATTGCTGAATTGCTGCTGGATAAGGAAACTCTCCACCAAGAAGACTTGGTCCAGGTACTGGGTGAACGGCCTTTCAAATCAAATGAGATGACGAATTATGACAGATATAAGAAAGGATTTCAAGAGGAAGTTGAAACAAGTGCAGATACTGTGGAGGAGACGACAACAGAAGATGATGGATCTTCACCTCTGGTGCCGGAGGTAGTTCCCACATAATATACTGGATGGCTTATTTCTGTTTTAAATGGAAAAATTGACTTCTTTTCCTCCATCTGAGCTGTATAATCGGGTATTGATGGTTAACTGAAATTTTTCTCCAAAAGATAGATGTAGGAGGGCAAATGTAAAGAAGTGCTATACTCCTGAAATCTGCTAGGATTGTTCTTGACTAATGTTTCCAGTAGGCGCCATTATGTAACTGCAGATCAGATGACATTGAGACATTGCAAATTATGTCATTATTATACGATATTGCTGTTACAGTGTGCAAGATTGATTGATACAATTCTTGGTTTTATCTATGCAGTCACTTTATTTTGGTTGACAAACTGTCGTGTTGATTTCATTTACTAGATCGGCTAAGGTGATCGGTTTCACTCCTTGAACAAAAAACTTTACCAAACCGAGGTTAATTAATAGAATTTGACTTCACTATCAAAATTATTAGACATTAAAGACGAGGAATATCTTTGCACAACCGTTTGGTAAATTTATTTAAATCACTTTTGAACTGCACATTTCTTCAATTTAGTTTTCAATCATATATTATAACTCGAAAACATTAGGGGTGTGTTTGATAGCCAAAGGTGGAAAAGAAATCAAATTTCATGTTAGTTGGAAAACAATAAATCACCTCCCCCTGAAGAATTAATTTTTGATGAAATTTGCCAATTTTGAGCTTTGAGTTATTGTACCTTAGAATTTGAATTTCATTTCCAACTTCGTATCAAATGGAAAAAGTAGGAAAATAATTTTTTGAATATAACATTTTCATAGAATTTGGGTGTTATCATAGACACCCTGCATTTTTTTTTTAAAAATAAAGAAACTTTTGTCAAAAAAAACTTCGAGGATTCTCCTTTATTATAAGGAAATTTTCCTCGAAATATGAATTAGGTATGATTTTTACAATTTTCATTGTAATTTGTAAACATCGTTAAGCGTATTATAGCGTAATTTTTTTCTTAATTACGATTTTAGATTATAAAAGGATGTGATCTGCTTTTACACGTGAAAGTTAGGTTTTCTGAAAGTAACAAAGTGCATTATTATAGAAATGAGTTCATAGGCTCTCTTTGTTAAAAGTTTTTTTTTGTTTAAAAACATATATATTTTTATATTTTCAAGGTAAAATATGTTGTTAAAAAGTGAAGAAAGAAAATATGTGTAGTTAAAAAGTAGTTTGGAGAATAATATTATTTAAAAATATGTTTTTAATAGGTTTGCCAAATAGAGGCTAAAGCAGGTCCTTTTTGTTAATTATTTACTCCGGGCATGTGAATACTGAATGGTAGTCTCTCTGCGACTTCGTTCCATAAAAATAGACTTATTTATATTTTCACACAAATTAAGAAAACATAATTAATATATGTTGGAACCATAGTAATGAGTAGTTCATATTTGTTGATAATAATGAATATTAAATAAGGGTCTATTAGAAAATTAATACATTAATATACTCTCAATAATGAAAATGACCGACAAATAAAAAAGAAGATAACACTGTTTAGTTTATAAATTAATTTATTTATAATTTTAAGAAAAAAGTAGGGATTAAAAATTGGAAAGAGAAAATGTATGTAGTTAAAAAATAATTTAAAAAATTATGTAATTTATAAATTAATTTATAAACTAAAAATATGTTTTTATCAAACGGTGGAGCAGGAAAATAATAAGACAGGTCGTAGTAAATAAGGGTTGTCACGGGCGCATGAGTTGACTCAATCTTACGCGGCAAATCTTGTTGAAAATCTAGAAGGTGTCATTGTCATTATTGTGATAGCGATCCAACTAGAATGGTTATTTTATTTATATATATTAAAAATGATTACAGGATAATGATTTCGCTATCGCATAAATCTATCTAATATAATAGGAGGAGTGATTGACATGTTTTCCCGCTCAAAGTCTATCCCAAAATCCCGCCCAAGGAAACCTAAAAAAATGTGTTGTATTTTTTGGGTCCCACTACATGGATTCTCGTCCCGCCCATGATTTCAAATTTTCTGATAAAGTAAACTCAGTTCAAATTTTCTGATCAAACAGCTTTATTCAAAATTCAAAATTTAAAAAAAAAATGGAAAATAAACACAAATACTTAATATCAGTGCTATGGATGGCAATGGGGCGGGTTCGGGATGCCCCGCCCCGGACCCGAAAACACCCAGCCCCGCGCCCCGCGAAGTCGCGGGTCGGGGCGGGTCTCGGCGGGGAGACCTCCCTCCCCGCTAAGGACCCGAATTTATTTTTTTATTTTTAAATAAATAAATTGATAATGAAATTTTACGTGAAAAATTTAGGCGTTGAACTAGTTAGAATTTTTAAGTTTGAACTTTAAAAATAATATGTATATACTTGAAGAAAAAAATCAATAAACAATATAATGGTATAGTTGTTGTATATTCTCATATCCCTAAATTCCACCAATTTTCAATTCTTCTGGACTTCATCAAATTTATTTTAGTTTCTCATTTCATTATTTTAAAAAAAAATAAAAATTACCAGGTCATGGGACGGGGCGGGTCATTTCGGGTCCTTCGGATTTTTTTCCCATCCCTAATCAGTGCATATTTACATATCACTACATCTTCCAATCTTCCTTACTGTCCCTATCTTCTCTGATGTGTTTTGATCGCTTGTGGTCCGACTTCTTCTGTTGATACTCAGCCAGTTTTCCCTCCGTTTCAGCCCATCGAGCTGTCCTGGTACGATGCTCGTTTCACCATTTCCTTCTCTGTTGTGGAGACATTGACCTCCCTTTCCGCGTTCCTCTTCAGGTGGTGATGATGATCTTCGGTGGCGCCGACGACGGTTAGTCTAGTGGGGGCAGTTGGTGCTGTTGTCTTGTGAAGGTTTCTCCACTAACAGACTCGCATCTATTGTCGCCAATTGCAGGTGGAAAAAAAATATGATATGCCATTAATATGATTATCTATTGCAATTGGTGAAGAAAGTTTTATTATTTATTGAGTTAAATCTTGAAGGAAAGGAATCCTATTTCACACTTGGATTTTAGTTCCAATGTCAAACTAATATAATTTCGAAATCATTCATAACATTTCAAGTACCCACAATCGGAGAAAAAGAATTTATTCAATTAATTTCTACCATCTTTTATAAATTGGAAATTTCTACCATCTTTTTTAACCTGTTGTCCATTAATCAGTGCTTGAAGTTGTTTGAATGCAATTCAGTGATTTCCATTCGATGGCATATGAGTAAGGATTTTGACATTTTGTTATACATGCTATAGTGACACAAATTATGCGTAAAGAACCTAAAGCAATAATTATATGCGTCTGAAGTTCTTTGGTTTTACAAATTTAGGATTTGTAAAGATTAAAAGTACCTTTTTGTTTGGTTTGATTTTTAAAATTTCAATGTTTTTTGCTGCTGCAGGGAACTCAGTACATTTCCATAGACTTTTGGACATTCTTTTGTATAACCTGCAGAAGTTAGATTTCCAGTATTTTGGTGGATGATCGACGGCCACAACCGAACCAGAAATTAAAAATCAACTAAATTACAGGTTGCTGCTATACATTGTAAAGTTTCTTATCATTGATCGATAATTTTTAGTTTTTTCCCCCCCTTGTGTGGTAGAGTTGATTTGAAGACTGGGATCCGAGAAACAGATGTTTCAGAAATCCGATTCCACGCCGATTAATTAGGTGGAGCTTCGATGGCTATGGAAGGTACTTGATACAGATTTTAGTACTCACACTTGCACATTCTTTTTTTGCAAGTACTTCAATGGCTACCTACTTATTCGCAGGCTTGGACACAGAATAGAAGGATGAATGTGCTCCTTGCCATGTTGGCGTTTTCACAAGAAATAATATTCTGCCTCCCGAAGCAGTAGTTTCTGCTTTCGCCAACACCGCATGTACAGCTGGTATGATCTTGAGCTTGCTATTTGTTTGCTTCTTTTAACCAAGATACATTTGTAGAGTAGGAAATAGGCAAGAAGGGGCTGAAACGGTAGGTAAGTATAATAGATGTGACTTATGTTTTGCTAAATAGTAAACATTGACAGTTAGTATCCATTTACACTATCTGTTTCTCAGGAATGAAATGATACGGAGTGTGTGTAATTTGATACTTCTTTGTTCTTGAATCATAAGGTTTTTCTTCTAAGTAGGGGCTTAATAGGGGAGGGATTTTATTTTAAGCCATGATCAGGGAGGGGCTTAATAGTGTAAGAAATTTATTTTAAGTCATGGATTTGGTTGGCAAAATCTGATATCTAAAATTCAGATTAAAATATGTGGTTTAATAGTAGTTTGAAAAAAATGAGTTTACTTAAAAAGTGATTTATGAAAATGTGTTATTTATAAATATGTTTATAAACACTTACGGGGCTTAATCATATAAATGCTTAAGCTCATCCTCATAAATTTATCCATACGCTTTACTATTTTGCCTTTTTTTATCAGCTTTTGTTATCTTATGGCCTTTTAACTTTTGATATTTGACTTCTAAGTGTCATTTAGAAATAATTTCAATATTGAACATCGTTTTCATTTCGTTTATTTATTTGAATAATATATGTTGAAGGCCCTAAAAAGAAAGCCAAATGAAGAAGCTCAACAGATTCAGGGAAGAGTCGCCAAACAGGTTCAACCATTATGCGTGAACCAATGTTTTAAAAACCAGCCCGGACATCGACCCGGAAAAAGGAAAGGGTCAAGGGTCAAAGGGTCGAACCGGGGTCGACCCGGTGATTTAAAAAAAATTATCCTAAAAATAAAAAAATAACAATTTCTGTATGAATTCAAAATCATAAAACACAGATAATTTATTAATTAACATAACAATTACCAGTTGCAGTGTTGCACTTGCTGGAAGATTGAAGAAGTGGAGAAAGACCACCGATCGAACTTTGGGAAGTAAGAAGTTGAGAGAGTTAAAGACACTTAAAGTAAAAGTCTTAGATGTCTAAAGAAATCGATTTTTAGCTTTTTTTTTATGTGTAAAAAAAAAAAAAAAAACGACCCGGAAAACCCAGGTACGGGTCACCGGGTTTACTAAAACCCGGCCGGGTCACCGGGTTTTAAACATTTCGCGACCCGGTTTTTGGACCGGGTCACGGGTTTTCCGGTCGACCTGGTCGGGCCGGGCCGGGTCTAACAACATTGGCGTGAACACAATTGGAGAATGATTTTTTTCCGCTATTCTATAAACTGTAGTGCTTGTGTGAATGACTTTTTTGGAGTGAATCTGCAGAAAAAGTTTAAAGATTTAGTCTTTCGGAAATTCTCTCTCATTCGAACTGGACTTGCTAAATAAAGATAGAACTTTGGACAAAATGAAAAATGACACTGGAAAAATTTACTATGAATTTTGATAATGGAAATGTGTTTTGAAGAATTACAGGATTATGGAACTACTACTCTTGCATGTACCAGGATTTTTTTTTTTTTTTTTTTTTTTTTTTTTTAATCTTTGAAGTGAATTCTATTAGAAACAATGTTTGGTCAAACAATCCACAAACATCAAGCAAGAGAAATTAGTTTGAATGGATCAGAATTGGTGTGGTGCATCACCATGTTGATATTGGGAAGTATGCTACTTTTTAAAATAAAAGCTGCATTTTTTTTTCTTGAAAGATGAAAACAAACAAGATTATTTTCTTCAGCTAACCACCATTAAGTTTTTTACATATATTTACTCCATAAGGTTTATACTGAGGTAATGTGGGATATTTGAAATTGAATTTGATGTGGATGCATGACTGGAAATGCTATTTATTTTCTATACAGTACGTTGTGAGATGAGGGAGAAATTTGCTCAAACTATTGCCTAGTGCACTCAAGGATATCAAGCAGATTTGAATGATTGGCTGGGGTTCACAAGTATATTTATTAGTTGATTGTCTTCAATTTTTTTATTCAATTTATCTCTTATACTGACACGTCTTTTATCACTCATAGATTTATCTTATACATTATTTGGTGAATTTTGTTGTCGTTAGCAAATGAAAAGCAATGTCTCTGCTTAAATTGTGAAACTTCTTAATTAGAGTAAACACTCCTGTAGTGGTTGTTTGTTTTTGTGCTAATGTTGTGCTTTTTAACAATACTTTCCGTTATCTCCATACATTTATTTTAGGTCATTAGTAAAGTTTCGAAGGAATGAAATGCATATTATATCTTATGTGACTCTCTGCTCACAAACCAACAATCTTTTGTGTTGTTCAAAAAAGACCTGGGAAATGATATTCTTAGGTGGAATGAGGGTGAAATTATGTTAAGTCAATGTATTGTGAAAACTCTCATGCCACTATACAGGTCTAATTTCTTAACCAAAACCAATTGCTGTAATATCAAAATTTTAATTTTAGGATTCATGTATATGTCCTGCGAGAAAGTTATTTGCTCTTGTAAATGTGATAGTTCTTCTTCACTTTATATTCTATAAGAAAATCCATATTAGTTAGTCATTCATCTATGATAATGACCAATTTTTTTAATCTCAGTCAATCTTTGCAACTCTGGACGAGAAACTGGAGTAGTTGTTCGCAGGAGGGCTTATAAATTTGAAATATCAATCCTTTAGAACGCAGCTCCAAAAAATAATCTAAAGATATGTTTGGTAGGCAGTGCCAGTTAGCGAAATGTAGTTGATAGGATTTTTATTTCTTATTTACATTAATATTATCCGGTACATGCTAACATGTCATAAGGGAGATTATTTAATTGCATGTTTTACTTTTGACTGAATTCATCTACTCTATGTAGGTGATTTCCAAAAATTCTCTCCGAATACAAATAGAGGATCAATAGACATGAGCTCTCTTTTCATTTGCTTTGGGAAAGTGTTGATAGATTGTGTTCTGATCATTGGTGGAGTTTCAATTGCTGAAGCTCTTGCCTTCAAAAAAGGCTCTAGCTAATGAAGATCTTGGGCTAATTATGGTTTTCAATTGAACTGAGAAAAAAAGTTTATTCAAATTACTTTTGTTTGGGCATATCAACCATTTGCTGGTGCTTCAAGTTGTTTTTTAATTTTTACGATGTTATTGCTTTGAATGAATCATCTCAAGAACTTTGTATTTTTGGGATAAATCACATTCCATAGCATTCTATGGGGATATATCACATTCAATCAGCATATATGTAGACATATCAAGCACATATATGGGTATATCCCATTCAATCCCCATATATAGGGATATCCCATTAAATACTTAATGTATCTTATATTAGTTTAAAGAAAATAAAATATTATTTTACATAATTTATTTTATATTATTTTATTTCATATTATGTAAAATATTAAAATATTATTTTCTATAATTTTATTAATTTATGTAATTTAATTTCTATATTGTTTATTATTTTACTTAATATTTTACATAATTTATTTTATACTATTTTTAAAATAATATATTTTACATAATTTTATTTTATATTATGTGAAATATTAAAATATTATGTAAGGTAATTTATATAATTTAATTTCTATAATGTTTATTATTTTACTTAATATTTTACATGATATTTTATACTTAAATCTTTTTACATAATATATTTTATATTATTTTATTTTAAATTTTGTGAAATTTTAAAATATTATCTTCTATAATTTATATAATTTAATTTGTATATTGTTTATTATTTAAAATATTATATGATCGGGCATTTCCTATTGCACCTAAAATAATGTGTAGTTTGTATTGTAATGGTAAATTTTTGAAGAATGTGTAGTTGACTATTAGTGAATCTATGTGGTTGAAAATAAGTTTTGAAAAATGAGATTTTGAATAATGAGTACTAAATTAGGTCTTTAAAGGGTAACATAGTAATAAAATGTTATTGTTATTTGTGTATTTTGATTATATTTACTACGTTTATTATTTAAATATATAAAATTACTTTTTTTAGGTACTATAATTAAATTTTACTATTTAAAGAAGCTATTATCATTTGAATTAGTTATATTGTTTGTAAAATTTTAATAGATATTGTAATATAACATTTTTTTTATCGTTATTGTGTTTGTGTTAATTATGTGTAAGTATCAATATTGAAATTGTTTTTTAATTGTAATGAGTATGTTCTTCAAAGTGTATATTACGAGAATCGTTAATTTGTTGGTATCAACTTTTTGTTACGAATGCGTTAGTTAAATAAAATTTAATCATTTTTTTTTATTTTGGCAAAAAATTGCATATATTTATAAAAAGGATGAAAAAAGAAAAAATATTAATTAATATATATATATATATATATATATATATATATATATATATATATATATATATATATATATTGAAGTTTGAATAAAATATATGTAAATGACACATTAAAAAATAAACTTAATTGAAATTTAAAATATATTAAAAGAAGTTTCGTGATGAGATCGACAAATTTTCAGCGATAAATGTAAATAAAAGTCAATAAATTTAATACAAATAAAATATATTGTTTCTTTTTGTATTTTGATTAGTTTTTTTTTTTTTTTTTTAATTTCCAAATTTGATAAAATTTCGTAATAAAATATTATTTGTACTATTTTTTTAATATAATAGTTTAATCAATATATTTTCATAAATTTTCATGAAACCATTATCATATATATAAATCACGTGCATCGCACGGGTGATAGAACTAGTTGGTGTTAAGAGCAACTCCAACCACACCAGTGATTTACATCTCTAAAGTCGTCGAATTGATCTCCAATAACGGGGTGTAAAATGGATATAAAATAGAATT
This sequence comes from Ligustrum vulgare, assembly GCA_963555705.1. Lineage (NCBI taxonomy): Eukaryota > Viridiplantae > Streptophyta > Magnoliopsida > Lamiales > Oleaceae > Ligustrum > Ligustrum vulgare. The sequence goes on along the minus strand of OY743180.1, from coordinate 9,593,295 downwards.
CTGACCAAATATCTAAATAAAGATCCACATTTGCATATTGTTTTACATTTTTACATGGAATGAATATCACCTAAATTTAGCTATTAATCTATACAATTTTGATGTGAGTATAATTTAAAACTATTATATTAATTTACATTACAATTTGAATTTTCATATTAATTTACACATTTTTAATCTTTTAATATTTTTATTTTCTTGACCAAATTTCAACTTTTTAGGTCGATTTGTTCGTAATATTTGTAAATATTCACAAATAAAAAAATATATTAACATAAAACTTACTAGCTAAAAAAATTATGCAATAACTAAATTTAAATCTTAAAATTTACATCTAATCATTAGAGCAAAACTTTGATATAAATTCACCTGGATGCATATTGGAGTTGATCTAAGTATTAGAATGATTAGGCTATATTTAGTAATAACACTATAATAATTATAAATTAATTTATCTATGTTTCTGAGATAAAATGTGTGGTTGAAGAGTAAAATGAAAAATATATTTTAAAAGTGATTTGAAAAATCATGTTATTTATAAATTAATTTATAAATTATAATGATTGTATTAAAGAACAGAAGGTAAATATTGTTAGTCATGATTTAATGAATATCTATTTCAGGAGGAATGAGTATTGAACTAGACATGCCCATTTTGTTGCCCGACGCAGGCAACACACCTTCCAATGAGGGTACATCAAGTGTCCAATTTCAGACATTGCCACATCCTCATTGGAGGTAGATAACATAACGCTGTCCACGTTGAACAACGGAGCAATATGGTTGAACTAGACTATTGATAAATTAAGTGATTCAATTCATAACACCTGAATACCTTCGTTGAAAATTACTGATGCCTATGGTGCAGGAGATGTAAGTCATTGGTGTCATTTAAAAAAAATTATTATTTTCTATATATTTTATGTTTTTATAAGATACTGAAAAATAAGAAAAATTCATGCTTTCCTTATTATCCTCAGTTCAGCTGTTAAAAAAATAAGTTTTTTTGGTATTTTACGCGGATCTCGAGATAGATATAGGATTAAAAATTGAAGAGAGAAAAGATGTGTGGTTAAAAAATTGTATTAAAAATTAGAGTAATTATAAATGGTTTAAAAACCATTTTACCGAACACTCACTTAGAATTTTTGTTTGTATTTAAGTTTATGTTTTCTTAAATTTATTTATTGACGAAATTTTCTTCACTAATTTTAAAAATCATAGTTGTAAATTATTTATATTTTTAATAATTACTAACTAAAATAAATTGTAATCCAAAAGTAAAATGTATATGCATTAAAAACTGGGGCCTTTGGTAAAAGCCCGTTTGGTAATGTGAAAAGTTTTTATTTTTGTAGTTTTTATTTTTATTTTTTGATGGATGTATGATTTAAAAATGTTTGAAAAATAAAAAATGATGGACTTGACTAAAAATGAATGATTGAGATTGAGTTTGAAAAGTTATGATAAAAATTTTACCATTTCCAAACAAGCTCTAAATTATGGTCTTACACTTGTCTAACTCGTCTACAGTTTGAGGCTTTGAGCCAATTTTTATTTTTATTCTTTTTTTTATTATTATTATTTTGGCGCTATATAGCATATACTGTGCTTAGCAACAGTAACACATGATGACATTTTACTTTGCTCATTGACAATTCTTGCACCAATTAGAGAAAAAATTGAGTTTGTAGAAAAATTAAACAATTGGTTTATGTAAAAAGAAAGAGAGAATCCTCAAAGATTTTATATTTTTATTTATTACTCACTCCGTCCCATGAGAGATAGTTCCTTACCCATTTTCACATTAATTAAGAAATATCAATTAATATTGTTAAAAAAAATAAATTTTACAATCATTTTCCTAATATATCCCTAATAAATTTATTTAGTTATCCGCAAAATTGAAAGAGTATAAATTTCCATCTGTCTTATAAAGATAGGCTCGTTTATATTTTCACACAAATTAAGAAAATATAATTAATATGTATTGGAAGTATAAATTTACTTAAAATATCCTTACATTGAATAATTAGTAGTTTATATTTGTTGATAACAATATATATTAAATAGGGGTATATTAGAAAATTCAAACATTAATATATACTTTCAATAAGGAAAGTGATATATAATTTGGGATAAATAAAAAAGGAAAATGAGTCTATCCTTATGGGACAGATGGAGTATTTAGACTAACACTACTATTTTCGTAAAAAATGTCAATTTGAAGTGTTTGATTATATTAATTTTTCAGGTGAAAAAGTGAGAGATTTTTCTAGTTTTGTTATTTGATTGACATTATTTTTTGTGGCAAATAAATCAAAATTTAACTATTTTAGTATATTTTTTTATTTTTCACTCATTTCACTCATTTGTACTTGATAATAATAATGTTAATTTCTGGGGAAAAAATAAATCAATTAACAACAACAAAAATGATCAAAAGTGACGCAAAAGACTTTTCCACATAAGGTGGAAAATGTTTTTCATCAAATAGACAAACAAATATTTTCAAGGCAAATGAGGTAGTTGTACTTTAAATGATAGTACCTAAGAAAATATTTTTCAAAACAAATTTTTGTAATCAAACACCAAAATGTAAAAAGTGAAAAATATTTTTTATGATTTGACATTTTTCAAGAAAACGAAGGTGTATCAAAGTTCAAACACAGCCTTAGGGATGAATTTTGAATTTAACGTCTATTCCTTAAAAACTAACATAATGTATGTTAGACGACTTTCAATTTAACCGTAACATAAGAAACTAAAATGCATTGGTGATACTCTTACACGTGTCGTGCGGTGATGCTATATAATTTTTTATTTTTATTTTTTTCATGTTGAAAGAAAAAGGAGTAGGAAAAATGACAAAAGTGTTTGAAGTTTTGAACAGAATTCAGAATTCTAGATTCAACACCACCCAATAAGGAACGGCTTTTTTCTGCCCCCTCTCGATCACCCATCCCTTCAACTACTTTTATTACGTCTCTCTGTCTCTACTTTTCCACGCATTCATTTTCTTCCCCCGCATACCTCCATTTTTTTTTTCACATATTTTGATTGAGATCTGGTAATGTTGCTTCTTCATTTTGCTAACTTCTAGTCGTTTGTTGGATCCAAGAAAGTTATTTCTTGGTGGATGTCTACCTATGTTTGTATACGTTATGATTGTTTCAGGTTATTAAGCCTTTTAGGAGTCTTTGTTCTCGTCTTCCATTTGCTGCGTTTGAATGGGAAGCATCTGGATACTCACATTAATGTTGAAAATTTCTGGTTTTAAACTCTTAATCGTATATTTTCACGTGAAAAAGTTGTAGATTTATTTCGACGCTTTAGGCATTTTACCCTTGTTTGCGGGATTGTTTCTCTTTTTATCTTGTGGTTTTTAACTAGTTATTAGATCCTTTATTTATTTGCTTAGATTAGAGGCACTGAAATCTGATTTTTGCCGTTCATTTCTTATATTCTGCTTTCTAATTCTGCGGATTGTATATCTAATTATTATACTGTTTAATTGCTTCACGTCGAAATCATCATTATAGCGACTAGTTTAATCCTTTCTAGTTAAACATTTGGATTGGTTTCGCTTACGTAGAGTTTACTTAATTTGGCTTCCTTTCAGATTTCTTATTGTACTTAGATTGAAATGGAGCAAGTTTTGAAACCAAAATACGAATGTCTTCTCTTTGGTGAGTCTTTATTTGTAAAGTATATTCTTCCCTGAAATACGGTAGTTATTGGCAAATATCTTACCATTGCTCATCTTTTCTTAGATGTTGATGATACCCTATATCCTCTAAGTTCCGGTATCTCTGCTGAATGTACCAAAAACATCATAGGTAAGAATTGTAAATGTTCATCTTAATTTGAAAATTTCAATATTTCTTACCATCAAAAGATTGAATATTCATTGGATGCATGTATGTAGAATATATGACTAACAAACTTGGCATAGAGGAGACGAGAGTTCAAGAAATGTGTACTGAACTGTACAAGGAATACGGAACGACAATGGCTGGTCTAAGGGTATGCATTGAACCTTCTCTATGACTTTATTGACATCAGGATATGCTTATTTCCACGGTAGAAAAAAGAAAGGAACATTCAACTAACAGAAATTATGACTTTGAATTTGATCAATGAACCTTCTTTTTTTGCCTTTTAGGCCAAGGGGTATGACTTTGATTACGATGATTACCACAGGTACCAGACTTTTCCATTTTGTTTTTCCCATCTACGTCTCGTTTTCTTGTTTCTGTTAAATGGGATCTAATCTCTAATTCTTGTTGACAGCTTCGTACATGGGAGATTACCTTATGAGTGGTTAAAAACTGACCATATTTTGAGGAATCTTTTACATAGCCTGCCTATTCGGAAAGTTGTGGGTTCCTTTTTCTGACTTGTGGAAGCTAAATATCTTTCAGATTGAATATTCTGTGCCTTTGACAATGTCTTTGAATGCTTCTTGTAAACAGATATTCTCAAATGGAAATGAAGCCCACGTGGCTAAAGTTCTTAGCAGACTCGGATTAGAGGACTGCTTTGATGATATTATTTGTTTTGAGACATTGAATCCTATTCACGTGGACAAAGTACAACCTGAGAATGATTTTGATGGTGAGTCCAAAAGATCAACATTTAGTAACACTGTTTGCAGTTTTAAGTTCATGAGTTCACTTATTGCTTCATGATTTCGGTGTTCTTTCAGAAGTTCCGAAGACACCAATTGTGTGCAAGCCATTTGGAAATGCCTTTGAACAAGCTTTTGAGATTGCCAAAATCGATCCTAGGAAAACAGTAAGAAGTTAGGCCTTTAAATGCCCAAATGGTAACATTGAGCAACATGGTATTTATACTATTATACCTACTCCCATATGATCTACCATTTGCTGCTTTGAATCATTCTTTACCGTATAAATCATATTTGTTTTGCTGCATCCAATTTCATCTAAAACCTTGTCTATTTCTTTCTTTAGCTGTTCTTCGATGATTCAATCCGTAACCTACAGACTGCAAACCTCATGGGGCTTCATACTGTTTGGGTAAGCTAAAACATCACTGTAATGGTACTCAAAACATTATTCAGCTTGCAGACTTAATAGAGAACAAAATTTCTACTTTGTGAGAATAGGTGGGCGCCTCGCATCAATCAAAAGGAGTCGATTATGCATTGGAGAGCATTCACAATATGAGGGAAGCTTTGCCAGAGCTGTGGGACGACATGAAGAAGTCTGAAGAAGTTCCTTATTCTGGAAAGGCTGCTATTGAAACATATGTGTGAGCTTAGGCTCTTCATCCCTTTCGGAGCAACCACACATAATGCACTCCTTTTTTTTTTCCCTTCATTTTCTCTTCAATGTATTGGTAGCATTAAAATGTGAGGTGGGATCTAGGCATCCCAAACTTTACAGTTCTGTTTACAGGATTTGTATATCTTCACGAGATAATAAAAAGTTTATTAAATTTTCTGACATTTTTGTGTACTTGATTTATCATTTTTTCACCTTATTACTAGGCAATACAACCAAATTTCTGTTTCAAATGTTGTGGGGTAGTTAGATATTTGAAATTTACCATCATTATTTTTTGTAGAACTGTCTTCAAATTTTAATTTTGTCACGTGCGAATCTTGACACTGATATGAACCTGTATTTGATGTATATTATAATGAGAGTGATTTTTTAAATAGTGTGCGGTTGAAAAGTAGGGAAAATTATGTGTTTATGTAGAATATTTTATTGTGTGGACTATGGTGTATGATTGAAAATGAGTATGAGAAAAAGAGGTTCGAGAAAATGAGATTCAAAATTTCAAACATAGGCGAAGTTTTTTCATATTACATTTCGACACCCAAGTTGACACCGATGTGATGTTTTTCATATTACATTTATAATTCAGTCACCGAATATGTATGTAAACATCGATGGATAGTGTTTTACTTGTAAGAGAGATGCTATGTGTACAACATTATCTTCAACATCAACGCTACAAAACTGTCACAACCATTTCTGTAAACTCATTTGTACAAATAGCCTTTTCCTACTCTTAAAGTGAAAACTTTGGTGTTAAATCGAAAGTACAATAAAAATGATCGTATCAACTATCAACAAGTGACAAACAAAACTAGCAATTGCCCGACTTATTCTCGTCCAGGAGTCCAACATGAGAGAGCGTACATTACGCGACCTTTCCATCCTTGAAGCATCCAATCACCATCCTCATCTAGCAGAAAGTCATTGTTGTAATCTTTTCTCACCTTCTCCTTCACTTCTTCCACAATACCCTGGTTCAGTGGGAGCTGCCTAAAACCGGCCCTCTGATTGCGGACCTGCCATTTCTTGTATGTTTCAGGGCGTTCAACCCTTTCGGATCCTTCACATGCTATGACATTCATTACATCCCTCCCAAATTCCTCTCTCTCGTAAAACAACCTGTCTTGATCTTCACGGGGAATTGTCCCGTCCAGCATATCGAAAAGTGAAGAGTAATGGTATAGTGCCTCCTGGAATCTTGTTGCGAAAAATGAGGCATCGTATGTCCCATTAACGATTCCATGGACGAAAAGGTCGGGATTTATCTTCCTGATCAGGTTCAAGACTGCATTCCTCGGGCTGTCGAGTCCCACTCCAACTGATTCATCAGGCACGTGTCTTAGCCTGTACATACAATTCACCACCACCATTTCATCTCTTTCAATCTTGAGGTCCTCAAGACTAATAGTATCCCATTTCTTGGCAATGGCATTGTACTCGAATGGAACATTGAATCGCTTGCAATAATTCATTAGGCGGTGCCCTGTCTTCTCGACCCTCTCTGCTGGCCTGAATCCCGGCTGAGGAAAATCTATTCCCGTGACACGAAGAAGTGGAGATCCACCTGGCCTCAGGGAGGCGCCCTGGATTAGGCAAGGCCATTGAAACCCATAAAGAATGCCGAAATCAATTATGTGAATTCTTGTAGCTTCCTTTGTTAGTCTCCCTATGGATTTATTTGCGAAAATATTCGACATTCTTTTGAAGGGGCAAGCTGCAACATATGTCTGATATGCTTTCAGTAACTCTGCAGCCGGTCTCCTCCTCGAAGTGAGAGCGGTATAAAGTGCCGATCCGGTGCCGGCCACGCGTGCTTCAATGGCGTTAGCAAAGCAATGTGCCAATCTTTCCGTTCCATTACCATAAGGAGAAGAATACATCCAAATCTGCTTCAGAAGTTCTTTCACAGTCGCGGTATTATAATCCGCCATAGCTTGTGCACAGCGAGTTAGGAGGCGCCTTAGATCGATCACTTCTTTTATAGTGCCTGAAATTGTACTTCGTCGTGGCCTTCCTCGTTTTGATTCTGCTGGTTTTCTGTACTTCTCCTTGTTTTTGCCTTCATTTTCGGATGATTCCTCACGTTGACGAGCTGGGGATTCATTGTAGAAACCAGGGTTCATCTTAGGACAAAGTAATGCGTCGTCGTATTTCTCAGTTTGCTCTAACTCATCATCATATCTTGCCAATTGCTTTCTACTCCGCCCTTCTGTATCGCCATCATCTCGACCACGATTCAGATCATCATTGGAATGATCGACGATTTTCTGATTAAGAGAGCTCGAAAAGTCTTTTTCGTAGAAGTATTTCTCGGTGGCCTGGAGAGACGAGCAATCTTGGAACGCCGAGTCATCCTCTTCCGTAAGCATCTGATTGATATACTCGTAAACTCCATCAAAAAAGTCACACGGAATAGGGGGGTCGACCGGATTGCAGAGGTTCATCGGAGGATCAGGGAGATTAGAAGAACAATATATAAAAACAAACGAATTGTCCGATACTTTCGAAGAATCCTATATAAGACCAAGAATCAGAGCTAGATGTAGAAAGAGACACTTTCCCCGTTTTATCATCTTGTCCGCCAAACATGAACTTCCTTATATTCCATAACAGTGAAATATTAGTCAAGTTTGACGAAAAACAATAATTCTATGTATATATTTTTCGGGACAATTTACGCATATTTATTGAATGGTGAAAATTAAGTGACGATGTAGTTATTTTTATTATTCAATGAATGTGTTATATATCACAATATTACTTAAAAATTTTTCAAGAAAATATTTTCCTAGAATTACTCAACCAAAAAAACGTGGTTTGAAGTGTCAACTGAATATCACAATCTCGAAACACGCAATCTAATACCGTTTCGTGAAATGTTTATAAACACTCGCTTTTTAATCACACATATTTCGTCAAACCACTTTTTAATCACATATTTTACCTTAAAAATATCACATTTTTTATTTATGGACAAAAAAAATTCACCAAACAGAGGCTATTCAAAAGCAAGTTTTAATTTTTGTCATGGTTGAAGTAAGCCTTTTGCCCCTGTTCAATAAAATGTTATGACACATTTATAAACATTACAATTTTTAAAATTACTTTTTGATCATACAAACTTTTTTAAACCACTTTTTAACAATAAATCTATATTATATATAAAAGTAGCTGAGTCAACCCCAGTCAACTTCACTGTTTCCCTCCAAAACTCTTGTACTATGTGTAGATTTTATTTATTTATTTCCAGTTTTTTGGGACTTCAATATTTATCATGTTCACACTACTTATATCTCACTTCCAATAATTAACTTCAAAACTCACTTCAAAAATAGTTGGGCCTTCAATATTTATTTATTATTTTCAAAATCGCTGACGTCTACTTACAGTTTTCAATATTTATTGTGTTTACATGGCTTCTATTTCCCGCCGCCTAATTACACTGGAAAGCCAGTTATTATTATTTTTTTTCCTTTTTCGTTTTTTCAGAATTTGTTTCATTTTTTTCCCGTTTTTCAAAATTTGTTTACTCATTTTTGTTTTCTAAATCTTTTTTTTTTTTTCCATTTCCCTATATACAACCTCTTTCATTTCTATTATATATAATTTTTATGAAGATATACACAATAATAAAAGATTCAATTAAAGGGTTATTTCTTTGAAAAAAATGTGTACTGTTTAACATGACCGCTCCACTACACCTTCTATTATGATTCAAAATTTCTGGTGCGGTGGTAATGCTTATTAGTTATTAGTATTACAAACCAGTTGAAAATAAAAAATCGTAAATTATTTTTTGAAAAAGTAAAAATGATTGGCACTGCTCTTTTCTTCAAGACCTGTGCTATTTTGAGTCATTGAACATAGATTTGGATTTCTGACAAAAAAGAAAAAAAATATTAAAACAATAATATTGTAGAGAAAGCTTCGAAAACAATATAGAGTGCAAAATTATTTTGAACTAATAAGAGGATTTGTTAATAGTTTATTTATATTATATTCTGGATTTCTCTGTTGAGGTTGCAATGTGTTAACTAATGTTGGGCTATTTAGAATAGTTTTGGGTTGGATAGATGTCTTAATGGTTTCGGCCGTTGAGTGAAGAAAAAACATATTATTCATGAGTCGGTATATATATTTGATGAAATTGTATATCACATTGTATAAAAAATAATAAAAACTAGAAACTAGAATATTTTTTTTAAAATTTGCTTTTACCAAGAAGTTGTTTTTTATTTTTTATGATATAAGAACGATAATTTGTTTGATTTTACTTATTTATATTTGATTTTTTTGTGTCAAAACCTCTCTTTTCATAAAAAAATGTGTTCTTCTAACGTTTTCAATCTTACAAATAAATATTTGTGTTCAGTTATACAAATCCAAAGTAAAATTTTCAATTAAAAATTATGTCGAAATTTTATTAATAGATAATACTCTCACCGTCCTATAAAGATAGTCCACCATTTCTTTTTTGTTCGTCTCAAAAAGATAGTTTACTTTATTTTTTAAGAGTGAAATTAATATTTTATATTCCATTTTGTCCTTAATCTGTGTGAAAAAGAGTAGAGGGTTATCTTTATGGGACGGATGGAGTACTAAATTATAAATCACATCATATATATAGTTTTTTTTTTATAAATAATCTTATTTTTAGTTATTTAGTACATCTAAAAATTGGAGCTCTTTTTTATATCGTATTATTAAATTATTAAATATTTTTATAGATATTTACATTTAATACGTAATTAATTTCTTATAATAATTGTGATATTTTATTAGTCTTAATTTTATGGATAAATATTTGGTTAAGTCATACAAATTCAATGTCAAATTCTCAATTAAAATTATATCTAAAATTTATATACATTCATATTTTTATAAATCACGATGTATTGAAATTTTTATAACTAAATCCTATTTTTAAGTTATTTATTACATATACATATTAAAGTTCTTTCCTATATTGCATTATTTTTCAAAATTATTTCAATGATAACTACATTTAATTCTTAATTAATTTTTTATTCCAAAAAGTCTCATATCACATTTTTAACATTAACGGTTAAAAAATTTATCTATATTGTTTAAAATGATATAGTTATTAATGGTTTTTGTCCTAACTGTTAATTTTAAAATTTCAAAAAGTAATTAACCATACCAAGATATTCTTTGCTATATTTTAATTTAAAATTTATGATATTTTTTCACAATAATATATAAATTGTCTCTCAATTTACTTAACTAAAAATTGGGATGATCAATACTAAATTATAATTTCAATCAGAAAATAATTACGTTGTATAAATATTGAAAACCTAAAATATCATAAATTTGATGCAATATCTTTGTCAACCTCGCAATTTATTATTATTATTATTATTATTATTATTATTATTATTATTATTATTATACATGATTTTCATTGTCAATGGTCAAAATATTGAATTTTATCTTTTATATGTAAGGTTTCTATTATCAACTTTTTCATCTATTGTTTGAATATTCAGAGTACATGAATACTGAAGATCCTACATTTAATTGTTCATTTTGCAAGGCAGGTTTTTGGTTCGAGGAGATAGTGAATAATCGTTACAAAACTTGACGATCATATTCTATAAGGTCAAATTCTATTTGACAGTAATGTAGGATGCAAGTTCTTTATTCCAAGGATATCGTTGAGCCATTCGAATTTTAGGATACTTATTAGATTTCAAAAAAAAAAAAAAAAAAAAATTCATTGATGGTGTCATATGCTATTACTATCAATAAGAGTCGGGTACAATCATTTTCATATGTATGACTTCTCCCTAAAAGGTTGATGTTTATACATGAAACTAATAAATGATGAGCTTATCTCTTATTTGTGAATGTTATTCATTTTGTTTAAAGATTCATTTAATTTCGAATAAGATTATTTTTATTTAGACGTTTCTTCCCGTGCATCGCACGGGATGATTCACTAGTTTTATCTAAAGTGCCAGATTTTGTCTAAATTCATTGATGTTGGAAAAAAAAAAGTGTGGATTATATTTGGGCTCCGTTTTACGGTCGTCAAATTCAAGAAAATTGATTTATAATGAGATTTATTTGGATATTATAGGTAAGATGTGTATTTAAAATTGGAGAGAGAAAATGTGTAATTAAAAATAGTATGAAAAATTATGTCCATTAAATTTTTGTTTTAATTGGTTAACCGAACGGAGCCTAAGTATATACTAAAATTCGAATTGCTACTCGTACATGTCAATTTATCGATTGAATTAGATATACATGATTTTGTAAACATCCATTAACTTATCCATCACATTATCTTCAAAATCAATAACTACAAACCCTTGAACACATCAATTGATAAACAAATTTGGATAGTGTTATCAGTTATGTACAACTAGATTAATTTTTATAAGCTTAGCCTCACTTTGATAAATTTATTTATAAACAATTTTATAAATAATACATTTTTTCAAATCATTTTATAATACACATATTTTTCAATCACTTTTCAATCATATAACACATTCTTTGTTAAAATTTACTGTATAAAACAAAGCAAAAAATGGATACCGCCAAATCTTTGATCCATTATTTTTAATTGGGTTAAAGATAGTAACTGGTCAATTTCATCAGACTGCGCATTATAATCTTGTTTAATTGTTTAGTTGTTTATAGAGCAATAATAGAGCAATAGGGAATTTTCTATTCCCGTATCGGGAATCCCGATTGTGAGGGGGTGTGGGAATCACAAAAGTCCTCATAGAGCAATAGAGCATATGTTTTGGTAAAATATTGTTGAGTCACGAGTCAACATCTAATTAACAACTTTATTACACTCACAATGAGTATCACGATGAGGATGACAACTAGCTTTTGTGGTACAATCCTACTTTTCACCCATCACATCATTTTTTAAATCAACAACAATACTTCCACATCATCAAATTGTCAAAATAATTGTGCAAGTAGATTAATTCTCTAATTAATTCATTTTGTTGAAAAGTAAAAAATGATAAATGAATATTTGGCCATATAAATTGTTAGAGCCGTGCTTGTTGTACTGCAGGGGCGATACCGCCTGGGGTACCACCCCTCACATACAGGGGGTGGACCCCCCATTTTTTTTTTTGTCTCTGATCGGTACCCCTTGCAGTACAGCAGGGGTACAACAATCATTTTTCAAATTGTTAACTTTTTAGAGAAATAATTCAATGAAATGTTGTCATGTGTCCGTTTATAAGAGGCTTAATTCGAATTAATTAAAATAAATACACGTAACATGCTAAAATAAATTGATGGCTTTCAGAATCAAACAAACGAATTTTCCAACTTCATATAAAGAAAGCAAAAGTCTTGTACCAGTCTCCTTCAAAAAATTTCTACCAGCAGAACACTTATTCTGTCAACAATTTACAAATGCCACCCTCCTCGCAGGAAACAAATCGCCGCGAGAACAACTACTAAATAAACTACAGTACCTTTTCGACACGACAATTTTACATAATAAGTAATATAATCACAAAAAATAATCAGATATCGCGCTCTAAACGCGTAGTGTTCCTTCTACAGTAATATGCTGCTGCCAGTTTTGTACAGAGAGTTACTTAGAGAAGAAGGCAGGTCTCAGGTTGAGGTTTGAGCTGGTGCTTGACTTGCTGTTGGGACCAGAAAGCATGTGCCGTCAAGACTCTATCAAGCAGCTCCTGAGGCACAGGCTCGCCTCGTCTTTGCTGAGGGGAGATTCTTGCTGTGTGCACCAACGTTTTCCACTTATCCTGAAAAAGAGTGTTGTTAAAATTGAAAGAAAATATAACAGTAAACAAATAGTAACCATTGGTTGATTGAGTGAGTTGAGTTTCAAGAACTCTAAATAATGACAAGGTTACAATTATATGCCAAGAGCAACATTTTCTTACCTTCAAATCCACGTAAGTTCTATGTTTTGCATTATCAAAAGCTCTCAGCTTAACATCGCGCCATCTGCAGAATAAAAGTATTTTAGGTGAAGAGATCGAAACAAAAGAAAAGAAAGACGAATTGTCATATTAACTCTGTTACACGGACACTTCAACTAGGATAGCATGTCCGTGTTTGACACGTGTCGGATACGATACTCCTCCGACACTTTACTATGATTTGTGGTCATTCTTTTTTTTTTTATAAGAGAAATCTTATATTTTTTAACTCAAAATTATTATTAAGCCTCTCTTTGGTCCAGGAGATTTTGAACAGCTTTTCCTTCAAACTCACTTTCAACCACATTTTTTATGGAACCCACCATTTTCACGCATTTTAATCTCTTTTTAACCACACATTCTCTCAAAACTTGAAATAAAAAAGTGATACTCATAGTTAAAAGATTTCATAAAAAAAAATTAGTAACATGTATAAACTAGATTTATACTACATAAATTAAGAATTTTAAAGATTTTGATTAACATGTCGTGTCGGTAGTTTTTTCAAAAATTATATGTCGACTCGTCCGACACACATCACGTGGGATACTCGTGTCCGTATCGGTGTATCATAGCATAATAGCATTGAGACACAAATCCTGAAGCACATCTCAGAAAGTAATTTGTTTGTTCAAAAAATAATCATATTATTTCCTCGTAATTCCATAGTTAGGTAATCACATGTTATTTGCACAATTTTGCAGTATGCTTTGACCAAACATACCTTCCTGTTCCAAGTTTCTCAACTGCCTGAACCAGTGCTTCCACTTCACAAACAGTGAATGGTCTACGGATTCGTCGTTGTGCTGACTCAGAATGCTTGGATTTCCTCATGGGAACTATAGCTAGTGCCTCTGCTTTCATTGGGGGAACAGAAACTAGTGCTTTCGAGTCTGTTATTTTTCCCAAAGACATATTGGGAGGGAAAGGTGCTGAGTTGCGATCACTTTCAATGAAATTGCATAATTTAGTTCCTGTAGGATTTGACAGAGTATCCGAATTACCCTGGGGATGAGCAATTTGACCTACATTGAGCGTAGGAGGATACCTGGTGGCAAAGCATAGTAAAATATCAGCAGCAAGACAAATATACTGAAGTGGCTAATTTTGATACTTCTGGAGGACTTCATCGGTTCATCATCCATTGGACAACATAAGTATTAGTTGTGAAAATACGTAGTTAAAATGGTTGTCAGATCAGAAAGAAGCCCATATACTATAGTAAGCAGTATGACCAGCGCCAAAGAATGTAAATGTGCATTGGACATCGAGAATACCTTGCTAGTGATTGTGGAGTATCATGAGGATGTTCAAAACTACGATCTTCTAGACACAAGGGTGGTTGAGTAGGAGTGGGCTCAAGGGTAAAACCAAGAGAATCCAACCTTTCGTTATCATGAGAAATCCCAGTCTGCAACAAAGTTTTGTTATCGTCTCTAATCTTCTTCCCCTGAAGAAGTACACCAACGCGTAGTCTACCACCAAGTATTTCAGTCATTGCTTCCATAACTGTCCTCTGCAGCAAAGCATGTAATAATGTAGTATATTACTGAGATCTTGTGAATATAACTATATTAACTGTGATGAACAGAAATGATTTTAGTGGTTAGAGATTCAGAATGTCAAGTTCACGTATAAGAGCACTAAGGAAGTCTTGGCAGTACATGAAGTTGATCTCATGGACTTTCGGGCATAATCTCCTCGTTTGCACAACTACGTTTCATAGATCTTAAAAGCGAATTGTTCTGATGAATCTTCTTTTGAAATTCTAATCCACAGGCCAACACGTCACTTTTATATTTAAAACAGGTTTTATAGGAAGTATGAGATACCACATCATCAATCAAGAGAATCGTGACTTTACAGTCGCAGAATGATTTTCCTCTAAACTCCAAAGACAGAATTAAAAGGCTAAAATTTCCTATATAACATCCAGAGTTGATATTAAAATACCTTGAGAGAACCAACAGTTGCAGATTCAGGGACCTCAATAAATAGCTCAGGAACCCTAAAAGACTTGATCTTGAGCTTCACTGAGTAAAAGGAAAAATATCTTTACGTGAGAACCTCTTTAAATGTCAGACACTGTTCAAGTCATACAAGTAAAAACGAATTACTCCATGAATTGCTCTCATACCATGGGAATTCCTTGACTGGAAGGATGCACGTTCACCACGTAAAGAAGTTGGAGTTGTTGAAACTGCATTTGGAGTCAGATCAACTAAGCTGATGTCAAATCATCTGAGTAAAATTCAAGTCATATGCATATCAATTGTACCAGTGTTTTGTGCTTGCTGATGAAAAATTACCTCTGGGCAGAGATGGACCAGAACCTAATGCACTGCCAGCGGAGCCATTCTCAGGCACATTACATATTCCATCGCTGCTTATTCCTTCATCAGAATTAGACACTGAGCTGCAGTCAAAAAACTTCCGTTTTTTGAAAGGATAATCTCTTAGAGATCTCTGGCGCTTGTAACTTTTATTCCTATTGAGGTAATTGCATCTTTCTACATCTGAGACATGAAAAAACCAAATTGATTATGTCATACAGATTGCTTGACCATATCAACTGGAACAATAACCATATAAACTAAACAAGCAATAACTCACGAGAATCGTAATCCTTCAAATTTGGAGTTGGTTTCCAATAAGATGTCAACAACTTCCTAGTTCTGCAATC
Organism: Ligustrum vulgare; assembly: GCA_963555705.1. Taxonomy (NCBI): domain Eukaryota; kingdom Viridiplantae; phylum Streptophyta; class Magnoliopsida; order Lamiales; family Oleaceae; genus Ligustrum; species Ligustrum vulgare. The sequence continues at coordinate 9,577,348 of OY743180.1, read as the reverse complement.
CCCAACATGTGGTGGCCGCCTAAAGGCCTTATTCATGGTGCTCAGTTTCTTGCACCCAGAAGACTTTTCGTCATCATCTCTAGTAACTAACTCTACAACATCCTGCTTAACGGGGAAAGAACTACAAAGAATTTGTTCGTTGCAATAAGGAAACTTTTGACTATCAGCCGAACTAACTAAACCAGAAGGTTTTCTGTTCCAAGCCTCTGAATGCTCCACATTGCATGTATCAGCCCAATTATTTTTTGCCAAATTCCTATTATTCGGGGACTCGATCTTTATCTGTTTATTAGTTTCACAATCTAATCTACAAACAGAAGACTCAACATCTACTGGATGAGGAAAAATTCCAAGTCGAAGCTTGCAATCATCGTTGAGCATTGGTTCAGCAGAACCAGCCTTTTCTGAGCTCTCAGAAGTTATTACAGATGCAGGCCTTGAACATGCATCATTCTGGCCGTGTCCAAGTTCATTTGCATGGTAATTTGAATTAGCAGCTTGTGATACAATCTCCATAAATAAAAAGTTTCTTTCACGGCTATCCTGTTCACAAGATTTTTCTTCCGAAGGCTTATTTTCATCATTTTCTCCTTTTCTATCAGAACCTTCCACAACTTCAGGTTGCTCCTTATCAGAAGATGTATCCACATATTTTGAAGAACTGTCCCCCTCCAGCAGTAACTTGCCAGCCACAGTAGCCAATAAGTCAAATGCGCACATCTTCTGGACATAATCTTTCCTCCTAAATTCACACCTCCTCTAAACCAAACGACAATGAAACAAGTAAAAATAGAGTCAGTTTTTCGGAACCACATGTCAAAAAAGGAAAAAAACAAAATCAGTGGTGTTCCGTTAGGTCTAGGATTACCCTTGCTGATCTGGCAGCGCGTGGTGTGGGAGGCACCTGATAGCCGTTAAATCCATAGTCTAACCTCTTCAGCAACACCATATTTCAGAAACCATACCAAAAATTTTCATAAAGCATGAATCTTTGACTTCTAGTTTACAGGCTAAAATTCAATATGAAGGCTCGTCCACAAGTCACGACAAAAGGCTCAAGTACAGTCAATCCTGCAGGTGAAAAAAACCAGCAATTTAGGTAACAATATCAAGATAACTTCAGCATTTAATGCAAAACTCATTTTACTCAAAAATGATCCATCATTAATAAGCATGAAGTTCCATCTTGATACCAAGTGATTAGCGACAGCTTTGTTTGTAAAATCATCCAGAATTCATGAAAGGAAACCAAAACGTCTTAAATGGACAATGAAACCGTAAAAACTGAATCACTGCATCCTGTAAGAATTTCTATGGATACTTCACAGATCACAAATTGCCATGAGACCCAAGATCACGCTAATATTCTAATATTTCGGCAACAAAAATTCTGTCCATTCCGTCCAATTTTCCAAAGCATGATATATTCCTAGTATGTAGATGACCAAATTTATATTGGATCGAAGTGATTGGTGATCCAAATAAAGTCAGTACATCTATGTGGAAGTAAATAACAAAAACTTGAACTCTTCAAAGAAGATTGTACAACACACAAAATTAACAAAAAATTCAAATGTGAGTTTATTTCAAACAATTCTAAATACATTAACTCTTTCCATTAAAGCAAAAGAATGACTTAAGAAGGGAAACAATGAGTTCAAATCCCTCTTTAAACCCTGATGGAAGGGATCACAGATTCACAAAGCTCTGTACAATGAAGGAACTATTTTAAGTATTTTTCATGCATTCATAGATTTTAAAAAATTAAGTTAAAATACATGCATGAAGATGATCAGAAAATTAAGGGACACAGATCAACACATTGCCATCTCGAAAAATTATAACTATAAGGAATAGCTTAAATGAATGAATCTTGATCATCTTTCGTACTTTAAAGAATTAATGATTTGGACTCAACACTTCTTCTGGAGGGGGGGAGGGGGATTCTTTGCATGTCAAAATTCCAGATCGACCATAAAATTCAAAATGGATAAAAGGGTATGCAATTCTAAATCAAATGAAACGAAACTAAATAACCAAAAAAAGTAAGAAAAAAGGAAAATGGCCAGTTTGGTTGTAGAAGAACCTTAAAGAAGAAAAGAAAAACAATTCCCTCCACCAAACAACAAAAAATAGAAAAAAAAATCCCGAATATCAAACTCTACTTGGCAGAATTTTGATCATCTCACCTTTGATGAAGGGATTTATGTTCTATTTCGATCCAAAATCCACAAAATTTGCACAGAAACAAGTTCCTGTAGAACTCGCCTTGAATTGGATCCACAGATCAGATAATTTTTCAAAAAACAATTTTCAATGTAGAATCTGGATATTCCATTTTCACTACAGGAAAGTCTCTAACCCATTTATCTCTATCTCATAATTTTAGCTTTTTTCTCTTATCTTAAAAATGGCCAAAACCCTGTGAAAACCACCCATCTACCATTGCTTAAACCCCAACTCTTATACCATTGATCCCTGTAACCGCACCAATCGGTAGAAGCAAACTAGTGACTGGCTATACAAGGTCGCGGAAAGGAACTGCCTGAAGACCGATTCTTTAGCAGGATACAGCCACTTGGCGACAGATTGGTCCTGTGGTTAAAATTCATTTCCACCCTCGAGAAAAACGTTGGGTCATTAAGGGAGGGAATTTTCATTAAATTTTGTGTTTTTTTTATTTTTTATTTTGTATTACTCTCTAATTTTTTTAATAGTTTGATGTAATTATTTGTGGAAAAGATTTGTTTGAAATTTTATTTCCCAATTTTAGTGTGTGCTTTTTCAATGCCAAGAAAATCCGAATTGTGAGGAGGTCTGTATAAATGTCCTAACCCCTAAAGCTCATGTCTTACCAATAATATTTCTGGTTCAACTACAACACAGCATCGATATTAATGCTAAACCCTTTTTTTTCTTTTAAAGAAAAGTACGCGTACATCCACTTATCGCACTTTTAATGTACTAGACATCACTTCACATAATTAAATAAAAATACTTTTTTATATCATATGCTATTATTCACCATTTCATGTATATTATATTTTTATTACAAGTACATACAGATGGGAGTATCCCCACTAGACAAATGAATAACAACTAGTTTAGTTATAACTTTGAAGCTTGTGCATGTAGATCTAGTTCCATTACTTCATTTTTCTTATTTTCTATGTTTGTCTTCCCATGATTTGGTAAAGATCTCTCTCCCACCTCCTTCAAGATCCAAATCACAAATTAAACAAACAACAAGGGTATTTTAGTCATCAAAAATTTATGTAGTAAATAAAGATATACTACACATGGTTAGGTCCCTAACCTAATATTTTGACAACTTGAGTTATTCAATCTGTTCATCATTGTAACATTCCTGATCTCTAGCAGTTGTCTCAACTCCGAACCATCTATTGAATTTTGACTCTCCTTTCATTTCAATTTGTTAGATATAATCATTACTTCACTGAGGAATTGATTTTTTAAATAAAGATAAACGTAAAGATTGAGGATTTACTTGGTACATTTAGAATAGATCGGGGACCCAAACTATAATTTTGATAAAAATACAGATAAGCCGATTAAATGTTTGTGGCCTACGGCTTACATCATATCACAGGCCACGTGGGACGGAAAAGCATAATCCTATGTGGCATATGAATAGCCCTTTATTGGGTTCTTTTTTACTCAATATTATCCCAAAAATAAATTTTTAAAATTTGAAAAAGAAATAAGAGGGGACAAACGGAGGTGACGGCGATAACGCGATGTTGATATCTTTTTATTTTATTTTATTTTATTTTTGCTAGTGAACGATGTTGATATCTTAACAGACCGTTTGACTGCCTTCATCACAGTATTTTTTTTTGTATTTTTTAAGTAAAATATGTGATTAAAAATTTTTTAAAAAAATGTATCTGGTTAAAAAATAATTTGAAAAATTGCGTAAAAAAAATGGTTTATAAGCCATTTAAAAACAACAAACCGAACACATTGTAAAATGCCATCCTTTGTTTGTTAAATTTTTTTGGTTTAAAAACATGTTTTTTATGTTTTCTAGATAAAATGTGTGATTGAAAAATAGAGAGAGAAAATATGTGTGGTTAAAAAATAATTTTAAATTTGTGTAGGAAAAAACAATGTTCTAAAATGCGCGAATAAACGCCGCCTAGGCGCGCATTAGCTCAATGCTTGAGGAAAACGCATCGCATTACTCATATGCGCGAAATAATGCTTTTTACTGAACATAAATCGAAAAAATCGATGATTAATGGTCAAGAATCAATAATAAACTGTTACTTTTCCAATTCAATCAGCTAGAAATCAATTGAACCAGTTCTATTTAAATTAAAAAAAAAAAAAAAACTATACTCAGGGACTGCATGTAAATATATACAATCCCTTTGTAAAATTAATCCAGCTTACCACTGAAAGATAAGGATAATAGGTGTTCCCATCCCACATCAACATCCGATATGGGATGGGAATTGATATGCTTCTTATTTCTTGTTTTCTTTTTAAATTGCTCTATTTCTTTTTATTTAATTGTTTTATAATTACTATTATTTGTTTGACTTTTCTCTCCAAACTATTATTTAAATATTATTTTTCTTATTTTATAAAGATTAAAATATTTTGACATTTTGAAACAAATAGTATAATATAAATAAAATTATCATCCATAAATCACTATTTTTTTGAGTTAGTAATTCAAAAATTAAAGAAAATTATTTATATATTTTATATTATTTGTGTATTTATTTTTTATGTAATAAAATCTATTTTTCATATAAAAATTTATTTAATGTCTTAAAATTAATTAAAATATTATTAAAAGTACGAAACGCATTATGACGATTATTCTTCGTATTGACACGCCTAAACTTGTAATTCTTAATTCTCGACCTCGACGCATCGCAACGCATTACGCATTTTAGAACCTTGGGAAAAAATATATTTAAAAACATGTTTGTCAAACACAAAAGCAAAGAGAGATAATGGCGTTAGAGACGGAGAGTCGGAGATTAAAGGGCAGTGGCCCCAGTGGGTGGCGGGCCCTCCGTTTTATCATTTCAAGCTGTGAATGACGACAACCAAACAACACTCTAGTTAATTTTCATTATTATTATAAGGAAAATAGAAGAAAAGGTCCCCAAAACTTGGATATGTATTGTATCTTGGTCCTCAAGCTTCAATACAATGCATTAGAATCCTCAATCTTTCAATTTAGTATTATTTGAGGACAGTTTAACTTCAAGGCTTCATCTTTAATTAACAATCCATTTTCTCGTGATAAGACAATCGTATAATTATCTCCAAAAAAATAAAAGACATAGGAAAATAAAAAAATTCATATTGATCATTTCCTATATGGGGAGATAAATAGACTTTTGCTCAACTTAATATAGGAAAAATTAGTATGATAGGTTAGCTATGCATTCTTATTTATAATTCTCTTGAAATTTATCCGTTTGGTTAATTTGTTTATAAACAAACAACACATTTTTCAACATATTTATTAACCACACATATTTACTCAAATCACTTTTCAATCACATATTTTATCTCAAAAATATGACATTCCATTTTTATAAATAAAAATATTTTACCAAATAGAATTTCTTTTGAATAGTAATAAACAGTTTTATTCCACAATTCAGAGAAAACTAGAAAGTTGCTTAAGCTTTTTTTTTTTAACACTAGTAAGGAAGTTGAACGGCCAATCCAGATCCAGCACCCCATGCCATCCCCAACTATCCCAAACTAAGGAGTTGAAAGGAAAGTTGTGTAGCATGCAAAAAAATAATATTATGTTTGGTAACATTGCAACAATTATACATTTATTTATTTATATTTTGAGGTAAAATGTGTGATTAAAAAGTTATTTGGAAGAAAGTGAATATTTTGATGTCAATGATTTTAAGTGTGATATTTTTATTTTGATCAAGGTCGATGACCTTACCGTCCTACGACTCTGATCAGTAGGAATCTACCATGATTTCATTGCTTAAGTTTGAAAATTTTAGTTTAGGAAATCGGAACTAGAACCAGAACTAAAAGAATAGAACGGTTCGGTTCCGGTTCGATTCTTCTCTTGTAAAAAGAATCAGCAGTTCTTTTTTCAAAAGAACAATCGATTCTTGGTTCGGTTCGATTCCCTAAGAATCAGAATCATATGGAATCACGCTCACGCCTAGTACACAGACATGCGTACCTGTTTATGAGATAAACGGCTGGCCAAACAAGATTTACAAAGTAATTAGAAAAATGCTATTTTGAGAAGTGCCACCCTAGAGTAGAAACAAGGGGTGGCCAAAAAAGTCATTTTACCCTCTTACGTTGCAAAGGCTAATTGGTGTCAAAATAATCAAATCAATATTCAATTAGGTGATTTCAACTCCAACCTTAAATCAAATGACATTGATGGGATACATTAAAATTCGTCATTTTCAGAGCACATGCCAACTGATATTGATAGCCCATAAAAGAAAATATATAAGAAAAATTACAGTGTTCGGCAGCTTGGGCACATTTTTTTTAGGTAAAATGTGTAGTTAAAAATTGGAGAGAGAAAATGTATGTGATTAAAAAGTGATTTAAGAAATTGTTTAAAAAAAATGATTTATAATTTGGTTTATAAACCATTACCAAACATTAAACGCAACCCAATTTTTTTAAAATCACAATTCAATTATAAAATTATTAATTTTTACATTTCGAAAATCAATTTCAATTACCTATTTAACATTTATTAATAAATGTTCATATAAAATTAAATGGGCAAATTAGTTTAATCCTACTTTTGTTTTTTAAATTTAAAAATCGGGTATTTCATAAATAATTTGCAGCTCTCTCTCTCTCACACTCACAGAGAGTATATATGTGTGTACTTTCAAACATGTGAAGAATACTTTTGATGATCTTGAATTTCCCATGATAGGAAAAGAATACTTACTATGATCTTGAATTTCCCATAATAGGATTTATCACCTATATCTACATTATTACATATATTAAAGGAAAAGTGAGGAGAGATAAGTATTAAATGTCATTTTCCTTCAAAATTTACTTACAATTTGGGAAAAAAGTTTACTAAAACAAAAATGTTTAGTCTGTAAATAAATTTATAGATAAAGTTATCGAATGGATGCTAATATTTTAGTTGTTCTTAATTTTAATAATTGTCTAAAGATTATATGGTATAAGGTTTTTGATATAATTTCTTGACCTCTTACGTTGTCCGATTGTTATATCATGACAATTGAAGATTTTTCGTAATTATTATTCTAACTTCTTGATTTTGTAAATAAAAGTATAATTTTATTGATTAAATATTTATAAATGTTTGCTTGGTTGAGAATAAACACACATTTATAAATTTTTTGATAATTTTTTTTAATGAAACTTATGAAAGTTGGAAAAAAATGTTAACTACAAAAGGCAAATGTAGAAATCATATAAAATTTGCATTTTCGATGAAGTTGACAATAATTCATAAAAATTATTGAAACCTACGACCGTTTATTATTTAAATATATAAATTGACATTTTATTATTTAAATATATAAATTAACATTTACTATCCAAATGAATTTTTAATAATTTGGATTAGTTATATTTCTCATATTTGACAACTCTAAAACTTTTGATTAAAATCAAATTCAAAGTCAACAGTTAATTTTAAACACACATTTTGTAGGTCATACAACTTTCGACCACACATTCCATTAACTTTTATTAAAATCTAATAAAAGTCTGATTTTATTCCCTACCAAATATGGACATTGTTTTTAAAATTTTAATAACTATTGTATTATAATATTTTTATTTTATGCTTTTTTATTTGTTTTGATTATGTAAAAAAATAAACATTTTACGAATACTTATCGAAATAGATATTGCGAAAAATAACTTTCGTGCATCGCACGAGTTAAATACTAATTTATGATTGCATTGTTAGTTGCATGTCATGATTTAATTCTTTGTCTAATCAAGGACTGTTTAATTTCCCATTAACTTTTACTAGCAAACTAGTATCACACCCGTGCATTATACGGGAGATCAATATGAAATGATTTTACGGTAAATATAATTTCAAAATAGAAAAAAATCGAACATAAAATTTGCTTTGATTAATGATAAAAACTGTCAACAAATGCTCAGAGTAAAAATGAATTAGAATTTTCATAAATTTTGGGAAACCTCTTTAAATACTACGTTGTTTGTACAGTTTGCGATTGTCCACATATGTGTAATGCAGGGAAGTTATTATAGAAAAAACAAATTAAAACAATTATTCGAATTAAATTAAATAATGCAATTTTACAAACCTATGTTGCATAGAATAAATAAAAATTGTCCAAATATTTTTTTACTGCAGTTTATGGTTGTCCACGCATGTGTGATGTAGGAAAGTTGTTATAGATAAAATATATTTTAAACAATTGCTCAAACTTAAATTAAATAATGCAATTTTTATTACTATGAATAGAAATAATAACCCTCAAAATATTATAATTTACATAAAATAAAGTAATTGCAACTAATTAAATATATGTGATCCTATATTTAAATGCATATAAAAATTAAGCAATATTGATAATGCACGAAAGTGAAAATAAACTCAAAATCTGGAATGCGCGAAAGTAAAATTCAACCCAATAGACCATTCCCTTCGCATAATTATTTTTTTTAATTTTTAAATGCAATGTATTTAATTGAATGTAATTAAATTCATATTTAATTATATGTCATAAATTTAAAAGAAAAAAAGAAAATTATTACTGAAAATCTAAGCAAAATATATGAGAATCTAATCGAAATAAAATATATATAATGAGTCTTTTTATCTATGCCCCTATTTAATGTTTTTTAAAAAGAATTTATTTGAAATGAATAGTAATTCTTAGGATAATGTGTAGTTAAAAAGTAGTGAATCCTTTTTTAGTATATGTATAATATTATTTTATTAATAAATGTGTGGTTGAAAAGAAGAGAAAAAATGTGTTAAAATTTAAAGGGGCCAAACATATCAACTCAATTTCTGGATTTAATGTTCAATTAAAGAAAAATCTTTTTTTTTAAACCACATTTGAACTACAAAATTAGGCTCATAAAATATATATAGAAGATTCAACTTACATATTCTCCTTATAATCGACGCTTTTTTTTTATATATTATTCTTCATCATATTCTTCCCAAAAAGAGATACGATAATTTTTTTGGTACATTTTAATTTTTTAAGCATTAATTATTAATCATTAGTTTTAATAAATATTGTTACATTAATTCGTTTTTGTTTCTTCATATTGTCAATTTATTTATTCATAATATTACATTATTATTTTAATATTTTAATAAAGATTATTGATCGATCAATTGTTTAATAATATATATATTGGATATTATATTTATTTAAGTTTAATTATACTAAAAAATAGACAATGAACATAATGTTGACCTATGGTCAATTTGACCTTATTGTTTTGATCATAACAAACAAGAATTTATTGTGTTGCTAACAAGTGTGCTTCAAGTGTTTCATGTAATGATAAATATTCAAAGCACTCAATGTTCAAATCGTCTCTTAAAGATATAAATCAAAATTATGTGATCGAGCACATGAGACGCAAAGAAGATCATGAAATCATTGAAGATATTCAAAGATCAAAATTGAGGTTGAAAAGCATGACATGAAGATCAAGATTTCAAGCTTACAAGATTAGAGTTGATTTAACGTATGTAAAGGTATAACACTCTCAATCTTTAGCGATGAAATTCAACGAGCTCGAAAATGATTTTTATGCATCAAGAAACTTACTTGGAAATTTATCACTTGGATAAAATATTTTTATATAAGTCAAGATTGTCTTTCAAATGTTATTTGATCTTAAATCATGATTATATTATGTTAAACCACTTTGAAAAACAAGTTAGAAATCTAAAAATCGAAAATTTTCATATTTTTCAAAAGTCAACCAAAAGTCAACGGTCAACAGTTGACTTTCGGTCGACCGAAAGTTTGGTCAACCGAAAGTTTCGGTCGACCGAAAGTTGGTCAACCGAAAACTCAACGGTTGAATTTATAACGGCTATATGGAAGATTCGGTCGACCGAAACTTCAAATTGGTCAACCGAAAGTTGCTGAATTTGAATATTTTGATCTATAAATAGCCATCTCATTCACATTCAATAACAACAACTTAGATAAGATTTTATACAAACTTTCTTGTGAAAATTCATTGTTCTTACTTAGTTTTTATTCATCTTTTATTTTCATAAAACTTTGATTGATCTAAACTTTGTTTTATCAAATTCATCAAAGTTTTTGGAAGAAAGTTTTGTGAAGATTCTTGGTTTTACATTGTTTGAATTTCTTCAACATCTTCACACTATATTGGAATTGAAGTGTAAGTCTCTCTTTGTTCTAAACTTGTTTTAATCTTTTAAAAGAGAGAAATTTCAATTAAGGAACTTTGATTATTTGTGCTACATTTTTCATCATCATTTGATTCATCAAAGTTCCATTGCCTAAACACTTTGAGCTTAACTTATTGTTAATTATTCAAGTGTGGCATCTCTTGGTACTTAATTCGATTCAATATTTTTAACAAGAGATTATTTGAAAAACTTTGTTTGATTGCATCAACTTTTCATTATCATTTGCATCAAAGTTTTTCTCTAACACTCGAGCTTAATTCATTGCTATCTATTGAAGTGTTAGTCTAACTCTCTTGGTACTTAATTTGAGTATATCATTTGTCAAGAGAGTTATTTCAATTGTAAATTCAATTCATTATATCTTGTGGTTTCGAGAGCCTTGTGAAAACTCGATTGTTGGTTTTCGAGAGCCTTGTCAAAACTCGATTGTTGGTTTTCGAGAGCCTTATCAAAACTCGATTGTTGGTTTCGAGAGCCGTGTGAAAACTCGATTGTAAAAGGATAGGCGCTCCTTGTTGTAAGTCGCCTAAGGATTTGGTACTCCTTGTTGTAAGTTACCAAAATAGTGGATTTGGCCTTGCTCGTGACGGAGAGCTCGGTAACGGGGGACGTAGATCACGTTGGTTGATTGAACCTCCATAAATCGCGTTTGCACTCTCTCATCCCTTTTATTTACTTACATCGCACTTACTCTATTCTATCAATTTATATTGTGCAACGCTTTATCTTAGTGCTATACTTGCCTTATCAATTAAGTTTACACATATATAGCACACTACATTGATAGTTTAGTTACTTGTAACACTAAGTGCTAATACTTGTACCTATTTGTTTTAAGTTTGAGATTATTTATCGAAAAAGTTTTATAAACCAATTCACCCCCCTCTTGGTTAGTTTACTCTTGGGCTAACACATAATCAGTAAATAAATAAAAGTAATGTCAAAATGATGAATGAATTAATTGAAATCTTAAGTTGTAAAAATTAACACAACTTAGTTGAATTTACTTCTAAAATTCCTATATTTATTGTTTATTTTAATTTGGTAATAAAAATAACTCGAACTGAAATTAATCATGTGATGCGAACCCCTTTGGTGATTAAATCAAAAATTCTCACAACAATAATGGATCAACCCAAGAAAGCTAAAATAGGTAATAAATAAGAAATCTTGACCCAAGTTTAACCCAACCAAAATTCAAGGATTGACAAACCCTAGCTCAATGGAGAGATTAAGACAAATACCAAGACTTGTGGAATAAATATCAACACATACACAAGACAAACTCTCAATATATAAGTTGAAATAAATTCCAATAAAAGTTACAAGAAAAGAAAGGATTTACCTCTCTCAAATGCTCTCAATGGAGTCTTCAATGTTCAACCAAAACTAAGCTAGGGTTTGGAGGGCTTCCCAAATATATACAAAAAGTGAAAAATAAGAAGTTTGAGAAATTGCACAAAAAATCCCGTAATTTCAATCGGAGAACTTTCGGTCGACCGAAAGTTAGTTTCGGTCGACCGAACTTATTTCGGTCGACCAACTGGTCGACCGAAAGGGCAGTTTCGGTCGTACGTTGGTCAGCCGAAACTGCCTGCAGCTGGGTCTCAAAATTCTGCAGAGTTTCGGTCGACCGAAAGTTCCTGTTCTTCCAAAATTAGGCAATTGACCTCGATCTTGCTCTCTTCCATGTGGACTTGATTTCGGAGCTTGAAAATGAGTCCCGCCATCGACTCTTGGACCTGTTTAGCCTTGGATCTTGTCATGGGCCCCACCAGTATTCTGATAGAGGGTTGACCTGTTTGACTTTGACTCGATTGACTCCCTTGATTCTCATCATCCCCTCCCTCTTGAAAAGGATTCGACCTCGAATCTTCACCTGCATCAAAAGGGGATAAGTCAGATACGTTAAAAGAAGCCGATACATTGTACTCACCAGGAAGGTCAAGCTTGTAGGCATTGTCATTGATTCTCTCTAGGATTTGGAAGGGGCCATCACCACGTGATTGTAATTTTGATTTTCTTTGAGCCGGAAACCTCTCCTTCCTCAAATGCAACCACACCCAGTCACCGGCCTCAAATGTCATTCGTTTCCTACCTTTGTTGGCACTGGAGGCATATTGTTCATTCTTCTTCTCGATTTGGAGTTTGACTTTCTCATGGAGAGATTTTACCAACTCCGCCTTTCGCTTCCCATCTAAACTACCTCTTTCATCAATAGGTAGCGGAATCAAATCCAAAGGAGTTAAAGGGTTAAAGCCATAAACAATCTCGAATGGAGAAAAAGAAGTAGTAGAATGAACACTTCGATTATATGCAAATTCAACAAAAGGTAAACACTCTTCCCAATTCTTTAGATTGCCCTTAAGGACGGTGCGAAGAAGTTGTGTTAAAGTTCTATTAACCACCTCAGTTTGGCCATCGGTTTGGGGATGACAAGTTGTTGAAAACAAAAGTTTAGTTCCCAATTTCCCTCACAGGACCTTCCAAAAGTGGCTAAGGAATTTAACATCCCTATCCGACACAATGCTCCTAGGAACCCCATGGAGTCGCACGATTTCCCTAAAGAATAGGTCGGCTATATGAATAGCATCATCAGTTTTATGACAAGCAAGGAAATGTGCCATTTTACTAAACCTGTCTACAACCACGAAGATGGAATCACTACCTTTTTTTGACCTAGGCAACCCTAAAATGAAGTCCATAGAAATTTCCGTCCAAGGTTCACTAGGGACAGGTAGGGGTGTATATAATCCATGTGGTTCTACTTTGGACTTGGCCTTTCTACAAGTTATGCACCTAGAACAAATTCGCCCAACGTCTCTACTCATTTTTGGCCAAAAGAAATGTTCTTGTAAAATTTCAAGGGTTCTCCTTACCCCAAAGTGACCCATTAATCCCCCGCCATGGGCCTCCCTTACCATCAATTCCCTCAATGAGCAATTTGGCACACAAAGTTTACCTTCTCGAAACAAAAACCCCTCATGCCTATAAAACTTCCCAAATCCAACCTTCTCACATGATATAAATATACTAGCAAAATCTGCATCATGCGCATACAAGTCCTTAATGCTCTCAAAACCCAACAATTTAGCACTTAAGGTCGTAATAAGAGCATACCTTCGAGAAAGGGCGTCGGCTACCACATTCTCCTTACCTTGTTTGTATTTGATGACATAGGGAAAAGTTTCTACGTACTCCACCCATTTGGCATGCCTCTTGCTCAACTTCCCTTGCCCCTTCAAGTGCTTCAATGACTCATGGTCGGTGTGGATGACGAACTCTCTAGGCCACAAGTAGTGGTGCCATGTTTCTAACGATCTTACCAACGCATAGAGCTCCTTGTCATAGGTGGGGTAGTTCAGGGCGGCTCCACTGAGCTTCTCGCTAAAGTAGGCAATCGGCCTTTTCTCCTGCATCAAAACTGCTCCAATACCTATGCCTGAAGCATCACATTCAATCTCAAAAGTTTTATCAAAATTAGGCAAGGATAAAACCGGGACGACATAATTTGTTCTTTATTTCATTAAAGACCTTTTCTTGCGCCTCCCCCCATTTAAACCCAACATGTTTTTTAACAACCTCGGTAAGTGGTGAAGCTAGTGTGCTAAAATCTTTGACAAAACGTCGGTAAAAACTAGCTAACCCATGGAAGCTTCTTACCTCGGTGACACTTGTAGGCTTGGGCCATTCCTTAATGGCTTTGATCTTTTCCTCATCAACCTCTATTCCCTTAGTACTAACTACAAATCCAAGGAAGATCACACTCTCCATGCAAAAATTATACTTGTTGAGGTTAGCATACAATTGTTCTCCTTTCAAAACCACAAGTACACTCCTCAAATGTTCAATATGCTCATTCAAATTTTTGCTATAAATCAAAATATCATCGAAGTAAACTACCACAAATTTCCCAATGAATGCACGCAAGATATGGTTCATTAATCTCATAAAAGTGCTCGGTGCATTAGTGAGACCGAAGGGCATAACCAACCACTCATATAAACCATATTTAGTTTTAAAAGCGGTTTTCCATTCATCTCCTTCCCTCATCCTAATTTGATGGTATCCACTTCTCAAGTCGATTTTACTAAAAATGCACGAACCATGCAACTCATCTAGCATATCATCTAACCTAGGAATGGGGTGTCGATACTTTACCGTTATGTTGTTAATGGCTCGGAAATCGACGCACATTCTAAAGGTCCCATCCTTCTTGGGCACTAGTAGCACGGGAACGGCACAAGGACTCATGCTCTCACGAACATATCCTTTACTCATCAACTCCTCAACTTGTTTTTGGAGTTCCTTGGTCTCCTCCGGATTGCTTCGGTATGCCGGTCTATTTGGAATGACGGCTCCGGGGATGAAATCAATTTGATGCTCGATGCCTCTAATGGGTGGAAGCCCACTAGGCATCTCCTCCGGAAAGACATCCTCGAATTCCTGCAACAAAGAAGTAGCTAAAGTGGGGAGGGAAGTGTGAGGGTCATCAAGTGTAAGGAGGGACTCCTTATAGACCAACAAAAGAATTGAATGATTTTCCTTCAAAGCTCTTTCTACATCACCTCTACTCGCATAAAAATTCATTTTTTTCTCAATATCCTTTGCTCTCTTTCTTTTTTCTTGCATCCCCTCTTTTCTTTTTTCACTACTTTTTTCCCCTCTTTTTTTCTCACTTTCGTTTTGCCCCTCACTCAACTCCATCTTTTTTTCTTCTTCTTTCTTTTTCCTCCTCCTCCTCCTTCTTGAGTTTCAATTGGTCCTTGTAAAATTCTTCCGGACTCAAAGGTAGGAGTGTCACGGGTTTTCCATTCATTTGGAAACTATACCGATTCTTCCTACCATCATGCAATACCCTCCTATCATATTGCCATGGTCTCCCCAATAAAATATGTGTAGCTTGCATGGGCACCACATCACAAAGTACTTGATCCTCATAGGTCCCTATGTTGAAAATAAGGAATACTTGCTTACTTACTTTCAACTCACCATAATCACTCAACCATTGTAACTTATAAGGATTAGGATGTGGCATTAAAGGTAATCCCAACCTTTCAACCATGCTAGTGCTAACTACATTGGTGCAACTCCCCCCATCAATGATGAGACTACACGCTTGGTCCTTCACAAGACACCTAGTATGGAAGATATTCTCCCTTTGCTTAGCCGTATCATCCACCTTGGCTTGGGTGTTGAGAGACCTAATGGTGACTAAAGACTTGGGTGGACTAACAATTCCCTCCACCTCTTCCTCCTCGTCATCACTATCTCCCCTACACGACTTCCCCTCTTCATCCTCTTCATCTTCCGAGTACCACTCCCCATTTTTGATAATCATTACCCTATTGTTAGGGCACTCTCGAGCATAATGCCCCCGTCCTCTACACTTGAAGCATTCTATATCCCGACTCCTAGAAGTAGTAGGAACAACCTTTGGGTTATCCTTGACGAAGCCAACTTCCTTTCCCTTGGAGGTTTCAATTTTGTCCTTAAGTGGTGCCCTATCAACCTTTTCACTCCCCCACTTAGTCTTCCAATTGGAACTAGGACCTCCCAAGAATTTTTCTTGCCCCTTTCTTTTAAATTGCTCCTTCTTCTTCAATTGAGCCTCCACTTTAATAGCCATGTGTACCAACTCCTCCATCTCAACATAATGGTGTAATTCAACCACATTGGCTATCTCCCTATTCAACCCACTCATAAATCGAGCCATAGTGGCTTCTCTATCCTCCTCTATGTCGGCCCTCATCAAAGCTTTTTCCAACTCCTTATAATAGTCTTCAACACCCCTTGTTCCTTGAGTAAGGGTTTGTAGTCTTTGATAGAGTCCCCTATAGTAGTGACTTGGTACAAATCTTTTTCTCATAAGGCTCTTCAATTCATCCCAAGTATCCACACTACCCTCGAAATTCCTTCTCCTAGTGAGTAATAAATTATCCCACCAAGCCAAGGCATAGTCGGTAAACTCCACTACCGCTAACTTAACCTTTTTATCCTCGGAGTACCTATGACATTCAAAAATCAATTCTATCTTCCTCTCCCATTCTAAATAGGCATCCGGATCACTCTTCCCATGGAAAGAAGGAATTTTCATCTTTATACTACCAAGATTACCATCCATTCCATCCCTACCCCTAGGGTTCCTCCCATGACCTCGTCCTACTCCCCTCACATTCCTACCTCCTCTATTCCTACCCATGTTCCAATTTTGGTCACTACCCCCTTCACTCTCCAATTCATCATCATCAACATCATCATATTCATACTCATCTCTAGGCCTTCTCCTATCACCCCTCCTAACATTATCATCCCTTGGAGGTGGAACTCCCCTCCTAGTCTCCAACCTTGCTAATCTACCTTCCAACCTTCCCCCCATATCCGCCATAGTAACTGTGAGAGCTTGTATCATATCCCTCAACTCTTGAGTTTGTGCATTAGAATCTTGTCCACTCGAAGTATGTGCATGAGCCATGGAGTGTAAGTGTGCAAATGTCCTCACAAATTATGTTCGCTCGTGTTTCACTCAATTAGGCTTTTTCCCTCTAATGAGCTCACCACTCTTGCCTTTTACCACTCTTCACCTTCTTACTCAAACTTTTCAAGGAACGTAATTCAACTAAATTGAGAATTTAATTCTTGTGTAGCACAAATTCCACAAACAACAAAGGAAGCAAATGAAGGATTGACACAATAGCAAGTAGAATTTAGTTGCTTGCTATTATACAAGGAAGTAAGGAATTGAACTAGACCAATAAGATTTTCAAGGGTATAGTCACAATAACTTGATGTAAGACACAAGGAATTCAATTATGAATGTGTTTGGTAGTTGAATGTCAAGTTTCAATATGAAAACACTCTTTGAAACATTTTATCAAACACTTAGGATGCAAGCTTTGGAATAGTTTGAAATTTTCAAGTGTTTGCTCAATTGCATCCCCAATAACTTTCAAATTGATGATAACAACAATGCCCAATATGTAGGAATCATGAAATTTGCATGGGCAACTAATTTTCCCCAATTTTTTTTGTAATTTTCGTTTTTTTTTTTTTTTTTTTAACTATCAAGAACAACAACAATAAATGTAAAGATAGGATTACCAATTTTAGAGCCAAGCTCTGATACCAAATGATGCGAACCCCTTTGGTGATTAAACCAAAAATTCCCACAACAATAATGGATCAACCCAAGAAAGCTAAAATAGGTAATAAATAAGAAATCTTGACCCAAGTTTAACCCAACCAAAATTCAAGGATTGACAAACCCTAGCCCAATGGAGAGATTAAGACAAATACCAAGACTTGTGGAATAAATATCAACACATACACAAGACAAACTCTCAATATATAAGTTGAAATAAATTCCAATAAAAGTTACAAGAAAAGAAAGGATTTACCTCTCTCAAATGCTCTCAATGGAGTCTTCAATGTTCAACCAAAACTAAGCTAGGGTTTGGAAGGCTTCCCAAATATATACAAAAAGTGAAAAATAAGAAGTTTGAGAAATTGCACAAAAAACCCCGTAATTTCAATCGGAGAACTTTCGGTCGACCGAAAGTTAGTTTCGGTCGACCGAAAGGGCAGTTTCGATCGTACGTTGGTCAGCCGAAACTGCCTGCAGCTGGGTCTCAAAATTCTGCAGAGTTTCGGTCGACCGAATGGAACTTTCGGTCGACCGAAAGTTCCTGTTCTTCCAAAATTAGGTAATTGACCTCGATCTTGCTCTCTTCCATGTGGACTTGATTTCGGAGCTTGAAAATGAGTCCCGCCATCGACTCTTGGACCTCTTTAGCCTTGGATCTTGTCATGGGCCCCACCGGTATTCTGATAGAGGGTTGACCTGTTTGACTTTGACTCGATTGACTCCTGGATTCTCATCATCATGTATGCTAAAATATTTAATACATTATTTTTTAATTTTCTTTTTGCAAAAATTTTCAAATTTAGAAAGTTATTTCGACGGGAAACTATGTGTGAATTTTGATGATTGTTATTCTACTTTAATATATAGTATAGATGCAAATTTACATAATTTCTGCATTTTCTTTTTGTATTTAACATTTTTTTTTTCAACTATCATTCAAAAAAATGATCAAAAAAATTATAAATGTGTGTTTATTTTCAACCAAACAAATATTTATAAATATTTAATCAATAAAATTTTACTTTTATTTACAAAATTAAGAAGTTAAAATAATAATTACGAAAAATCTTCAATTATCATGATATAACAACCGGACAACGTTGGAGATCAAGAAATTTTAATTATTATTTTTTTTCAAAATTGTAAGTACGTTTTAGAGGAAATTTTTTGAAGGAAAAATAACATTTAATACTTCTATCTCATCACTTATATCTATATAGAAGAAGATAGATCTTGATTATAATAAAAAAAAAAAACTTTAAGTGGTTACATTAAATGCTGTCTTAATTTTTGTGTATATTCTTGATTTTTTTCTTTTCTTGTTGGCTATTTAATGTTGGCAACGGGACGGATCGGACTCATCACGAAATTATTATTATTTTTTTTTTGATGATCCGGATCCTTCCCGCAATTCGTCAATTTTTGGGACCGATCGAGGTGGAATGGGCTCGGGTTGGGACGGATCGACCCCTGATCAGCGAGCTGGTCCGCCAACAATTTTATTTTAATTTTTTTTAAAATATAATTTAAACTAAAACTTACAAAAAAAATATTTTTTTATTAAAGACATGGCAGGCTCCAAGCTACATCCTACTCTGCTACCAAATCATAAATCTTTCTTCCATTTAGAGTTGACGAAGACGTTACTTTGAGATGACAATGGAAGTTGTGGTGGTTGGCAAATGGTAGTGGTGGTAAGATGGTGGTAGGGTAGTCCATTTCTCTCTTTCCCAAATCATATCCACGTGTTCCTACTGCATTCCTCGTCCCCATCCCCCAAATCAAATTTGTATAGATGTCAAAATGCATCCTAATTTATATAAAAGAGGGAAATGAATTTTACTATTCATAAGGCTCACATCATTTTTTTTGTTTAATGATGTTATTTTTTAATTTATTTTTAATTCTCCTATAATATAGACGTCATTTTTTTTAATTTTTTTTTTTAGTTCTCCCATAATATAATTTCATAATAACTTAACTTTAACTTATATATATTTTTTAGTTTTTATTTTTATTTTTTAAACTTCTCTTAAATTTCTTTCCTTTAAATTCTCCTATAATATAACTTCATAATAACTGAACTTAACTAATATAACTTAATAATAATTTAACTTATACTTTTTTTAAAAAAAAATTCTCCTATATAATATAACTACATATTAACTTAATTTAACTAATATAACTTAATAATAACTTAACTTTAACTGACTTACATAAAAGATGCAAAACCTCTTTACTGCTTATTTACTAATGACGTCATTTCTCTTTTAATAAATTCTCCTATAATATAACTTAATAATAATTTAACTTATATAGAAGATGTTTTTTTCTTTCTTTCTGTAATACAACTTCACAATATCTTAACTTATATATATATATATATATATATATATATATATATATATATATATATATATATATATATATATATTCTTTTTAATTTTTTGTTTTAGCCTCTCTTAATTATTTTTTCAAATCCTCCTATAATATAACTTCATAATAACTTAATTTAAATAATATAACTTAATAATAACTTAACTTCAACTGACTTATATAAAAGATGCAAAGCCTCTTTACTGTTCATTTACTAATGACGTCATTTTTAAAAAAAATTATCATATAATATAACTTAACTTAACTTATATTAAAGAGACTTTTTATTTTTATTTTTAAATTCTCTTATAATATAACTTAATAATAACTTAGCTTTATAATTATAACTTATAATATAATAATAATAATTAATATAACTTAACTTAACTTATATAAAAGAGGGAAAGCCTCTTTACTGTTCATTTACTATTCATAAGGTTGATGTAATTTTTTTTTTCCAGCTAATCTATAGATAAGCAATCGATGTACTTTTAGTTTGCTGTAGTTGTTTGTAACATATTTATTTTCATTTTCCGTCTTAGAAGGGTGAACAAAGGTCGACTACAAATTACATATGGTCATTTCGGAATAATTTTTTCTGACAATTTCTACGGAAAATTATTTTGGAATGATATTTTTTTTTTGACACTTTCTATAGCTAATTATTAAAGAGGCAAAATATATGTCAATAACTAAACCTCTATTTTGAATGTTGAGTCAAAATATAACACAATAAAATTTATACGTTATTATATACATAACTCTTACCGCATCTGTGCAACACAGGGGCACTACTAGTATAAGAATAATTACAAATTTAGTCCTAAACATTTCAAAAATATGCAAATACATCCAATGAATTGTTTAAATGGTTTGGAGATTTTTTTTTTTTTTTGACAGAAGGTATTTACGATGGGTTAGGGTAGGACAGAGTGGAGTAGGGTGGGATAGGAAGAAGAGTATTTGGGACCAATAAATAATGTATGATCCGTAAATGAACAAGCAAGTGTTTAGTAAACGAAATAAACTAGTTTATAAAATACACAATTTTTCAAACAATTACATTTTCTCTCTCCAATTATCAACCACTACTTTTTACCTCAAAATCATAAATAAACCAAACAGTGTTATCAAATATAGGAATTTGTGACCAATAATAATATGCGACTTAAAAAATTTTGAGGTTGCGATCAAATTTGTAATTGTGACTCACAATTTTTTAAGTTGTGACCAATTATTATAAAATTTGTGATCCTAAATTAAGTCTTGACTTATAAAATTCGTGATTTATGATCGAAAAATAAGTTGCGACCTAAGAAATTTGTAAATCATGACCGAAAATTAAATCATGACTAATTATTTTAATAATTTGTGACCTACAAATTTTGTAATTTGTGATCGCGAACATAAATTGTATATTATTGTTATTTTGACATATTTAAATAATAAAATATAGGGATAATTGCACTCCATACTACTTTTTTATTCCTTATTTGAATTTTACTTACATTAATTGATTTTTATTTAATTTTTTTCTCTTCAAATCTTACAATATTATCAGCAACGTCGCGTCACAACCTTCGTGTCACCTCTATTTTCCTCAACGAGATTCCAACGATCTATTCAGGGTAAGTGTGTTGCTGAAAGACGTCACCATTGAATTTTCACAAATTCTACATGTTCTATGAAAGAGGAAATTACCCTCATCCCTACTTTTAAAAAATCAAATTCAAATATAAGTTGAAACCTATATAAATACAAATTTCAGGTCATAATTAAAAATTTTATAACTAATTAATAAATTAAAA
Organism: Ligustrum vulgare; assembly: GCA_963555705.1. Lineage (NCBI taxonomy): Eukaryota > Viridiplantae > Streptophyta > Magnoliopsida > Lamiales > Oleaceae > Ligustrum > Ligustrum vulgare. The sequence continues at coordinate 9,555,588 of OY743180.1, read as the reverse complement.
TAATCTAAAATTAAATTAATTATTATTCAACCACATTTATTCATTCACCACTTCAAACCCTAATTTTATAATACTCTCTCTATATACTCTACAGACATCATCGACGGCACCCTCATCACCCCACAGCCACACCCTCTCAATCCAAATACTCACTGATTGCTGCCACCACCTCCGCCTTCTTCCACCCACGGCCACAGTCCATGCCCACCAGAGATGACGCCGCTCTAGATCTAGCATCGAGATTTGAAGGTAAATGCGTCGATTCAGTCTGGCAGTGGCTATTTGAAGGTAATCGCGACGCCGCTGCTAGATCTAACAGTGGTGGCGATGTAGTGGTGCCGCTCTGGTGCTTCGATCTGATGGTATCTTGAAGGGAAGAGGCAGCGATGGTGTTGGTGGTGAGGGAAGGAGTAGCCACTGCTAGATCTTCCTCAAGCTTGTAGCGGCGCTGCTGCTTTTTGTGTTTCGCAACGGCGCGCTGCTTCTTGCGTTTTGGAATTTTGGACATGGTGTACAATTTTGCTAGTGGTGGTGGAGGCCGTGATGGAGAGGCGGCCACTGACGGAGGAAATTTTGAGAGTAGAATGACGTCGCACCGCTCTGTGGTTGTAAATACGTAGGCGGCTGGTGGTGGTGCCTGTAAGCAAGTCACGGCGTCATCGCGTGGTGGCTATGGAGGGTGGTGTGGTTGTTGTTTTTTATGTTTTTTGTGGTTGTGGTTGTGATTGTAATTTTAGTGTGGTGGAGGTGGTGGTGTAGGTGATGGTGGAGGTGGTGGAGGTGTCCACCAGCGGTGTAAATGCAGTAATAGATGGCGGTTTTTAGTGGTGGTGGTGGTGATTGTTAAATGTGAATTTTTGTTACCTAATAATTTTTTTTTAATTTTTTTTTTTTAATTTTTTTTTTGCGACGACGATGTGGCGGTGGGCCTCGACGTTGAGATGGTGGTGGTTGTAAGCTGGTGGTGGTAAGTTTTCAGATATACTGTGACCTAATAATTAATAAGTGAATTGTGACTTAAGATTGGCGACCTTATAATTTGACAAGTTGTGACCTAGAAATAACTCGGGATTGATTAATTTAAAACTTGTGACCTTGCAATTATTTGTGACTTGATAAAACTGTTACTGTGACCTACTATTTTGATAAATTGTGACCCTAAAATTATTCGTGACTTAAACAATTTACATTTTGTAACCTTAAATTTATCTTACCTCATAATTTGATAAGTTGTGACCTAGAAATAATTCGGGATTGATTAATTTAAAACTTATGACCTTGCAATTATTTGTGACTTGATAAAACTGTTATTGTGACCTACTATTTTAATAAATTGTGACCCTAAAATTATTTGTGACTTAAGCAATTTACATTTTGTAACCTGAATTTATCTTGTATTGTGACCTGAATTTATATAATTAATAAAAAAAACTAATTATTTAATTTAGTTAAATAGATACCTGATTTTTGAAATTTTTTAAGTTATATCTTAAAATTGAAATTGTGTAATCTAAACACCTTATATATGTATTTTTCCCTCTATGAAATGGCTTATCTAAGTATCATAAAAAAGTTGAAAGTATATTCAAGGTGTAACTTTCAATTATGACACGAAAAGTTAGATATTTTGTCAAAATGTCCCTAAAATATATGTTAGATATTTTGTCAAAATGTCCCTAAAATATATGTAATTAATCAGTTAGTTAATTAACTATAACTTGATTTTTTGAAAGAAAATCTTAGGTTTCTTAAATTTGAAAATGTATCTTATAAACACCATAGTTGTGTATTCTTTTCAAATAAATATCTAATTTTTTTCTTACATATTAGTCCACAAAATTCTCCCCAACAGAAGAAGGTTGTAATTTATGATCTATAAAACTGGCAACAACAAATAAATAGGTAACAAAAATTTTAATCGACTTGTAATTTTCATTTTTTCTTTCCCCTCGGGCTTGTCTTTATATATTTTGGTTCAATCAAAGTTAAAAATTAATTTCAACTACGCATTCACAATTGTTACATATCCACACATTTCATGTGACTCGTTACTCCTGCTAAAATGTTACTAATAATTTTATATGAACTCAATTGGATCACAGAACTTCATAGTCTCAAGATTGAGATTTCACTGAAAATCCAGCCACCATGGATGAAATTTAACCCCAATATTAGTATAAAGTAAATTAATAGGATGAAAACAAAACTCGGCAAGTCTAGAAATTCCTTGCTTTGTCGAGAATTTCTATATGGCAAGCCAAGGATTTTCATGAGACAAGAACAAGGCTGCGGGCTGCCCTCTCCATCCCCCATCCCGCCATGGATTTCATGAGACTACGTAGTAATTATTACTACAATATAATTTATTTTATTTTTTAAAACAAGAACGAAGCATGTCATTTTTCACCCTTATTAGTTGCTTTTTTTGTCCTCACCTTGTACGTAATTTGAGGTTGTCCCCTATAACTTTTACGTAATTTGAGGGTTAATCTTTAAGCCGTAAAGAATATATGATATCAAATTAGCACAAGGGAATTGAAGTAAACACGAACGGTCGCATAAAAGCAAGGGGGAAAAAAATAAAATTTACACACACACACACCAAAAATAAAAAAAATAAAAAATTGACGGAGCCAATACAAGCAACCAATTGTCCTCACAAGGGCCTGGACCTGATCTTAAGCATAATTTATTTCAATTTGATCCCAATCTTTTTTTCTCAAAATGCATTTTCATTTAAGGCTTGTAACACTCATACATTCTATTGATCAACTCTTAAACTTCATGTGAGCATTGATGAGAAAACATCTAACTCTGAATATTATATCTAAGAAAAGAAGTTAATAATATAAAACCACAACCAATATTGTGAAATAACATTACATTGTACACACCCACAATAATAGCTAGTTCTACAAATTCACCAAAAAATAGTCCAAACACTGCAACAACAAATACAGGATTACCTCATTCCTCGGATAAATGACCATACTGCCATGGATTAAATTCTGTTGACTGAACGTCATCTAGGACGATTGCATCTGAAGTATCAACAGTATTTCGATGCTCTATGTACTTGCCATTGAATCGATATATTTCCAACTCTCCCCATGGCGTATTTGTAACTTCATCGGTCATATCAAACCACTTTGGCTTAAAATTATCACTTTTGGTTTCTCTGTTTTTCTTTTCAGCTCTCTGTTTCTCCTCCAAACTAGAAAGATGTAAGCACGGGCATGTTACAAGATATACCGCAATATCAAGATATATGAACAACGAAGATAATGAGATAAGACATTGAATGAAAGAGGGGAAAGGGCCAAAGCACAGAAAGAATCCAAAATTGAAAAACAAAAACTATAACAATTCAATCCAACAAGGTTGAGATAACAGGTTCCAAAACCCATCATATTCGATTGAATGACAGTTAAGAAAATAAACGATATTGTCAGAAAGCAGAAATTAACTTGGAAAATAGAAAAAATTTCATAAGTACTCAAGGTGCAGAAAGCAAACACAGAAAAAAGCCAAAAAGAACAGCAGAAAATGATAAAAGGCTCCTGTGATTAAACCAGACATTATATATTCCTAGATATCCTCAAAGAACATAACACTACTCTAAAAATTGGTAGATCTTAACAGATCTAGTCTAAGGCTGTAAAAAAGCACTTGCTGTCTTATATATATAAGAAAAAGGAGAAAGTTCTTAAATTGAGTTTGCAGAACTGGATTTTAGCAGTTAGGGGTTGAGGGGATGAATATTTAAGCGTGTGGCAATTTGTTACCATATGGATTCACCATATAATTCAAATTGGTAATACAGTCAATTGAAACATTAGAGACGAATTCAGAACTGCAAGACTTAGGAAACTATGATAGTATTAGCAAATATAACCCTTCTTGATGATTCAAATGCTTGCCAATTATTTATGTTCAATTAATGTAGAACCACCGATCGATTTGTGCATATGGAAAGGAGGAATGCACACATGTACACCTACATTACATGAAATAGTTGAATATATATATATATATGAGGGAGAGAGAGAGAGACCTGCTCTTTTCAGCACCAGCTTTGGAGATGTCACCCTTCTCAAGTGCCCATCTATCAGGACGCAAACGGGAATCTGATGCCAACAACTTCTTGGGAGCAGTGTCAAAGCTGTTTAATTTATGCGCAAAGTAGGTATACTGAAATTTGTCATTTGCTGGAGTTTCCGCAATATGCCAAACCTGCTCAAACTTTTTTAGTCACCAATCCACCAGCCAGATAAGAATAAACAGCTAAGCTATTATGCTTAAATACCATATATGGACTTCACACGGTGTTAAGCTTTATACGTGAAGTATAAACATTTAAACCATGATATGCAATCATCTATAAATATCCAAAGAGGAACAGTCTACTTTTCAATTTGTCCAAGCCAGGATATCCATCATTGCATAAGATCAGAGCACAATACTTTAGTTTTAATACAGTTACATTAATAGAAACGAAAAGTCCTACAAATACAAACCCAGTTACAGATGCACCCATGTATAATGAAAATGACTGGAAAGCAAGAATGGGCAAAAAAACAACAACAGATACACAAGTGATCAAGAAAGCCAGCAACAATAGCATCACACAGCAGCCCCTAGCCCCAATTTAATAGATGAAACTATCAAATCTCTCCTTTGGAATGAGCCCGTGAGTTAAGAAAAGAACGAGATAATACTCAACACACAGGAAATAGCAGTCTCTACTTCACATTGCTGCAAAGAGGTTGGGAGGTTCATCAGAAAATAGATTTAGAAAAGTGAATATCAGAATGTTAATAAAATAAACCTCTTTCAGTTCTGTGCCAGGAAGAGGTTCCCCTTCCGAATCACAAGGTTGATAACTCAGGGACTCGCTCCATTTTCCAGTCATCAATATTTTAGGTTCTTCATCAGCATTGTATACATACCCATCAACCTCATACCGATTAGCTCTGTAAAATAAATAAATAAATAAAATAAAATAAAATCTGTTAACATCAAAAACAGTTGGGAACCTGATGAGAATAAAAATAATTTCTGACTGCATAAGAATAAGGAAGACAAATAAATGTACACAGACTCAGAAAAGAGACACACACACACACACACAAGGAGGAAAGAGAGAATTAATAAAACAAATAAAAAGCCTAATCATTAATCAATTCAAAAGGGAAGTATTTCTTACTTCTTGATTGGTGTGCATCAAGTTTGTTAATTATTATTACTGGAATTGACTACCAAACAAGTTAGTTAGGAAGAAGGGGGGGGGGGGGGGGGGGTTGGTTAACTAGCAAAAAGGGCTCAAAATCAGAATAAAAGAAAATAATTTATTAGTCTTGCTGTGAGGCACTCTAATGTTAATTTCTGCATAATAATATATCGACAAAATCTGGAGGTTAATCAAAGTGTCAAAAAAAACTTCTAACTAAAAGCATTAGACAAAGCTACTTTTCCAACGGTTGTAAAGATAACGAAGTTGAAATTCATCTCTACAGAAGTCAAGAAAGAAAGGTGAAATGAGGAATAACGTACCCAAACCAACCGCAAGGTTGAAAATAGAGAACAACTTTGTCCCCGGTAGTCAAGTTTGTCATGACCATTTCTCCAGGTGAATCCACCCAGGTTCGTCCAAATATCAAATTATTAACCTTTGTAGGAGGTGGAACTAAATCTAGAACAACACCATCTCTTTTAAGAGTCACGCGTGTTCTGCATTAAAAAAACGATTAGACCATAAATTTTGTTTATAATAAATTCACAAGAGGCAAATAAATTAAATTCAACGTGGGGATTGGCGATGAGAATTACAGGAGAATAAAATATATTTAATAGAAATGATACAAACGAGCATTTGTCATTACCTTCCAACAGGATAGACATCAACAGAATTCCCTAAAAATTTAGTTTTTAACTTAGATGTCACGTCATATGTGAAATGCTCATTTTCAGCATGTCCGGCACTCATAGGAGGATGATGACTAACCTAAAGAATCAAAACTTTGAATTAGCAAATAAAAGGAATCCAGAAATACAAGCAACATAAATAGATTTATCGAGTTAAATGAATAACGATTTAGAACCAAGAATTCAATCATACCGAGAAGGGGCACTTAATTATAACCTCTTAACAGTTTGTTTAACAAACCTAAACTGCTTAAAAGCATGTCAAATATAAGCAGCAGGGTACCCAATGTTTTCATGCTTGCTTATGAGCACTTAAGAGTGCATATTTTGTGAACTTCAAAATCAAATGTTGTCATGTGGTTATAAGCATTTATATTTGTAACTTAAATTTCTTAAAAGCTGTTAGTGCTCATAAACAATCCCAAACACTTATCAGAACAAACTAGAGTGCCAGTAAACAATAACTCACTTGTTCAGAAATAAATGTAATCCCTTCATGGTTAACCAGTTCATAGGTCTCTCCAAGAATTGGATTGAAAGGCTTCCAAGTGCGTTGGTAGGCAAAATAAACAGATATTGCCCACGATGCTGCATAAGAAAAACATAATTGTCACTGCGTCATATAACTTTCCTCATAAATTAATTAGCGATAATCATTCCCCATCATTGAAGTCCTGACTCTATATGTGTTTACATCAAACAAACTCACATGCATACACCAACCGCATGTAGGGATCCTCACATTCATCTGCTCGATCCAAAAGGTAGGAATATTCCATTAACTGCCATAAGCATTGCATAATTAGCACTATTGAGGTGCTTTAAATGACAGATATTAAAACAGCAGCATATACAAAGAGATTCACAAACCTCTGCCATTTTTTGAAGCATTGTCATTGGCTCAAATATAAGGACAGGTAGTGTCACCATTGATGTGATATCAGAACCAATATATTTTTGCATCATCTTCCAATAACTATCACGTTCCTTTGAGAGAGTGAAAGATCATTCAGTATACACATAATGAGCAATAAATAATTTTATGTGAAAACAGCAGAGGGGGTCATCAATTAGGCATAGAATAAGAAAAGTTGCACGGCATAAAACTCAATAGAGGAACAGGTTAACGTATATAGACTTCGACACTAGACCAGAAAAGAAAGAACCCAATATGTCCCTTTTGTCTTTAATTCGATTTCCATAATCTACCAAGTGACTTCTGTATGGTTTTGTCATTCACATAGTATTTGTATAGTTTCCAGCATTATCCAGACACTTTTACCCAGACTATTTATCACTTGTGACTCTAATAGACATAATGCTCACTGGTAAATGAATACTATCACTTCAATGAAACTTTATCCACGTAGACCATCATTGTTAAATCTTAACCAACTTTTGTATTTATACGGAATCACGGATGCCTGGAAAAACCTATCACCAGAATATAAATCTGTCAAACTAATCAATAGATTACTACCAAAGAGTAAGATTCCAGGCTGCTTCAACTTTTTGAGACATTCTTTTAATTAAAGACATGTCCGAATGAGATTCTTACCAAATGCATCCCTATCCCATATGTCAGAGATATCAAGAACAATAGTTGAAGAAAGTGGCCTCGTAATTATCTAAGCCCCTGTTTGAGACCAATTATTCAAAAGTTCATTTTTTCCAAAACTCATTTACATTATACCCAATAAAATAACCTGCACGTAAATCGAATTTTTTTCCTTACTTTTACTTTTTAATCACACATTCTTCAAAATTCACTATTACTAAAAGAAAGCACATACAGCAACAAGCACCCACCTCTTGTTGCCATCTTCCCCTCTGAGCTTCCTCTTCAGCATCTTCCTTGCCTCCTTCCGGATTTATAACTTCCACCCCTTCATAACCAAGCAATCTAGTTGTAGGGAGAAAAGGTGTTTGTTAATGAGCCTTAACCAGTGACATTACGATATCAGGAAAGTAACACTGATTCATTTAAGTGAATCTACATGTAGTATTTATTAGGTACTGATGAGAAAAAAGAAAGAATAAACAGCTTACAAAAAATTAGTCCTATACACTAGTATTTGGAAGTGTTGGTCCTGTTCGAAGCAAGTGATTGTCATACTGACAAATAAAGCACATAAGTGCTTAGCACACTTGAGACCTTTATTTTTCATGTGTTCATTATCTCGCGAAAATCAATTTCATCCAGTAAAATGTCAAAAGAAAATATATATTAAAAATAAAGAAAAATTCCGAAACAAACTTATAACATGAAGAATCCTATCATTAGGTTAGTCAATACAGCTAAGGGCCTATTGGTTATTGGCATTGCAAATGAACCTAGACATTAACAAACAGGTAATTTAGCCTCCGTTTGGTAAATTGTTTATAAACAACACATCTTTCCAAATCACTTTTTAACCACAAATATTTCCCCAAACCACTTTCAACCACATTCGAAAACATTACATTCTTTATTTATAAATAAAAATCTTTTACCAAACAGAGGCGCACTAAGTTAATCCTGACCAAAAATAAATAAAAAATGAGATATTTTCCTTAAAGAGCCAATCTAAAAAATGGCCTGGCTAGCTTGAATATTTCACAGACTAGCACACTATAAAATTGCAAGACCGCTTACTCTTCATAATTAAATATTTATATTTATAACTCTTGATTTTAGGATGTTCGGTCAGTAATGACATCGAATTTATCAAAATTGTGTTCTCCAGTGTGCTTAGTTACAAACATGAGTTTAGATTTTCGTAAAATAGCTGAGTTAAGCTCCTATATACTGAAATCATCCAAGTCAAACACATAAATTATTTAGCTAGTCACTGACCCAACTTTGACATTCTTGAACTTATCATAGCTTCCTTCATTTGTAGCCAGCGAATATGACAAATGTTAAGTTATGGAAAAGAAGAAAATTTTACTTTCATTATCAATGGGATCTAAATATTCATTAAATCCAATCACAGTTATTGCTTTAATGTGATGGTGATCCTTTATTCATCATCTACATGTGAAAGCCATGGCATAATATTTTAGAATCTTGACTCTTGTTCTCTGAATGGGACATGAGATAACCCATCTTTAAATGCACAACTTCAACCTTTTATTCTGCAAACCTTTAGGAAAACTAAACAATAAATCGGTGGCTATCCGCAAGTTGCATCCTGCACCGTCAATCAACTAAATAATAGAAAGCAAACTGCAGCAAAACCTCGCACATGCATGTATCACTGTATCAAAGATCTTTCAATTACCATAATTAATCAACTAATCAAGTAAAATTGAAAATATCCCTGCTAACATGATTGAGAGCACATAAGAATAACAAAGTATGAAAATAAAAAGGAATTAATACCCGTTAACCGATCTATGCATGGCACTGCTGAACATCGAAAAGCCCGAGGTCACGGCAGAAAAGAAACCGCTCTTGTTTTCATTTTTATCTGGAGTCCCCATCTCTGCCGAAACAACAAAATTGCCTTGATCGGATATAAATTGAATTCTATTTCACAGAATTATGAGAGAATGTTGTGGATAGCGATGGGTATTAGCCCTAATCTGGGTCGATCCAATCGATTTTACGAGGGAGAAAGATGTAGATTGGAGATGATGCGATAAATAAAGTGGCGTAAATGTGAGTATGAATAATGAATAAATAGAGGGGTAAAACAGGAAGTATAAAATATCAGACTAGTTGGCGGTTCTTCATTTTATGAGTTGGCAAGAAGCTAAATATGTTTTTAAATATATTTTTTTATATACAATTTCTCAAATCACTTTTTTTATTTTTAATCATATATATTTTTTATTTTTTATTTTTCAACCACACATTTAACTAAAAAACATAAAAACATGTTTTTAAATAAAAAACTTTTAACAAACAGAGTTCCGAAATTCTATTCGCTATGTGTTATAGGTCCCAAACTCGATGAGTATTGGACTTGAACAAGACAGAGAATTCCCGACAAAGGCGGGGTGGGGAAAGAGATGAAAAAATGAACAAATATAAAACTAAAAATGAAATTTTATTATTCAAAAATGCTTGGTAAATGATTACAATGCAATGAACAAATATAAAACTAAAAATGAAATTTTATTATTCTAAAATGTTTGGTAAATGATTACAATGCAAAAGCCTATTTGTAGAGAAGAATCAAACTAAATCTAACAAATTAATTCTAGATGATTCTTGAATATTTTAACTCAACTAACTAATACTTCAACATACCCTTCAAGTTGGAAGTTATATGAAATATAATTCCAACTTTAAGGTATTACAAAAAATAATAATAATAATAATATAAAAATACGATGTAAATTTCTCATAAAATCCCCCTTAAACTCTAAGATCGGATCATCAATCAACTTCGGTACCAATCTGAACCTGGAGTAAGTTTTCAAAATTAGCTGACAAATTCTTCAACGGGCAATTCTTCAAATGTATTTCCTTCATTGTCCAAATATTTTGAACTCGGCCAAATAAAAATTTTGTATCACTTCCAGATTACTGGAACAATTTCAGTATCATTAACTCCAATTCGGAACAAATTTTTCAAACTCCAATCTGGAGCAAATTCTTCAAACTCCAATTTGGAGCAAATTTTTCGAATTCCTAATTTATTGGAACACTTTCAATTTTTAGATGAATCAAAATAGGTCCACATCATCAAATAAATCCATCATGGGTAAATTCTTCAAATAGTCAAAGAGGCTCAATCCATAAAAAATGGCCAACTAGTTGACCCACTTCACCAATAAGTAATAGCCCAACACATTCTTCAATAACTTTGTCCAAACCAATTTAAACCAAATCCATTCAAACAACCAGGCCCAAACTCAAAATGGAGGCCCAAATGTATATAAGGAAATCCACAAAATTTAGTCCAAAATCCAAAAATCATCAAATAGGCCCAAAATTAAAAAGGCACAATTTCAATTTACCAGCAACTCCAATCCCAGATTTTCGTCTTCTTTAATTTGGCTGTGCTGCTACTGCATATTCAAACAAAACGGAGCAAAAAAACCAGCCATTACTTCCGAAGAGCCAATCGCCAGCTAGAGGCGGCCCTGAGGGTGTGCGATAGGTGTGATCGCACAGGGCCTCAATGTTATAGGGGCACCAATTTTTTTTTTTTTTATTAGAGGACACTTAAAGAATAAATTGAATATATGGTATACATTTTTTTTATAAGTAAATCATTTCAAATTGTCGTACAGGGCATACAAAATCTCAGGGCCGGTTCTGTCGCCAGCCACCTCACAGTGGTAGCTCGTATGCTTTCCCATTATTTGTAAACGATGGAGGAAAAATGTGATGAGAATCGGGAAAGTAAAACTTCGATGCACGTGCCCGTGGAACCCATGACGAGATCCGAAGTTGAAGAGGTTCAAGATTCGAGGCTAAACAATGTGAATAAGTCAAGAAAAGAAGCTAAGAATCAAGTTGGAGCAAAAAATGAGAAGTTTGGAGTTCAGCCAAGTTTCGGTCGACCGAACTTTCTTCCGGTCGACCGATCTTCTGCAGAGGGATTTTGATCCAGCCTCAGTCACTTTCGGCTGAGTGGCGGTCGACCGAAAGTCCCCTTTCGGTCGACCCTGTGATCGACCGAACTATTTTCAGTTGACCAGTTGGGTCGACCGAAACACTCCGTTTTACAAAAAACGGGGTTTTTCTTGCAATTTTCGAAATTACACTTTTTACCCATTTTGTACATTAAATACACTTTTTCTTGTCATTTTTAAATAACTTGGTTGTTCATGTAAAACTCTTGAGAGAAGCTCCTCCTTTGGGTGAGGTAAATCCCATTTATTGATCGTGTATCTCTTAGGAAATTAATCAACTTTATCTTGAGTATTATTATTCTTGTGTTGTTGTTTATTTCCGCCACCTTGAAATTTGTTTATTTCTTTCCATTGGGCTAGGGTTAGTTAATCCTTGAATTTTGGGTTAGATTTAAACTTAGGTTAAGGTGTTTATCCTTTATTTTACCACTTTAGCTTTCTTGGGTTGGTATTAAAATTGTTGTAGGAATTTTTGGTCAACACACCGAAGGGGTTCGCATCATTTGGTATCAGAGCTTGACTCTAATTTGGTAAACATATCTTTACTTTCTTGTTGTTGTTCTGTCATTGTGAAAAAAAAAAAATCCGAAAATTCAAGAAAAATTGGAGAAAATTTATATGCCCATGTGTATTATTGATTTCATGTATTGGGTATATTGATTGTGAATTTGTTGGGGGTTTCTATTAGCCAAACACTTACTTTCCTACATTATCCAAAGTGTTTGATAAATTGTCCCAAAAAAAAAATACCCCATTCATGCCTTATTATTCAATGCCCATAACTTGTTAATTACTTGGGGCTATCCAATTCTCATCATTGAGATTGTGTTATCAACTTTTTATTCCATATATCACTTACTTAATCCATTGGATAATTGTTGATCATTCACTTTTTGCCACAATTGTATTGTTGGGGGTTTTCATATATCCACATTATCCACATTCAAGGTCATTCAAAGATTGAGTACAAGTTGTTTGATAAATTGCCTCATTGAAAATTTACACTCTTGTGCTTATTGTTTTACATCTATGCCTTGTCTATTAATTGTGGTTTGTCAATCCCATTGCTAAATTGTGTTCCTAGCATCCCATCCCACATAAATATTGTTCCTTTTGAGTTTAGCAAGCACATAAATTCTATTTGCTATTTGTATCTACGTGTTATAAATTCCTTCTTCCTTTGTTTGTGATTTCCTTGACTTCACAAGAATTATACTTTGTGATTTAGTTGATTACCTTCCTTGGAGAACTTGAAAAAGGAGATTTGAGTGGAAAAAGGCAAGAGTGGTGAGCTCAATAGAGGGTAAAATCCAAATTTGAGTGAAACACGAGAGAAATATTTTCTTGTGAGAACACTTTCACACTTGCACCCCATGTCCATTTTCAATTCTCAAACTCAAGATTTGAAGTACTTGTTGGAAAATCTTTCAACCACCATGGCTAGACAAATGGAGAAAAGTGGGGGTGAGTTGAAAAATTTAGGGACAAGAGGGGAGAGTACATCAAATAGGGGAGATGAAGAAATGATGTGTAGTAGAAGAATGGTGAGGGATAAATTTGGGAACATTGTGTATAGGGATGGAAGTGGAAAACAAAATGGGAGTTTGAATAGGAAAATTAGAAGGGATGCTTGGGATGATGAAATGGATGGTGAACAAAATGGGAGTTTGAATAGGAAAAGAAGAGAGTGGTTAGAAGGTAGGAGAAATGGAGTTGATGAAAATATTGATAGTGCGAGAATGCAAAATTCATCACTCCATGGAATGGGTAGAAGTGGAAGAAGAATGGAGTATGAATAGGAGGAGAAGAGAATGGGTAGATAGGAGTGGAGATGGAATTGATGATATTATTGATAGGGCAAAAATGAAAAGTCCATCATTCCATAGGAGGGGTGATAATGAGAAGGGAGTGTTGGAGATGATTGCTAGGCCACCAACATCTTTGGCCCATGATAATGATAATGAGAAGGATGGAGAAAATATTTTCTACTCTAGATGCCTTGTGGAGAATAGGGCATGTAGTCTCATTATAGATGGGGAGAGTGACATGAATTTGGTGAGTGCTAGTAGGGTGGAGAAATTGGGGTTACCGGTTATGAAGCATCCTAATCCCTATGTATTGCAAGGGTTGAATGGCTATGGGGAGGTGAGAGTAAGTGAACAAGTTCTTCTTACTTTTCACATTGGTACTTATAGTGATCAAATATTATGTGATGTGGTTCCCTTACACACTACTCACATAATTTTGGGGAGACCTTGGCAATATGAGCGAAATGTGAATCTTGATAGGGGGAGGAACCGGTGTAGCTTCAAAATGAATGAAAAAAGGTTGTGATCCTATCTTTGAGCTCGAAAGAAGTATGCAAAGACCAAATGAAGCTCAAGAAGGAATTCGAGGAAGAAGAGGAGAAGGAGAAGGAAAAAGAAGAGAAAGAAAGGGAGGATAGGAAAACAAAAGAACCTTCAATTGATAAAATTGAAGAAAATAAAAATGAGAGCAAGAGAGTTGGGGCCACGTCCCTAGAAAAAGGAGAGGCAATGAGGGTTGGAGCCACGACTCCAGAAAAAGGAGAGGTGAGAGAAGAACCGAGGGTTGAGGATTCTACCTCAGAAAAAGGTGAGGAAGTGATGAGTGCCGCCAAAGAAATTGAGAGAAGAGATCACTCCAAAATGTTCTTTACTCTTGAATATTCTAACACTTTCCTCCCTAATTTGGTTCTTTCTTTGTTGCAGGAAATTGTGAGGCCAACTTATCAAGGCAACAAAGAACTCCAGAAGCATGCCTTATGGAAGAAATTCATGAAAACATTTTCCTACAACAACGAGTACAATCGAGGTAAAGAAAATGACATAACCGATGCAACATCTAGGAGGTATGATCCCAATATTTCTTTAAATGTAAGGTTATTGTGCTTTGAATACATTAGAGGGTTGTATGATCTTGAAGTAGATTTGACAAGTGTGTTGTTGACTTGTGAAAATGTAACATGTGGTAGGGATCATTGTCATGATGAGTGCTTAATTTGTAAATGCAACTTTTTGCATGTGCCCAATTGCATAAGTATCAAATCCTTGTGTGAAAATGTTGCATATCGTACATTTCATGGGCATGTTGGATCCTTATTTTGTGAAAATATGCTTGACTTGCATATTGGCTCTCTAAAGGAATTGCTAGTTAGGGGAGTCCATGGGAAAGATTATTTGGGATGTCTTGATGATAAAAGGACTTCGCTTCTAACATTTCTAGATGCTCCCTCGTTCCGTGTTGAACATAGTAAGAGCATGCATGTTAACTATCCGAGTTTGTTAAACATTCATGAATCATGTTGTGAGCAATATTTTGATGGATTCTATGGGCATGATGATTATTTGTTTTGGAAAGTTGGATTGTGTCCTTATAAATGTGCCATGTATAAATTGCTAATGGGGGAAGCACGTGATGATTGTTTGATGGGGCAAATTAAAACTAATGGGGTTTTAGGGATATTATGTGATCAATTTTATTGGCCTATTTTGAAGATTGGTGTTGAATATGTTTGCACTTGTAGTAAATGCCGAACTTGTAAAATGACTAAACTCAAGTTTTTTCCCCAAGAATTCCATGCATATTTGCCCATCCGGAGTAAACCTTGGACTACTACTTCTATGAAATTTATAGTGGGTTTACTTGGAACAACGAAAGAAAATGAAGCTATTTTTGTGATTGTTGGTAGGAGAATTAAAATTTCACGTTTGAATGCATGCCATGAAACCAACAAGGTCATCAACATAGCTAATCTTTTCTTTCGGGAGGTCGTGCATTTGCACGAAGTTGGTGCTGATTTTGTGGTTGTTAAATTTGCTTACACTTTAATTGCTCATCATATTAGCAAGTTTCCTCCACTTAAAATTGCTTGTGACTTTAACCTATTAACTCTGTTGAAATTTATGCATATATTTATTGGAGAAAGAGTTGGTTTAGGTGGGCACAAGAATGCACATTTGGTTAAGCCCCTTCGCAGGAGGCTCGTGCCTCCATCTGAGGGGATTGGCCTACATTGTCCTTCCCATGCCAACCATGGTAGGAGGCGATTCTTTTTTGATCCGGGTGGTTGGAAATGGTTCTTTTCAAGGGAAGAACGGGTTCCCGATCGAATAAAATCCAAAATGCTACCCTGCGATGTTGGCACCTCTCAAGTTCTTCGCAACACCTACAAATTGATTTTGCACGGTGAGTATGGAATTTCAGTTACATTTATCGTGTCTGAATTTTCTATTTTTATTGTAGGTGTCGATTCGTGGTCGAATCTCTTTCGAGATGGAGGGGATGATGAGAATCACGATGGTCCAACTTCATTGTACGAACCTGTGATCCAAAATGTTTCCAGATCAAAGTTCAAGGAGTTTCATGACCGTGCATTCAAGCAAGATTTGAGGTCGAATCCTTTTCAAGAGGGAGGGGATGATGAGAATCGGGAAAGTCAAACCTCGATGCACGTGCCCGTGGGACCCATGACGAGATCCGAAGTTGAAGAGGTTCAAGATTCGAGGCTAAACAATGTGAATAAGTCAAGAAAAGAAGCTAAGAATCAAGTTGGAGCAAAAAATGAGAAGTTTGGAGTTCAGCCAAGTTTCGGTCGATCGAACTTTCTTCCGGTCGACCGATCTTCTGCAGAGGAATTTTGATCCAGCCTCAGTCACTTTCGGTTGAGTGGCGGTCGACCGAAAGTCCCCTTTCGGTCGACCCTGTGATCGATCGAACTATTTTCGATCGACCAGTTCGGTCGACCGAAACACTCCGTTTTACAAAAAAACGGGATTTTTCTTGCAATTTCCGAAATTACACTTTTTACCCATTTTGTACATTAAATACACATTTTCTTGTCATTTGTAAATAACTTGGTTGTTCATGTAAAGTTCTTGAGAGAAGCTCCTCCTTTGGGTGAGGTAAATCCCATTTCTTGATCTTGTATCTCTTAGGAAATTAATCAACTTTATCTTGAGTATTATTATTCTTATGTTGTTGTTTATTTCCGCCACCTTGAAATTTTTTTATTTCTTTCCATTGGGCTAGGGTTAGTTAATCCTTGAATTTTGAGTTAGATTTAAACTTGGGTTAAGGTGTTTATCTTTTATTTTACCACTTTAGCTTTCTTGGGTGGGTATTAAAATTGTTGTGGGAATTTTCGGTCAACACACCGAAGGGGTTCCCATCAAAATGGCTCGTTGAAGTCAATATCTCTAATCACCAGTTTCCGCCGCCGTCCCCCGCCCCCAGGTGGTCGGTCAACCTCTTCAAACTTCCAGCCACTTTGCTGACAAAATCACACCTCAAATCCAAATGCCCATTTCCAGATTTAGATCTTCACTCATCTGGTTATAAGATATATTCAGTATATCAATGACCCAATCTCATTCTCCTCCTGCAAATATGTCGAATTTCCTGAATCTGGATTCTCCAGCGTCATTATGCTCAGAATTTGAGTTTCGAGCTGAACTAAGGATGTTGATAGCTCCAACTTTCCTCCCTCAACTTTTCTCTTCTTATTCACTGACCTAGTATCGGCTAGTGCTGTTCTAGATCTTCAGTTTGAATCATCGAAGAAATTGATTGATTTCTCGATTTATGAGAATTCTATTGCCTTCTCTTCAAGCTTTTCTAATACGATCTAAAATTGAATTTTGACACCAAATGGAGCATTTTCATTATTACTCCAGATTACTTCAGCTTCGTCGAGTGCAAATTGATCAGTAGCGGTGAATTCGAATTTTCTCCCTGCTCCACCTAGATAGTAGTGGTTCATCCTTCCTGCGACGGTAATGAAATATTTAGGCAAAAATAAATAAATAAATAAATAACTTCGTCGGACGAGCGGTGGTACCGCCGCTCGCCAGTGACTGGAAAACTTAAAACCTATCCAAGACATACTGTTTCGATACCATGAACAAATATAAAACTAAAAATGGAATTTTATTATTCAAAAATGCTTGATAAATGATTACAATGCTAAAGCCTATTTATAGAGAAGTCTTGAACTAAATCTAACAAACTAATTTTAGATGATTCTAGAATATTCTAA
The DNA here is from genome assembly GCA_963555705.1 of Ligustrum vulgare. Taxonomy (NCBI): domain Eukaryota; kingdom Viridiplantae; phylum Streptophyta; class Magnoliopsida; order Lamiales; family Oleaceae; genus Ligustrum; species Ligustrum vulgare. The sequence continues at coordinate 9,538,034 of OY743180.1, read as the reverse complement.
CTCAACTAACTAATACTTCAACAAAAAGTATTTCTGAATAGGGGATGGGAACCCCTGTTGACCTATGGTCAATTTGACCTTATTGTTTTGATCATAACAAACAAGAATTTATTGTGTTACTAACAAGTGTGCTTCAAGTGTTTCATGTAATGATAAATATTTCAAAGCACTCTATGTTCAAATCGTCTCTCAAAGATATAAATCAAAATTATGTGATCGAGCACATGAGACGCAAAGAAGATCATGAAAGAATTGAAGATATTCAAAGATCAAAATTGAGGTTGAAAAGCATGACATGAAGATCAAGAATTCAAGCATACAAGATTAGAGTTGATTTAACATATGTAAAGGTATAACACTCTCAATCTTTAGCGATGAAATTCAAAGAGCTCGAAAATGATTTTTATGCATCAAGAAACTTACTTGAAAATTCATCACTTGCATAAAATATTTTCATCTTAGTCAAGATTGTCTTTCAAAGGTTATTTGATCTTAAATCATGATTATACTATGTTAAACCACTTTGAAAAATAAGTTAGAAACCTAAAAATCGAAAATTTTCATATTTTTCAAAAGTCAACAGAAAGTCAACGGTCAACAGTTGACTTTCGGTCAACCGAACTATTTCGGTCGATCGAACTTTTGGTCAACCGAAATATTTCGGTCAACCGAAAGTTCAACGGTAAAATTGTAACGACTATATGGAAGATTCGGTCGACCGAAACTCCAAATTTGGTCGACCGAAACTGGCTGAACTTGAATTTTTTCATCTATAAATAGCCATCACATTTGCATTCAATAAGAACAACTTAGATAAGATTTTATACACACTTTCTTGTGAAAATTCAGTATTCTTACTTAATTTTTATTCATCTTTTATTTTCATAAAACTTTGATTGATCTAAACTTTGTTTTATCAAATTCATCAAAGTTTTTGGAAGAAAGTTTTGTGAAGATTCTTGGTTTTATATTGTTTAAACTTCTTCAACATCTTCACACAATATTGGAATTGAAGTGTAAGTCTCTCTTTGTTCTAAACTTGTTTTAATCTTTTAAAAGAGAGAAATTCCAATTAAGGAACTTTGATTATTTGTGCTACATTTTTCATTATCATTTGATTCATCAAAGTTCCATTGCCTAAACACTTTGAGCTTAACTTATTGTTAATTATTCAAGTGTGGCATCTCTTGGTACGTAATTTGATTCAATATTTTTAACAAGAGATTATTTGAAAAACTTTGTTTGATTGCATCAAACTTTTCATTATCATTTGCATCAAAGTTTTTCTCTAACACTCGAGCTTAATTCATTGCTATCTATTGAAGTGTTAGCCTAACTCTCTCGGTACTTAATTTGAGTATATCATTTGTCAAGAGAGTTATTTCAATTGTACATTCAATTCATTATATCTTGTGGTTTCGAGAGCCTTGTGAAAACTCGATTGTTGGTTTTCGAGAGCCTTGTCAAAACTCGATTGTTGGTTTCGAGAGCCGTGTGAAAACTCGATTGTAAAAGGATAGGCGCTCCTTGTTGTAAGTCGCCTAAGGATTTGGTACTCCTTGTTGTAAGTTACCAAAATAGTGGATTTGGCCGTGCTCATGACGGAGAGCTCGGTAACGGGGGACGTAGATCACGTTGGTTGATTGAACCTCCATAAATCGCGTTTGCACTCTCTCATCCCTTTTATTTACTTACATTGCACTTACTCTATTCTATCAATTTACATTGTGCAACGCTTTATCTTAGTGCTATACTTGCCTTATCAATTAATTTTACACTTATATAGCACATTACATTGATAGTTTAGTTACTTGTAACACTAAGTGCTACTACTTGTACCTATTGGTTTTTAAGTGTGAGATTATTATCGAAAAAGTTTTATAAACCAATTCACCCCCCTCTTGGTTAGTTTACTCTTGGGCTAACAACCCCAACCCTAAACCGTCCCCAATTAGCAAGTTCAATTAAAAAAACTCAAACAAATTAAAAATCACATAAGCCCAAAGATAAAAAAAAATGTTACGGTATTTTTGGTCACCTGTGGTAGACCCGTAACATACGAATTTTTCCCTTTGAAGGGGATTTTTGTCCTAGCATGCTGGGTGCGTCCTCATGGAATTGAACCCTTGACCTCACGATATGAGGATTGTGAGGGCATCTCTTGGATGCCCTCACAATCCTTATATCATGAGGTCAAATGATCAAATTCCTGGAGATGATTCCAGGACGCTAGGACAAAAATTCCCTTCAAATGGGAACAATTCGTATGTTACAAGGTACGCCAAAAGGCTACCAAAAATACCGTAGCAAAAAATAAAAATAAAAAAGATCAAATTGCTCATATCAAAGGTCAAATAATTTTTTATTAACTATATCAAACAAGCAAACTTTTCTATTCAATTCTGCCCAACAACCTAAATTAATGAAACAAACAGATCAAACATCATTTTACTATAAGAAATGAATTCACATTAACGAGGAGAAGATTGTACTACAAATGAATTCTTAGATTGAAATTATGTGAACTGTAGTTACGAAATGCTCATGAGTTTGAAAGTCATACTGAGGATATGTATACATCTCTAATGCTACATTATATGATTTTGTTGACTCTAATTGATTGATGTTGCTTAAGAATGAAATAGAACTCATTTCAGCGAATTTGTGCATGAAAGAGTTATAGTAATGCGTTAGAAAATGTAAGAAATAACAACCTGAAGTCGAGTAAATATTACTTCATCTATTGAAAAATAATTAACTTAGACTAATTTTATTTTGGTTTGTTACTTTTTAAACATAGTTATAGCTACATCGATAAATATTTTAATGTCCCACAAGTATTGATTAATTCAATTAAGTTGTATTATATATTTAGTTTGGCAACGTTCATGGCTCGTTATACTCTTATCTAAATATAATATCTAAATCAAGATAATTTAAGAATTTAAAAAATATATAAAAATAAATAGGGATGTAAATGGAGATTTTAGCATCCTCGTCCCCATTTAAATGGGGATAGGGCTAGATGGGTGATGGTAAGTTTACGACAGGGAATGGCATCCTCGCCCAGAACTGCCATGTTGTCATCCCTAGTGTGTTACGTGAAAGGCACGCTCTAATGGCTTGTTCGTGATACGAAACGAGCCAAGCAAGGTGTCAGTTTGCAGTTGAGTCGCGTAGGATAGTATGTCGTTTTCTCGCGGTGAATCAAACCGTAAGATTCGTTTAAAGTTGCAAGAAACACCATATTGAGAGGAAATCAAACTGTGAATTTATACTTTTTCAATGTTTGCATTTGCCATCCTGTTTCACCAGTGTCAACGTGAAATTAAAGCTATGTTAGAGTGTGAGAGAAAGAGGAGAGAGAAAATTGAGTAGAAAGGGAGAGAAGCAACTTGAAGGGAGTGATTGAGGAGTTGATCAGAGAGATATTTAGAGTGAAGATAGACAACAAGACATACGGACATACACGAGCTCTTTTTAAGATATGTAGCAGAGAAACTCCCTAAATTCGTGATGAATAAAGTTTTATTTTAGTCCCTATTCAGTAGATATTAAAATTAGATTTTTACTAGATTTTGATTAAAAAAATGAAATGTGTAGTTAAAAAGTTGTGGGTTAATGAAATGTATAGTTAAGATTGATTAATGACTTAAATTAGGTTCAGATTTTTAATTTGTACCGAATAGGGGCCTAATATCCCCCCCCCCCCTCTCCAAGGCTTATAAGCAAGGTTGTCTTGCACGTGTTCTTGAATTGAATTGGTAAGAGAGTCTTGCAAGTGAATCGTTGATTCTGATCGAGGATCATAAGACCCTATAAAATAATGATTTAAATATATTTTTTCTCTAAAAATATTTAGAAATCAAAAATAAAATTTCTAATAATAATTTAGCAACTATTAGTCAATAATTAACGTAAAAACAATAAAATTAAAATCAAGATTTCATCTACTTAATAAAGAATTAGGAACAAGGCTTCTTTTGTGTCAAAATAATAATTCAAACACGATTCAAATTGCTAATTATAACTTTTCAAACATGATCTCAATCATTAAAGCAAATGTATTTATTATACGTATTAACAGTGCTGCCTTCATTATAATTGTGGTTGTGCACTCCAGTCTCATCAATGATAGTATTGCTTCCTCAGACACTTTCCACGAATAAATTGTCATTCTCTGACACTTTCTACAAATAAATTATCATTGTCATCTTTCCTAAGATCATCTTTAAAAAATTTAAAATCTTTGTATTTCTCAAAAACATCAAACACGTCATAATCACTTCTATGTAAATAAGTAAAACAATTTGATATATTTGACTAAGACAAAATTGCTAACAAATTTTGATTCTGGATTGATTTGTCATTTTTTTTGGGCTTGCAAAAAATTTGTTTTTTAAAAAAATTATTTGGACTTGAGTGAAAATTGAAATTCAGCTAAATTCATGCAAAAAATATTCAGATATGTAGAATCATACATAATCGCGGTCATGTACGATTTCGTATGATCTTATACGATCACATGCTGATCCAATAAAAATGATTATGTACATTATTTGGGTCGATTTTTCATACAGGATCGTAGGTACTACCCTACGATCCGGATCATCATCATGACAATCATGCTTATAAGTTATAAGGAAATTAAATAATCGAGTCAATCTACCAATCAAGTCTAAAAACTATGAATAATGGATTGTTGATTTAGATATCGAGTTAAAACTCAAAATGACTTATCGATTCAGTCACTGAGATAGCGATTGAAACATTTTTATTAAGATGATAAGAGAATATTAAGCATCATTATTTTTTTGTCTCTAATTTAGCTTAAAGGACATTCAATTCCGTTTCAATGAAATTTTTTTAAATTAATTTTTTTAAGCAAATACCACATGTGTGGCTTATTTTATATCATAATAATGCGAAAAACAAATAAAAGGAGGGGCATAAACCTGACCTCCAACAAATGTGAAATGGAACAAAAGAAATAATAAATTATACGAAAAGCAGTAAATACAATGAAGAGTAAATGTGATCATGGACACTCCTGGGATCGAACCCTCATGTGTGTCATAGACCTTGTCATGCTCCTGCTCTGGCACATGTCCAGATCATAGTAGTCTGTGTATTCCTTTGTGTACTTTGGGTCTCTTCCCGACAAAGGATGACGTCTAGGGCGAGGAGCATCTCTGATGGCAAGAGGATCTTCTAGCCATGGTCCATGTGCAGGTCGAAAAGCAGGTGCCTGGGATCGCAAGTGAGTACTAACTGATGATGCTGATGAACCAGCGAAGGGAAGGACAGGAAGAGTCCGTGATCTAGATGTAGCTCCTCCAGATGCTGATGGTAAGTCTGCCTTTGTGTTCTGCCTGCAGTCTCCTGACCCATCTCATCAAAGTTGCTCTGGATATGTTCCTTCACCTTATCATGTCTCGGAGTAGGAGCAGGTGTGGAAGCCTGAGGCTAGAGGGCTTGGCTGATGGGGGCTCTCCAAAGAGTTTAAGAACCAAGTCTTCAATGGAAAATCTCAAGGAGAATGTGATCTTCATGCGATGTTTTACCTTGAAATGGTCCAACAAAAGTTGCTTTGCCTTGGAGTACTCTGAACCTAACTCTGTCAATAGACCATGAGCAAGAAGTTGTGGAACTATCCCTTCTGACCCTTGAGAACACCGAGTTGTCTCTGAGGATACTGGGGCGCTAATGTGTGTAGTTGTGGGTGGTGCCTCTATAGCAGGTACACCAGCAATAGGTGTAGGAGTGATACAGATAGTAGGTACCTCAATAGGAGCCTATGGACAAGGTTCAGCTATGGCAATAACTGTTACTAAAATAAGCTCAGTAGATGTAGGAATGATCTGTGCAGTTTCTGTGTGAACCTCTGGTATGATCTCAATAATAGGGGGCGGGTGATTGAGGAGATGTAGGGGGAGCCTCTGTGGTAAGCAGGTAGCTAGAGGAGGTTGTGTCGTGGCCTCTAAAGGATTCTTTGGGATAACCTCTACAGGTACTGGTGCAGACTCTATCACAGGTGATGCCAAATGGGTGACTGAAGGTACTGCAGTGGAAGTAGTTGGGAAGAAAGAGGGGCTGTAGAAACTGGGAGCCACCTCTTCTTCTATATAGTAGTTGGAGCTCAACTAATGCCTCACTAGTAGGTGGTGGTGGAGGATTGGTTGGTGCTAGTGGAGGATATTTTCCAATATGACATTGAGCATCATTATGTCCCATTGTCCTACATCTAAGACAATATTCTAACTTCTTGTCATATACCACAGCCTGCTAGTAACTTGGAAGTTTTTGCCTTTGAATCCAAATGCGGTCTGGAATCACACTCCAAGTCAACCTCAACAAGAATATTATATATAAAAGGAGAGCACTTCCCAAATATAGGTTTTGAAACCTTTCTCGTCTAAACTGACTTTCATAAAATTAAAGTATTTCAATGAACCAGAATACTTTTAATAATTATACAATTATTTTGAAATTGAAAAATATGCAATAAGGGTGTTAAATGGAAGATCTCAACGAGAACTTAAATACGAACTCACAAATGAGAGCCAACAATAAACACGTTGTCCCTAAAATCACATCAAAGATTAAAGGTAAAAATTCTATTTTGTACCATTTACTTTTTCTCAATGTCCCACTATTTCAAAATTGTTTTATTTAAATCCTACAATGACATTTATAATTTCTTAACTAAATTTAATTTGATCCTAAATAATTAATTTCAATTCGAGTTTCTTTTCAATCAAATTAAAAGAAATAATAACTATTCGAACAATTTTTGCAACTTCATATTTCGATCAATTCATTTGTCAGTTTAAAATTAATTTTATTTATTTATTTTTTCATTTTTTTCATTTATTATGTTTAATACTATAGATTTAAATAATCAAAATATACAAAATATATATTACAGACTTTAATAATTAATTTAACTATTTTTTATCAAAATAAAAATAAAGGCATATTAGCAAACTCATTTTATTTCAATAATTATTAAAATTGAATAATTATGCAAATGAGTCATGCAAATTTCCGTTGAAGTTTTTTTTTAAAGCAAGTCATTCAAGTTCCTCATTATTACAATTGTGGTCACTTTGTAAAAAAAAAAAAAAAAAAACTCTCATGTTAGGTACCATTTATTCAAAACCTAATTTTTTTTAAAAAAAAAAACTATTTTCAACTAACATTCTATGAATAAAATAATCTATATATAAATTCATATTTTTAACAACTCATTATTCCAAAATTTACTATTATAAACAACATTATTTCAAAATTGTTTTATTTAAATCCTTCGATGACATTTATAATTTCTTAACTAAATTTAATTTGATCCTAAATAATTAATTTCAATTCGAGTTTCTTTTCAATTAAATTAAAAGAAATAATAAATATTCGAATAATTTTTGCAACTTCATATTTCGATCAATTTATTTGTCATTTTAAAATTAATTTTATCTATTTATTAACTCTTTTTTCATTTATTTATATTTAATACTATAGATTTAAATAATCAAAATATGTAAAATATATATTACAGATTTTAACAATTAATTTAACTATTTTTTTTATCAAAATAAAAATAAAGGAATATTAGCAAACTTATTTTATTTCAATAATCTTTAAAATTGAATAGTTATGCAAATGGGTCATGCAAATTTCCGTTGAAGTTTTTTTTTTTTATTTATTTATAGTAACTCATTCAAGTTTCTTACTATTACAATTGTGGTCACTTTGTAAAAAAAAAAAGGCCGATATTAGGTACCATTTATTCAAAACCTAATTTTTTTTAAAAAAATAAATTATTTTCAACTAACATTCTATTAATAAAATAATCTACATATAAATTCATATTTTTTAATAACTCATTATTCCAAAATTCACTATTATAACCAACATTATATGAAATAATGGGCCTCAGACAGCGCTTAAGCACAAATTTTTGAAAAAATCACTATTATAAAACTCATTTTGTAGATAATGAAAATTCAAACAAGGGCTAAACATGTTCACAAGAGAAAAACGTAAATATAAAGAGAGCACTTTCCAAAAATAGGTATTAACCAATTTTCCCGCCTAAAACATATTTCTTGAAATTTTAATTAATTGTATTAATTAACTATTTATTATTCATTTGGACAAAATTCAGTTTTAAAATAATCCAATTTGAATGCAAATTTTTAAATAGTAACATTTTTCTTGGTCTCTAAGTTTCTTTGTCCGTCTTCCCTTATTGAAAATCAATTTCAATTTTTTAAAATTCGTAAAAATAAAATAAAAAACTTTGTCAATATCACATAAATATTTTTTCTTTACAAATAAAAAATGAAATAGGAGCGTTCATCGATCTATTTTTTCTTTTCTTTTTCATTTTAATAAAATTCTGAGTGTATATCACAGATATACCTATTTTTTTTACTTATTACAAATTTCATTTAAAGTAATTTTATTTTCCTATTTTAAGCTTTAAATCAATTTAAATTACAATTTTGAATAAATTTCCCGAAATGATAAACATACTAACCAGAAAAAATTAAGATATGTGCAATTGTACTTTTTTGTAATTAATTGTTTTCCTTTGTTTCTCATTTTAAATTAAATATTCATTTTACATGTTAATATATAAATTTGACATATGTGAGTAATAAATGACAATGCATTGCATGAGGTGTAACACTAGTAATAACATATAAAGGGATGACACTTCTCAAAAATAGGTTGTGAAATTTTTTCCTCCTAAACAACATTTCCTAAAATTAAAGTATTTCAATGAACATGTATACTTTTGATAATTATATTATTATTTTGAAATCGAAAAATATGAAATATGGTTGTCAAATCGAATATCTCAACAAGAACTTTAACACAAACTCACAAGTGAAAGCCAACTGTAAATATGTCGTCCATAAAATCACATCAAAGATTAAAGGTAAAAGTTTTATTTTGTATCTTTTACTTTTTCCTAATGTCCCGCTATTTCAAAATTATTTTATTTATTTAAGTCATACAATGATATTTATAATTTATTAACCAAATTCAATTTTGTCATAAATAATTAACTCCAATTCGAGTTGCTTATCTTATCAAATTAAAAGAAATAATAAAAATCTGAAATTTTTAAGTAAATTCAATTAAGTTCGAATAATTTTTGCAACTTTATATTTTGATAAATTCATTTGTCATTTTAAAAATAATTTAATTAATTAATTTATTTACACATTTTGCTATTTATTTATTTATGTTTAATACTATATATTTAAATAATCAAAATATGTATTACAGACTTTAATAGTTAGTTTATCTATTTTTTTATGAAAATAAAATAAAAGCATGTAGCAAATTCATTCTATTTCAAAATATGATGTGGTCAAACACGCTTATTTAAAACGTATAAAAATAGTTTTTATTTTTCGAAAACTATTGAATAAGTTTTAGGATAGAAAAAATTAAAAAATAAATAAAATGACAAATAAAAGTAATAAAGTAAAGATGGTAGGTTAGAGTGTCAATTTTGGGGGAAAAGAAAAGAAAAAACCAAATAATTTAAAAATAAAGTGAAAAAGAAAGGTAGCCACCCCACATCGAAAAATTGATGTGGGATGGCAAAGAGCAGTCCTTTAATTTATTTTTTTTCCAATTTAAGTAAAACAATTAAATTGATTTAAATCTAGACCAGTTTGCAAGGTTGCGATTAAAGTATTAAACCACCAAAAACCCCGATTTTCAGTCCGATTTTTAAAATGCGATTTTGGAGGCAATTTAGACAAGATTTTGGATCGGTTCCTTTTTTTCGGTTGAATCGACTAGTCCGATCTAGTTTTCTTAATATTAATTGCATGTACTTTTTTTGAATTATTTATCTTCATTTGTTTCTCATTTTTAATTAAATATTCATTTCATAAAATAACATATAAATTCGATATATGTGAGTAACAAATGATCGGGCATTGCACATGTGTAAAACTAGTTTCAGAAAAAGCATACAACCCTTCATCATTTCCAAGGAAAAATAAATAAATCCTCTAGTTAACTAATACAAATTTACTATGTAATTTTCATCGTCTTTTTCTTGTTGCAAGGTCTAAATATTAACATCCAAGTCCATCTGTTCTAAAGAAATTATCCCACTCTTGTTGTTCTGTTTTTCCAAAAGTATAATTCATACAACTATTTTCTTCATCAAAATCAGTACTCAAATTTTGACCTCTCATATCATGCATGGTCAAATTTTCATTTATTTTCGAACTCTGATACCAACTTGTGGCACACGGAAATTTGAGAAAAATACATTTATCTTTCTTTTCATAAGTCGATGACTTAAACGACGTCACTCGACTGAGATTTTAAAACCACTTTACTTTAAAATAAAATTCATTTATTTAAAAAGTAACGATAAAATATTTAATATAAGATCTTGACTTTAAAATTTTTAGATAAACAGTAACAATAATAGAATATCAAGTTTGTCAGTTTAATCACAAGATATTATTCAGTGAGTCCACAATTCACAGGTCGCCATCACCTAGCGTAACACTATTTGTCTCACCTCTGAAGATCCGCGCCAATTCCTTTTACAATTTTATTATTACCTAAAAAGTTAGATATGTCGTGGAATGAGTATACATTTGCTCGGTGAGTGGAGTAAGGTGCACATGTGCTATTGCACGTAGACAAGTTAACCTCATATATTCAAGATTCGTGCAAGTTTTACTTATTAAATCAGTTAAGCATGTATTCACGTCAACTCATATTCAAGTCGAGTCAAGCCATATATCCAAATCGATTCCAATCCCAAGTCAAGTTCAAATATTCCAGTCAAGTCAAACTTCATCAACATAAATTCATATCTTTTCATATTAATACCAGTCAACTCCTAAAATCAACTTAAATCCAATTCACGTGTTCAAGTCTAGTTCATTTATAATTTCAAGTCTGGTGCAAGTACACGTGTTTCCAAGTTCGTTCAAGTCATATAATTAAGACAAGTCAATGCAAGACATATATTCAAGTTGAGTCAAGTTAATATATTCAAATTCATATGCAGTTACATATTAATCAACTCTAGTAGAGTCAATTTCATATACTTAAATCAAGTCTAGTCTCAAGTCAAGTTCACGTGTTCCAGTCAAGTCAAACTCATATATTCAAGACTTATGCAAATGTATGTATTTTCAAGAGAGCGTGACTTTTATTAAGGCCCATATTACAAATCAACTACTATCCCGAGTGCGCACAACAGAGAATGTAACCCCGAGCTCAAGCGTGGATTTTATTCCACGAGTTCTTTTACAAGCGTAATTTCTATACCACGAGTTTCAAACAGGGTGTTGATATCCCTGAAATTTATTAACCACATCGCGATCAAGTTATTGGACTCGGTGGTATGTATATCAAGATAAGAGTCATAGGCATTTAACAAGCAGAATAGAGTATGACTGTAATATCATGTAAGAAAATCATTTTCATGTCATGCATAGGAAAAAACTTGAAAATCCTTTTAATGCAATGTAATAACTTTAAATGTATCACGAAGTAACATTTAAGATCACATAATCAAGTATAAGTGTTATATCACATAAACAAGTGCAAGTGTTATATCAAATACAAGTATCACTCATATTTTCTATAAAAAATATTGAAAATGTATCATACTGTTCAAATAAGACTTTAGGACATATCATGTATCGTTACACGTTCGGTGTATCGATACCTAACAGAAAACAGAAACTTCTTTAACACTTCAATATATCGATACATAAGGAGATTTTTATTATTCTTTTACTTCAAGAAATTATCATGAACTCAAATATATATCAAAAAGAATAAGATTTATCCAATATATTGGTTAGAGATGATAAGCTGTATTATTATCTTTTAACGTTAAACAAGCTATTAACATAATATAACATTAGCAATGATTAAGTATTTTACGTTAGACAAGTGGATAATAATATTCAATAGCTATTAGTCCTTAAGACAAGATTAGTTATATTATAACCACATCAGGAAACGCTTATAACGAAATCATATCAAACTTATATAATTTAGACAAATAAATATTCTCAACGTATATCAAATAATCAAATAAACATATTTCACTCACCACGATCCAGAATGTTAGGAAAGAAGTTCTTTACTTTGTAGAGGTACTGATGCTGTCACACGTATTGATACATGCTGTCTGTATCAAGAATATGTTATTATATTAACATGTCTTAATTCTAACAAAAGATCAAACATTCATTCTAACTTTGAATTCTAGGCATTTGAATGAAAAATCCATTCTTTTTCTTATCATTTCTAGGCTAACTTCTGGTGTCTGAATTTGATAGGAATGCAAGGTTATTTATAGGTAAAAGTGATTGTACCAATTGGGAGAAATTGATGTTCATTTAAGATCGAAACCATATTTTTCCGACTTGATCTTCCTTTCCAACTAAGGGATTGACCAAATCCTTATCTCCAAGGGTGGAAGCAGGAGCTGTAAAACATGAATATGGACGTGTCTTGTATAGGTTGGCCGAGTCACACAATGCTATAGGTAGGTTAAGGACTACTCATGCTTATTTATTTACATAATTTAGTTTTGAGAGACAACTTTTAAGCTTAGATTTGAGATATCAAACCTAGTGAAATCTTGGTTTCTTGATTCCATTATGAAGTACTCATAACGTATTTTGACATGCAATTTACCACACAAGAAACGTATAATCGAGGAGAAAGTTATGGCCTTCAAAAGTAGGCTACTCAAACTATTTTCGGGTTAACCGTTTTTACTGTCCTAACTTTAAAAATTCATCGAGGACTGTCCGTTGGTCGGAATGATGAACCGTTTTCATATTCTTGAAGTTCACTTCGAGAACTTACCTGTACATATAAGACATATAATCAAATGAGGTCGGGAGTACTAGAAAAAGTCTTGAGAAAAGGGACACTTAAATACGTTTTTGACATAACTTTTCTTTTTATAAAAATTCCGTTTTCCTTTCATTTTCTTTCTTCAACCGAATAAACTCTACAATATAATTTTATTACATCATAATGGACTGTTAATAACATCAAAAATTTTGGGTCGTTACATCTCTACCCTCTTTCCTCAATGTCTCCACTCTGTCAAGAACTCATTTTATTGTTAAATCAAATGCATCTTGGAATTTCTTCAGTCGATTCGTTTGATTGTTGTAGATAATATTCGGGATTAGTGATAAGTACGTTTTTATACTTATACCGGCCTTGAAATAGATAATTGTAAGTATTTTGGAGTTTGATATTGCTTAAATATGATTTATTTATTTATTTATTGTTTCAGATAAAACTTGGAATTGGACTTGTTCTAAGGATAAACGAGTAAAAATAACTAAAATCAGACAAAAAGGGCAAAGTGAGTACTAATTTGCAAACTTCCAATAGATGAAGGAATCATGGTGCAAATATAAAAGGGCCAAATTGAATCAAAAGTGAAGGTATAAGGACTAAATCGAAGAAGCTATGAAAAACAAGGATTGAAGATGCAAATACATAAGAACCAAAATGAAAAGAAAAAAAAAAAGAGAAGAAGAAGTTGATCGCATAGGCAAATTGCCTTGCGATCGCAAGGCAAGCCATAAGAAAAGTGGTATTGAAACTGTTATAACCATACGATCATGGCATCGCATGGGCAATCTGGGTGGCGAGAAGTCAAGATTGTTATGGTAACGAGGATTCCTTTTTACCTACTTTTTAACTCCATTTTGGGTTCTAATTTAGGCTTTTAGGGGTCCTATATATACTTCTTTTAGTCTACTTTAATTGTTCTTTCATTATCAAAAAGGAGGCAACATATTGAGAGAGATTAGCAACAAGAAATCAAAGAACACATCAAGAAATTGAAGATTCAAAATCTGGGTTGAAGATTCAAGAAGAATAAATTGATCTAATTCATTCCTTTCATTGTTCTAATTTTGAGGTGATGTATTTTCAATTATTTGTGTAATTCAATTATTAAGATGCTAGGCTAATTATTCTGGGGTGTTGGATGGAGATGAATCCTAGTTTTTATTTATTTTAACTCAAGGTTCATTAACTTAGTAATTATTGTGTTTATTGATTTATTATGCATTCACATTAAATTATTTGATTGCTCGATCACCAATCAGATAATTAATTGCTTATTGTAGTGTTGAAAACTATAGTTTAGAACATGACAAGATAAACACACGAACACTAGATGTTACGAATAATAATATGACGTGTGCAATCTCTTTGATAACCATAGGATTTAATGCATCATAATCATTCGCATTCGGATTAGAAATAGATTTGAGTCATGTTTATGATATATTTAATTTATTTGGGGAAAGAAAATTAAATATATTAGTTTTATCAATTGTCATGAACGCATGAATAAACTAAATTATATAATTGAGAATTGAAATATATATCAATATGTGGATTCGAGCTCTAATACATTCACTCGTTACATTTACAAATCACTTTAATTATTTGCAATTTTAGAATTATTCAAACAAAACAATCTTTTATGCTTCATAACTTGAATTGATAATAAACTAGTAACCAAATAGTAGAACTTATTCCCCGTGGGACTATGCTCCAAACTCATCATAATTATTATTTGTTAACGAATCCCGTATGCTTGCGGGAATTTATCGAATAATTAGCTTTATAACAGTTTCTCTCATTGTTGATACCTTCTTTGCTAGAATTTGATTTAGTCCTTGTTTGGTACCAATTAAAATCCAAAAATTAGAGAAATCTTTTAGGTGCAAGAAGGTGGAAAGATTTATGATTCCACTTTTGAGAAAGTAGGTACATGTGGGTTTTTTTTGACGATCCTACCCTTATGGATATTTCCGATCATGCACCACTTTTGCCTTTTCATAGGAGATTTCTACATCTCATGTTTACACACTTGATCAAGCCTCGTGGGTATAAGCATTCGACTTTGCAAGCCAATGACTTATGGTTTTTAGAGAAGGTGTGTAGAGATAGGCAGGTGGATTTAGTAAATCTTATTTTGGATTGGTTGATCGAGTGTGCGAGTATTTGCAGTAGTATGTTGATATATGGTCGAGTGGTGATTTTACGTCATGAGAGAATTAGCTTTGAGGGAGAGTTCTTACAATGATTTAACAATAAAATGAGTTCTTGACAGAGTGGAGCCAGGGGGTGTTAGTGTGGATGTCGAGGATGTGGGAGTTTCTGCTGAAGCCAACCGAGCTAGAGAGGAGCATGCTACCGAGACTCAGGGTGCATCATCTCAAGCTCCTAATTGGACGGCATTTGTCGAGGAGAGCTTGGACTTCTATTCTCCAGTCGATCCAGGATCTATATGCTCGAGTTGGTGTGATCGGGTAACATCTTTCCATTGAGACCCGTGCTCCCGATGTTCCTATAGATCCTCCATCTCTTGAGACTTAGTTTATTACCTCCCCTTAATATGTATCCCCTTAGGCTGAGATTTTGGAAAAGTAAAGTTATGAACTTCAACTTTTGTATCTATTTTATAAAATTTTCAAGTTTCCCTTATATTTAATGGGTTATCTCATTGTTCAAGTTAAAATAACTTAAAATAAACATACCTCAACGGGTTGGAAACAAGATGTTGACTTATATGTATATCACGGTGTCTACAGAACCTGCAAACCGAAGCTCTGATACCAACAATTGTAACCCACCAAATTACCATATAAATTTGAGTGTTTTTTTTTAATCAACATTTTGCCTTATACAAAAATAATTTTGTTAGTTCCATACAAGCATCGATACATGTATTGATACCTGTTGAATCACGCAGAATCTGAAATCTATCAAGTATATCTTCCCTTTCCTAAGTTAATAAGATTAAAATAGTATAAATGGTAAATACTTTAGTTAACTTAAAACTAGTAAAACTCTCTCTCTCTCACACACACATATTATTATTATTATTATTATTATTATTATTATTATTATTATTATTATTATTATTATTATTATTATTATTATTATTATTATTATTATATTAGGACACATAGTTACTCATATAGCATTAAACTTTTAATATTCTCTATGTTGAAATAAGAAATGGTAAGACAACTAAAAATCACACGCGTCTTAATAAAGTTATTAAATCTAAATTAAAGAGCATAAAATTTGATAAAGTCTCTTTGCATGTATCGAGTGTCAATACATGTTCGTATTTTAACAAAATAAAATCCCGTATTTTAAACTGCTTACATATTCGTAAAATTAAAAACATCCGTTTATACTAACTCAAAAGTATTTATATCAAAGTATTCTACTTTCATTTTTGTATACTTGTAGTGGGATAAGGTTGGATGATCTAGAGGGTAGCTCCATATTTATGTCTCCGTAATATACATACGAGTCAATCCATCCTCTGACGTTTTCCACCCGCGAGAGATGGATTTGAAATAAGCTCGATCAAGCGTTTGAAATATTTTAAAAGATAAAAAATATGAATACAAATGTATTCAGAAAGTAACATTATTTTCATTTTAAAACATGAGTTTCAAGAGTGCCCGTATTACAAAACAAGTGTTATCCCGTGCACGCAAGAATTCAAGCAGAATTTGAAATCCTGATACAAATATCATGTATTTCAAGTAGGAAAGAATTTCCCATAGTTCAAGTATAATAAGTCAAGCGCCATAAGGCGTAGTATCAAGTGGAATAACATAATGAATGTAATAATGCAAGAAAATAATTTGACAAGACGAGAATAAGTTAAAATATCAATAAATTTTGCACGAAGTAGCATTTAAGACTATTTTCAAAATTTCAGTATTACTTACATTGTTCAAAACCTGAAAATAAAGAAAGAATAAAAAATCAAACTTCTATTATTCTGAAAATTAATGAAAGTATCGATACATATACAAATCCTAGTTCTTAATGTATAGTATTGATACATAAGGAATTGTTTCTGCAAAATAATCTTTGATTTCGACAGAATTCCCTTCTCTTTCTTAAAATTATTAGATCAAAGTCACTACAAAATTTTCCCAGCATTATAAACATGATTCCAACGACTTTCTACAAAACTATAATTCAAAATCAATGACTACCTTTGGGAATTCTTGAAATTTGAAACAAAGAAATCAACCAAAATCACTTTCCCACTCTCTCACATTTTCAACTGTGAATTCTTTGAGTGAAAGATCACCTATTTATACACGAAGCGTGGTTCAGATTTTAGATTAGAATTAGATAAAAATATCATTTTTAGGCAATCATAACCCTATACTTAGGCTTGAGGATTCACCACAGATACAACAGGTTCTGTTAAGATGCATGTTAACGACCGTTTCATGTGTGACAAGTGGCACAATTCTGTTAATCCAACGAATTAATACTCAGCCACACGTAATCCCTACCTTGGTTTCTGCAAGTATCGATACATGGATAAATTTTTTTTTAGTAATTTTATTTTCTTAAAATTGGGGAAAATAGTGTATCATTACACATTTCACAAGAGCCCATCAGATCCAACGCACTTTTTTCAACACTTCTCATTTATACACATCATTAAAGAAATAGTCAAGAGCAACATGTTGATTAATAAAAAGAACACAAAGTCAGTTTTATCTCATTATGATGATATATAAGCAATTATCAAACTTATTACTTAAAATTCAATAATAAGAACAAACGAATCAAATAATCTATACCACTATGAAGTCAATTGTTTAAGTCATACAAGAACCTTTTAGGAAATACACACATGCACATGTTTTTGTTTATCTCTAAAAATCTAGAAGTTGAAACATTAAAACTTTTATCCAAATTTACCATGTAAAAAATGTAATTTCACATCAAGTTATTCAAATTATCGATCAAAAATATACAATCAATGCAAGCATGAGAACAACAATAATGTACTTAACAACCAACAAAAGTTTTTTATTATAATCAACTCCTTATTCTATGTGCGTACCACATTATCTAGTAATCGAAATGTTCAATTCCTAGTAGTATTCTCTTTTGATTCTTAAAAGAGAGCTCAAGTCTCCTTCCGTTGCTTCATCCACTCTATAGATTGTTTGCTTTACATAGCCTCCTCAATTTACCACTAACCAAATACTAGTCACCACAAGAATAGACTACAATGGGCATTCTCGTACCATTGTCCCACCACTATTTTCTACTTCAGGTTGTTGAATTTTGAGTCTCCACCTCACTTGAGGTGCCTGGGATGAGTATACACTATCTATATATAACTCTTCTTGCAACTGATAACTAGCGACGTCTTGCTGTTGTTTCTGTCAATTGCACTATCCTAAACATGATATATAAATCTCATTAACAGTGACCTATCTACTTCATGATTTTACCACCCTCTTGATTTCTAACACATAACATATAACCCTTAATTCTCTCAGGGTATTCTGGAAAACACACATCTAACTCTAGGTCTAACCTTTTCCCCCATTCTCAAGAGGAGAAATAGCATAACCAAAGTCTTAAGCATAGAATGATCAACACATTTACCAATCAATCAAGCTGTACATTTAATTTTATTTGAATTATATGGGATGGGATGTGGTGGGGTGGGGTGGATTTTTATAATATATTCGTTATATTATTTTCACCTTATTGATGTATTTATTAAATTTTTCTTTAAGTTTGAAATGTGAAATAATAAGGGAAAATTACACGCATTCTTACTTTTATATTTAAAATTTTTAAAATCTGTTATTTGGTAAATAATTATGGAAATCAGGTATGATTAAAACTTTTAAAACAAAGCTCTATGGTTTTCTCTTTCCCCATAATTCGAAGTCCAATTATATCTGGTTTCTCTTTTCCCAGATTTTGAAGTTCAATTAATACAAAAACTTTAAATCAGATAAAAAGGAAATGAAAGGGAAGTAAATCCTCCAATTTCATAGCAACTGAAAGAGATCTTCTAATCCCAGATTCAATCGCCTGATTCCTTTACTGGTTAATCATTTTTTCCTAAAATCATATTGGAATATTCTTGATTTTTGAATTTTAACCCTGGTTGAATGGAGATTGCAACAACAAAGGTGAAGAAGATTGGCGGCCCAAAGGACAAGCCGGTGTCCCATTTCGTCATAGCCGGTTTGCAATTATAATTAATTACAAAATTGAAATAAAGCTATAATTGCAAACTTTAATTGATTACAAAATACAATTAAGTTGCAATTTAAGATGAATGTAACTAATTCAATTATTTTTTGCAAAAATTTTGTTATATTTTACAAATTCATTAGTTACAATTGTAATTAATTGAAAGAAATCAAAATAAAATTACAAATGTAAATAATTACAAAATTGAGATTAAGTAATAATTGTAACTAATTACAAAACATGATTTTGATAATTACTTTTGATACTTTTGTAACTAATTCAATTAATTTCAAAAGAAAAATTAAATTTCGAGTCACTTGTAATAGACAATTAAGTTAGAGTATCTCCAATGGTGTATGATAAGTGTATTTTATACACTTATTTATATATTTAAATTAGGAAAATATGTTGTCGTTTTAGAATAAATTCTACCTCATTGTTGTTTATTTGTTTATATTTAATAAATTATCTCAAAATCACGTGGATGAAGCAGTTAATGGAAAATATGAGCTTTTGGATGATAATTGGAGCTAAATTGGACAAAATGAGAGTTGATGATGTCAACCAGGAAAGTCAAGAGGAGCTAAGTGTGAGAAACCAAAGTTCATGAGCTTAATTAAAGATGTGAAGAGTAGAAAAGATAAAATTGAAGAGATTAAGAAGTTTGGAGACTCAATTGCACTAATTAGAAGATGGAGGAGTTGATGTGCAAATAAAGAATGAGGACTTACTTAAAAGGATTCAAAAATGAAAATTGCGGCTGAAAGTATAACCACGCCGTCACCACATTTCGGAGGTCGTGGTCGTGCGATCAATATGCAAATAGTTAGATTGCAAAATTTATAACCACGCTGCCACCAAAAATTGGCCTGAGTAGCCACGCAGTACAAATCGGCCCAGAAAGTTAGGCCCATGCGTGGGTTTTTGTCTTGAATTCTTTCCTCATTCACATAAGTTTCTTTTACAACTATAAAAAGGGCTTCTTATGCGTGAAATTGGGGACCTTTGCACAACTTGTACATATCATAATTCCACATTTTTAACATCAAATTATTGGGAGAAAATTGAAGGCAAGGCTTGGGAATTGAAGATTATCGATGGGTAGCGAAATATTTGGTGCAAAATTTCATTTTCTTTGTTAATTTGATAAACTCAACATGCATAATTTTGATTTTTACTGCGTATTTATTTCTTTATTGATGAACTATTAATTTCAAAGTTGGGATATTCGATCTGGCCTAGTTTTAGCTTTTTAATTCTACTATTCTAGTTTTGCGTTATTGATTGCATGTGTTGATCTTATTTTGTGTTTAATGCATGAATTAATTCAAAACTAATTCATTGATTTCATGAATGTTTTCATAATTCGAGAGGTGAGCTAATACTTAGATCTAGGAATAAAATTCGATAATTTAACAACGATAAAGATATACGTTTGTTGTTATTGTGATCGCTACATGAATTCTTGTATTCCATGCATCTAATCATTACAACCTGCTGTCTAAAAACATAGTTGAATAATTAGGTATAGTTGATTTAAACTCGAGAGAGGAATTTCATATGCATAA
The DNA here is from genome assembly GCA_963555705.1 of Ligustrum vulgare. NCBI lineage: Eukaryota > Viridiplantae > Streptophyta > Magnoliopsida > Lamiales > Oleaceae > Ligustrum > Ligustrum vulgare. The sequence continues at coordinate 9,517,359 of OY743180.1, read as the reverse complement.
GTGAATTCGGTCGAGCACCATGATAGGAGTAAAGTTAGATGAATGGAATTATAAGTAATGACTATGTGAAATCGGATGTCCCAATACATACAAACATCAATTTAGAATATTTGATTTTTTTTTTTTTTTTAATATTTTAGTTCAACTCAAAAATCCAAAGTTTACAATAGAGCGAGAACTAACACAATTTCGATACTTAATTACAATCCTCATGAGAATGATAACTCGGACTCAAAAAGTCAACTTCATTACAAATTTGAAATTACAAAATTGAAATATTTACACTTTGTAACTAAATCAATCTTTTTTAAAAGAAAAATGAAATTTACAATTTGTAACTTATTCAATTAATTTCAACAATTAAATCTATCATGTTTTGAAAATTCATTAGCTACAATTACAATTAATTGCAAAAATTAAGTTACATTGTAATAAATTACAAACTATAATTAATTAATTACAAACCGTAGCGATGACCAAATTTTGGTGATATCACAAAAAACTTGAGCCCGTGTATTTGTTGTCTTCACGCTTGAAAACAAAAGATTAAGTCTCGTTGGAACCATCAAATTCTGGTCATATCACAAAAAATTCTTATCCATTCCCAAAGATGACACTATGGCAAGCACGAAACCATCTTTCTTGACCTTCTACGGTCGTTATTAGGATTGTAATGGAGTAATTGGAGATTCAGATCTTCTACCATGAGATATGCTAAACCCCCTTCCGTCTCCACTCTCATCTTTTTCTCTGCTGCCGGAAAGTTGCTGCACTTCCTAGTCTCTTTCTCGACTAGGAGTCTTCCTTCGTCCCTGGAAGGCGGAGCCACCAAACTTGGACTGGCTTTGTCTTTCTCTATGGCGGTGCTCTTTCTTCCTCATCACACCGTCATTGTCACCATTAGCAACATTTTCATTATCCAAATAAAAACTCCTCGCTATCCAAATCAAAACTCCTTTTGAACCTAAGTACTTTCTTCCCCTTTAAAGATTATCAGCATTTTCTGATAACATACCGAAATCGAAAAGCCCGACCTTCCCGATTGAGAAACTACGATTGTTTACCATTTTCTCAACTTTAAACTTTCGTGTTGTCCAGATCCTTGATTTTGAAAATATGTTTTGTATTATTAAAATATTTTTTAAAATAATTGATATTTTAAAAACAAGTTCTTCAAGTTTGGTATTAATGTACTTAACACATATAATAACCACCTTGTTTGTCACTGACCGTAGGGAGGTCTTTCTCCCCTATGAAACCAAAAAGCACTCGGACGTCTGTCCTCACAAAATGAACCCATCACCAATTTTTTCAGAAATCCACTAAAAAATCATCAAAATTCACTAAAATCTCTCTCGCTTCTTCTACAAGAGATGGCTTCAGTTCTTCTTCCACCATTCATATTCACAGAAATGAAGATTCTAGGAATTTTAATTCAAGAAAAAAAGTTTGTTTTGATTTCCTTTCAATATAATATTTGCTGCAACCGTTGAAATACATCATAAGGTTGGATCCATCGCAATTCCCCTAATTTTTACCTCTGAAATACTTATTGGGCTTGGACGGGCCCACGCTAAAGCCCAAGGTGCTCCCCTGCCTGGATTTTTTCAGGTAATATGCACGTAAATTTTCGTAATCGAAATGTTTGTACTGCAGGGGTTGGGACTTTAACTCTGTTGAATCGACTTCACAACAAGAGGCGAGATTTGTGCTCCCTTTGATTTTTTGTTACTGAATGTATTTGCTGTGTTGCCATGTGATAATATTTTAAGGAGTAATTAATTGTTTGAATGGACTTAGGGTTTAGGGCTACGATAAAATTCGCTATAATGTTGAATATGATTTCTTATTTCACTCACCAATTTCATTCCAGCTTCGGAATAGAATTTAACCCTCCCTTTCAAGTTTCATCCCATTGATTATGGCCTATTTGACATCAGGAAATTAGGGTTTCGTGGTAAATCAGTTTGTAATCTTAAATCTGAGCAAGTTTTTTGAACTGGGAATGTAATTTAAAAAATTCAAGTAGGTTGCATATTTGCTGCTGTTAATTTATCAAGCATGTCATTGGGATTTCCATGTATAAAATTTTACGTTATTTATTTATTTATTAATACTAGGTATAGTTCAAATATAGCCTAAAAATTCAACAATCCTTTCTGGAGGGGGTGAAAAGGGTGGAAATTTTATTTGATACTTCATTTCAGAACGTGGACATCTCCTCCCGGGATGTAGCTTTTGGTTTTATGATTTGGATATCTTAATTTTTGTTCTAAAATATTTATTCAAAATTTGATATCAGGGGTTTAACGGTATTCTGTTCTTGATTTTATCTTTTACTACAGCTCCTGTCTACATTTGATATGTTCATTATTACTGTAAGATGTGAGCATACATATCCAAGTTGTACGCAGTTCTTATTGATGGTCAAACTACTTAAATATTTGATATGGAATCTCCTCTGTTTCACTTTCAACACCAATATCGAATAGCCGATTTCGCTTTGGGAAATATCCTTCTTCCTTGTTATTAATTAGAAATGAATTTCTATATATCTTTACATATCTGAATCTGATAATTTTAGTAGATCTGGATTTGGCCGTGTTGTCTATCAAGGAGTGAAATAGAGAATTCATATTAAAAAGCAAAATATTAAATGAAAATGAGTTTATCATACCATGTCCTGGCTATTAGTTTTGAAATAAGACTAGAAAAGTATGCCACACAACCATATTAATGACGGACTCTTCAAATTCTAAAAATACGGTAACTTTTTAGTCATCTATTTCTGGCAAATGATGGTATCTGTAGAGGCCTTTTCCCTGACAACATGGAAATCTCATTTACTTGCATCCTCTCCTTTTCCATACTAATCCAGCTTCATAACGTTTGGTCAAAGATTGTCAAAATAAAGAAAGGAAGAATAATAAGGTAATTACTATTTTCTTATGTTATTGTGCTTTTCTTCTTGCTAAAGAGATGATGTGTGCTTTTGTTGGGCCATTATTTTTCTCCTGTCTTACCATTTACGGTCAAGCACCTCAGAGGTAATGGAACACAATTTTTTCAGGTGTTTGTGATTTTCTTCTTGCTAAAAAGACAATGTGTGCTTTTGTTCGGCCATTATTTTTCTTATGTCTTACCATTTACGGTCAAGGCACCTCAGAGGTAATGGAACACAATTTTTTCAGTGTAGTTATGGTCTGGTTTTGGAAAAGTAATGTATATAATCTGGCCTTCTTGTTTTAGAGAATTATGAAAACAAACATATATTCAACAAAAGCTAGTGAAAAATGTAAAACATAGTAAGAAAGAAGTTTCAGCACTAAATCATTTTTCTTTCCGAAAAATGCATGAAGTTTATTTGTAAGCTAAGCAGGCATATTGTTATATGCTACAACTTTTTAAAATATGTTTTTGTGTGTCTTATCTATGTAATTAATGTTATGTATATCTGCATGCATATTCAAATTCAATCATGTGTGTGTGCAATATTATTTATGCCTTGCTCTATTTTTATTATCTGCTTCTGAGGAAAAGGGGGTTCTTTCATGATGTGTTTCAGAAACACTAGAGCTTGATAATGGTGCGTAGTAAAGGAAAGAAAAAGGCTTCAACCTCAAAAAATCTCAACGAGAATGAAGTTGCTCAAGATGCTTTAGTTGAAACCGAGAATTCTGTGTCAATGATAGTTGATATGGAGCAAATCAGTGGTGATGCTCATAGTGAAAATAACGAAACAGCATCAATAGACGTGACTAAAAATGAAGAAGATGAAGAAAGAAAACATGAAGAACAAACTGTGATTGTCCATACTCTAGTTGAAACAGAGATCTCTGACTCAATGGTAGTTAATACGGAGCAAACCAGTGGTGGTGCTCTTAGTGAAAATAAAGAAAAGGCATTAATGTATGTGACTAAAGATGAAGAAGATGAAGAAATAAAGAATGAAGAACAAAATGCAGTTGTCCATACTCTAGTTGAAACACAGAACTCTGATTCAATGATAGTTAATATGGAGCAAACCAGTGGTGGTGCTCATGGTGAAACTAAAGAAACAGCATCAATGGGCGTGACTAAAAATGAAGATGATGAAAAAACAAAGTATGAAGAACAAAATGTGACTATACAAAAGAGTGAAAAAACTCTGGTAGATGATGAAGATATTCAAGGACTGAATGGCTATAATTTGACAGAAGAGGATCAAATGAGTGAAAAAACTCCTGAAGATGATGAAGATAATCAGGAAGGTCTAATGGAGGAAGACGATGAAGACAATCAAGACGACTCAATAGAGGAATATGATGAAGAAGATACTTCCGAAGAAGAGAATGAAGTTATTGGAACTTTTGAGGATGATGATAGTGAACCTTTTGAGGATGAAGATAATGAAGAAGATGACAATGAAAAAAATGCAAAAGAAGAAGAAATTGCTGAAGGAGACGGTGAAAAAGCTGAAGAGTGTAATGAAGAAAATGTGGGAGCAGTTTTGAAGGAAAAGACCAAGAAACCGGGGGAAAGGATCAGAAAGAAGGCAAAAGAAAACTCCATTGCTAATGATAAAGATAGTGAAGAAAATAGAATGAAAGAACAAGACAACGGTGCAAAAAAGGATAAAGAAAATGCAGAAGGAGATGGAAAAAATGCTGAAGAGCGTAATGCAGAGAAATTGGAAAGAAGTTCAAAGGAGAAGGTCAAGAAATCAAGACAGAGGAATAGAAAGAAGAAGGTGGAAGATGGAAGCTCCAAGAAAGTGGCCTCTGCAGTTGAAGATAGGCCAGAATCATCAACCAAGAAGAAATCCATGAAGAGGGCTGAGAGCATGGGAATGATTTTTATGTGCAGTAATCAGACAAAGATTGACTGCTACCATTATAAGGTTCTAGGGCTGCCTGCTAGCAAGAAAGATTTGGTGAAAAAGATTTATAAAGGGATGAGACTGTTTTTATATGACATTGATCTGAAATTGATGTACGGGATCTATAAAGCTGCAGGACCTGGGGGATACAACATCGAGCCCAGGGCCTTCAAGTCGCAGTTCCCATCTCAGGTTAGTTCATATGCCATGATTCGTTATTTTCTCTCCTGCTTAGTGCATGAATTTGGTAAATAAATTACTTTTGATAGACATAGGTTTTTTCTTAGAGTAGGTAAAATACTACGATAATGAAATCAAAAGCAAACGTGAACATTTGTTTCATCTTTGTTGAACATTGTTGCTTTGCTGTGTTTCTTAATACTTCTGTGTGATATTTCTCATTGTTTGTTCCTGACCAGGGGATGAAATGCTAAGTGTAAACTTGTATCATTGTTTATAAAATCGGATCTTCACTAGCCTAGTTGTCTTCCTTCATTTGGTAGGAGTTGATGAAGGCAATTTCTTTTTTTTATTTTTCCTTTTTTATTTTCTGGGTGATCTGATGAATATGATTTTCTTTGTTAAGGTATTTGCATTTATTTTTTAAATCTCCTTTGCCTGATGAAGAGTCACCTTCATCACCTTGCGGTCATTGTGGAAACTTTTTAAAATGATGCCTCTGTAAAACTTCGACATGACAATTTTTTTTTTTTTTTGAAAGTGATATGACAATTGTGTTTTTGGTTGTTTATCTTTACAAACCCCTTTGCATCTCATTCTTCTAAATGAAAAAGATCCATTTTGAACGGAATACGAATTAATAAAGATTGAAGTCCTTGGTGATCTCTAGTTGATATGACTCTATATTTGGTGCTTCTTTTCGTCTTGTTATACTATAATTTACTCCTCCATTTCTCTGGGAAACTGAATGTCTGCCAGGAGTTTTACACAGTATCGACATTTTAGCCCCAGATTAGAAGTTTATTAGGCTATATAATGTGATGCGTCTCTTTCAAAATATAATGGGATAGCAGTTATTTTAGTGATATTTCCTAATTCCTTATTATTTTCTGATTATCAGAAATTGGCGTATTATAGCTTCTATTAATACAATAAGCTCCACGGGTGTGATAGAATTGTAGGAGATTACTCTAAATTGTGTATATGGGGACCAACACTGTTTTTTCTATGACAAATGAAAATATCTGTATGACTCAAAAACATCTAGTGGTCAACATAAATAATGCTATTAAGTGGTTATTTTTCCAAATTCATCAGCATGGTCTTTATTTTGCTTTTAATATGTCCATTGACTGATTGTATGCTGAAGCTATTTTATCGTGTTCATGTTTTTAATCTTACAATGCTTGATGCAATTTCCTTGCAATTTTATAATTGTCAAGAGGATGCTCTCAGAAACAAACATTGGACATGTATTGTATTGTTTATGAAAATTTACCTCGTGGGTTTTGTAGTATACCTCCACTGAAAATACAATCAATAGTTGAATGAGGACAAGACACTATATTATCCTCCTTTTAATTTGATAAATTCTGCACCATCTTAGGTCCGATTTACTATTTTCGAGGACTGTTTGCCCTTGGCCGAGGAGAAGTTCAAAATGGTAATCAAGGATAACTATTTTACAAGAAATAAGTTCGATTGCCAATTGACCTCGTCACAGGTACTTGACATTTCCTTTACTGATAATAGTTTTGGGGTTTGACAAATACTGTGCAAGTTTAAGGACGCTGTTGCCATCTGATCCCATACTGCATCTTGGCCATTAATGGTTTTCTTCTACAGGTCAAGAAGTTGTGTAACCTTTTTGTACCTGCCAGGAAAGTCAACCCTTCAAAAAATGTGGGGAGGGGGGAAGCAGAAAACCCTACACCTGTGCATCGAGAAAGAAAGAGGAGGCAGAGAGGGGATGATGTGATACCTATGCACCAAGAAAGAAAGAGGAGGCAGAGAGGGGATGATGCGATACCTATGCGCTTAGAAAGAAAGAGAAGGCAGGGAGGGGATGATGGGATACCTATGCGTCAAGAAAGAAATAGGAGGAGGTGGAGAAGGGATGATGCGAGGCGCACTTCTTTGAGGGAGGAGCATAGGCAGCATGATCGCCCTCGTAAGCGTCAAAGAGATGCTATTACACCTCCGGTGGCACCACATAGGCAGCCTCCAATGTTACCTGTACCTGCACCAGCTCCTCAACCGCTTACTGGTCCTTCATATGCTTATAGGACACCAGAAGTAAATGTTTACAGGCTAGATTCATACTTAAATGATCGTGATCCTTATAGAGGTGGACAGGATCCATATTTTGTCCGCCGTCGCCCTTATATAGAAGGCCTAGATCCACATATAGAGCACCGTGATTCTTCTAGAGATGCCGGACGTTTGGCACCTCAGGATACTTACAGGAGGGAACCAATATCGGTGCATCCTGATGTCTACAGGCAGGACCGGCTGGTTGAGTACCCTGATTCTTCTTATAGACGTGATGAGCTGTATCCTGATCTCCCATCAAATTTGGAAGCTGTGCGTCGGGACGAGATTGGCAGCCGTGGTCTCTATGTTTCATACAGAGATCATCTATCAAATTTGGAAACTAGGCGAAGAGATGAGATCGTCAGTCGCGATCCATATGTTTCATACCAAGATCGTCCATCATATGCTAGCCCTTTGTATTCTACGGAGCGTCATTCTCAAAGAGGCTTGGTACCTGCGTATCGTCGTGCTGGTCCCATAACTCATCATCTTTCCTCTAGGGATCCACTTCCTGAATATCGCTCTCGATATTGAAGTTATTGTATGATGAGGACACCATTCCATTGCCTGCTCCTTACATGGTTCGTTTGGATATTGCTTGTCTAGCTTTTATTTGGGAACAGTAAATTTCCGATTAGTTCGACTGTTAAAAACACTTTTGAAGCTGTTACTTTCGGATAGTAGATAAATTTGGCAACTCTGTGTGTTATGGTGTCATTCAACTTTCCCTCGTAACGGAATTGATATGTACTAAAATACCTTTTATTGCATAAATTGTGATAAAAGTTAATGAGATGTATGGTTGAAAAGTTGTTATTCCCACAAATTTTTTTATTAAGATTTATGTTGACTTAAACTTAGTTTAAAATCTAGATTTTAATTTGTTATAAACAGAGAGTAGAACATGTATGCGTAATTAGAAATTTAAGACTAGTTAATATTAATTGTGACTAGGGATGGCAATATGTTAGGTACGAATCAGGTTTAACAAATTCAAAGGTCATACTTTATCCAATAGAAATTTTTAGCCTCTATATCGGACTCATATATCCACCTCATTGAAGTGGGTTGGAGGAGGGTCTAGTGTGGATATAATTTCATACCCATTAAAAACTCTTCCTTTTTTTTTTTTTTTTTTTTAATGAAGAGAATTGTAGGCAAATATGACAACTAACGAAAAGTAATTAGTAAAAAACAAACTAACAACTAATCAACCGACCCCATCCAAAAATGATTTTTTTTATAGTTTTTCACACCCCATCTCGATCCTATGCCCGTCACCCAACAACCCCACCGCTATCCACCCCACCCAAAAATGAATTTTTTTCTTTTCCACACCCCGTCTCGACCCTATACCCGTCACCCACCAACCCCACCCCTACCCAAAAATGATTTTTCTTCTTCTAATTTTTCACACCCCATCCCTACCCCGCCACCCACCCAATAAACCGATCCCACCCAAAAATGATTTTTTTTCTTATACTTTTCATCGTCCAATAGTCACAAAAAGTTATAGATGGTCACAACCTTTAATATAATTGGTCACAATCATTTATAGTTGGTCACATATTATTTATTTATTGGTCACAACTTACTCGTTTTTTTTCATGATTAGTTAATATTTTTTGTTATAATTACCTAATAATTGGTCACATTCCCTACTCGTCATAAGTCACACAAAGTCACATTTAGTCGACTTTTGGTTATACTTACCTAATAATTCGATCACCCCACCCCACCCCACCTGCAAAGTCACAACATGTCGCACAATGTCACAATTGGTCACACAATGTCACATTACAAATTTAGTTGAAAAACCTCTCCCACCTACCCACACATTCCTAAAGTCACAGTTAGTCACACAAGGTCATAGTTTGATCACACAAGGTCATAGTTTGGTCACACGAGGTCACAGTTAGATCACAATTGGTTTAGTTGCAAAATTCGATTACACAAAGTCACAATTCGATCACATAAAGTCACAGTTGGTCACACGAAGGCACGGTTCGATCACACAAGGTCATAGTTTGGTAACACATGTGACCGAACTATGACATCGTGTGATTGAACTGTGACCTTGTATGATCGAATTGAGACTTTGTGTGATCGAACTGTGACCTTGTATGTTCAAATCCTGACTTTGTGTGATCAAGTACGGGATGTGACCAATTATTAGGTAAATGTGACCAAAATATTTACTAATTTTGACTTGTGATAAATGGGGGATGTGACCAAAAAAACTAAGAATACGGAATGTGACCAAATATTAGGTAATTGTAACAAAAATGTTAACTAATTGTGATTAAGGAAATGTGTAAATTATGACCAATAAATAAATAATACGTACCAATTATATGATAATTTTGATCAATTATAAGTATATGTGATCAAAATATTGACTAATTGTGAGTTTGTGTGACGTATGATAAGTGCGAATGTGATCATGAAAACAAGTAAGTTTTGATCAATCAATAAATAAATTGTGATCAATTATTGATAACTATGACCAATTATTAGGTAACTATGACCAATAAATAAATAATATGTAATCAATTATGGATCATTGTGACCAATTATATAGATTGTGACCAACTGTGACTTGGTGTGACCATTGGACGAGGACGTGATGTGACCTACAATTGTGTCAAATATAACTATGTGTGACCGAATTGTGACTTTGTAAGAACGAAGTGTGACTTTATGTGATCGACCTATGACCTCGTGTGATCTAACCATGACCTTGTTTGACCTAATTGTTACCTCGTTTGACCAAACTGCGACTTTGTGTGACCGAACTTTGACCTTGTATGACCAATTGTGACTTTGGAGGGGTGGGATTTTACAACAAAATTTGTAATTGTGACTCTGTGTGACCTTGTGTGACTTAACTGCGATCTCGTGTCAACTTACGCGACTGACTGTGATTTTGGGGGTGGGGTAGAGGTCGGGTGGGGCTAGAAAAAGTAGAAGAAATCATCTTTTGTGGTGAGGTAGGGTCGGCCTGGGTATGTTGGTGGGGGTGGGGTCGGGTTTGGAAAAGTAGAAGAAAAAAAATCATTTTTTTGGGTGCGTGGGTGGGTGGGGTGGGTCAGGGAGGGGAAAAGTAGAAGAAAAGATTATTTTTTGAATTGGGGTGGGTGGGTAGGGGTCGAGGTCGAGGTCGGGTTGGGGGTTGGAAAAAGTAGAAGAAAAAAATTATTTTTTGGGTGCGTGGATGGGGTGGGTTGAGATGAGGTTGTTGGTGTGAAGTGTGAAAAAATAGAAGAAAAATAATTTTTTGATGGGGTATGGTGGGTGGCGAGGTGCGGTGTGGTGGGATGAGGTGGGGCGATTGGGGGAAGTGTGAAAAAATAGAAGAAAAATCATTTTTTAGTGGGGTGGGGGTGGTGTAAAAAATAGAAGAAAAATTATTTTAGGATGGGGGTAGGGTGGGTGGGTAGGGTGGGTGGGGTGCAGTTGGATATGATGGGGCGATTAGGGTGAAGTGGGAAAAAATAGAAGAAAAATCATTTTTGGGTAGGGTGGGTTGTGGTGGGGTTGCTAGGGTGTGGTGGGGTTGTTGGGGTGGGGTGTGAAAATATAGAAGAAAAATAATATTTGGGTGGGGTAGGATGGGGGTGGGGTGGGTAGAGGTGTGGAAAATTTGGAGAAAAAAATTAATTTTGGGTGGGGTGGGGTGGGGTGGAGCGGGTTGGGGATGGATGACGAGGTAGGGTCTGGACGAGTCGTGAAAAAGTAGTAAAAAAATTATTTTGGATGAGGTGGGTTGGGGTAGGGTCTGGGGTGAGGTGGGGGTGGAGTCGAAAATTAGAAGAAAAAAATTAATTTTGTGTGTGGTGGGGTGGGTGGGGTTGGGTAGGTGGTGGGGTAGGATATCTAGGGATTTGGGCGAGTTGTGAAAAAGTAGTAGAAAAAAATCATTTTGGGTGAGGTCCGGTGGGGTGGGATAGGGAAGGGTGGAAAAATATCTCAAAAAAAAAAAAAAAAACTTATTTTTGGAGTGGGTGGGGGTAAGGGTGGGCATGGGCGTGGTGGGTGGGTGTGATGAGATGGGACTAGTGGGTGATTGGGTGGGTGAGATGAGAAAAATATAGAAGTAAAATCATTCTTGTGGTGTGGTGGGTGGGGTGGGATGGTGTGGGTGAGTGAGTGAGTGGTGGGTGGGTGGGGTTGTTTGGGGAGGTGTGGGGGCTGGGTGGTTAAGGTGGTGTTGGGGGTGGGGGTGAGTGTGAGTGTAGAAAAGTAAAAGGAAAAAAATTATTTTATGGGGTGGGGTGAGGGTTGGGTGGGTTGTCGGGCTGGTGGTGGGGTGAGTGCGGGGTTGGGTTGGGTTGGGATGGAGTGGAGTGGAGTGGAGTGGTACTGTGGTTGTGAATTATGTATTATTTTGATTTTATTATTTAATATTATGCCTTTGTTTGGCAACTCATTATAATTATTATAATATTGTATTAATTAATTAACTAATTAACACCTGATTTTTTAAAAAAAAATCTTAAGTTTGTTATGTTAAAAAAGTGAATGTTTTAAGGGAAAAGTACATAACTATACAACTAAAACTTTTACCTTTCAAACATAACAAACTTAAGATTTTTTTAAAAAAAATCAGGTGTTAATTATTTAATTAATTAATACAATATTATAATAATTATAATGAGTTGCCAAACAAAGACTAATATTAAATAATAAAATCAAAACAATACATAATCCCTAACAACTCCATCCCAATCCAACCCCGCACTCACCCCACCCACCAAGACAACCCACCCATCTCATAAAATAGTTTTTTTCTTCTACTTTTCCACTCACACTCACACTCACCCCCACCACCAACACCACCTTACCCACCCCACCCCCACTCCTCCCCAATCCAACCCCACCCACCCACCAACCACCCCACCACCACTCACTCACTCACTCACTCACTCACCCCACCACACCACATCACACACACCATAAGAATGATTTTACTTCTATTTTTTTCTAATCTCACCCACCCACCCCACTCCAACCCTACCACACCACACCGACCCAATCACCCAACCACTAGTCCCATCCCATCACACCCACCCACCTTCCCCACTCACCTACCCCACCCCACCCCACCCAACCCAACCATACCCTACCCAACCTCACCTTACCTACAATGATTTTTTTCTACTACTTTTCCACAACTCGTCCAAACCCTACCCAATCCTATCCTACCCTGCGACCCCACCTCACCTAAAATTAATTTTTTTTCTTCTAATTTTCGACTCTCCCACCAGCTTCGCCCCAGATCCTACCCAAACCCACCTCATTCAAAATGATTTTTTTTACTACTTTTTCACGACTCGCCCAGACCCTGCCACGCCACGCCACCCATCCCCCACCCCACCCCACCTCACCCAAAATTAATTTTTTCTCCTAATTTTCCCCACCCCTCCCCAGCCCTACCTCGCCACCCACCCCACCCCACCCCCATCTAACCCTACCTAAATATGATTTTTCTTCTATATTTTCATACTTCACCCCAACAACCCCACCACACCCCACCCTAGCAACCCCACCACAACTCACCCCACCCAAAAATGATTTTTCTTCTATTTTTTCACACTTTACCTCAATCGCCCCATCCTATCCCACCCCACCCTACCCCCATCCAAAAATAATTTTTTTTCTATTTTTTACACCCCACCCAACCACCCCCACTCCATCCAAAAATGATTTTTCTTCTATTTTTTCACACTTCCCCCCAACCGCCCCACCCCTTCCCACCGCACCGCACCCTGCCACCCACCATACCCAATCAAAAGATTATTTTTCTTCTATTTTTTCACGCTTCACACCAACCACCTCATCTCACCCCACCCCACCCACGCCAAAAAATTATTTTTCATCTACTTTTCCCCACCCTGACCCCCTACCCTACCCCCACCCACCCAAAAAAAATGATTTTTTTCTTTTACTTTTCCAACCCCGACCCCACCCCCACCCCACCCACCCACCCCGACCCTACTTCACCACAAAAAATGATTTCTTCTACTTTTTCTAGCCTCACCCGACCTCTACCCCACTATCCCCACCCCCAAAATCACAATCGGTCACGTAAGTTGACACGAGATCGCAGTTAAGTCACACAAGGTCACATAGAGTCACAGTTACAAATTTAGTTGTAGAACCCCACCATTCCAAAGTCACAGTTGGTCACACAAGGTCAAAGTTCGGTCACACAAAGTCGCAGTTTGGTCAAACGAGGTCACATTTAGGTCACATGAGATCACAATTAGGCCAAACGAGGTCATGGTTAGATCATACGAGGTCACAGATTGATCACATAAAGTCACGCTTCGTCCTTACAAAGTCACAGTACGGTCACACATAGTTATATTTGACACAATTGTAGGTCACATCACTTCCTCGTCCAATGGTCACACCAAGTCACAGTTGGTCACAATCTATATAATTGGTCACAATGATCCATAATTGATTACATATTATTTATTTATTGGTCATAGTTACCTAATAATTGGTCATAGTCATCAATAATTGATCACAATTTATTTATTGATTGATCAAAACTTACTTGTTTTCTTGATCACATTCGCACTTATCATAAGTCGCACAAACTCACAATTAGTCAATATTTTGATCACATTTACCTATAATTGATCAAAATTATCATATAATTGATTTATTTATTGGTCATAACTTACACGTTTCCTCAATCACAATTAGTTAACATTTTTGTTACAATTATCTAATATTTGGTCACATTCCGTATTCTTAGTTTTCTTGGTCACATCCCCCATTTCTCACAAGTTACAATTAGTAAATATTTTGGTCACATTTACCTAATAATTGGTCACATCCCGTACTTGATCACACAAAGTCACGATTTGAACATACAAGGTCACAATTCGATCACAAAAAGTCTCAATTTGGTCATACAAGGTCAATTTGTCACTTTGCGATGAAGTGGGGTAGGGTCGAGTTAAGTGGGGTTGGGTTGGGTTGGGGTGGGATGGGGAAGTGTAGGAAAACATCGGGAGAATATAAAAATAAACTTATTTTTGGGGTGGGGTAGGATATGGGTGGTGAGGTGAGGTGAGGTGAGGTGGGGTGGGTGGGTGGGGTCAGGGGATGTGGCTAGGGTGAGATCAATTTGTCACTTTGCGATGAGATGGGGTAGGATAGGGTCAAGTGGGGTGGATTGGGGTGGGTTGGGGAAGTGTAGGAAAATATCGAGAGAAAATAAAAATAAACTATTTTTAGGGTGGGGTAGGATATGGGTGGTGAGGCGCGGTGGGTGGTGGGGTCGGAGGATGTGATTATGGTGAGATCAATTTGTCACTTTAAGATGAGGTGAGGTGGGGTGGGGAATGATAGGAAAATATCGAAAGGAAAAAAATAAAAATTATTTTTGGTGTAGGGTGGTTGGGGTGGGGTGGGGTGTGGTTGGGATAAGATCAATTTGTCACTTTACGATGAGGTAGGGTAGGGTAGGGTAGGGTAGGATAGGGTCGAGTGGAGTGTGGTTGGATTGGGGTGGGTGGGGCGGGATGGGGAAGTGTAGGAAAATATCGGGAAAAAATAAAAATAAACTTATTTTTGGGGTGAGGTAGGATATAGGTGGTGAGATAGTGTGGGTGGGTGGGGTCTGGGGATGTGGCGAGAGTGGGATCAATTTGTCACTTTGCGGTGGGGTGGGTTGGGGTCGAGTAAGGTTGGGTCGAGGTGGAGTGGGATGGGGAAGTGTAAGAAAACATCGAGAGAAAATAAAAAATAAACTTATTTTTGGGGTGGGCAGGGTGGGTGGGTGGGGTTAGGGGATGTGGTTAGGATGATATCAATTTGTCACTTTACAATGAGGTGGGGGTAGGATCGAGTGGGGTTGGGGTTGGGATGGGGAATGATAGGAAAATATCGAAAGGAAAAAAGTAAAAATTATTTTTGGTGTGGGGTAGGGTGGGTGGGTGGGTGGGTGGGGGTAGGGCGGGGCATGGGCGGGGCGGGATGGGGTGGTGGTAGGTTGTGAAGTCAAAATTTGAAATTTTGATTTAATATTATATTAGTATTAATATAATATATTGTAGATAATTATGTTTATCTTATATATATCATTATATTTATTTTTAATTATTAAACATCTAACTAAATGAATTAACACCTGAATTTTAAAAAAAAAAAGATTTCTTTTACATGATTTTTGAATTGTATAATTGAAACACAAGATTTTATGTAATTTTCTCAAGTTTTAGTTATATAGTTATGTAATTTTCCCAAGGGCTAAGTACACAACTACACAAGTTGATGGGCTTGTATTTTAAATATTAGTTATTTTAAAACAAATCTCGACATTATGAAACTTATTTCGGAAAATCAGGTATAAACATTAAACCCATTCTTACCCTAACCACTAACCAGAACGGTGATATTAAACCCATTCTTACCCTAACCACTAACCAGAACGACGATCTCTACCAGAATCCATCCAAAAATCATGCTAAAATCACGAACCGCGGCTACATTGATGTCTTAAAAATCGATCGGCGACTAGCTGTTCTTATTTCAAATCCGTTGGCGAGGCCGATTATCAACATCATTGCACTGGATTTTCACATTCTTACCGAGATACATATTTCAAGGACATTGATAAGTGTGTGTTTTACACACTTATTGTGCTTTTAAATAAACAATTTAATTGACAAATTGAGCAAATATCTACTTATATATTGCGTTTATCTTGTACAATTAGGTACAACCTCAATTGGAAAGCAAATGGACAAGATTGGAGTGAAATCGGGCTAAAAGAGGAGCAAATTTGATGTCCAAGGACCTAATCGAAAGAAATCAAAAGTTTGGGGACTTAAGTGCAACATCTCAGAAAGTTGGAGGACTAAAGATGCAAATATTTCAGGGGCATACTTGCAATAAAAGCCAGAATTCGAGGACTAAATTGAAGAAGACCAAAAGTTGGAGGACTTGGATGGCAATTAATTGAAGGACAGACCACAAACACTCACTCAGCTGAACCACGCGATCGCGTGGTTAAGCACAGGTCGCACTCGCGAGATCAGGCCACAAATCAACCCGAGAGTCTGCAGCCTAACCACGCGATCGCTAGGCATTCAGCGTGGCTGAATGCTGACCCAGTTCCGATTTTATTTTCTGTTTTTTTTATTTTGTGTTAAGGGCGTGTTTGGCTCGTAAGGGGCGCATTTTTGGACCTTTTTTTAGGTCAGATTTTTGGGGGTATATATACCCCCACTTCTCACTTCACCAAGGATCTCCAATTTTCTTAATACAAACCCTAGCCCCCTTTTCTCTCTTCTTTTCTTTTCTTTTCTTTTCTTTGTTTTTGTTTTGTTTGTAATTTAGTTTGTAGATTATATTTGATTTCAAAGTTCTAGTCACCATTGAAGCAAGGAAGCAAGAAGTGAGGTGAAGATTCAAAACAAAGTTCAAGGAATTTTGGGGCAAAAACTCAAGGGAAGTGATTTATTTCATTATCTTGTATTTTTAATCTTTGATTTCTATATTTTGTGATGTATTTTTGTAAACCTCAACTTTTGTGCAATATTTATATAATGGGCTAGTTATTTTATGTTGGGATGATTGATGTAGCTTAACTTAGTTTAAGTAATTTTAATGTTTGTTTATTAATGTTGAGCTTATTTCATGTGTGTTTGTTGTTGAGATTATTCCATGTGTTTGATTGATCACCAAATATATGTTTTGTGAAGTGTATGATAATCGAGAGATATTATGCATTTTAGACCAAATAACAAATGCTCTAGGTTCTTGTTAAGGATAGAGATATACCTTAAACCCTAGATGATCCATTGAGCTATTTTCACAAAGAGTTAATGCAATTGATTGGGCCTTAATCGACATAGAGATATAGTAGGTTAGACCAATTGATTAGGGTTAATTTCACTCGAGAGAGGTAATTAGCTAAGCTTGGAAAATCGGGTTTAACATTGTAAATGAGTAATTTATTAATTTGCATGTATTGAGAAATTAATTAAGCAATAGTTAAGTGAAATCATGAATCCCAACTATTTTATCTTTCATTTTTCTTATTTTAATTTGGTTTAAAATTAGTTTCTTTAATTTAGAATTTCCAAAAATCCATCTTTTAATTGTGTGTTTCTCTTTGTTGTTAGAATTAAATTAATTAAAGTTATATAATCTAGAGTATACATTCCTCGTGGGATCGACAATCCGGACTCAAAAAGTCCACTTTATTACTTGTACGCGACCCGTGCGCTTGCGGTACACTATTTTGAGCGAACAAGTTTTTGGCGCCGTTGCCGGGGGATTTTTTACTTTGATTATTACTTTAGTTAATTTTAGTTTTAACAATTTGTAATTATTTTTCTTTTATGTTTTATTTTGTTACATTTGGTTAACCACCACAATTCTAATCTTTCTTGTGTTTGGTTTTCTTTCTTTGCATATTTGATTTTAACATTGGCAAAATAGGAAAACAATTGCATTGAACAATCTCAACATGGGTGATGAATACATGCTTGAAGAATATTCAAGTTGTGAAATTTGTTACAAGATGCATTGTAATGGACAATGTTTGTTTTCGGGGAATGATTTAATTACGTCAAAGCTTATTGGGTTTAGACAATATTTGAAATGCCGAAAACAAGCAATTGATACATTGGATGTGAGTTACATGCTCTTGGGAGATTGTGTACCGGATGATTGGGATGATGACATCACTCTTGTGGGAGATGGTCCTCCACTATTGAATGAGAAGGTACTTGCAAAGTATTACAATGAGCTTGCCAATTTGGATGAAGATGATATGCTTATGGGGGATGCCATGTATTGGGAAGGATTCCAAATGTGGGGGTATAACCCACTCTTGGGAATTAATAGGAAAAACTTGCCGTTGCCCATTGATTCAAATTTTGGATCGGTCATTCAATCCGAGGAGACATCAACTAAAGAAGATGAGCTTGACGAGAATGACAATTTAATCACACGAGAATCACATTAGGAAGTGGCAATTAATGAGGAAGAGATCAAATCAAATTCTCTCAACTTCATTGATTGTCCAATAATTGATTTTGCGATTAAGCCACTTGAGGAGGTGCAAGTCTATTTAGTTGAGTTTGAATTGGATAGAATAGGCAAGTCCCATGACTTTGGAAGGGGCAAGGTGCAAGTGTTTAGATCAAATGAAGAGTGGGGCAAAGCCAAAAGAAGCAAAATGGGGAAGGCGTCAAAAGCTATGTTTAGAGTGCCATGAAGTGCTTATGCGGAGAGTCGAGCTAATGACTTTAAAATAAGGGCTTAATGGGAGGCAACCCATTCTCTATCCTTTACTTGCTTTATTTTTATTTTTTGCATATTATTTACTTTCTTGCATTTTATTTACTTTCTTGCAAATAAGTTGGTTAGGCCAAGTCTCTATCTTCTACATTTATTTTCCTCAAGATAGGTAGTGTGAAATAGCTCAAATGCATTCTCATTTATTTCTAGCATATACTCATATCAAATTTTCAAAGTCAAAATTTGCTTAAAACTCATTTTTAAATCACTTGGTTGATATTGTCTTTTATCTTCAAGTGTGATTTAATATTGATGTGGATGGACAAATTATATTGGATTTATGAGTTAGAATTGAGATGTTGAATGTGATTTTAATTTTTTGGGTCATTCATCATTTAATATCTACTCTTTTCTTGTGTTTTCATAAGATGCTCACAAGGTGTTCGGTGAAATGCCTCATTGGAGAAATTTGTGGTCGATCGATTGGAGGCTTCAACACAAGTTTGGGGGTGGACTGTTGGTGATTGCAATGAGATTTTCACATACCCAAGACTACTTATGAGTGCCCCCAACACTTCTTGGGATGTCTAGTAACTTCTTTCCTCTTACTTTGATTTTATTTTACACATTGAGGACAATGTGCATTTCAAGATTGGGGGTGATTTCCTATTGTGTATTGACATGTTAGATAGCCTTGCTGGCCAGGATTACTTAGATGTTTAAAATTGTTATTGATTCATGATTTATGACCAATATGCTACTTGTGTCTACTTTTACAAAATGCTTATCCATGCAAGATCGTATTTATCTTGAGCACAATAGTCATGATTGATTGTTGGTGAAGTTTGGGAATTGTTGAAAGGTGAAGAGGTTAATGGAGTAGAAGAATTAGGTTGTGAGCTTGTATTGTTAATTTTTATCAACCTATCAAATGTTTCCCAAAACTCTAAATCTCTTGATCCTATTATAAGACAAGTTTGGGGGTGGTCGACCCGGTGAAGGAGATGGTCTAGATGTGTGGTGATTCCATGCATGTTGGAAATAAATTTTGTGTGGAGTGTATTTCGCCAAGTATAAGCTAAGTAATGACCTATGCTAAATTTCTAAGCCCATTTTAATTTTTGCATTGCATTGCCCTATCTCGAAGTCTTTTTGACTCGAGTAATTAAGCCCGTAGGAGTATCTTGAAACTTGGTGCCTTAAGTTTGAAACTTGGGAGTCACCGGCCGAAAGCTCGCTACATGGGTCAATTAGAAAGCTTATTGAGTAGGGTACTCACACACACACTTGAAAAAAAAAAAAAAAAAATTTCATTATTGCATTTGCTTAATAAGTCTACCTCACTTCGTAGCCTTTTTAACTTGAGTTATTAAGTCCGTAGGGGTATTTTGAAACCTGGTACCCTTTGATCTTAAAACAATCGGGGAGTTTCCGACCTAAAGCTCGCTACATGGGTCAATTAGAAAGCTTAAGGGAGTGGGGAAGACACGAGCATTCATCACGTTAGTTCTTAGAAATCATGCATTTGTACTCGCATAAGGGCTTTTAGATGAATAGTGGGTTTGAATTGCTTGGTATAAACTTGAATGTCGAAGCACTCATTAGTGGAGAGTCACCGCATTTCTAGGTTGTCGAGATTGTCGGTAAAACACACCCAAACTAGAGTGAAAAAAGAAAAGAGTGATTTTAGAGTACCCTCTAGAATTGCATCCCGGGAGAGGAAAGAAAAATATTTATTGGGGGATGAATGTCACGAGTGGGAAAGAAAAAGAATTGACCACTAATGGTGGGTATTTTTGACTTGAAACTTCTTTACTCATCAATATTATAGAAACTTAATTGACAATCAAAAGTGACTATGCACACACACACCGATCGAACATCGGATAAGCTAAACTTCTTTTTGGTAGCATTATTTGGAATCATACTTTTGAATTGATATTACAATTTTGCACTCATGAGTAATTTGCAAGTTATCTAACATCGTTGATCTATATTTCACGTTACTTGATTACACTAGTAGATAATTTTGCTCGAGACGAGCAAAAGCTCAAGTTTGGGGGTGTGATAAGTGTGTGTTTTACACACTTATTGTACTTTTAAATAAACAATTTAATTGACAAATTGAGCAAATATCTACTTATATATTACGTTTATCTTGTACAATTAGGTACAACCTCAATTGGAAAGCAAATGGACAAGATTGGAGTGAAATCGAGCTAAAAGAGGAGCAAATTTGATGTCCAAGGACCTAATCGAAAGAAATCAAAAGTTTGGGGACTTAAGTGCAACATCTCAGAAAGTTGGAGGACTAAAGATGCAAATATTTCAGGGGCATACTTGTAATAAAAGCCAAAATTCGAGGACTAAATTGAAGAAGACCAAAAGTTGGAGGACCTGGATGGCAATTAATTGAAGGACAGACCACAAGCACTCACTCAGCTAAACCACGCGATCGCGTGGTTAAGCACAGGTCACGCTCCCGAGATCAGGCCACAAATCAACCCGAGAGTCTGCAGCCTAACCACGCGATCGCTAGGCATTCAGCTACGCGATCGCGTGGCTGAATGCTGACCCAGTTCCGATTTTATTTTCTGTTTTTTTTATTTTGTGTTAAGGGCGTGTTTGGCTCGTAAGGGGTGCGTTTTTGGACCTTTTTTTAGGTCAGATTTTTGGGGGTATATATACCCCCACTTCTCACTTCACCAAGGATCCCCAATTTTCTTAACACAAACCCTAGCCCCCTTTTCTCTCTTCTTTTCTTTTCTTTTCTTTTCTTTGTTTTTGTTTTGTTTGTAATTTAGTTTGTAGATTATATTTGATTTCAAAGTTCTAGTCACCATTAAAGCAAGGAAGCAAGAAGTGAGGTGAAGATTCAAAACAAAGTTCAAGGAATTTTGAGGCAAAAACTCAAGGGAAGTGATTTATTTCATTATCTTGTATTTTTAATCTTTGATTTCTATATTTTGTGATGTATTTTTGTAAACCTCAACTTTTGTGCAATATTTATATAATGGGCTAGTTATTTTATGTTGGGATGATTGATGTAACTTAACTTAGTTTAAGTAATTTTAATGTTTGTTTATTAATGTTGAGCTTATTTCATGTGTGTTTGTTGTTGAGATTATTCCATGTGTTTGATTGATCACCAAATATATGTTTTGTGAAGTGTATGATAATCGAGAGATATTATGCATTTTAGACCAAATAACAAATGCTCTAGGTTCTTGTTAAGGATAGAGATATACCTTAAACCCTAGATGATCCATTGAGCTATTTTCACAAAGAGTTAATGCAATTAATTGGGCCTTAATCGACATAGAGATATAGTAGGTTAGACCAATTGATTAGGGTTAATTTCACTCGAGAGAGGTAATTAGCTAAACTTGGAAAATCGGGTCTAACATTGTAAATGAGTAATTTATTAATTTGCATGTATTGAGAAATTAATTAAGCAAGAGTTAAGTGAAATCATGAATCCCAACTATTTTATCTTTCATTTTTCTTATTTTAATTTGGTTTAAAATTAGTTTCTTTAATTTAGAATTTCCAAAAATCCATCTTTTAATTGTGTGTTTCTCTTTGTTGTTAGAATTAAATTAATTAAAGTTATATAATCTAGAGTATACATTCCTCGTGGGATCGACAATCCGGACTCAAAAAGTCCACTTTATTACTTGTACGCGATCCGTGCGCTTGCGGTACACTATTTTGAGCGATCAGACATTATACTTAAATTTCAAGTTCGTCATTTCCATTGCAGAAGTATTCCGAGAGCATGATAGATCTTATAAATAAAGTATTCCGATAGCATGATATTACAAATTTGAGTAGCTTTGATTGTTGTATGTTATGTTATTAGAAGTGATTACTTGAATTACATTTAGTTTGTAGCCAATTTCAATTGTAATTACAATTATTTACAATTGTAACTAGTTGCGTTTTGTAACTAATTACAATTGTAACTTTTTCTAACTAATTACAATAAGCTACAATTGTAATTAGTTACAAAAAATAATGAATTACAACTGTAACTAAATACAATTGTAATTAGTTAGAAAAAGTTGTAATTAGTTAAAAGGCAAAATGGTAACTAATTACAATTGTAACTTATTGTAATTAGTTACACTAAATTACATTTGTAACTAATTACAATTGTAACTTATTGTAATTAATTAGAAAAAGTTACAATTGTAATTAGCTAAAAGTTACAATTGTTAATTACAAAAAATAATGAATTACAACTGTAACTAAATACAATTGTAATTAGTTACAAATAAGTTACAATTGTAATCAGTTACAATTGTATCTTGTTGTAATTAGTTAGAAAAAGTTACAATTGTAATTAGTTAATAGGCAAAATTGTAAATAATTACAATTGTAACTTATTGTAATTAGTTAGAAAAAGTTACAATTGTAATTTGTTAAAAGTTACAATTGTTAATTACAAAAAATAATGCATTACAACTGTAACTAAACAAATTAAAACCTCTTGTCCCATATTAGGGGCAGCATTACACTCTGACTTCTTATCCTTCACCCCTTCTTTTAAAATTACAACTTGATTGAATTTCTGTAATTAGTTATAAACTTCATTTTTTATGTGCAGCTATGGATTCGCTAAATGTCTTCATACATTATGGTGTATTTTGGGATGAGTTCAATAACTACACAGGCCTAAAGGTAGCAGGGATCCTCCTATCCACTACAACTACATACTACAGCATGTTGGATGTTGTTTTCACAAGATTAAATTTGGATCCAATGTTGAATAGATTGAGAATACGATATATAGTGGACAAAAACATGGAGCCAATGAGTATTGTCGATGATAGTTCCCTAACTTTCTATTTAGAGCTGAGAAGGAAGGCCAAAGATCTAACAAGTTTTCCATTGTGTGTAGAGGTTGAGCAACTTTATGGTGGCACAGACCTTTTACCACCAGTTCCTAATGAGTTAACCACTATACCTATTGACTCTGGGGTTTCATCCATACTTGGCATACACCAAACTGGTGCAATTGAGATCTCAGCAGCAAGAATACCAACACTAGATGAGGTGGCTCAAGAACTTTGTGAAATGGTTGAAACCACAAAAATTACCCCTATTGCAGATGATAAAGAGGTGATTATAGATCCAAGAGGCGATGCAATTGAAAAAGGGCAGGTATTCCGCACTAAGATTGTGTTAAAGAAGAGTATGGCCCTATATGCTATAAACAAAAAATTCCAGTTCATAGTGAAAAGATCAGACAGAAAGGAGTATGTTCTTAAATGTTTATGTGCTGATTGTGACTGGATGTTTAGGGCATCAAAGTTTTGTAGAACTGACATGTTCAAGATAAGAGATATAAAAGAGGGTCATAAGTGCGGATTGGATGTAATGTTGGGAAATCATAGACAGGCAACAAGCTCAATAATAGGTGATGTAATTAAGCATAAATACACCTCTACAAAGACCATATACAGGCCAGCTGACATTATGCATGATATGTTAACTACATATGGTCTGGATTTGAATTATCAAAAGGCTTGGAAGGCAAAGGAACATGCCTTTTGTGCTATAATGGGGGATCCTGAAGATTCTTATGGGAAGATACCTGCTTATTTAGATATGTTGAAGGAAAGAATCCAGGATCTATAGCAAGATTTGAAGCCAATGAAAACAATCAGTTTAGGTATCTATATATAGCTTTAGCTGCTTCAATTGATGGCTGGAAATTCTGCAAGCCTGTTGTTGTTGTTGATGGTACATTTTTTACAGGACATTATGGTGGGACTTTATTAATGGCTTGTGGACAAGATGCAAACAATAACATTTATCTACTTGCATTTGTGATTGGAGATTCAGAAAATGATAACTTCTGAGAATGGTTCTTTTTAAGGTTCAAAGAAACATATGGTGAAAGAGAAGATTTGTGTATAATATCAGATCGATGCCCTAGCATTAGGAATGCAACCCAAAAAGTTTTCCCAAATGCATTTCATGGACTGTGTTCTTATCACTTGTTGAAGAACCTAAAGAAAAAATACTCAAAGAAATCTAAAGAGATAGCAGTACCATTCAACGCTGCAGCAAGAGCATATACAATAGGTGAATTTGAATATCAAATGAAGCAGCTGGACAAAATTGACAAAGATATCCGACGTTACCTGGTATGTTTGGTTTATTTATGCTACTTTTTGCATGTATTTTTTGCAAGTGTAATTAGGTTACAAAACTACAACTACTTAGTTACAATTTGTAACTACAAAGCTGTAAATTGTAATTAGTTACTAATTACAATTGTAATTAGTTAGTTACAATTTTGTAACTACAAAAATTGATTAGTTACAATTGTCACTAAATAGTTACAATTAGTTACAAATTGTAAATTATTTAAAATTATAATTAGGAAATGTTATTTCTCTGAAGATATTGTTGTTACATACACAAGTTTTTGACTTTTTGCATACAATAGCATGAGGAAGTTGGTCATGAAAGATGGATAAGGGCATATATGGCAAGAAATCGATACTTAACAATGACATCAAACATTGTCGAATCGGTAAATGCAGTAATAAAAACAGCAAAGAAACTAACCATTGAGACATTGTTGTAATTCCTAAGGCGTACATTACAAAATTGGTTTAACAAAAATCGTACGAATGCTGAGGCTACATTCACTATACTAGCAACCAATCCAGAAAAAGTGTTACGGGCAAACATTTTTGAGTGTTCAAGGATGAAGGTACGGAGTACAATTTTTTGATCAATGTAACAATTTTTTGCCTTAAAAGTTGTTATTGATGTGTCAATTTTTTCCCAGATTCATTCATCAAGTCAAGCACTATTTGAAGTTATTGATGTCATGACATCCTACACAGTACATATCCAAAACATGACATGCACCTGTTTGCGTTCCAGGTTGATGGACTGCCATGTTCCCATGCACTAGCAGTGATAGGGAAACGAGGGCTTGATGCATACAATTATTGTTCAAGCTACCATACAAGAGAATTCTACGCATCAGCATACAAAGGGAACATTTTTCCGCTTGGAGACAAGTCACAATGGATATTGTCTGAATACGTAACATCACTAGTTGTACTTCCTCCCTCTACAAGAAGATCACCGGGAAGGCCTAAAGAAACAAGATATAAATCGGTGGCAGAAGGGCATAATGCAACGAGGTGTAGCAGGTGTGGTGAATATTCACATAATAAAAGAATATGCAAAGAACCAATCCCATTGAAGACAAAAAAGAATAAGAACTGTGGGGTCCTGAAATTGTAGCCAGATTAACCGTTACTCTCTTTTTATATTACTTGATTGATACTATTTGTTCCTTACATTAGAAAGCTTGACATTATACTATTCATTATATCAGATTGTGTCGAAAAATATAGAATATATACTATATTTGACTCTCTTTATATTTGTCAGTTTGTTGATTGATTATAATTCAATATTGTTATATTTGTCAGTTTGTCGATTGATTACAATTTTGTTAATTGATTAAAAGTTGCTAGTTTGTACATAATTATACATTGAAATTAATCAAAATGTAACTTCATTTTTTATTTGTAACGATTTACAATTTGTAATTAATTAAATGATTACAAGTTGCTGTTTGTAGCTAATTATACATTAAGTTTAATAAAAAATGTAACTTCATTTAGGTAATTTGTAACTAATCACATATTGTAATTAGATCGTACTTTTTTTTTTGTAACTATTTACAATTTGTAATTAATTACAAATCAGTAAATTGTTTACAAATTTCCAGTCTGTACCCAATTATATATTGAATTTTATCAAATATAACTTGTAACTTAATCATATACTGTAAAATAGACCTAAGGATCAAATTAAAAAAGAACAAAAGTAGACTACAACAAAATCTACCACCAGTCTCTATCATTAGCTACTGCTTGACAAATTGTTCATGTTCAATATTTACATATCTACTACGTTTCTGACGTTACACAATGTTAACCCAGCATTACAAAAAGGTCCGATGGATCCATATAGCTGCTTTACAAACCTACATTAGTTTCTAGTTTCTTCACAAAAAGAATCAACAAACGATCATCTTCTGTACATCTTTACAAAAAATCTTTGAACACAATTATTATGCATCTTCCATCTTCTTCGGCTTCTTGCGACCACGTTTTTGTGGCACATCTTCACTGCACTTTGCATATTTGAACAATTGTACTGCCAATTGGCGTCTTGCCTCTTCTGCGTCAAACTCTTCAATTTTCTTTCCATTAATTATAAACTCTGCAAACTTGATAATAAAGATACCACAGTCATGCCTGTATGTTAAAAACAAAATAATAATAATAAGTCAGCCATATATTGTAACTATAATGATAGTTCATATATAGAATTACAAATTGTAACTATAATGATAGTTCATATATGGAATTACAGATTTGTAACTAGTTACAAATTGATTTGTAATTGCATTTGAGTAGCTTTGATTGTTGTATGTTATTAGAAGTGATTAAGTGAATACTTGAATTACATTTATTTTGTAACTAATTTCAATTGTAATTACAATTAGTTACAAATAAGTTACAATTGTAACTAATTACAATTGCAATTAGTTACAATGAGTTACAAATTGTAATTAGTTACAAAAATTTACGATTGTAATTAGTTACAAAAAGTTACGATTGTAATTAGTTACAATGAGTTACAATTTTTACAATAAGTTACAATTGTAACTGATTACAATTGTAACTTATTGTTAGTTAGAAAAAGTTACAATTGTAACTAAATACAATTGTACTTATTGTAATTAGTTACATATTTCCATTTGGTGCATTAAAAAAAAATTAAGTCAGATACAAACTCATTATCTTGTTGTGGGAGTCCACCAACAATATTCACTTGTAGAGGGTCGATGTGTTCTTTGCCATCAACAATTTCTGGTCTCCAAATGTCAGTACTGATCATTATGTGAGGAAGCATTTCAGCAAACGGCAAAACATCCCTTGTCAAAATGTCCCCCTTAAATGAGCTATCCAATGAGTTGTATACATTCAGACACTTCTTTGAGATGTCAAACTCTCCAAGAATCCAATGTGCACGATCCTTCATGCACAATGGAATTAACATAATATCAACTTCAATCCAGCTGGTTCCATCCAATAGTTGCTCACCAAATGCATAAAAGATAAGGGAATCCTGGTCAGCGAGTTTCGAGTGATCTTTAGACCATTCAGGGTAAATTCCTCTAATGCACGAAGCAAAGCAACAGTCAGTAGTTGTTATCCTATTCTTCATATTTTTACCAAACTTTGCCATTTTTCACAAGTGATAAAAGCATTCATCAATGTGCTGCACAAAAATGACAAAACACAATCAAAAAACAACTCACATACCCCTTCAACCCATACTTATCAACAAATAAAAGTAATTTACAAATTGTACCGTGCAAGCCAGTGAGTTCTCCTTCTCACGCAACTCATACCACCAATATTTTGAATTGCTGTCCATCACACCAAGCTTTAGAGGAGGTTTAATGTCGGGATTTGGGAACTTTTTCTTCCTACAAAAATCACACATTTTTCTTAAATGTAATCAGCATACAAAGTGTAATCAGCTACAATTGAAATTAGCAAGTTAGAATTGTAACCAATTGTAACTAACAATAGTATTTATTTTAAAAAATGTAACTAGTTACAAATGACAATTCTGATTGTTCTAACCTGTTATTTTTCTTATAGCCAATATTAAACCATTTGTCAAATGCAACAACGTCTTCCTCATTTGGCTGATTTAAGCCCAATTGAAAAGCACATTTTGCTTCTTTGTTCAAGGGACTTCCCTCTTCTTGTGGGGGTAGACAGATTACCGGTAAAAGGGGATTGCAAGAGTCTGGATTTTATTAGTTTCCTTCTCACCGGTATGTCTACAGATTCAGGGGTAAATTCAATCACTTCATCGGGACCCTGAGAAACATTATAAAAGTATAAATTTCAGCTAATGAATTGTTAAAAACTAATTATAACCGACTGATAAATTTACATACAGGATCAGGTAAAGAAGGGTTAGAAACTTCAGTTGATATAACTCTAGGAACCAGCTGATTGTCCTCATCAGCCTACAAATAAGGGAGAAATAAAATCAATAAAAAGAAAAAAAACTCATTACATTGTTACAATTAAAATAATGCAACGCATTTATTTATTTGTAATCAGAACATTAAAAAAAAAAATACATACCAACTTTTTCTCTATAAAAAGCTTCTCACTTTTGTCCAACTCTTTCAACATTTCTTCTGTAAAAAACAAATCGTAATCATCTGGATCACCCCCACGGACATCTGCCCTTAAACTACTAATGCCAATATTAATATTACGAGAAGGCTTCTCACCAATAATATCACTAGGATTTTCTCTCTCTCCCCCCGACACCCTCAAGGGTGAGTCCTTTTCACGATCTTTTGCATCAACATTCTTCAAAAAATACAGTAAAAAAAACAAAAAATTACTCAATAAGATAACAGATACTGAGAAACTACAACTTAAATTAGTTAGTTACAATTGCTCTTAATTGCAATTGTACAATTGCAAATAATGATACATTTGTAATTAGATACAATACAATACGCAATTAAATAATAGTTACCTCAGGTCCCAATTTATTTTGTTCAGCATCATGAGCAGACTCCTCTAAACTACTAATACCAAGATTGAAGTCGGGTGAAGGAATATCATCATCTAAAACACGATTTTCTAGCTCAGGCTGCAACACCCTTGAAGGTGGTTCCTTTCCCGGATCCTTTACATCAACATTCTTCGATAAAAAAAACAGTAAAAAGTAAATATTAATCAATTTAACTACAACTCAAATTATTTAGTTAGATTGTAACTAATTACAATTAGTTACAGTAGTATTTATTTTCATAATTGTAGACAGTTATAGTTGTAATTAGTTACAATACAGTATGCAGTTTAATGACAGTTACCTCAGATCCCAATTTATTTGGTTCAGTGTCATGAACAGACTCCTCTAAACTACTAATGCTAAGATTGAAATTAGGTGAAGGAATATCATCATCTAAAACACGATTTCCTAGCTCAGGCTCCAACACCCTTGAAGGTAAGTCATTTTCTGGATCCTTTCCATCAACATTCTTTGAAAAAAAAAAAAAAAACAGTAAAAAAATAAATTATAATCAAATTAACTATAATTGAAATTATTAATTTAAATTGTAACTAATTGTAATTACAATTGAAATTAGTTACAACTAGTCACAATATTATTTATTTCAAAAATTGTAACTAGTTGCGTTTTGTAACTAAATACAATTGTAATTAGTTACAAATAAGTTACAATTGTACTTAGTTACAAAAAGTTACAATTTTAATGAGTTACAATGAGTTACAATTGTTACAATAAGTTAAAGTTGTAACTAATTACAATTGTAACTTATTGTAATTACTTACATAAGCTACAATTGTAATTAGTTACAATTGTAGCTTATTGTAATTAGTTAGAAAAAGTTGCAATTGCGATTAGTTAAAAGTTACAATTGTTAATTACAAAAAAAATAATGAATTACAACTGTAACTAAACAATTAAAACCTCTTGTCCCAGATTAGGGGCAGCATTGCACTGTGACTTCTTATCTTTCACCCTTTCTTTTAAAATATTCAGAAAATCAGAAATCATTGTTTTGAATTCAGTTGTCAAGCTATAAATCTCAGACTTCATTGTTGTCATACTACTAGCTAGCTCCTTCTGCCTATCTTCGATAGCAGCCAGCCGGTCACTACGTTCACATTCCAATATCTGAACCTTTAATTCAATATACTCTAACCGTTTCCTTACTTCCTCCATCAATTGTGCATCATCCCCCTGTAACATAACAAACACACATCATATAAGCCAGTGCCCATTTTCTAAATGTGATATATGTTTAGATTATTAGTATTCAGAAAAGTAAAAATAATAAACCTTATTTCTTTCATCAGGAGAACCTGATGGCTGTGCACCCTTCCCAGGATCCATGTTCGGTAATTGTGACTGCTCACCAATCGTGTTCTCATTTGCAACATTCGCCTCTGGTGTGAACTCAACTGTGCATTCCACACCTTCTTCACAATCCAATGGCAATTGAAGCTTTGGAAACAACCCCTCACAGTATCTTTGGGCCAACTCCAGGTTACTAGGTTCAAAAATTTTCACCTCCAGCTGCAATTCATTAAAGGAAATTTATGAGTCAATCACATTAAAAATTATAATAAAAATAAAATATATTGCCAAAAATTTAATCACCTCACTATCTCCAAAAAAATTGTCAGCAAAGGTAGTGGCAGTCACATGTGCTGAAGATGACCAGTTGACAATCCTTAAAAACGATTTATCAATCTTCTTACAAATATTAAGCCCCAGGCATGGAATTGTTTCATATATCCATACTTGAAAGGCAAGTATGAAACCATTGAGCCTGTAACTAATGGACGGCTCCCTGCCCAAAGCAACCTTCTCAGCCGATTTCTTCATTACAGTCTTCAGAGATTTCAGGGTTACATTGAACAAATCCTTGCCCCAAGGAATTACATCCCTCAACACCATATCTTCATTAGAGATAATATTTTCCGAAAATCGAAATCTGTATTCAATATCCTCTTTGTCCACACTATCCAACTCTTCAAAGTAAGCTTCCCTAATTCTACAAATACCAGACATGTACTTTGACTTGTCAATCTCCCCCGAGCATCTCAACCCGAAAATTAAACAAAATTCCTCTACCCCAAACTTCACTCTTTTTCTCCCAATGTCAAACCACATTTCTTCACTGTTTTGTTGCTTAACTTCCCTAAGCAACACAGCATGAATAAGCTGGGGCTGCAGAATGATATCCTTCATATCCAAATATCTTCCAAAACATGTGCACTGAAATAAATTTTTCTGTACATTGTTTAATCTAGCATTTAAATTTCTAATCACATCATTGGGGCTAGCCACCACCATGCTAGATCTAAACCAGTGTTCCGGTTGCAATATAAAGTCTCAATCCTATACGTGTGATAAATTACAATTAATAAATTCTTGCATAAAAAAAAAAAAACAGTAGTCTCTGTAATTTCAAAATGTAGCTAATTACAATTTGTAACTAGGTTACAAAACTACATATGACTACGTATGTAATTAGGTTACAATTAATAAATTTTTGCATTAAAAAAAAAAAAAAAACAGTAGTCTCTGTAATTTCAAAATGTAACTAATTACAATTTGTAACTAGGTTACAAAACTACATATGACTGCATATGTAATTACGTTACAATTTTTTTGCAACTGTAACTAAGTTACAAAATAACAACTACTTAGTTACAATTTCCTTACTTCTACGCATTAAAGTTAAAAACGAGTTTACCGCCGTCATATTCTCTGATTTCTTGGACACATTTCCACCAAGCCTCTTCTTCGCAACATTCGATTTTGAAGAACTTATGTCAACGACCTTGGCATCTACTCTACGCCTCTTCTTTGAAGTCGTGCTTTTGGACGACGATACCTCGATAACATCTTTTTTCCGGCGTCAAACGAGTATTGTCCATAGGAAGAAGATTATAGGAATGAAAGACGACTGGGCTGCTTATTATGGATATAGAAACGGAAATATGGCGGTTACCGGAGTACGCACGACCGGGATGGAGTTCACGAACAGGGCGTGGGAGAGCAACGGTTGAAGACGCACGAAGGGAGAAAGACTGAACTGATTAGGGTTTTAATTTCTGGTTTTATTTACTTATTATCCATACCTGATTTTGTAAAATATTTTAAAACTAACTGATTTAAAAAAAAAAATAATAAAAAGCATTACGGGCCGTAATTAGCCATTTTCCCAACGTGCAAACTGCTAGAAAAGACTTTGGGCCTTGCCAATTGATTAATTAGCCCATCAGGGCAATTATTGTTAGTCTTCAATCCAAAGGGAGACAGCCCACTGAGATAATAAGGAAAGAAAAGTCAATTGGAAAGTCTGGCAGCCATCCGTTTGACGTGAACAAGGAAAAGTAATATTATTAGGATTCCACTTCAACAATAAAATATTCTTGGACGTGAATTCTACCTATTTTAGGTTTTATTTTTATTTATAAATATGTGGGTTGAAAAGTATTTTATGTGAAATTAAATAAAGAGAAAATTAGAGAGCTTTATCTTTGTAGTTTCGTACGATTCTTTGTAGAATAATTCAAAAGGTAAAAACTTTGATTAGATAGAAGTTCATTATTAGCATTTTTTCTATAATCTATGAGATTGAGTTGGTGAGTGCAATTCTATATAATTATAACATTTGATATATAGTGAAAGGTTTTGGTAATCTGTAAATTTTACGCTTTTCTTATTTGCTTAATTATTTCTTGAACATCAAAAAGATCATGTGAGTTAAAAAGAGGGAATCCGCGTTTAATTTCCAACAGTTGCATCTCGATTAAATTGAACTTCAACACAGAAAAAATGTTGACATTATTATTTTCTATGGTAAATAAAATAAAATATAGTTGTTTTAATCAAATTAATTTTTTTTTTTTACCCATTTATATTTGATATTAGTAATGTTAATTTATGAAAGGAAAACAACAAAAAAAATGATTAAACGCGACGAAAAGACTTTTCCACATAAATTGGAAAATATTTTCTCACAAAATAAGTAAGATAATATTTTCAAAACAAATGGATTAAGATGTGTTTTAACTGATTGTACCATAGAAAATATTTTCCTAACCAAATATCAACCAAATGAAAAAGATGAAAAAGATTTTCTTTGGACAAGACATTTTCTAGGCAAATTTGGCTAATCAAACATAGCCTGAGGGGGTGCTTGATTCGTAAAGAGGAAAAGAAAATATTTTTCATGTAAGTGAGAAAATGTTTTCTTACCAAAATGGTGATAAAACTTTCTCTTGAAAAGTCATCTCATTTGTGCTTTAAGTGCTTGTACCCAAAAAAATATTTTCTAATCCAAATGTTACATTCATAGACTTTACCCGAAAAATATTTTATTTGAAGTACCATTTCCAGGAAAATGTTTTGAATTCAAACACAGTCAATATATAATATTATATCTAGTTAAATAAAATATGTAAGATAGCTCCATAGCTTGAAAGTTGTTAATGAACCCATGTCCACTTTGATATATTTATAAATGCTTATTGCTTGCCTATATAATTCATAATTGCTTAATTCAGTTTGACTATGAATTTTTCTAATAAAAACAGACGAAGAAAGGCTTCCCCTTTTTTCTCATTAATAATTTTATTTTTCTTTCCGATAATTCTAGGTATACATTTTAATGATATATTTTAATGGGATATTTTGATGTGGTACAATTTTATTGATTGGTGAAAAAAGTGATGATGTAAACATTACTCAATATATTTGTTCCACGTTAGAATGTCCTTTTAAAATGTTTCCTTAGAATTACTAAATAAATAAATAAAAAATAAAGAGAGAAAAGGAAGAATTTTTTTTTTTAACTCCCTCCCCTCTTTTTGTGAGGGTTATGTGGTAGACTGTAGATCATCAAGGCGTGATGTTAATAATGTTTGATTTATAAATTTGTTTATTTATGTTTTTAAGATAAAAAATAGTGGTTAAAAATTGAATAGAAAAAATGTGTGTAATTAAAAAGTGATTTTAAAAAATTGTATAATTTATAAACTGATTTATAAACTAATTTATTTTGTAAATAAATCTTGAAGTGAGATATCACAAAATGGTATAAGAAAAGGTGAAGGTTCCTTCAAGCCTTACCGGCCACAAATTTATAGGAATTGATCACTTGCTAATTTTATTTTATTTTTAATGGAAAGTAAACTTGTCCTACACTTAAGAGGGTGTTACATTTAGAAGTTCGGATTTATAAGTAATATATTATTCAAAGCAAAAATAAATAAATAAATAATAAAAATAAATAGTAAGTAAGCGTGATTAGGAAGGAAAATGATAAACTCCCCTCGAGAGTCACCTCCAGTGTGACCGCCCTCTCACATAGAGGACAGTGGGACCACTTTTTGAAGTGATTCCATCGTCCTCTATGTGAGGGGGAGGTCAAGCAGGAGGTCACTCCCGAGGGGAGTGTATCATCACCCGATTAGGAATGGCAACAAGTCGGAGAATTCTCGACAAAGATGGAGATGGTGATAAAATAGTATTGCTGAATGGCCAAAACCTAAAACTATGCTAAAACTTCTCAATCTCAAGTACATTGTAACGTACCTGTCGTTCGACGCCCGAGATGCTCGCAAGCATACGGGTTATCCTTCCCCAACACACGAGGCAGCAAACTACGATGCATGTACAACAAAATATTCCGACGATGTATGATCATTGTCGGGCCACATGAGTAAGGAAAAAATTGGGCCGTGACATGCTCCCCCACCCAATCGGCTAGCTTCCTCGCAGCGGTGCGCTTGCCTCACGTCCACACGTGGCCTTCCTCTTCAAATGATCTTTCACCTCAAAGGACTTGCTAAATCTTTCTCATTTACGGTACCGCCCCCTTAGCGGATAAGAGTCCACAGTGCCCCCGCACCTAGTCTCGCACTGACCCTGCACTTACCGCCTTCCACACCAACCTTCACCCTGTGCCCTCTGCACTAGTTCCTCGGTTAAACGGCTCTCCTCATGGTCACAGCTCCTCGAGCATGTCGAAGCATACTCAATGCACCGCCCTTTTTTGGTGGATTCTCCTCAATACACTGTCATGCTCAACGAAACAAACGTGCAGCATGACTGCACTAATCATGCCTTTTTCTTTGCCATCTCAAAGTTTTCTTCCTTCGATTGATTAGCTTACTGATGCTGTTTTACCATTCTGCTCTTGGAAAAGTCACGCCTTTAATGACCCAAAATTGCTGCCGTTGAACGTACACCATTGGTCTGCCACTCCAACAATGCAACATTTGAACGGTCCTGCTATGATACCACTTATAACGAACCTACAGTTCGGCACCCGAGATGCTCGCAAGCATTGGGTCAACCTTCCCCAAAACACGGGTCAGTAAGCTACGATGCATGTACAACAGAACTCTGAGAATGAGCTTATTAATATATATACCTGCAGTTGCATAGGCCATGTCAGTGTACATCCCGAATAATTCAACGATATATAATCCTTGCCGTGCCACATGAGGAGAGGAAAAAATCGGGTAGTGACAAATGGTTGCTTGCCTCCAAAGCCTAAATAACTCAATTCATACCATAATTTTTAATCATCATATTTTAAAAATAATTTCAGAATTTAAAAATATATTAAAATGGAGATATGTGAAGAAGAAGTAATAAAAAAGGGTTCAAGTGTTTGGCCATAATAAATTATTTCTACAAATAACTCTCAACTCTGAACTGTTAGATAAAATTGGTGCATAATTGTATTCTTTTAACAAAAAAAAACATGTGCATGCAAAGACGATTAAATAACGACTTACACTAGCAAAATTTCGAATAAATTTTGATTTACCGAAATCATGATACGCACATATAATTTCAATTTACTAACATGGAGAAATTAGAAGGAGATAAAATGAAGTGAGGTATGTGATTGCAAATCTCTTTAAGACGGATTTCACGCCCTTGCATTGGTGCTAACAGGATCAAATGGGGGTCAATCTCCTAAGATACAATGCCTCGTCCAAAATTAATATAACACAGTATTAATTTGTCCGACGAATCAACGCTTGACTATACTCTTCAAGAACGGAATAGACATCGAGTAATAGATATTAAATATGAAACTCAAAATAATTTGGAAATTATTTTGACATAATTTGGAGAAAGAAAGAATTAGAAATCAATTATATGGAATTGATTTGGAGTGAATAAAATGGAATTAGGAGTGTCCAATTTATAGATTTTAATGTGTTTCTTTGAATGGTCACATCTTTTGGCACAAATTCATGTCAACCATTAGATCACACTGTTTCATGATTGATGGTGTAGATTGCAATTTATCAAAAGTCATGACCTTTATTACACACCTTTTGATTTTTGAAGAGTCGTACCCAATCAACACACCTATTGGAGACTTATTCCAATTCACACATTAATCACCTTTAAATTCCAACAATCCCCCACATGAATGAAAGAAGTCGACTCAGAACAAGGAAGATAAAGAAGAGTACAATTTGAAAGATAACACATCAAGATAGATAGCTTTCGCTTTGAACCTTCCATAGTAAGAATCTATCGAACTCACTTGGCTAATAAGTGAGCTCAATGTTTTGAACTGTCAACCGTTATTGTGAGCCCAGACAATAGACCAAACACATTATCTCCCATATCAAACTTGGTTCTCAATTGTGTTCATTATTTTGGCCCTGAACAACTTGGTTCTGCGAGTGCTTTTAGAGAATTCGCCTACATAAAATTCTCAAAGAACATGCCATGTTCGTACTAATATAGGTGATATTCTATAAAAAGTACCCTACAATACCCCACTTGTACTAATTACAAGATATATTTATCATTAAAAGCAAAACTTATCTTTAACATTCTTTGTAGGCAACACTTTTACATTATAGAAATGGGAAAGAGTTTAAATTCCGAAGTACTTCTCATCGAGTCAATCATAATTAGTTTTTCTATTTGAAAATTTGAGGTTGTCTAAAATTTTAATAATGGACTGTCATAGATGTGTCTGGACAGTAACCAGTTAACAGTAATTTGTTAAGTTTGTTTATCACAGTACTAGATGAATCTTGCTCAGGCAGATTCGTTTGGATAGTAAAACGTAAACAATCAGAATAAATTGTGTGGAATATTAAATAGACAAGAACACAATAATTTGAACTTAACGTGGGAAAACCCACAGTTTGCATCCTGCGAACAAAAACCAATCAATATATAAGGAAAGAGTTTATACAGATCAATCTAAACTACAGGATAATCTACGCATAGACTTTATCAAACATCCAAGAAATAGATCACTCCCTGATCCTTCTGTGGCATGTAATGTGAGTTGGAGTCCCACCACTCTTCAGTAGTTTTATTTGAATCTGCAACACTTTTCAGCAACACGAACTCCCGTTCGATCTTGATCCAAACCTCCCGTTTGATCTTCACGCTGAAAATCTTTCCTTCTCTAAGTGATTAAATCCTTCTCCTGAAGTATTGAAGTCACAATACGAATGAAGCTTTAATTATTTGCACCACACGAAAAATATAGCTTTAAGACTTCTTTAAAGTGGACGTGTATTTTTGTAAGCACCACACGAAAATTGGATTCTACACGTCTTAAGAAAACATCCCGTTTTCCTTCTCTTTATAGTGCAATTCGATTTACTTAGCTCCCAAGTTTTCCTTATTGCATAAGATATCTAATACCTACAAAACATGGTAGAGATAATTAGTAAAAGGTATGATAGTTATCCTTAAATAAATCTTACCATAGACAAAGATAATGATAAATCTTAAAAGATCTTACCATTTATCAATCAAGTGATAAACCTTGATATTTATCACCATATTTTCGGCCCCTATGAATATTCTTCACAATCAAGATTTTTGACCTTATAAACTTACCATATGCAAAG
Organism: Ligustrum vulgare; assembly: GCA_963555705.1. Lineage (NCBI taxonomy): Eukaryota > Viridiplantae > Streptophyta > Magnoliopsida > Lamiales > Oleaceae > Ligustrum > Ligustrum vulgare. Next base: position 9,479,415 of record OY743180.1, on the reverse strand, counting down.
ATAAGATTAAAAATATTCTTGACCATATCAAGAAGATACTTACCATATCTTGAATAAGCTTGAGTATCAAGAATAAACACAAAATAGATCATCACGAAATTTACCAAAATCACAAGATAACAATATCAATATTTCGAGATTATGATCCTAATATACTTGGCCAATCAGAATATTTTACCAAGACTTAAAACATAATCAAAATACTTATAAGGGATAAAGATTGAATTTCAAGCCAAGTAAAATATTATCATAATTCTTATCACAAAAGATAAGTGATAGACTTCTACCATTATCACAATACTTATCATATAAGATAAGCAACAAACATTATCTCCAAAATATTATCACAATATTTCTTGTCATTATCATAGAAGATAAGCAACAAATATTATCACACTATATAGGAGATAAAGACAATATTACGTCCAAGAAATGTTTAAGTAATTTAATTAAACTTAATAAATTACTAAATAAAAATATTTAATAATAAACTAAATTTATCAAATTACAAACATATAGGAAAATAGAAAATGCCAATAAATATAACTTAAAATAAGTTAACACTATTGAACCTAATGTAGCCACCGAGAAATATTATTATAATCAAAGTTGAATTTATTAATATGTGTCGCTACGACTTCGCCCAATTTTTAATAAAAAAAACATGTTTGTCTAGCCAATTAAATTATTTTAAGATTTCAAGAAAGAAATTTAAATTTGTTTAAATCTTTAAGTCCGATTTGCGATTTTAAATTTGTTCGAAATTATTATTTCATTTTGAACCCAATTATTTATTTTAATCCCTAAATTCTTATTTTTTTTAACATTATTATTTTAAAATTTAATCAATACAGATTATGTAACCCCCAGCCAAATACAATTTCTGATTTCTCAAATGTCTCACAATTCATTGCCATTCAGTGGCAGATTGATTTCTCCATCATCATCACAAGAGTTACAAACCTGCTTCAGTTTCCAAGAATAGCCTATAAATCATCTTCTCCATTCTGCATTTTTCTTTTACCACACGAGCACTGCAAAATTTGGGTAAGCATTTCCTTTGTCTCAGCCATTAGCTCCCTAGTTCCTGCATCGATTGCATAAGCCAAAACCAAAATCACCATTCATAGACATTATGTAGAGTAAATTGGTCCAGCCCAAGCAGTCCATTACTTAAGCCAGACATCAGAATTTGGGCTTTTATTTTTGGTCCATATGCTGAGCCCACTTCACCTCATTATACCCGGTGCAAAGTCGTATATCTGATTATCACGCCTTTATCCTTCAACTGAATTCTGTTGCAACCGTTGATCTCTTCCACCTGGTGAACCTGAAGCCGTTAGATCATGATATTATTTAGGGTTTGAGAAGGATCTGGATACTGATCATACGCATTATTCTGTTTTCTCTCTCTCTCTCTCTCTCCTCACGCCTCTTCCTCTGAGGCGATTCATTCTTCCCTTACGAAAAACCATCTGATTTTGAAGAAATATTTGTTTTGTCTTCATTTTGATTAGTGGTGTTGTAAGTATTGTTGTAGTGCGATTTGTCTAGCACACTTTGTTGAGGATTTGAGAGTTGTTCTTACGCAGTTTTTATGTGGTTTCAAAGTTTCTGAAATTTTGCAATCATTGAAGTTTTGTGTAAAACTTTATACCAGTTGTTGATCTGTATTTTTTTGTGATTTTGGAATAAAGTTCTTTGTGTTCTTGCGTATTTTGATTTTTAAATCTCTACAGTGGTATCAGAGCCTTAGGGTTTCTGATTTGGGAAATTGTTTTGAGGGTTTTTCGTTTGGGTTTCAGGGATCTTTGTTCTTTTCTTTGAAACTTCAAAAATTTTGTGTAAAAACCCCAGATCTTAAAACTCGGTTGATTTCTGAAACCTTTGAGTTCTTTGTGTGGATCTGCATATTTGGCTACGAATCCTGTGGTAACTTGGCATCTTGGTACTTGATCTTGAAAGATCTGAAGTCAGATCTAACTTTGCTTTGGAAATTTCAAAAAGAAATTCTGAATACGCAGCAGTCAGGTGATATCTTGAAATTCTTTAGGGTTTTCTTAATTTCTTTGATTTTTTCTTTCTTTTTTCCCTCCGTTGAAGCCCCCTTGGACCCTTTAACTTACCTTTGTCCAGGATTCCTTTTGAGAATCCGGGAAGCTGAGGGAGTTCTTGGCCTACCCAAGTTGGATTGAGGGAAAGAAAGTTATAGTTACTGATTCTTGCACATAGTTTCTGTTGCTACTGTATAATTTGTTATCTGCAGTATTAACTTTTTGTCTTGTGTTGTATTCTGCACAATTTGAAATTTGTAAAACCCTGTTTTACACTTGATTGCATAATTTTTCCTACTTTGTATTGTTCCTGCTCGTTGTTGTGCATTTGTTGATCCCCATATTTGCCTTAATCATGAACACTGCTAAGGTAGAAGTAGAAATATGGAATGGGAAGGGGGACTTTAGTTTATGAAGACAGAAAATTAAAACCCTATTACTTCAACTAAAATGTGCTAAAGCCATTGATGAAACTTGGCCTGAAACTATGACTGAGGAAAGAAGAACTGAATTGGATGAACTTGCCTGGAGTACCCTATTCCTTCACCTATCCGATACAGTAATTAGGAAAGTAGGGGATACCAACACTGATGCAGACCTATGGGATAAACTTGAAGAACTTTTCCTTACTATTTCTTTACCAAACAAATGTTTTTTATGGAAACAATTTTTTAGCTTTAAGTTTGATCCTACCTTAGGTGCTGAAGAAAACATAGACAGGTTTAATAGAATAACCCAGGATCTTCTAAATGCAGGAGAGAAAACCACAGAAGACCAGAGGGTTGTGTGTTTGTTAAATGGCATAGGGATAAATATAAGGACATTAGGAATGCTTTAGAGTATGGAGGGCAAAAATTGTCTGTTGAAATAATATACACATCTCTTAAGAATAAGGAATTGGAATCTAGGTCTGAGTACAAAGAGGCCTATAATGTTGAGTCCACATCATATAGGGGTAGAAACTCATTTAGAGGAAATTCAAGACCCTGGAACCAAAATAGGAATAATTCTAGACAGGCTAAAGACTATCAAAATAAAAATTTCATACCTAACAAACCTAGGGATAAGAAGTATGACAATAAAAGTTTTAATCAAAACAGGTTTGAAACTAAGGTATGAAAATAAAAGTGATAGGAAGCCTGATGAAACTAGAAAATGTTTTTACTGTGTGAAGATAGGTCATTTGGTTGAAAAGTGCTTTAAGAAGATAAAAGATGATGCTAGAAATAAACATCAGGAACCTGCAGACATCCAAAATAACAGTGGGGTTGTTTATGTCACAACCACTTCTAACATAAAAGATGAATGGATTTTAGACTCAGGTTGTACTTTCCATATGTGCCCTTATAGGGATTTATTTGATTCTTTTTCTGTGCATGCCTCTGGTTCTGTGAAACTTGGAAATGATGTATCCTGTGACATAAAAGGAATATGCACTATGACCTTAAAACTAGCTGATAATAACAATTTGACCTTAAACCAGACTAGATATGTCCCTGATTTAAGAAGAAACCTCATATCTTTAGGTATTTTAGATGATGAGGGTTATGAAATTAGACTCAGCAGTGGATACATAAATATTTTGAAAAACAATTTGTTGTGTTTAAGCACAGTTAAGACCAATGGAATCTATATTTTGTCTGTGAAATATTCTTCTCCTACTTCTCTAACCATTGAAACTGTTGATATTAATCTGTCTGATTTGTGGCATAAAAGATTAGGCCATGTAGGAGAAAAAGGACTTAAAAGGTTAGAGAAAAATGGATTTTTTGGAAAGAATGATTTTCAGAAACATAGTTTTTGTGAAGAATGTATTTTGGAAAAACAACAAACTTCTTCATTTGGTAAAGCTGTTCATAAATCCAAGGTAATCCTTGAATATCTGCATGCAGACCTTTGTGGTCCTGCTCCTGTTAACACAGTTTCTGGTTTAAATATTTCTTGTTGATTGTTGATGACTATTCCAGAAAGTCTTGGGTTCATTTGTTAAAAACCAAAGACCAAACTGTTACTGTTTTCAAAAATTTTATTACCTTGGTTGAAAATTTGAAAAACAAAAGGGTTAAAGTGATCAGAACTGACAATGGTTTGGAGTTCTGTAATTTTGAATTTGATGAGTTTTGTAAAAACCAAGGCATACTTAGACATAAGACTGTTTCATACAGTTCACAACAAAATGGGGTTGCAGAAAGGATGAACAGGTCCTTGTTAGAAAGAACAAGGTGCATGTTAATCCAATCAAATTTGCCAAAAATATTTTGGGGGGAAGCAGTTAAAACTGCATGTTTTCTAATCAATTTGTATCCCTCTAGTGCTATGAACTACAACATTCCAGATCACTTTGTTTTAAAATTTTTTGGCTGTTCTGCCTATGCTCATCAGGTTCAGTCCAAACTTGAACCAAGATCTTTAAAATGTGTCTTTGTTGGTTATGGGGAAGGGGTTAAAGGTTATAGACTTTGGGTCAAAGAACAAAGTGGATTCAAAGTTATTTTAAGCAGGTCTGTTATTTTTAATGAAAAGTTTTTCCCTTGCAAGTTTGAAAAGTATGAAAATCCACTTTGTAAAAAGGATTTTTTGATAACTGAAGTAAGCTTTGATGATTCTTACTTTCAGCCTGAGCAGCCCCAACATTTGCATAATAATGTACCTGCATCACCTTCACCCACTTCTCCTATACAGTCTGAACATGATGAACTTGTTTTAGACAATTATCAACTAGCCAGAGATAGGACTAGAAGGGAAATAAGACCCCCTGTTAGATTTGATGACTTTGAATCCTATTCTGTTTATGTTTTGTCTACTACTTTGGATCCTAAACCTGCTTCATTTGAAGAAGCTATGAGATCAAAAGATAAACACTTGTGGATTGCTGCCATGCAAGAGGAAATGAATTCCCTAATTAAGAATAAGACTTGGACTTTAGTAGAAAGACCCCCTAACAAGAAACTGATTGATTGCAAATGGATATTTAAAATAAAAGATGGGGATTCTGAAGGGGGCAAACCTAGATATAAGGCTAGGTTAGTTGCTAAAGGGTTTTCACAAAAAGAAGGCATAGACTATACTGAAATTTTTTCTCCCGTTGTGAAATATACTTCTATTAGAATCTTGTTTGCTTTAGTTGCTCAAAATGATTTAGAACTTGAGCAAATGGATGTGAAAACTGCCTTTTTGTATGGAATGCTTGATGAAACCATTTATATGTCTCAACCAAAAGGTTTTGAACAGAAAACTAAAACTGATCTGGTGTGTTTGCTTCAGAAATCCCTTTATGGTCTAAAACAAGCACCTAGACAATGGTACAAAAGATTTGATAATTTCATTCAAAGCCTAAAATTTCAGAAAAGTTCATATGACTCCTGTTTTTACTTTAAAAATGATTTTTCTGATCCTATGTATCTTCTTCTGTATGTGGATGATATGCTCATAGCTGGTAAGGACCTGCAGGCTATTTCTAGTCTGAAACAGAATTTGAAAACAGAATTTGAAATGAAAGACCTAGGACCAGCTAGGAAAATTCTTGGTATTGATGTTTTTAGAAATAGATCTGCAGGAAAAAACTTTCTGAATCAAAAGAATTACATTGAAAAAGTTTTGAAAATTTTTTCTCTATTTGATTCTAAATTTATTACACTTCCTCTGCCTGCTCATTTTAAGCTTTCTAGTGATCAATGTCCTAAAACTGCAGAAGAATTTCATAGAATGAAAAATGTTCCTTACTCAAATGCTGTAGGTTCAGTTATGTACTTAATGGTCTCAACCAGACCAGATATTGCCTTTTCTGTCAGTGTGTTGACCATATTTATGAGTAATCCAGGGGAACCCCACTGGGAAGCTCTTAAATATTTATTAAAACATTTGAAAGGAACTTTGAATTTGAGTCTTATGTTTTCTAAATCCAAAACTATTTTTGAACTTAAAGGATTTGTAGACTCTGATTTTGCTGGTAATATTGATAACAGAAAGTCTACCTCTGCTTACTTTTTTACACTAAATTCTGCCTGCATCAGTTGGAAAGCACAACTTCAGAAATTAGTTGCACTTTCTTCAACTGAAGCAGAGTATATCTCAGCCACTGATGCAGTTAAAGAATGCATGTGGCTGAGAGGTTTACTTTCTGAAATTGGTTGTTTGAGTAAAACAGAAATTGAAATTTGTACTGATAGCTAGAGTGCTTTATATCTTTCTAAAATCCCGTGTTTCATAATAGATCCAAACATATAGATGTCAAATTTCATTTCATAAGAGACATCATTGAAAAAGGTTTTGTAAAAATGATTAAGATTCCTACTCAGCTAAACCCAGCAGATGCTGGAACTAAAATCATACCTATTACAAAATTTAAGGATGCTCTGAATTTTCTTAACATTTTGGAGTTTGATACTGCTTTACTGTACTATTGCAGGGAACTAAGTGTTTGGAAGTATAGCTTGTAGATACTGGAGAACTTCAGGACAAATCAAAGGAACTGGAAGAGGACATAGCTGCAGTCTGAACCAATTGAGGGGAAGATTTGTAGAGTAAATTGGTCCAGCCCAAGCAGTCCATTACTTAAGCCAGACATCAGAATTTGGGCTTTTCTTTTTGGTCCATATGCTGAGCCCACTTCACCTCATTATACCCGGTGCAAAGTCGTATATCTGATTATCACGCCTTTATCCTTCAACTGAATTCTGTTGCAACCGTTGATCTCTTCCACCTGGTGAACCTGAAGCCGTTAGATCATGATATTATTTAGGGTTTGAGAAGGATCTGGATATTGATTATACACATTATTCTGTTTTTTTTTTCTCTCTCTCTCTCTCCTCACACCTCTTCCTCTGAGGCAATTCATTCTTCCCTTACGAAAAACCATCTGATTTTGAAGAAATATTTGTTTTGTCTTCATTTTGATTAGTGGTGTTGTAAGTATTGTTGTAGTGCGATTTGTCTAGCACACTTTGTTGAGGATTTGAGAGTTGTTCTTACGCAGTTTTTATGTGGTTTCAAAGTTTCTGAAATTTTGCAATCATTGAAGTTTTGTGTAAAACTTTATACCAGTTGTTGATCTGTATTTTTTTGTGATTTTGGAATAAAGTTCTTTGTGTTCTTGCGTATTTTGATTTTTTAAATCTCTACACATTATACTGGTTGTCCTTCATCCAAATTATCGGCCACTCCAAGCACGAGCTACTGTAATAACCAAGTTCTCATCACTGAGACCTCACCATCATCATCACCGCAAGCCATCAAGCCAAATTCAATCTACAATACTGATTCAAAATGGAAGGAACTCAGAATCAACTTTCACACCCCAAAAAGGAAGCCAAACTCGTCACCTGAAACACCTCCACCCGACCACTGCCATGGCCGAACCACCAAACGCAGTGCACCACAACCGCCATCAGCACTGCCCAACTCCATTTCCATCTCCCAAACCTCCAAACCCAGACCAATCCATACCCAAATCACCACAAGAACCAAGATAATGAGCCAAGAAATCCGATACTTACCTCGACCAGACATTGATCGAAAAATGGAATTCCTAACTTCGAACTACTAGCCTCGGTTTTTGCACAACAATCTGACCCAAACCTTCACCTTTCACACACCACTCCACCGGCCTTGCTGCCTCTTCGAAACGGCGGTACAACCGCTGGCCTCCAACCGATGTCCTCGAACCGGAAGGAGGGCGAGCGTCTCGCTATCTCTCCTATGTTATGAAGAGAGGGGAGAGAGAAAGATTTTTATATAAATCAAAATTGATTTTCAAAATTATCCCTTAAGTTCCTCATCTTTGAAAAGTGTTTTAAGTTCAACCCCTTTACTTTAAATAGTTATTTTCAGTCCCTAGGTTTCAAATCATTTAAATTAGTTTTATGAATCTTTTAAGTTCAGTCCCTCCAATTTAATGAGGATTCAATCCTTAGTCCCAAATATCAAAAGTCATTATTCAAGGCCTATAGTTTTTAAAACATTTCGTTTTAGCCCCTTTTTATTTCTGAAAAATTTAATTTAAGTACCAAATATTTAAATTTCAATTTTATTCTAAATGTTAGAGTGATCCCAATCTTTTATTTTTATTTTAAACACTCAATTTTTCAAAATTACTAATTCAAAATTATTTTCTTTGGCTAGACGACGCGAATGGAAAGTAAGAAATTTGAAGTTTCCCCTGCTCGACTCGAACTCATTAGCATTTGAGGTAGACTCATACCTAATAATTTATTTAGCTATGATTTGCAAGTGAATTTAAGATTATGGAAATCATATTTGATGTTATGAGAAAAGTGATGTTATGATCATGTAATTAGCCATGAGGGGTAAGATGGGCCAAGACTTTCCCGAAAATGGCATGTGAAAACTTATGTTCATGAAATTGAACAAAGAAAAAGAAGAAATGTTATAAGCGCTATAGCTCTCATGCACATTTGCATATTGAAAGAAGACAAGACGAGGCTACTTTCCACACTTATGTGTTATATGTTATGATTTTATGTAAAAGATATATTTAGCATGATTACATATTTATGTGAAATTTATGGAATAAATGAATTATTTTGTTATGAGTTTATTGAGTATTTCTTTGAAATACTCATCCCATTATTAACAATTTTTGCAAATTTCGAAAGCGGTGGCGAGTGATGGACACGAGTGGCAAAGAAATAAATAAATGTTTCATTTCCAAATTTCAACTTTATAGTTTCACGTTCATTTGAATTTTCTATTTTATTAATTGTTGAAAAACTTGAATTTATTTTGTTGGAGGATTTTACTAATAGTTCATGTGAAATTTAAATATCCAGTTATTTTTCGCTAAATTGTTATTTAGAAAATGAGTTTGAAAGAAAGTAGTGGCGTTCCGAATGTTTAGAACTCGGGACTTTACATTGGTCTAATGGTAGCAGGATTCTAAGAATCATTGTACTAAACCCCTAGGTACATGGTTCGAATCCTACGGAAGGCAAAAATCCACTTCTGGAGAAGGCCCCAGCTAGGGGGGAGTGGAAAGACTATGAGTACGACACGGAGAAGGCCCCAGCGAGGTTGCCGGGCCGTTACACCTAATACGTGGGATCTTCAGTCGCCAGGTTAGGTTTCCATTAATTTGACCCATTAGTTTTGGCTTTACATCAATTTCCCTTGATGCGCAATCTACTCTCAAAATAACCCATTTATAAACAAATTCGATAAGTTATCCTACGATAAAACAATCAACATTGATCCATTTGAGAGTAACTGCCATAATGACGTAAATTCAGGACTTTCTATTATACGACATTTTGTGCAATATGATTTGTAACTAGCAATCTCAATATAATGATATAACAGGCACAAATGTCACCAATTTAAAATCCTTTGAAAACGTATGAAGTCATCATGTTTCGTTCCAACTTTATTGAAAGCATTAATTTCTTTCAATTCTTAAGTTGTATTAAGAATTTTCACAAAATAATTACACTCTCAATAGTAAATTATATTTACTAATAGATTTTGAATCTTTGTATTGGATATCCAATTTTCAACATCATGCGCATATTAATTTTAACAAGGCATTCAATACAGTGCAATTTATCATTTCAAATATTTTCGAATATCATAATATTCTAATTTGAAGAAAGCAACGATAACCCCCCCTCCCCCCCCCCCCCCCACACACACACAAATTCTGGGTTGCATTCGAACTTTAATTTAGAATATTTTTTTAAACAAAATTCATACCCCCACAATTCTGGGTAAAACTTAGTAATAAAATATTCATATAACTATATAAAGTTCAATCATATGTTTATTTGCTGAATAAACAATATTATTTCACTTAGTCAACATATAAATGACTAGAAACATCAATGGAAGCCCACGTACTTTCATAATTAGTACTTTCAATACTAACCACCTTTGGTTTACCGTCCATTGTAAATTCTATAGTATTCTTTTGTATAAAAGGACTTTCAACATTTTCATCTTTCCACAAAAATGTAATTTTAAGAATGCAACTTATAGAACTTGTATCCCCATAAAGAATTGGATAGATCCTAGTTTATGTTGAGAATGAATTGTTCGATCCCCACGATACTCAGGTCAGACTAATCTTAATATTCATCAACACTATTCACATTCTTCATTTTATAGAGGTAATTCTCACAGTGAATAAATACACTTATTATGCAATTATAATTAACATGATAATATAATATTATCTTTACTATGCACAAAACGTCTCACTTAATTTTATCAAATTAAACGAGGCTCTCATTAGAAACCATAAACTAGAGTACAATCTTTCATTGAGAATGTTATGCAAACAATCATCATAGTGATTTGAGTGTAATCACACACACACACACACACACACACACACAGAGATTACACTTCAATGCCATGGCACTAAATCAAAATTATCAAATAGGTTAATTACCGTATGATAAAATGACATCTTAAATAAGCATAATTTTAATTAAATATTTATACACACATATATTTAAATATAATCTCATGCAATAAGACTCCGAAATTATTTGTGAACAGACACAAATAATGAAAATCATGCACAACAATACACTTTTATGCATTTCACTACACAAACCGTGTGCTAAAAAACAAATCTATTCTCTTTCTACAAATCTTGGTTGAAACAAATTTCATGAAAATGAAATTCAACAGAATATAACATGCACAACAAAAAGAAAATCTGTCTTAAGACTGTTGGATAAAATTGGTGCATATTTATATTCTTTTAACGAAAAAAATATGTTCATGCAAAGATGATTAAATAACGAATTACACTCGCAAAATGTCGAATAAATTTTGACATATCGAAATCATGATACGCACATATAATTTTAATTTACTAACATGGAGAAATTAGAAGGAGATAAAATAAAGCGAGGTATGCGAATGTAACTCTTTAAGATGAATTTCGCGCCCTTGCACTGGTGCTAACATGATCAAATGAGCTTCCATCTCCTAAGATACAACGCTTCTTTCAAAATTAATATAACACGATATTAATTTTTTCTGACGAATCAACGCTTGACTATACTCTTCAAGAACGGAATAGACATCGAGTAATAGATATCGAATATGAAACTCAAAATAATTTGGAAAATATTTTGACAGAATTTGGAGAAAGAAAGAATTAGAAATCAATTATATGAAATTGATTTGGAGTGAATAAAATGGAATTGGGAGGGTCCAATTTATAGATTTTAATGTTTTTCTTCGAATTGTTGCATCTTTTAGCACAAATTCATGTCAATCATTAGATCACACTATTTTATGATTGATAGTGTAAATTACATCTTATCAAAAGTCATAACTTTTTATTATACACTTTTTGCTTTTTAAAAAGTCATCCCAATCAATGCATTTATTGAAGACTTATTTCAATTCACAAATTAATCGCCCTTAAATATCAACATGCACATAGAGATGCAATATGTCAGTCAAACTGGGTTTTGCAGTTGCTCATTTCTTTTCTATAATTATTCCAAACCCAATTTGACCTTGCTACACTTACTAACAAAACTGTACTAACAGTTGTACTAACGACTAAAAGACAAAAATTTTGAATGTTTAATTACTATGTTATCCTTCTAGTTATAATTCTTTTAACTTTCTGATGTTATGTCTATATCTCTAAATTTATTGTTTACATAAAATGCATAATATATACTATTATATGTTAAACTCTTTTCTTCAATAATTATATTTAATTCTTCAATTTTTTTCTCTAGATCACTAATTATTCTTCCTCTATTTACTATAATTCTAGTAAATTGTGAAAAATCTGTGAATGTGGGTTCTTTTATTGCGTAGTCTAATAAATCATAAAATCTTCCTAAATCTTCTCTTATAGTTTCTAATTGTTTAATTGTTTCTTCTCTTAAATACTTAAAGTCGTTTACTTCTGAAGGATTTAATTCTATTAAATGTTCTGAATTCATAAATTATAAAACTAAATATTAAAACTTAAGTTATTAATTCAAATCCTCTTCCAATAGTTAATTCTAGAAATAGTTAAAACAAATTTTCAACATATATAAAAATATGCAAGAGATATCATAAGCAAAATGATAAATTTAAGACTATGATAACAGTACTTGGATAATATCAATAAAAAAGACGATATATAATCCACCATAAATAATCAATAATACTTCTTTCTATCTATGGGTCCATCACGCTACTTTGTAAATCTGATTTTAAAAGATTTTTGACCAAATACTCTTCAGTTATTTATCTAAGTATTAAACACATCTTCATAGAAGATCATTGCTGCTCGAAAGACTTATGCATTGAAGGATGCTCGAAAGACTTACTCCAACATTTTCTGTTTAACACTTAAACAAACACTTCAAAGAGGTTCAGCACAATCCAGTTTCGTTTCCTACCTCTGGATGTACTCTTTCAACAAAAGTTTTATAAAGAATAAACTTATGGACTCATAAATAAATAGAGTATTACTAACTATTTATAGCTTCATATATATCTATGTGAAGTTTAGTTACTCATACCTTCTGCTAACTGTTTCTGAATTGGTTTGATGAAAGAAAATTTTGAACTAGGAATGAAAAGAAAGACAATAGATAGAGAATATAGATTTTTATTGCTGAAAACTCATATGATTTTCGGATGCTTACAATGAGGAGAGACTCCTCCTTTTATAGTTGGAAAAAGCAAAGTTGGGAAACAAGATAATATTCCCTATCTTTTACATACTTGGCTAAGATTTAAAGTAGATAAAGTAAAGCTAAAGTTACAATAATTTTTGCTGCTTTTCTAAAGTTTCACATGGGTCTGAACCCTCATGCCTTGAATAATTCGTGTTCAGACAAGGTATGCTTCATCTTCATTATAGTTGAGTAGGTCCCCACAATTATTACATTTGTGACCCGTTTCTACCTCCATTAAGTGATGTAGATATTCATAGGCTTCTTTGCTAAGATCCAAATTGCTGACAAGTATATTCTCTTAATTTCCATAATTGACAATTAACTTGATTAATTCTTGCAATGCTGTAGATCAATAATTTGTCATCATTAGATTCATATACCCAAACATTAGTTTGTGTAAGGGTATCCCTTAATTCAGTGTACATTACTCTAAATCCCAATGCCCTTTTTTCTGGAATAGCTTTTATCTGTTCCTCTTTGTTAAATGGTTTTATTTCTGGTTCTGAAAGAATAGCTTTTCTAGTTACTCCGAGTTTTACAATATGTTCTGCCCTTAGAAATTCTTCATCAATAAATTCTGGAATTGCTGAGTAAATCCTGACATAGATCTTTTCAGCTTTGGTAATTCCAAAATATGTTTTCACTGCTGCCTTGATAGAATTAGGTAATAATGATATTTCCTTCATATCCTTGCTAGGGTAGATGCACTGAATAAGTCCTTGGTCAAACAGTCCCCTGACTGTTCTTGGTTCTGCTCCTGGAAAAATAATTGCTTTATTGATTTTTTGATGGCTAATTGTCCTTAGCCATTCTCCTTCTTTTGTCCTCTTGTTTAGATACTCCACATACTTCAAGAATGTCTCTAGTTTCTTCATAACTTTCTCCTTTTCTGATAGTTCCTTTGTTACGACTGCTGGTTTCTTCGCAGCTTCTAAAAAAGTTTCTTTAGATGGTTCAATAGTTTTGCTAATGGCTTTGGAAGATGAACTTCCAATAATTGATACATTAGATACTTCTTCCTCAATAGGAAGTTCTACAGATAATTTCTTCACTGGAGAGGATTGTGATCCTCCTTTGTACATTTCCTCAAGAGAATTAACCCTTGACTTGTAAAAGGCTAGTTCACTGTTAATTTGTACAATCTGCGCCATGCAAGTATTCACATGGTTGAATAGATTTGAATAGTTGATATTCATTTGACCCATGGCCAAGTTAATTTCTTCTACTTTCTTAAGTATGTCTTCCATGTCTTGATAAATAATCTGCAATAACATTGTCAGTACCCTTAATATGAATAATTTCAAAATCATAATGACTAAGTTCTACTTGCCATCTAATTAACCTTTTATTTGCAATAGTTGGATCAATTTCTTTAGTTAACCAATATTTAACTTGTGTATTATCTGTTCTAATTTTGAATTTTATAGTAACAATAAATAATTCAAATTTTTTAATAGCAAACTTTACAGCTAATAATTCTTTTTCATTTATATGATAATTAGTTTGAGTTTGAGTAAAACTGCCACTAGTATACTGTGCAATCCTTTCCTCATCCTCATTTGGATAAATATATTTAAGTACTGCTCCCCATGCTGTTTCACATGCATCGGTTTCTATAATCCAATCACATTCTTTTTTGGGTAATTCTAATTCTGGTAAATCTTTACAAAGGTCTTTAATTTTTTGTACTTCTTCTTCTTCATCTTTAGACCATGGTGTCCATCTAGTTTTTCCTTTTAATCTTTTTTGTAATGGGATTAAATGTTTTGCTAAGTTAGGTACATATTTCCTAGTCTGATTTACAAGTCCTAAAAAGCTTTGTAATTGTGTTTTATCTTTTATATGATTGTCAAATTCTTGTAATTTTTTACCAATATGTTTTTGGAGTTTTATTCCTTCTTGGCTTATTATAGATCCCAAAAATTCTACATTTTCTTTAGCTATCTCCATTTTTGTAGCTGATAATATAATTCCATTATTCCTTACAATATCTATAAAAATATTTAGATGTTTTAAGTGGTCTTGTCTGGTTTCAGAGTAAATAAGAACATCATCAATATATACTGTAATAAAATGATAATAATCTTTAAATATTTTATCCATGTACCTTTGGAATTCTCCTGGACTATTTTTAAATCCAAAAGGTAATACATTCCATTCATAAAATCCTTGTGGTACCGTAAAAGCTGTTAAATGTCTAGATTCTTCAGTTAACATAATATGATAAAATCCTGATTTGAGATCAAATTTAGAGAAATATTTCTTTCATCTAATTTGATTAAATAATACCTGTTGGTTTGGTATTGGATATTTTAATTCTTTTGTATAAGTGTTTAACTTTTTATAATTAATTACCATTC
Source organism: Ligustrum vulgare (assembly GCA_963555705.1). Classification (NCBI taxonomy): domain Eukaryota; kingdom Viridiplantae; phylum Streptophyta; class Magnoliopsida; order Lamiales; family Oleaceae; genus Ligustrum; species Ligustrum vulgare. The sequence goes on along the minus strand of OY743180.1, from coordinate 9,464,343 downwards.
TAGATTTTCCTCTTTTTTGTTCTGAATGTTTTATTACAATGAAGGCTGGACTACTATGTTTACTATTAGATTCTCTAATAAATTTCTTTTCTAGCATTTCTTTTATGTGCATTTCAAATTCAGGTAATTCTTTTGGTGTATGTTTAATTGGTTTTACACTAATAATCTTAGTATCATCTTCTAGTATAATTTCTGCCATAGGCTTATTTATGTGCCATTTTTCCAAAGGATTATCTCCTGATAATTTTAATAATTTTCTGTAATATTTTTTATTACAATTTGATCAAAATGTTCTTGTACTAGATTTATTCTATTTTTATTAGGCATAAATTGTGTTGTTTGTGTTAATTTTTTTCTATCCTCACCACGCTGAGCTGCTATATGAGGCATTTTTTCTCTACAGTAAGGATCATTAATTCTTATTGCAATTGCTATATGGTGGCAAGGCGTAGATAAAAGTATAACTTTTTCATCAATAGTTATTGGATAATATTGTTTTATGAAGTTATTTCCTAATAATATATCTCCTGGCATATCATCAAATTGATATACATAAGGTATTTGTAATTCATATTTTCCTATTTGTATTTTAACATTCCTTGCTACTTTAGTTATTAGGTTTGTGCTTCCATCAAATCCTGCAAGTATTACTCTTTCTTCATTATCTTTTTTATTACTCCACATTTCTGGGGGTAATACATTTTCTTTAAATAAACAGGATGATGCTCCTGTATCAAACAATGCATGATAATTTCTACTAAGATATCCATTGTAATTCATTTTGGTTAGTATATAAATATGTTCTCTTCCTCCTTGTATTTTATTCATAATAACCTTGGTATAACTAAATTTTCATTTTGTATTGTTAATAGCATTCTATCATCTTTTATGTAATATGGTTTTACTTGCTCTAAGAAGTCTGTTCCTAATAGTAATTCCGTATTTACCTTTCCTGTATGTTCTACGTACATGTTTATGATTATTTCATTTCTTTTATTTATTCTTATTGGTAATTCTACATAAGTATCCATGGGATGAATATTTCCAAAATAATCTTGTATTTGAATTGAATTATTCGTTACTTTCAGTTCTAAGTCTCCTATTATGTTTTCTTTTATATGAGATACAGTTGCTCCAGTATCTATTAATACTTTCTGCTCTTTCCATTCTCCATTTATTCTAATTTCTATCATAACTTCAAATTGTTTTGTCTCATTTCTTTTAGATAGATTCATTCTTGGTATTTTTCTATGTATTTTTGTCATTATTTGTTTTTCTGAATCATTTCTATTTTCTATTTCAGGTAATGATCTTGTACTAGTATTTCTTCTTAGGCTAATTGATCTTCTTCCAAATTCTATTTGTGGTTTATCCATATTTACTAATCTCCTAGCTTGATTGAAATCTATTTCTATATCTTCTGGTATTGTCATTCTTGGATTTTCTTTAGCTGGTTTGTATTCCAATAAATTCTGAAATATAGGTTCTATTATATGTGTTCTTGTAGCATTCTTAATTTTTACTTCATGTTTACTAGTAAAAGCATATATTGTTCTAATAGTTAAACTTATAGTTTTACTTCCTGGTTCCATATCTATCCCTCTTAACCTGTAATATAATGTTAAGGCTTTATTTTTATTTTGTTCTCCCATACTTATGCTGAAATTTGGTCTTATTGTAAATTTTACTTTTTGGTACATTAAATTTCCTGTTACAATTCCTATTAGAGCATCTTGTACTGAACTTACAATTCTATCATCCATAATATAGAATTCTATAGGTGTATCTATTCCTTCTCTAAAATAGGCTTTTGCTATAATTTGTACAGCTCCTAAATATATGTTCTTTATTTTTCCTTTTAGTTCAGGATTCAATAGGTTTATTTCTTGTCTTATAATTTCTTCATTTATTATTGGTATTAATGTATTTCCTGTAGTATCTCTTATGTCTATAGGGTGACTATGGTTTCTTGCTACATATGCTATTTCTTTGTTTTTCTGCCAAAATGGTAAATTAAATATTTCTTTTGGTTCTACATCTAATTTTGATTTTAAGATCTTCTCATACATTTTAGGATTAAATATTAATCTTTCATTTAGTTGTTCTTCATTTTCTTCTAATTGATATTCATATTCTTTAGATGTACCTTCTTCACTAATTTGTCTAATCATATTTATATATAAATATTCTTCTTCACTAGATTCATTAGATTCACTTTCTTCTGAAGATTCTAATTCCATTATTGTATTTATTACTTCATGTTCTTCTAATTCATAAATTTCTTCATCTTCAGAAATTTCTTCCCATTCTTCTTCTTGTTCAATTGGTAATAAGTTATAATTTTCTTTTTCTATTAATGAGATATACATCATATTTTTCTTTTTGTCTTTCTTAGGACATTCTGGAGATATATGTCCTATTTCTCCACATGAATAGCATTTACATTTTCTAGGATTTTTAGGGTATGTTTTAGTTTTGTTTTGTTTTTGCCTTAAATATCTCTTGTATGGTACTCTATACCTTTTAAATGTTTTATTATATGGTTTTTTATATTTATTAAATTTATTAAATTTATTTCTAAATTTATCTTTTCTATAGTATTTCTTTTTCTTATATTTTCTTTCTAGATGACATCCCCATTGTGTTGGTTTATATTGTAATTTATCACAGCATAATGATTTTTTACTTGCTTTATGGAATTTTATCATATTATTTGCTTCCATACATTTTTCTTGTTGTCTCATTTCTATAAATTGTATTCTTGCTCCTAAACTATTATTACTTAATGGTATTTCTAATTTTTCCCAGTCCTTAAATAATTCTAAATTCCATGGGTTTGGTAATTTAAAGAATATTTGGTTCATAATTTCCATACCATATGTTTCTTGATTATATTCTGCTTTTTCAAAATATTCTCTAAATTCACATGCAAATTGTTTAAAGTAACACATATCACATATTGATAGATTTTCTAACAAATATCTATGTCTTAGTTTTGAACTAATTTTGGTATCTCTGTCTATTACTAATGTGTATTCTCTTTTTAATGCATCTTCATATCTGCTTAAAATAGTTCCTATTTCATCTTGGTCATTTCCTCTAACTTGTCCTATATAAGTTTCTGTTAAATTTCCCCACCATCTTGCAGTGGTTCCTATAAATGTATTTTCTAACATTAATTGTAATTGCTTTCCTGTTAATTCTTTGGTATAGGCCATCATAGCCATAGATTTCATCCATAATTCTAATTCATGATCTACATCTTGCACACATCCTAAATCTATCCATCTTCCTTCTGAACAAATTTGTGTTTCCATACTTCTCCATGGTGTATATTCTATAGGATAATTTTTACTTGGCTTGGTGTAATATTTTTGTTGTGGTATAAAATTATTTGTTTTGAAATTTGTGTTTTGTCTTTGATTCATATAGATTTCTGGTGTATTTTGTGGATTAGTATTACTTGTATTTTCTTTTTTAACTTGGTTAGTTCCTGGTTGTTGTATATATTCTGATGGATTTTGTCCTACTGGTATTAAAGCTCTTTGTTGTTCATTCATATTAATTTATTCTATTTTAAGATTTTTAAATTTTTCTATATAATCTTCTTCTGTTATGTAATCTTCTTCACCTTCTTTTTTAGGATTTTCCATAAATTTTTCTATTTGTTCAGTAATCATATTTATTCCTAATCTATTGATAGCTTTAAATTCTTTGTCAGTTATTATTCTTTTAGGTTTTCTTTTTTCCATTTCATCATATATTTTTGTTATATTTTGGTTTATATCCTTATAATCATTAGTTATTTCTATCATTTGTCTTATTTCTAATGGTAAATTATTGATAATTTCTTGAACTTGTTCTGGGTTTTTTGCTTGTTCTAAATTTTGTTCTGTAGTTTTATCTAAACTTATTCCTAATTTATTTAGTAAAAATAAATTTGTCCAGTTTAATTGTTTATGTTCTCCAAATCCTCCTTCTCCTAATAGTATAAATGGTATAAATTTTCCATATGTTTCAGTTATTAATGGCCAATGACTATTATTTGGTAAATCTTTAGATTTATAATTATATACTCTAGGTTCGATTATTGGTAGTTTTTTAGACATTTTTCTAAATATATTTTTAAGTATAACTACTAGCTCTGATACCACTGTGAGTTGGATCGTGAAAGTGAAATTTTTATTTTGCGGAATTATATTATAGTCTTTGTCTTACTCTTCTTAAAAATCTTTCTTCAAATTCATCCATATATCTATTATCTTCTTGTCTTATCAAGTTTTTTTCTTTTAATTTTAAATATTCATTATGTTGTAAAACTAGCATTTTAATTTCTTTATATTTTCTATAGCAATAAGATCAGTATTTAAGTCTCTTCCTAATCTTTCCAATTCTAAATATTCTCTATGTAAGCTTCTAATTAAATTTTTTCTTTTTTCGTGAAGTATATGAGGATCATAAACAGGCATAATATTTTTTAATTATGAAATAAGTAATAAAAATTTTAAAGTAATTAAATTTTTAGAATTTATTATGTGTTAAATTTAATAAGATAATATGTGAAATAAGATATTAGTTATATTTTTAGCTAAAAGGGTAAAATAGGTATAATTTATGTTAGTAAATTGTTAGTAGCTATTTGTTAGTAAGTCTAGATTTATCCAACCCAATTAGCCCCTCAGTCCAAACTGTTTTAGTCAACATTTCATACTCACGGTACCATGCCTGTGTTATTAGACTAAAACCAAGTCCTTTTTTGTTTTTCTTAATTTTTTTCCTTACATTACTCAATTTCAATCATCAATTAAAAATCAGTTCACAATATTTGACTTTTCAATCACTTTTTAATCACATACATTTTCTTTCTCCATTTTTTAACCACACATTTTACCTAGAAAACATAAAAAAACATGTTTTTAAACAAAAAAATTTTAACAAACAGAGTCCTCTCCCATTCTTCTTGATGTTTTTATATCATTTTTCTTTTTCAAATTTTCAAAATATCAAAAACTTATTCACTTTCGTACTTTCAAAAACGCTTTTTTGAAAATAAGGAAAAAAATTATAAAGAAAATTCAAAACGAATGGGATCATACCTTATGTTTACAACATTGAGAAATTGAATGTGACCTCGCTTAAGCTATCGGGGAAGGTAGCTAAGATGACAAGCTTTCTCGTATTGATATCGAGCCCAACTCTCTCAATCATCACCTTTTGACATTTTTGTCGTTTTGAGCATTTTTTGGTATTTTTAGTGTAAAAAACTGAAAATATCGAAAATGTGGAAAACAAGTTTAATTTTAAGTAAATTACCTCCAAATTTCCAAATCTTCAAAATTCAAAAGCATGTATGTTTTTTAAACAAGTTTAATTTTTTGGTATTTTTAGTGTAAAAAACTGAAAATATCGAAAATGTGGAAAACAAGTTTAATTTTAAGTAAATTACCTCCAAATTCCCAAATCTTCAAAATTCAAAAGCATGTATGTTTTTTAATACCTTTTTCTTTTTGAAAAACAATTTTTCAAAATGACAAAATAAACACATTTTTAAAAATAAAAAAATAGACACTCAAAACACAAACTTGAAAATGAATTCAAAGCTGAAAAACTGAAATACAAAGAGAACGATCGATAATCAACAATGCACTGCACTTGATCCATTTTTTTTTTAGCAAATTATTTTTGGTTACAATTACTTGCGGATTTTACATAAGTAAAATGTAAGATAATTTGAGATTGAAAGAAGTGAGAAGGATTGCTAATGCAATCAACATTGTTCAAAATATTAGAAAGAAATGTTGCAAGTTTATGAAGTCAGTGTTGTGTGGGGTAGTCTTCGGGCCAGAAAATCTATTGATGCGTAGAGAAATCTATGTTTTACATAGCAAGCACATGGTGGGAAGCCTCTTTGACAAGGATGAGATTAATGTATTAAGGCCCGTTTGGTAGCACAATTAAAAAGGCAAAAGTTGTTTTTAAAATTCAAAAATTGCCTTTTGTTATAAATAATATAAAATATGTGAATGACCAATTACCATTATATCCATGTAAACTTTACATATTATGATTGTGTCATTGTTCACTCTTATAAATAATAGTCATTTCATTTCATTATAGATGTATCAAAAGAGAAGAATTTCTCTCTTATCTCTATCTGTATTCTCTCTAATTTTTAGATAGTTTTATAATACATTATCAGCACGAGTCTATAACCAATTGAGTAATACGACGGGAGTATACAGTTGCATTTAAATGATGAACCTCTATATCAGAAAACTGATTACTATTAATCAATGTTTTCATTTCCCAAACCAAACACTTTAGACTTTAGAAAATAACCCATATATTGTAGATCTGAAAACTTCAAGAAAGATGGAAACTTTACATCTTTGTATGATTCAAAAAGTTCCATACGAGGAAAGAAAAACAAGGTCTCGATATTGTGCAAAAAGGAAAATTAGAAAAATTTGAAACTTTCTAGGCCGATCTACGCAAAATCGTATATCCAATCGATGATCGGAGACCAGATCCATAACCACGGCGACGGGATGATCGTCTGGCACCTGCGCGTGTCGACGATGGCGAAACGGCGAGGCGGCGCATGAGGAAGGTGACGCCCACGCACAGACGTCGACTTGGCACGTGGGGGCGTGTGTAATGTTTTCCGGCGACGATGTCAAAAGGTAGTTTGTTCACATCGACGTTTTTTATTTTTCTATGGTCTTATTTTTCTGTTTGGTGCAGTTTTGGACATTTTCTGGTGGTCGAACATGGCGGCTTCGTAAAAACTATTTTTGAAGCAATTTCGGGGAGATTTTGAACTTTGGATCAAAAGTAAGTTTGTTCTAAATCAAATTTCAAACCTATTGACGGTTTCGATTTACTCATATGATCAATATATTAAAATATGGACAATTTTCCCTTGATGATACGTTAAAGTATATTAATCGTGATTTAACAAATTTGATTAATTATGATTACTGATCTGATGATAAGTGCTAATAGAATATATATTCTCAATCATTTAACTCTATTATGTGATCAATATGGTAAATAAAAAGATTTAAAACAAGGTACAAGTAATATAATAGTTGCTATGTCGTGTTGTATTGAGTATAACTCATTATCGTAACGGACTGTACTATTATGAATACCTTGACTGGATTTGGAGATATAACCTGCTCATTTATGAAATATAATTATTTCATTATGTTGTTACCAACTATATGGTTGGTTTTATCAACTTTAAATATACATATCACGTTATCACCTATATGGTTGGTTTTACAAATTTTAAGCATGTTACGTTACCACCTATATAGTTGGTTCTACTGGTTTTAAATATTTCTACTCATATAAATTTGATATATTGTTGTTATTTGATATTTCAACAAATGGCACCAGAAGTTACCATTACCAAAAGATTGTTGGATTTTAATGAAAATATTTTATCAAACGGTACCAGAAGTTACCAATATCTGTATTGAAACGACAGATGAAAATAAATTATCCAACAAGAAAATGTTTATGTACTATAAGATAATATCACATGATAGCATGGATATGACTAATTTGAAAATAATCTCATCAGTATTATAAGATAAATATTATATGATTGAGATAAACAGTTTTGATCAAAGCTCTTGCACAAGCACTTATGTACTCCAGAAGAAGTACATATTTACTCCAGAAGAAGTAAAGTTTATCATCTAAACATACTGAAATGATATTATTATTATTGCCCCTGAAAAAGTATAAACGAGTCATACTGAAAAGAGATACACGCAAAATACAAAATGGGGAAACATTTATGATCCTCAAAAGTAGAGGTGTGTATCAAGAGTAATAATACTCTATACTCTACCACCCCTAATCTTTTTGTGTGTCTTAAGAGTAAGAATACTCCGTACTCTACCACTCCTAATCTTTTTTTGAGGTTCACAAGATTAAGTTCAAATACTCATCAATAATAGAGGTGTGTCTCAAGAGTAAGAATACTATTTACTCTACCACCCACAATATTTTGGAGATTCACAAGGATAAATTTACATTAACCGGACTCCATTTTTGCTTGGCACCCCTTCCTTGCGACCAATCTATCTTAACTCCTACTGGATCTTGTATTGGAACATATGATTGTAACTTTTCCAGTAGTTCATCGATAGTGAGAGTAGAAATAAGGACCCTTCTAGAAAATGGAGAGACGAATCCCTATTCCACAGCATAATCAAGAAATGTTAGTAAACCATCGAAGAAGTTGTTAACATTTAAAAGCTCAATAGGCTTAGTATGGAGACCCAGCTGAGCCCATGAGTTAATATTAAATTTTTTCTCTAAAGTACCAAAACCTCCGGGCATGGCAATGAAGGCATAAGAACCATATAACATGCAAGTTCTGTGTTCATGGATAAATAACGTTTGTACTTCATGCTCTCGTGTTTGCCTACGATATCAGCTAAAGGAACATGTATATCACCTATCACTCTCGCTTTCTCTGTTTGAGCGGATTGTGAAACACAACTCATCAATCCACTGCTGCCCCCTCCATATACTAGATTGATACCTCTTTCTCCCAACTTCTACCCTAGAAGCACTGATGCTTCAGATATTCAAAGCCTTTTCAGGATTTTTGATTCAAAAAATTCACAGATAGTTTTGATCTGTCGAAGTTTTGATCCTTCCATCTTTTAAGTGTATAAGGAAGGAAAACTTAAAGAAATTGTTATTTTGGGATGCATTAAACTGCAAACTTATTTGACTCTTTAAACTTGAAAATATTCTCTATTTACTGCTCGTTTTTTGAAAAAGTTATTATTTACTTTTGAATAAATGACACAACTTTTGATAATATCTCTGACAGCATATTTAATGTTTCATAATGGACAATCTTTCGATGATTTCTCAGAGATGATCTGTTAATACACAAAAAATGTAAATACAAAATACTTTGTTAAAATATACATGTATACATATATATACTATACTGATTTACCTTGTATCAATGCTGAGTAACCAAAACATCATTTTTTATAACATTCTGGCAAATAGGATCTTTAGCTATTATATTTTTGAGACTATAATGGTCTTTATCATTGTTGAATTGAGCCCATAACAAGGATGTGTCTCAAGAGTCAATCGGATATCATTCAATGACTCCTTACTCAGTCCACCCTTAATGAAATCTATTTTATTATCTCGATTTCTGGATGAATATCCTATTGATTTACAACGGGTATCACATGTCCATCGAGCATATTTGTAGCAACCATTTAATTTTTTTGCTCTTCGTTTCTTTGCAAAAGTACTCTTACCTAAGCCAGACATTTGCTTAGAAAATGAATCTGGTAATTCATCATCTAATCGAACTTTTGCTTCGATCAACCAACGAACATCTTCTGGGATACCTTGATCCATAAGCAGCCTCAATCTTTCGAGTCGAAGTCTGTAAATCTTTTTCAATACATTTATCGGAAGATTTGAGTAGTATTTGCAAATATTAGATAATATAATATCCATTTTGATGGATCTGATCTTCTTCTCAAGTGATCTATTTAAATGCATTATTCAACGCGTAAAACAGTAGTGGCTCCGCGTGTAATTGATTCCACCAAGAAAATGGGAAAGATTGGTAATCAAAAGTTGGGGACAAAGATCATTTTATTGTGATTTCCGTCTAATTAGCTTTTTGATATACTAAATCTAGGTATAATGATTTATAAATTCGAACAAGTAAATATTGTATTGAACCAGAAGTTCATACGTACAAGTCAAATATTTATATAGTATGAACTAGAAGTTCACAAGTGAAATATACATTGTATGAACTAGAAATTCATCGATATTGTAATGAACCAAATATACATACATAGAAATGAAATAAAACCGTATTTAACCAGAAGTTCTATAATAAATGGTTAGATTATCAAAAGTTTCAAATTATTTTCTATGAGAATAACTTATTCAGAAATTGTTTATCATACAACAATATTCTATGTCAAACAGGGATTAGCTTAAGAAGATTTATGATTTGTAAAAAGTGCGATATGTATACACTCCATCAAAGCGCACTTATATATATGATTGAGATTATATCCTTAAAGGATGACATGTGTTGCGGCATTTTAGTCGATTGATATAATATAATATTTGTGAACATTATGTGGAAGACACGCCTGAAGCGTGATTATACCTGAAGCATAATGACAATCGATTCCAAAAATAAATATCTCTTGAATAATTGAAATGATCCCTTTGAGGCTAAATACTCATGGTGAGTAAAAGGAACATAGTTAAATGATAAGAGATTTATGTACTTGATGATTGAAGAAATCTCTATATGTCATATTGAGATGAAATGGAATCGATAAATAAATCGAATACATACACAACTCTCTTGTGAAAATGAGATTGATGAAATTGTAATACTTTGGCCAAATATAAAACCTCAATGTAGGGATTATTGTTCAAGGACCTGAAGTCCAATTGTTTAAATGTGTAAAGCCAGTAATTATTTGTACAAATGAAAAATATTACACAGTCATAAAAGACGACTCATTGCGCTCGAAATTTTTCATAGAACTAGCATGTTAGACTATAGTCTAAATCACTAGCTTGAGCTCTTTGATATACCAATGAGTGAGATCAAAATGTATGATTCTCATCTTGGTACTTTGAGAGTATTCTTTGATGTACCAGTTGATCGCAGTACGTTGAGATTTCAAGTAAATGATTATAGATTATATGTCGAAATTGATATTTATTTCAATGCTTGATTATACTTATACAAATTAGAAATTGTGGTTTATGAGATGCAAGAACATACATGTATAATCATTGAAAGATTCAATATACTCATATTAGTATCACTATAGAATGATACAAATGACTTCATGATATAATATGTTGAAATTGAAATTGGAGTGTACTATTTTTGACATCTGGGAAATTGATTATTCACTAGAAGTGAATTTGAAAATGAATATTTTATTATTCACCAAAAGTGAATATAGAAATGAATATATTTAATTATTTACCAGAAGTGAATTCTAGATTTGATTATTCACCAGAAGTGAATTCTAGATTTGATTAATCACCAGAAGTGAAAGATGCAATCGGTAAAATAGTGAAACATTACTTAATATAGCATGTTATGACATCATGAAAGAGCCATGAACAATTTATATAAACCTCATCATAAATGATATGTTTGATGAAAAGATACATGATTGCATCAATATACTTATGATATTCTATTAAAGGAATAAATACGCGTTGCGCTCTTTTTCCCTTAACTGAGGTTTTGTCCCACAGGGTTTTCCTAGTAAGGTTTTTAATGAGGCAGCAGCTGAGGCGTATTAATGAGAATTAATGAGCAAATGTACTCTTTTTCCCTTTGCTAAGGTTTTGTCCCACATGGTTTTTCCTAGCAAGGTTTTTGAGGTATTATCATAGCTATCTACGAGCTATAATTCAGCAATATATTGTTATACTAGAATGATATCAACAAATCAAGAAAATCATAGACATCTTATGAAGAATGTTATGATATCGGCTACACAAGGAGATTTTTAAATATACATATTCCAGACGAAAGGTGATATCAATGTTTGAGAAGTTCATGAATCCTCGATTGCACACTTCAGAGGGAGAATCATGCGGTACTCTTTTTCCTTCGTCCAGGTTTTGTCTTACTAAGTTTTCCTAACAAGGTTTTAACGAGGCAGCACTTCAGAACTTCAAGCTTCAGTACATGATTTGTTCTACTTATCAGTGGATGTCATTTCAAACATTAGACTCAATGATTCACGATGGCCAACTGTGACGACCCGAATTTTCTTCCATTCGAGTGCCACTAAAAGTGACTCATATCATATTATCGAGACTTAAATAGTAATGTAAAATTATTCAAAAGAATAATTAGAATCCCATAATTTTATTTGTGAATAAAAATAGAACATAATTTTCTTACATAAAGTTCAACATAATTATCTCATCAATCTTAACCACTTTTGCCACTTCCATGTTGACCGCCTCGAACCTTCAATTATCTGAAAATGGTAAATATCGTGGAGTGAGATTTATAAAATCCCAGTAAGTATACCAAGCATAAATTTTCTTTTGAAAGCATATGGATCATTTTCATCATAACATAGGATAGGATCGAAATACTCATAAACATAGGGAGACACAAGAATTTTACCGAACTTAAATGGCACGAATTCTTATGCGTAGCGCTACTAAACTCCGGTCCCCTTAGCATAATCATAAACATATCATATGGGACCCATAGCAATCTTGTGAGATTGATTTCATAGCAATGATCCAAACATTTTCGTAAAAACATAAGGTATATTTACTTTTCATAAAAACATACTTACTTTTCTTAAAAACATAATGTATTTTACTTTTCATAAAAACATACTTACTTTTCTTAAAAACATAAGGTGTATTTACCTTTCATAAAAACATACTTACTTTTCATAAAAACATAAAGTAATACCTTTCATAAAAACATACTTACTTTTCATAAAAACATAAGATATATTTACCTTTCATAAAAACATACTTACTTTTCATAAAAACATAAGATATACTTACTTGTCATAAAAACATACTTACTTTTCATAAAAACATAAGGTGTATTTACCTTTCATAAAAACATACTTACTTTTCATAAAAACATAAGATATACTTACTTGTCATAAAAACATACTTACTTTTCATAAAAACATAAGGTGTATTTACCTTTCATAAAAACATACTTACTTTTAATAAAAACATAAGATATACTTACTTGTCATAAAAACATACTTACTTTTCATAAAAACATAAGGTGTATTTACCTTTCATAAAAACATACTTACTTTTCATAAAAACATAAGATATACTTACCTTTTAAAAGATTAAAATGAAGTGTAGTAGTAAATGGACCAAAACTTTCTTGACCACCTTGAATTTCTCTTACTTGTGGATTTTGTCAAGAGATTGGAAATAAGTGTATATGTGTAGAGTTGTGTGTAAAAGAGATGGGTTTAAATAGATGTATAAAGTTGGCATATTGTAAACATAATCATTCAATTCTATTAATTTTAACACATCATTTTCTTAAAGTAAAGCACCATTCATATACTTTTCCATATTTATACAAATAATATGCTCTTCATGATTATATATAATGGAGTATATAAATCATTCATATACTTTTCCATATTTATACAAATATTATGCTCTTCATGATTACATATAATGGAGTCTTATCAATCATTCATATACTTTTCCATATTTATACAAATATTATGCTCTTCATGATTATATATAATGGAGTATATAATTCATTCATATACTTTTCCATATTTATACAAATATTATGCTCTTCATGATTACATATAATGGAGTCTTATCAATCATTCATATACTTTTTCATATTTATACAAATATTATGCTCTTCATGATTATATATAATGGAGTATATAATTCATTCATATACTTTTCCATATTTATACAAATATTATGCTCTTCATGATTACATATAATGGAATCTATCAACCATTTATATACTTTTCCATATTTATTAAATTAAGATTCTCATAATTATTATATATAATGGAACCTCTCATGCTTGCATATATTTTCTTAATTTAAATAATAAAAGTAATTTTTGTACAAATAAATATTGGGATAACATTGAATTAAGTACTTAGACTTAATATACTTTAAATCAAGAGAATGGAGATATTTTTAGAAATTCGGAATTTAATTTAAAATCGAACGATCTCGATTATTTCTTGACTTGGCTATACGAATACGTCGTGGCGTTAACTTAATAAAAATGGGTGAAATAGTAGCGACATGATTTTCTATTAAAATAATTATTAATCGCGTAAAAATTCTTGGTCGCTACACCAACATCAGGGGGAACTGCTGTACTCTCTTTTCTTCGCTCAAGTTTTATCCCACTGGATTTTTTAGCAAGGTTTTAACGAGGTAAACAATTGCAGAATAGGTCATTCAAGGGGGAGTGTTATAAATAATATAAAATATGTAAATGATCAATTACCATTATACCCTTGTAAATTTTACATATTACGATTGTACCATTGTTCACTCCTATAAATAGGAGCCATTTCATTTCATTATAGATGTATCAAAAGAGAAGAATTTATCTCTTATCCCTCTCTATATTCTCTCTAGTTTTTAGATAGTTTTACAATACTTTTGGACATATTTTGATAACTTTCTTAAAATGCTTCGTCCGACTATAAGAGTTTTTACAAGAAGTTGACTTATGATCTGTTTGAAATTGATTTTGAGAAGTCAAAATTTATTTTGACCCATTAGCTAATATATATATTACTTCTAAAAGTCCTTCAAAGGAGAAACATTTTTGGATGAAAGTACCCTCAATTACATTTTATAATTCCTAGTTTATCATTTGTTATTAATATTATTTTATTATAATTTGGTATTAACAACAATTGTACAATTGTCCTTTGAAATTTCATTGTAGTTAAAGAATCACCTATGATACTATGAAAGTAATAAGTCCGCCTTCATGAAATTGGAAAAAATTATCGAACTTTTGACAAGCCTTATGAGAAGAAGGGGCATGTGTTGTTGAGGACGAGATGATGAATGCTAATTTGGCTTTAATAATAAACTCTGATGGCAATACGTTGTAAATCCAATCATGTCATGCGCCATTTTATGATATCTGTAGTTGTAGTTGTAGTGTCTTGTATATGTTATATTTGTGTCCCGTCATTTTGTATTTTAAGTATTCGATCAATAAGAAGGAATGAAGACCCATTCGACACTAACCCACAATCCATTATCATTATTTATATAGCTCGACAATGGTTAGTTGTAAAAAAAATGTCTATTCTATATAATTTTAAACAATAGATTACATTTGAATTTGATTGGTTTTTTCACAATTTTTTATTTATTTTTTATTTTACTGAAGTATATTGTTCAATGTTTTAAAATGTGCTTTTAGGTGCAATTTGGGAAGAGACACAACAAAATTTGCTCGAGAAGTTTGAGGAAAGCTTATGGTCTACATGATTTAGTTATGGGAATCTTAATAATGCTGTATCAGCAATAAATGACTAGCAAACGAATATATATGCTATTCTTCGGCCGTTCAACGATGTTTGCCAAACATGATTTTGGTATTTTATTATAATATATATGAATTCTTTCGTCTAATATTGCTTACCAAATATATTTTAAGTGCATATTTGATATGTTTTACTTGATATTGATTTTTCAAGTCTTGTTCAATACATTAAACAAATTCTGCCTGTATTATTTCACTTCGTTTACGAGGTTTGTGTCTACTCTTTGTAGACAAATAAAAGTGTCTTTCGAAAGACTTTATCGTACTCTTCAAATGCATAGATATGTGATTGTGCAAAAAATGTCCTCATGAAATCTTCAATACAAAGAGGCATAATCGGAATTCATAAACTATGAATAATTGATGTGTGACATGGTAATTAACAAGAATTTGCGTTGCCAAGAAGTGGTGCGGATAGTCATTTATCTCTCTATTATTAGATACAATGAGACTATATTGTTACACGCATTCTAAATGCGGGTCGAACATTAACAAAAATGATTTTTTATGTTTCTTTGATTTATTTAAAGGAGATTCAAATTAAATTTGATTATTTCATGGACAAAATTCAAAGTGAAGTGTTTTCTTATGAGAAGTTAATGGTTTTTTTGAGAAATGCAATTTTTCTTTGAAAAATTCATGATAATATTTGTAATTGTCATTGTTGGGCTAGGTTGCTTTTAACATTTATCAACATCAGTCCAGTTAAGTGGACCTATTTATTGTAACTTGGAATGTACTCTTTTTGTGAGAAATATTTGTTCATGTAACATTCTATTATAAATCAAGTTGAAGGTATTTCTAAGCATGTCTTAGCAATGTATCGAATAATACAAACAATTTTACTCTTCCAAAACTTACTGTGAATATTAAATATATTATACTTTAATCGATCAAATGATTATTTATTGATATAAATTTAGGAAAGAAATAAATCATAGCAACATTATAAAATCAAGTGCAAAGCATGTGTTTCGAACCTCTTTTTTTTTTTTTTTTTTTTTTTTTTTTCAAAAAGTGAATCCACCATTTTATAAGAGTTTTTAGATAAAGTTGGCCTAAATTGGTTTCCTCCAAAACCAGTTTTGGTGCTGAAATACTTTTAGGAATTAATTTCAAAAGAAAAATTAATAATTCACTTTTTAATTGAATTAGATTTTATCTTTAAGACGCGATATTGTGCGTTGTCAAAAATATAGTACAAATGTAGACAAAAAATATATATAAATATAGTACAACATTCTCTATACTTATTACATGTCCTTGGTTGAATAAGAGAGCCGTAACTTTTTATTCTTTTTTTTTTTTTTTTTTTGATCGGAAACCGTAACTTTTTATTCTTAATCGTACATGTAATGTGTACATGTAAAACATGAGACGACTTCCATGTTCCCGCAATTAAACCGGGAATGGTTGTATCTACTTTATTACACCATTTTCAATTCAACATTAATTAATGCTTTTGTCTTTTTTTTTTTTTTGATCAATTAATGCTTTTGTCAATGCATTCAAAGCCGTGTATGTAATAATACATTCAAAGTCCTGTTATAGCCTATAGGTTAGTTCAAAATTTGCTTTCGAGACTTGAGGTCTTGAACTGTACAAGATCGAAACCTTTTTTTTTTTTTTATTCATATTCGATTTTTCGGATTTCTACCTCTAATTAAAGAAAAGATCATACTTGTCGATGTTAAAATCATCAACAATTAAATTGTATGATTGGAGTATATTGCAAAATCATGACAAAACTCATTTAATATTAAAATAAAAATAATGTGTTTGAAGAAGAGTGATGCTTTGTCTCTTATTTTGTCCAAGACCTCTCTTTATATATGTATTCTTTATGAATTTCATTTGTCAAGTTGAATAATCATTTAATTTAATCCAATTAAAATTAATGACTAAATCTTCTCATTAACTAGTTGAACAAATGCCCAAATTTGTGCTAATTAAATATTGATGGTGTAAGTTTTGTTTTGACTAAATCCTTTTATTAAGATCACTTCTTAATATAATAGCTATGATTGGGAGGAATATTTTATGTCGTTACAGATGCCCCACTTTTGAGTTGCAAAGCGATTAATTTTGGAGCTTAAAAGTAAAAATTTTATATATGAGTGGACCATTATAATTTTCATTTATACAATTATGTATTTGAATATTGATCATGTGAGTCACGACTTTGCATGAAAGAGGATCGTTTTGTTCTGTAGAATCAAAGTTATTAACAACTAGAGTTATCAAATTTTGCCTCCTTGGACTTTACGGAAAATAATTAAAATGGGTTGTGCCCCACTGTCATAATGTCAAGTATTAGGACTTGATGTAGAAACAATTTAAAAATTTGAAAAACATTTAGTCATTTATTGAAAAGTAATTTTGAGGTGAGTAATAAATATCAGTTCATGTATTTTGTTTATCATAATAATGGCTCTCTATTCAAGGCTTTATTTTTGTAAGTGGACCATAAAGGCCCTTACTTAGTGCCTAAGAGGTCATGGGGTTCTCTTATGGTCATTATTTTTTGTAAGGGGGCACGAAGACTCACACTTAATGCATATAGGGCCTTGGAGAATTGTAAGCCATTGTGACTTGATCTCTATTGAATCCAGGCTCAAAGAAAGGTACAGTGATCCATCAGCGAAGGCCCAATAAGGGTCCAACGGACCTTGACCCACTGCTAAGGCCTAAAATATCACCTGGGATGAGTGCCGAGGTGGTACGACCAGCAAACCTCTTTTGTCGACCTGGTTAACGCCTAGCCGATGTGCTTTATACTCAGCCGGGGGGGCTTTACGACGTTGACCAGAAGAGAGATGGAGTCAGTGATGGGACACTGCCTTTACCAAGACGTGACAGACACCCATCCCCTACGAAATGTAGCAATGATTACGGTTGAAAAGCAAGGATTGTCACCTCCATGAGCCAGGGTGATGACAAGTGTAAAGTAGGTCACGTGTCGTGATCCGAGACAAGAAGTTCCCCTATAAATGAAGCACAATTGTCTCCAAGTTGGGGGTTAGCAATTTGGTACTCTTAACAATATATTTCTCTCACTCCATTTTCTCTCTTTTACACACTTATATTTCCCGCACCCAATATATATTCGCCTAAAATGAGTACTGACTTTGGTATCGGAGTGCAAACGGAAGCCACCTCGATTCCCTTTACAAACTGATTGTTTGTCACAGTGCGCATGAGATCCAAGTGTTCAAGAGGGAGGAGCTGAGACGTGTCGGTCCAAGATCCATTTGGGTTTTGTGGTCAACATTTTGGCGTCGTCTGTGGGAAACCATACTACTAACCATGAAAACACATGGTAAAATGCCACACATAGAAAGGTAGTCCTGAAAAAGGACGAAGAACCTCTTACGAAAGAACAGATAACTGCAAAGAGCTTTGAAAGATAAGCCGGTTGTTCTTGAAAAAGGCAAGAGCTTTGAAAGATAAGCCGGTTGGCCTTGAAAAAGGCAAGAGCTTTGAAAGATAAGCCGGTTGGCCTTGAAAAAGGCAAGAGCTTTGAAAGATAAGCTGGTTAACCTCGAAAAAGGTGTAGAGCTTTGAAACATAAGTTTGTGAACCTTGAAAAAGGTAAGGAGCTTTGAAACACAAGTTCGTGGACCCTGAAAAAGACTTAAAACTTTGAAAAACAAGTGTATTCACCTTGAAAAAGGCATAACACTTCGAAATATAAGTTTAAACAAACTTGGAAAAGGCGTATAACTTTGAAATATAAGTTTAGTAACATTGGAAAAGGCGGGGATTTTCGAAACGAAAGTCCACTCATCTTTGAAAGACAAGATAAGATTAAGGAATTTCCCTAAACATGAACGAAAGTGATGGCGATGTTAACCCCCGTAGGGGAAGAAGTGGCCAACACAGCGAGGGCGAGGTTCCTCAAGGACTCCATGAAAACGCCAATGAGGAAGTGGCACAACCTAACCCACCTCGTCGGCACCGAAATCGCCGCATGATGCGTGACATGACACGCATGGCGGCTCAAATGCTGGAGATGCAGAAGCAGCAGATAGAACAGACTGCTGCAATGAATGCCTTTATGGCCAGAGGGTATGTTATGAACGAACCCGTGATGCCTCAGCAATACCCACAGCCACATTATTCACCATCCGAGGCGGCCACTGCCTCGTATTATTATCAAGATCCACAGGAATATGCCGAGGTAGAATCCGAGCCCTCCTACGAGCGAGACCCGGAGCATGAAGCACATAAAGAACAAAACCCACTCCCACCTAGACACAGGGAGGCTTCTCCTACAGAATCCGGCAGTGTCTTCAGCCGAATAGGAGGGTTATTCAGGGGCCAACGACGGGGGCAAACGGACCCAGGTCGGCACAATGCCGCAGAGCCTAGAAATAGGCGGGAGCGACGCGCTGAAGAAGCCTTGTCGCATGGTCAAATGTATAGGGACCAACATGGTACGGGAGCAGAAAGGTTGGCATTAGCACATGAGCCTAGTAATAGGCAGGAAAGAAGAGCCGAAGCAGTTCGGACAAGGTCTCGCAACGAGTTACCAACCCACGGAAGGCTAAACCACGGCCATGTTTTGCCACCACAAAGGCAAGAGTATGCTCCGCCGCTCTACGACCAATACCATGGTCCAATGTATTCCGGTCACGATGAAAACAGTGAACTGCCCTCTTACGAGTTGGATGACGAAGAGGAAGTAAGTCCCTTCACAGAGGGCCTCCGTATCTGCCCCGTACCTCATGACTTTGAGATGCCAGAAATAGCAAAATACTCTGGCCGAGGTAATCCTGATGATCACCTGTTAAATTACCGCGCCAGCATGGAAATAGCCGGAGCCACCCCAGCATTGAAATGTAAAGCCTTTGCTTTAACCCTTGAGGGAAGTGCCATACGATGGTATAAAAAACCCCCTCCAGGCAGCATTCACAGTTGGAGAGATATGAAGACGGCTTTTAAAAATGGCTTTATTTCCTCCAGGCCTGGCCAGCTCCCGCTCCAACGCCTTCAGGATCTGAGGCAAGGAAGGGACGAGTCTTTGAAAAGTTACCTAGCTAGGTTTACTGAAGAGATGCATATCTGCGAAAATATCACAGAAGCGGAGATGTTTTCCTCTTTAAAAGGAGGGCTAGATATGACCAGCATGTTCTGGAGGGATATCCGGAGTAGGAAACCAAGGGATTACAATACCCTGGTAGACTTGATGAAGGAAGAGATGGCTAGGGTCAGAGATAATCATCCTCAAGGGAGATATAACCTTGGATATTCCAATGAAGCGGACCTCAAGAAAGGAGGAAACAAGGATAGGGTCGGCGGTAACCGAGGTGGCGCGCCTCGTCCATTTCCAGGGACATGATCTAGCTTTGCTGCAGAAATCACGGAAGTTATCCCTCACTTGCACTCTAACACCCCTTCTCAAAATCCTCCCACGGCTCAAGGGAGAGTGGAAAGCGACCGAAGTGGAAAACAGCCCATGATTGGGGCTTACTGCGCCTATCAGAGATATTACGGTCACGCAATGGAGGATTGCAGGGAAATCGACATGTTAGCTGACCAAAAGGCGTAGGGGAGAAGGGGAGGTGACTTTCCCCCCGACACAGGGAGAACTCAAAAATCTGGTGGTCAGAAGTTCAACCGAGCTGATAGGAGAGCTCCGTGGAAGAACTCAACTAAGGAAAGAATTGACAATCATCAAAGAGACATGAATAAGGTCCAGGATATCGCCTCGACGCATGCTAAAGATACACGGGAACCACCCGTGCCTGTGGCCGACCTTCCAATTCATGAAATCGAAACAATACTGGGAGGCCCCCACCCAGGTGGGAACACAAACAACTCCCAAAATGGGTATATAAGAGAGGCCAAGCAACCCGCCAACGTGAATTATCATATCCATTCACATCCTGTTCGGATGCCTCGGACGGAATCTATCACATTCACACAAGACGATGCCGTTGGAGTGCACTTCCCACACAACGACGCATTGGTTATCAGGGTGGTGGTGGCTCGGAATGGGCTATCACGAATGATGGTGGATGATGGTGTCTCGGTAAATGTGATTTACGGGGTAACTTTTGATAAGATGGGGATCAGCACTCCACTCATTCCAGTCCCTGATCCAATATACAGATTCACGGGGAACAGCATAACCCCCAGAGGGTCCATAACCCTTATGACTGAAGTAGGGCAAGCACCGACCCTCTCCAGAATCCCTATGAAATTCTTGGTGGTTGAGAAAATCTCCTCCTATCATGGTTCAATTGGGAGGCCTGGTCTTATTGACTTGGGGGCGGTAACGCATACCAAATACATCTGCATGAAGTTCCCCACGGAGCATGGCGTTGCAACTGTAAGGGGAAGCCAAATAGAATCCCGGGCTTGTTACACAAATGCAATTCGGAAGTTTCAAGATCGAAGCTTAAACATGATCAGCGATGTAGCCATGACCGAGGTTGCTCCAGACCCTGAAAGATTGGGTGAAGGGCCTTCTGGAAGTAAGGATGTTACAATGACCGTTGAAGAGAATTTAGCAGATCTAGACCCCAGAATGGCAGGTGACAATTGCCCCACCTCGGCCGAAAGGTTGGAATGCTTCGGCGTAGACCCACTTGATCCAATCAAAGAATTACAGATCGGACTGGACTCGCCAACCGAATACAAGAGTCAATTGAAGAACTTCTTACTTCAAAACCTCGATGTATTCGCGTGGAAGCATGGTGACATGATTGGAATCGATCCTAAAGAGGCCTGCAACAGGCTCCAGCTGGATCCCCGAAGCCCTGGGCATAGGAAAAAGAGAAGGCCCATGAGCTCGGACAAGTATGAGGCCTTCAAAGACGAGGTCGCAAAGCTATTGAAGAATGGCTTCATCAGAGAGTCCCGATATCCGAAGTGGGTATCAAATCCTGTTTTGGTACCAAAACACAATGGGAAACTGCGGGTGTGCATTGATTTTTCCAATTTGAACCAGGCATGTCCCAAAGACAACTTTCCACTGCCCCGGATCGATCAGCTGGTCGACTCCACAGCGGGACACGAGCTGCTGAGCTTCATGGATGCATACTCCGGGTACAATCAAATTCCCATGTTCGAATCGGATGAAGAGCATACTTCCTTTATCACAGATAGATGACTCTATTGCTACAGAGCTATGCCATTTGGCTTGAAGAATGCGGGAGCTACCTATCAGAGGCTGGTAAACCGCATGTTCTCGAAACAATTGGGAAACACTATGGAGGTGTATGTTGATGACATGCTAATCAAAAGCATGGTCGTCGCGGATCATATCCTCCATTTATCAGAAGCATTCGATGTTTTGAGGAAATATCGGATGAAACTCAACCCAGCAAAGTGTGCTTTTGGGGTAGCATCTGGGAAATTCCTCGGATTCATGGTGAATAAGAGGGGAATCGAAGCCAATCTAGACAAAATCAATGCTTTGCTAAACATGCAGTCGCCTCGAAATCCAAAAGAAGTGCAAAGCTTAACGGGAAGAATTGCGGCTTTGAACCGATTCGTCTCAAAAATCCACTTACAAATGCTTGCCATTTTTTAAGGTCCTAAAGGGGGGAAGGCGATTCCAATGGACACCGGAATGCGAGCAGGCGTTTGCCGACCTGAAAGCTTCTTTGGGTCGTCCCCCATTGCTATCAAAACCAAAGGCTGGCGAGCCTCTCTACCTATATCTGGCCGTATCCAAAGAGGCTGTTAGCTCGGTGTTAGTTAGAGAGGAGGATGGGAATCAGTTACCAGTGTATTATGTAAGCAAAGCCATGCTAGACGCCGAGACGCGCTATCCAGATATGGAGAAGCTTGCTCTCTCGCTAATCACAGCCTCTCGCAAACTTCGTCCCTACTTTCAATCACACTCCATACACGTGCTGACCAACTTTCCCATGAGACAAGTGTTGCAAAAATCAGACGTTTCTGGGAGGTTACTGAAATGGGCGATAGAAATCAGCTAGTTCGACCTACATTACATGCCTCAGGCCGCTATAAAGGGTCAAGCGTTGGCAGATTTTTTGGTCGAATTCACGCATCCACCAGAGGTTGAGATGGTTGATAGCATGGATGACAGCCAAGAGTGGAAATTGTTCGTTGATGGGTCCTCTGCTGAAGGACGATCCAGGGCGGAAATAGTGCTAATAAGCCCAGAAGGATTTAAGCTACACAGTGCGATCTACTTTGAATTCAAAGCCTCAAACAATGTTGCTGAGTACGAGGCGTTATTGGCTGGGCTAAGACTTGCAAAGGCTTTGAAGATTAAGTCCGTGGTGGCGAACAGCGATTCGAAGCTCGTTGTGAGCCAATTCAATGGGAGATTTTCTGCCAAAGTACCTTCCATGGTCGCTTACTTGAAGAAAGTAAGAGAATTGGCTATGCACTTCGGAGAATTGGAGTTGCAGCACATCCCCAGACCAGAAAATTCCAACGCCGATGCTTTGTCCAAATTGGCAAGTAGCAGCGATTCAGAGTTACACAACCTAATCCCAGTGGAGCGCATGTTGACTTCTTCTATCGAGCCAGGACTGGAGATTTCGGTGATTGAAGAAGAGGGATCCTGGATGAACCCCCTGATCGCCTATTTGAAGTACCAGACAGTTCCAAACATGCCAGAAGCAGCTCGGAAATTGCAGAAATACTCTGCGAATTTCGTACTCTTGGACGACCTACTTTATAAGCGGAGTTACACCTCTCCCTTGATGATATGTGTGGGGCTAGAGGAAGGTCAGTATGTGATGAGAGAAATCCATGAGGGCATCTGTGGCAACCATGCCGGGGTTTTATCGCTGGCTCGAAAAGCCCTCAAACAGGGATATTTTTGGCCTACTATGCGAAAGGATTCCCATGACTTCGTGCGCAAGTGCGATAAATGCCAAAGACACGCGACCATACCACATCAGCCGCATCACGAACTAACTGTGGTGACTAGCCCTTGGCCTTTTGCAAAGTGGGGGGTTGACATTATTGGTCATATGCCTAGAGGAGCTGGTAACAATTGCTTTGCGATAGTAGCAATTGACTACTTCACCAAGTGGGTCGAAGCGGAACCTTTGATGAAGATCACTGAGGCCAACACCACCAAGTTCATTTGGAAAAATATCATATGCCGGTTCGGGATACCACATTCGCTGGTTAGTGACAATGCGAAACAGTTCAAAAACAGAAGCGTCGATGAGTTGTGTGACGATTTGGGAATTAAGAAGCTGTTCTCATCTCCACATCACCCACAGGCCAACGGACAGGTCAAAGCGGTGAACAAGACCATAAAAAATACCCTGAAAAGGAAGTTGAAATTCAGAAAGGGCGCATGGGTAGATGAACTCCCACAAGTGTTATGGGCGCTTCGAACCACCTCGCACACCGCTACTGGTGAAATACCTTTCTCGCTGGCTTACGGAGCCAAGGCGGTATGCCCCGTTGAAATCGGAGTCACTTCGCTTCGTCAAATTCATTATGACGAAGTTGGGAACGAGGAAGCGCAAAGGGCCGGTTTAGATTTTCTCATGGAAAAGCGGAGTGATTCCCAAGTGGTAATAGTCAAATACCAGAAAAAGATAGCTCGATACTAAAACAAAAGAGTGAAGAGCCGACGCTTTAATATTGGGGACTTGGTCCTCAAAAAGGTTCTTCCCTCAACATAGGAGCCAGGAGTAGGGACTCTAGGTCCTAATTGGGAAGGCCCTTACAAGGTCGTTGCCGAGGTGGTACCCGGAACATACATAATTGAGGACTTGTCTGGAGTACCTCTATGTAATCTTTGGAACACGGACCACCTTCACCGTTATTTTCAATAAGACTAAATTCCTCCTCTATTATTGCAACATTATCATATGATTTCATACAATCATGGGTGAGTTGTGTTGAAAACTACGCCAATTTCTGTATTAGACGAATACAATGGATAAATGCAAGTTCCAAAATTATTTTGGTCATAACACCATACGCCCGCGCTACGCATAAAAAATTGTTGAAAACAAGGGATTCTCATAAAGCCCACACGGTGATCACTGTGTAAAAAATTGAGTGTGTTGGCACCATAAAAAGAAACCCATGCAAACTCGCTTGCATAGGTCCTACAAAAGGTGATTTGATAAAACGTTCGAATAATTGTCAAAACCAAATCCAGCTGGTGAGCGTAAATGCCTCAGACATTGTCATATAAGCCAAAGTTCTTAAAGCGTTAAGTTAGCCCATACATACGGAGCGCTCTCTCGTGCGAAATATTAAACGTCTCCACAAAGTTGTTGATACTTTCATACATACACTTAGACGAAGCGTTCACAAGACATATGTGTACTAATCACTGTGTAACCAAGTGTAAAAACCCCTCTATTATTTTTGTTGCAAAAACAAATGCGCACTTCGTTAAAAAACGAATGATTCTTGCGAATTTACACCATGACCACGACGTATAGATTGCAAGTATGCACGCCATTAACAGAAGTTCATGCAAAGTTGTAAGTATAGGTGTTACTGAATATAAGGTAAAAAAAAAAACTGCTCAAAAGTTGGTCAAAATCAGATCTAACCAGCAAACGTGAACGCATTAAGCTCGTTAAATCTGAGGGACTAGACATTTACAATGACATTTGCAGACAAACATCTGCAATTTCTCACTTATCATCATACAATTACGAAGCATTCGCATTTGAAAATACTCATGCTTAAGCAGTTAGAAACGTTACTGCGCCGAAATATGAATAAACTATTCCATTAATAATGAGGCATTTACAAATCAAATAAATGTTACATGTACAATATTAGGTGCCGGAGCACTTACAAAAAAAAAAAAAAAAGAGGAAGAAGAAAACAAATACACTAACTAACTAACAAAAAGGCAAAGATGGAAGAGGATCATTGTGGAGGAACGCCTTCTGGAGAGCCCTTGCTGAATGTACCTGAGGGATCTGCAGGAGCATCTTGAGGCTCGGGGTAGAATGCTTCAATGGAGGACAGGTCCAAAGCTGGAAAAGCTTCCTTCACGTCTCCCAAGGCCATCCTGGCCCCTAAATTCCAAAAAACCCGCTGCATAGCCTCGTACTCAGGGGTCTCTTCAAAGGTGTCCCTGAAGTTCTGGACAGCTTCCGACACTCTAGTGTTTAAGGCATTCTCCACCCGTGTCGCGACAGTCTGTTCCAAGACTTTAGTGATCCTCGATTGCAAGTGTTTTTCCAGCGAGGCAAGGTCCTCTTCCGCTTTCGCCTTAGCCTCCAGCTCCCTCCCCAGTTTTTCATTTACCGCTGCCACCTCAGCTTCTAGTTTCAACTTGGCTGAGTTAGCGGAGACCAGGGCCTCAGAGGCGAGGGGCTGCGCGTGGTTGGAATCATCCAATTTCTTGCACAAGACTGCCACGTCTGACTCAGAGGCCTGGAGGTCATGCTTCAGTTTGTCATTGTCCTCCTGGAGGCGCTTCGCATTAGCCCTCTCTTCGGAGGAAGATTTACGGGCTATGAGCAGCTGCGCCTTGAGGTCATTGATCTCCTTGAGCATATTGTCCTCATGCCGGAGTGCAGTCTCAGCATTCTTCTTGTCCCTCAGCGCCTCCTCCACAGACGATTCCACCTCATCAATGAGGGAAAATGCACTGACATTCATGGCCTTGGCGGCGAGCAGCTTTCGGGATGGACCGGTGCTTGAGGAGAAGGCAGACCAACCCTCCGTCCAAAATTGTTCGGTGATAAATGCAGCCCTAGATGGAGGAGAACTGGGGGAATCGAACAATGAAGGGCTGAAAGTGACGTCTCTGGGGAGGAGGCTGGCCTTAATATGCTTGAGTTCTTCCGCCCCCTCTGGTGTCACCTCATAGGCCAAGCCTGGAATGGGCACAGAAGGCTCATCCTCCAGGTCTTCAATCATGGGAGGCGGAGGTGCAGAGGTGGATTCCTTGCCCTTACCTCTTTTGAGTCTCTTCAGGGGGCGGGCTCCTCTTCAGGGGTGTGTTCAAATATGTCCTCAGACAAAGGAGGCGGCATCGAGGCATCCGTAGCCTCCCTGTCTCTCTTGGATCCCCCCTTGTCAGACCTTTTCCCTTTCCCCTTTGGAAGGACTCCCTTGGGTTCGGCCTCCTTTTCTGTGTTAGGATTCTGAGGACCCACGGGAAGCAGAGTAGGCGGTGGTATTAGGGCTGGAAGAGGGCCCTGAAGTTGGGCCGTAGACGCCTCGGAGACCTCCTTTGCCACCCCGACTTGCAGGTTGGCCAATACCGCTTTCTGTTTCCTTTCAACCTCACTGCCATGGCGAAGTGCAGGGGGAATCTTCGTAGCTATGAGACCCTTCAGAGAGATCTTCAGAAAATCCTTAGAACCTAGCAAGAAATAGAGGGAAATGAGGCTACGAACAGAAAAAGTATGAGATATAAAAGCAGTAACAATGCAAACTCACCCATGGCTCGCATAAGACCTTGTTTGACGAACAGTTTGTTCTGCTGAATAACCCCTTGAAAGGTGCCCTTGTAAGCGAACAGACGCCTAACGGTCGCTAAATCCACGTCAGGGAGTAGGGGGGCAAAAGTGTCCCCTGTCACAAATCGGAAACATGTTAAAAACCAGCAAAGAAAGGTGAATGGAAAATAAAAACAAGTGACACATGACACTTAAGGACAATAAAACAAACGCAAGACTCACTAGGAATGGAAAGAGTTCGGGGAACAGAAATTTCCGGACAAGGGTCCACAGGAGAACTCTGCCACTCCCCGGCCACCCAGAACCATTGATTTCTCCAGTTCTTTATAGAGGTAGGTTGGCCAGTAATAACAGGAGGATATGAGCCTCGAGGAGACAGATAATACCAGTCCTTCACATCGGCCCTCACGTCCCTCTCCCTTCTCACTGACTTCTTCAAAGTGTACAAAGTATGAATAATGTATAGAGAGATGGGATGGTCGGGGTTGACCTCTTGCCACGCTATCCAAGTGCCCACGGCCTGTGTCCAGAAGTTAGGTGCCAACTGGTAGGGGCACAAGTTGTAGCTCCTAAGCAAGGGCCTGAAGAAGGGGTGCAAAGGTAGCCTCATACCGCAGGACAGGGCATCGTAACATATGGCCGCTTGCCCTGAAGGAGGGCTGCATGGTCAGCAAGAAGGCGTAGGATGCACTAACCGGACCCCTTCTAGCATCCTGAACTTCTCCGAGGCCCCAGCCAAATCAACTCCTCGGATTTCAGTAGCGACCTCTCTGCTCTCCCAAAAATCCGGATTTGGGTCAGGGTCCACATGATATCCTGATACTTTGTTTACCAGGTCCACCCAACCTTCGACCTGGGCTATCTCCTCCTCTGAGATCCCCAACTCCTCTCTGTGTGCCCGGAAAGGGGTTCTGGCGCCCAAATCAAGATCCGGTGGGCCAGAAGAAGAACCCGTTGCTCCCCCTCTCCCCATGTCTCTGTCACGTTTGCTTCGGAGTTCTCTTAGCGCGGATTCCTCTTCAAACAACAGATGAGCCATGTAGTTCTGGTTTCTTTCTTTTTCGCTGTCAGAATCACTCAAATAAATTATAGCGCTAGTTTTCCTATACCTTATCTTAATCTGCTCCCTAAAGAAGCGGGAACTAAAAACCGATAAAGAGATGGGGCAGAAACCTCTGACGGGAACCATCATTGCTAACATTTTCTGTGAACCCGTTCTCCCAACTCTTTCCATTTTTCTTTTGTTTTTAAAGACGGGACAGACTCATCAAAAAGATAAAAGAAAAACGCGGAATAAAATTCTCAAACCCACAGTGAGAAACTAAAAACAGAAAAGTTTAGCGCATACAAGGAAAAAGAAATTTACCTTCGAAATCTATCCATTCAAGGTTGTAAAACTCGAAAAGGGAAACACGCCAAGGGAAATGTTGGGTGATGAAAACAAATTGCCGGGTGAACAATTCTATGGAAACACTGGAAGACAAAAAGCGAGTAGAAGATAGAATGCTGCAATCTCTTGTGAAGCAAGGTACTGCGAAAATTATGAGATGCGAGTAAAGAAGAAATGCGGGAATGAGGGAGGCTTTATAAAGAATCCAATAGTCCTAAATCCTTGATCTTTGAGCCTCATGATTAATTCGACAACCCGCGTCCCTTGGGGGAGGGTTAATTACGGCACCAGCTGCAGAAAGAAAGAGTGAAACCCTTCAGCTGCTAAAGTGTTTGCCACGCACGGTGACGTGTCCTCCTCCATACTCCTCGTTGTTCTTGGAAACAGATACCAGTAGCCCTTTTTGTATTAAATGCGCCGCATAAGAAACGCGCTAATACGATCCCAAACCTTCACTCAAGAGAGAGAAGCCGAAGTAGGAGGTCGGCTTCACACCAAATCCCAACCTCCAATAAGGAATGTCATCCTAAGCACCAGGTCCTCGGCATCATACAAAGAACCACCATAACAAAGTTAGCACCTCGGGCGCACATCAAATCCTACACGTCCATGAATGGTCGCTTCGGATTTGAGGGACTAGTGTTGAATCCAGGCCCAAAGAAAGGTACAGTGATCCACCAGCGAAGTCCCAATAAGGGCCCAACGGACCTTGACCCACTGCTAAGGCCTAAAATATCACCTTGGGATGAGTACTGAGGTGGTACGACCAGCAAACCTCTTTTTCCGACCTGGTTAACTCCTAGCCGATGTGCTTTATACTCAGCCGGGGGGGCTTTACGGCGTTGACCAGAAGAGAGATGGAGTCAGTGATGGGACACTGCCTTTACCAAGATGTGACATGCGCTCATCCCCTACGAAATGTAGCAATGATTACGGTTGAAAATCAATGATTGTCACCTCCATGAGCCAGGGTGATGACAAGTGTAAAGTAGGCCACGTGTCGTGATCCGAGACAAGAAGTTCCCCTATAAATGAAGCACAATTGTCTCCAAGTTGGGGGTTAGCAATTTGGTACTCAACAATATATTTCTCTCACTCCCTTTTCTCTCTTTTACACACTTATATTTCCCACACCCAATATATATTCCCATTGTGCTATGACTGTGATTTTCTGGTGGGCTAAACCTATCATAACTTTTGTGACCTCAAAAATGTTCTTTGAAATGAAATCAATGGGAATATCACGTTCCCACAGACGGCGCCAAATTGTTGATGTTAAAATCATCAACAATCAAATTGTATGATTAGAGTATATTGCAAAAGTATATTGCAAAATGCCCAAATTGGTGCTAATTAAGTATTGACAGCGTAAGTTTTGTTCTTACTAAATCCTTTTATTAAGATCATTTCTTAATATAGTGGCTATGATTGGGAGGAATTTTTTATGTTGTCACAATACTAAAAAAAGAAATTTACGTACTTGATTACTAATCAAAATAAATGGATGAATAGTAATAAAAATAAATGGATGAATATTTTAATATATTAATAATAATAATATTCAATTATTTGTAAATTTTTTCAAGCTGAACTCTAATTTTTTTAAATTTATAAGAGTTAGATCAGACAAACTAGGCAAATCACAGGTTTAATAATGTAGTTAATAAAGTAACAGAAAATCAGATATGATAAAGCACAAAAAAACAAATTGTAAAAGTTAAATATACCAAGAGAATCCAAGAACAAATTAAAATAAAAGAACAAATCCAAGAACAAAAAAACATATTAGAGGTGCACTAAAGAATATATATAAAATTGAAATATACTTATCCCAGTAATCTTCCAAAAGATACGCTCCTAATATAAGTGATATATGGCTACGTCAAAACCTCTACATTTCTTGCAAATATACACTAAAACCTTTAAAAATTGGAAATGCTTATTTGTCCCAAAAACATGATCGAATTGATGACCGAATTATGGTGTGAATAATTGATTTTGGTGTTGATGCGATTTAAAAAATACATTTCTTTAGTAAGGTAGATGTCTATTCTTGTCCGAAAGAGTATTGATTTTTGTTTATATACACAACTTACCTTATTTTTTTTCCCTTACATTTGTTAAAGTTGAATTGGGAACTAAGCCCTCCTTTGTTGAAATTTTGGACAACTTTTTCTATAAATTTATTTTCAATCATATATTTTTATAGACTTACCATTTTCACACATTTCAACATTCCAAAAAATTCAAATTTATTTCAAAATATCCTACCCCAAAAGCACTATATAGATATGAATTTTATGTTGGATTTTTGAAATCTATTTGTTGATTTGACTTATGGTCGTAGGACAAATTTAGGGTTACCAACCTCCATTCACTCAGGCTTCGTTCTTCAACTATGTAGTATTTATAAATTAGTTTATTTATGTTTATGAGGTAAAATGTGTAGTTAAAAATGGAGAGAGAAAATGCATGTAATTAAAAAGTTGTTTGAAAAATTATGTTATTTATAAATTAGTCTATAAATTGTAATGATTGTGTTAAAGAACAGATGCTTAATTAACTGCAATCACCCGTTGTTTAATTAATGATTTACGTACGATTGTAGTTGTCCACATTTGTGATTTCTTTCTTACTCTTAAGAAAAAATGATTTCGTATTCGTAATTAAAATGTTACTAATTAGTGTCAGAGCCAATCTCACTCTCCTCCTAATGATACCATCGAGGGAAGGATCAATTACTTTTGAATCTAATGGTAGAGGTGGAAAATGAGTCGAGTGGCTCATCGGCTTGCCCGCTCGGCCCTGCCCATGAGCCTCTCAAGCCAATGCCGAGCTCGAGGCTTGGAACGACAAGCTTGGCTAGTGGGCTCGTATTTTATTTTCGAACTTATAAAAAAAATTTGAGAGCCCTTGGGCCAAGCTTAGCTCGGCTCGTTTCCCATTTGTTCGTTGGACGACCCTAGCAAGTGGGGGCCATGGGGCAAGGGGAAAAGTCGAGTTGTGTCATCCCTATTTAGATGCGTATTTTCTAAATGAGCCCGATGCAATAAATCGATAAGAGGCTAGTGTATGAGATATGTTCGGATTTTTCATGTTCTTATCAACTAATTATGTTGATTAAATCAATAAATATCAACAAGAATGAAAAAGAACAAGAACAACACAACCTTAATCACCCAGTTGGTGCAATTGCACCTACGTCTGGGCCCTGGGGGGGGGGGCTCAGGATTAAGCTAAATCCACTAGCAAATAACCTTTCAATGAGTTTTTAGTACAAGAGATCAACCACAAAGTTCGCGCACAATGTACCTTCAGTAGGAACAAGAAAACCGACCCTATTCTCCAAAAGAAATCACCGCGCCTATCTATCAAGAATGCCTACAATCTAGTCTACAAATTGACCCAGATTACACTACAAGTATTTCACAAAATGGCACAAGATATTGCTCAAAAATCAGAGATGAGATATCAACAGAATCGCATGAAGAGAGAAACCAAAGAACTGAAGGTTCAGCCAAAATCGAGAAGGAATATATCAAAGTCAAATTATATCACAATCGTTAGATCTGATCTAATGGCTCAAAAGTGGTTGCTAAATAAAGCCCTCCAACTTTTATTTCATGCGTGGTCCTCCAAGTTCAGCTAGTTGCCTAAGAGGCCATCCAAGAATAATAAACTTCAATTTGGGGATCACTTTCTAGAAGATAGTTGTTGGATCTATATTGAGATAGACTTCATTACAAATTTTTTGCTCCTTTCAATCCCAATTTGGGGGTTGATTCGGTGAAAGATTAGAGTGTCCACCCATTTTTTTACGAGGAATTGGAGGGTAATACAAGAAATGCCCTCCTTTCATATTCTATGTTGGGGGGTTAGAACCTGCAACACACGACATTGTTCATGTCCCAGGCGTTATGTTTATAGAGATTTTGTCCCTGGCATGGGCACATACTCATGATTCTCCCAACAAAGCTCAAGCGGTTGAGGTTTTGAATCCTAAGCCATGTCTGGGACAAAATCTCTACAAGCATAATGCCTGGAACACAGATAGTCCTGTGTATTGTGGATCCTAACCCAACTATAAAAAAAAAATAAGGGAGTTCAATGCTCCCTAAGGCCCTGTTTGGTCCAACAGATACTTAACAATTTTTTTCTTCAAATTCATTTTCAACTACACATTTCTAAGGGGCCTATCACTTTACACACTTTTCAACAATTTTTCAACCACATATTAACAAATATCTCTAATTTCTCATACACCAAATCATGATCTAAATGTGTAATTAATATAAAAACCTCTCAACTTTTACATTGAGCGAACTTATAAGCAGAGCAAGCCTCAGATCATATACGAACTGAACTATTGCTCTCAAATAAAAAACTCAGTTTGTTTGTGATCTGAGCTCCATTTCGTGTGCATTTCATAATGATACATATTTCAGTTCGGTCAATGTCATGAAACACGACCGAATACTTAGGGAAATTTCACCAATAGTCGAAATACTAGAGTTCCGAATTATTGCTTGCGGACTCACGCGTAAGGAGTGACGTCAACATTCTATGAAAAGTATGGACTCATCGCTTATAAATGTATCGGTTTTGGAATAAAATAGAAGAAAATTAAAAGAAGAGATCAAAAATTAGAAAATTAAGTTTGGACCAATGTGCAATGAGAAAATGATTAGGCAGTAAAACATGCCTAATGATTGGTAAGTGAATCGCACGCTGTAATTATGAAGGTTAGGTTAGTCCTAGTCCTCCCATGCTTGCATAATTCGAAATTCTTCATTACTTGGAATAATATTATTGGATATAATTTGACTTTAGAAAAGAGGAAACATAAAAGGAGATGTCGGAACTTGGTGGCACATGGAGAACTTGATGCATGAAAGTAGATTCACTATTGACGTGACATTCTTCACTTTTCGTTGCTTTTTCTCTCTAATCAAACTTACCTCGGAAAATAGGAGTTTTCGGTGCATTTTTTACAAAGTTTTCTAGTATTTGTAAATTGATAAGACTATTTTTAGTCACACCTTCTGTAACAAATATAGTAGCTTGTTTGATAAATAGTTTATAAAATATTATTTATAAACAGTAACATGATAACATTTTATTTTATTTTTCTATTTTTTACAAAAGCAAAAAATGATGAATTTGAATTTTTAATCAACTGAAATTATTAATTTTCAAAAATATTGTACAATGAAATGTTGTCACGTTGTCATTTATAAACAAAATTTACCAAACATAGGCAAATTTACTATGCTCTTGTTTGATAGAGGTTAAAATCAGATTTTTAGTGAATTTTGATAAAAGTTGATGAGATATATGGTTAAAAAGTTATGGATCTTATAAAGCCCATGTTTGGCCCCCATTTTTGCAAACCAAATTTATTTAACACTCAATCTCAATCATCCATCTTAGTCAAGCATATTATTTTTGACTTTTCGAACATTTTTTAATCTCATATTCTTTCAAAAATACTATTCAAAACCACATTATCACCCAAAAAATGAGGGCCAAATAAGGGCAAAATATGTGATTGCGATTAATTGTTGCTTTAACTTTAATATAAATTTGATTTTTAATCAGAAACAAAAATAATCACATATTTTGATTTGACAACTTTGTTCTCAAATTGGCCATTTTCACGAGTTATTATAATTGCGAACTAATTCTTCTACCCGATTATCAAATTTTGTCTCATAAACATTTCTACTTCTACATATCCACTAATATGATATCGGCTTCAATTTAAATAACATAATTCAAAAAATTCAAAAATACACTTAGACAATTCAGACCTAGTTAAATTTCGTCTTACGAAAGTTTTTTTTTTTTTTCCCTCCCACTAACAAAAATTGAATCCTAGGAAACTGTCTAATTTACTAGCAAATTATGAAACTTAAATTTCATGGTATTCCTTGTTCAATTCATTTTTGTAATGAGTTGTAATCTGATTGTTTTTGTTCGTTGAAAAAAATATTCAACGTGAAATAAAAAAATAAAATCTTTGCATGAACGGACTAGCTTGAAAAAACTATATTCGTAATATTGAGGAATCACAAAAAGATTACGAAATCAAATTGTATTTAATTTAAATTATTTAATTGATTGGTACCAGTAGGCACTTAAATGCAGAAATACGAGGACCGAAAGTTGCAATAATTTGGATAATTTGTGGATAATATATGAAAGAGACAAGCGGAAAACCGAAAGTTCATTTGTCGCGCGTCTGGCTCGATATATGCGTGCGACTGTAGGACCCACTTCGTTTGCAATGTTTCGTTGCCCGTTAATTACGGAATCCAAATGGTCCAAAGCGAAAATCCAAAATATATACAGTATACTCGGGTTAATTGCAATGGGTTTATCTAACTTTAAGAAAAGTTGCATATAGGTCACTATTCTTCGATTTAATATAATTAAATCATTTAATTTCGATTAGCTTGCGAATCTTTGTCCACTGCCGTCATTTTATAACATTAGTTCATAACAATCAATGGATAGTTGATGTATAAAATCATGCTTTTAGTTTGTACTCTTTATAAAAGATGAAGTGTGTATATTATTCCGTGACATGAAAATAAACGTTAGTCATGAGTTAGTTAAATTGACAAGACAATCGATACAATGTTAAATTTGAAAATTAACTAAAGTTGAATAATCTAATCGCACTAAATTAAAGATTAGTTACTAATATAGAATTAATCCATATACCTTGGATACTCATTTTCCTTTTAGTGTGTCCTCTAGTTGGCTTCTCCTAGGGTTCAGCTTCTTCTTCTTAATAGTTAATAGCCTGCCCCACACCAACCCACCAACCATGTTTTAATTCCTAGAATCATAGCCGCTAATTACGCTTAAATTTTCTTACGTTTGATTATACCAACTAACCATACTTCCTTTTCACGTATATTTTTAATTTTTTAGTATGTCTCGCTCACTCTTATAACGTAACTGTGTAACACAATGTTTTCAAAATTGCTAGCTTCGTTAAACAAGTTAAGAATTTATTATACTGTAAAAAATGAAAAAAGAGCAAAAGAAGAATACAAAAGTCTTTGAATTCTTTGGATACCTTGCAAGGATCCCTTTCTCTAATGACAAAAAGTTGTTATGTGAAAAAAAAAAAAAAAAAAATCATCTAAATAAAATTGTCAATGCCACTTGTCATATATGGAACAATTTTAATTTTGTGATGAAGTAACTTCTTAGCCAAAAAACAAGCTAAAAATATTAAATTGTGTTACTTTTATAGATATTGAATGTGACTTTATTTAGTTGTGGAGCGTAAATTAGAGTAAGTGAGACGCAATTATATACTACAAGAGATTTAGGATTGTAATGTTTTATATCTATATATGCATTGATTTTGTGATGAAGTAATTTCTTAGCCAAAAAACAAGCAAAAAATATTAAATTGTGTTACTTTTATAACTATTGAATGTGACTTTATTCACTTGTGGAGCGTAAATTAGAGTAAGTGAGACGCAATTATATACTACAAGAGATTTAGGATTGTGACGTGCTATATCTATATGCATTGATTTTGACTTTAACGATTCGATGATCGTGAATATTCTTCAAAACAGAAGTTCTTTACGTATTACTCTAGCATTGTGACATTTAAAAGTTTATACTAATAAATTTAGATTCGGATAGTATTTGAGATATTTCTCCGTTAAAAAATAAAAAAACTTCACAAATACCTACTCGATTTCTCAAGTTATCATGCTATCCAAACCAACATGCGGATAATGGTAGTTGATTCACACTTTAGCTAGCTCCGCTATACAAATATCTTTAATTTTTAAATTTAATTACTGATTCAAATATTAGAAATTATGACGTAATAATTTTAGATCGACTTGAAATTGTGAACCCAACAACTGGATTTTTCAAGGAAAACAGTTACTACCGCAAAACTTGACCCACATTAAAGACCTGCATATTTCTGAAAAGGATCTAGAATACTACTCAAATTACGTAACTGCCACTGGTACTCTGTTTCAGCCTCCTCAACTCCCCTCCATAAGTAGTCCTCTTCCCTCCACACCTTCCTCCACATCTCCATCTCCATCTCCCTCTCTCTCCCTCATACCCACATTCTCTGAGGAAAATGGGTTTAGTCGGTCGAGTGTGCAACATAGCTTTTCTCCTCTTACTTCTTTCTCTGGCCGTTCAAGCCAGAATCCCCGGAGTTTACAGAGGTGAATCATGGCAAGGTGCCCACGCCACCTTCTACGGAGGCGGTGACGCCTCCGGCACAATGGGTTCGTAAAAATCTCATAAACCATTTCTCATGTTTTATTCTGTAGATAGATTTTTCCTTTTAAAAAGTTTTATGTTCAGGTGGCGCTTGCGGATATGGAAACTTATACAGCCAAGGCTACGGAGTAAACACCGCCGCCCTCAGCACGGCGTTGTTCAACAATGGGTTCAGCTGCGGGGCTTGCTTCGAGATCAAGTGTTCTAACGAACGCCAGTGGTGCCACGCCGGCAGCCCATCCATTTTCATCACTGCCACCAATTTCTGCCCTCCCAACTACGCTTTGCCGAACGACAATGGCGGTTGGTGCAACCCGCCCAGGCCGCACTTCGACCTCGCCATGCCCATGTTTCTTAAAATTGCCGAATATCGGGCTGGAATTGTTCCTGTAGTTTACCGCAGGTAATATTCTCTTAACGTCCCTTTTTACTCTTTGTTCACTCTAGTCAAGCTGCATTTGATAAGAAAACATTTCTAGAACTCCATACTCCGTTTCTATGGAAAACTACTTCCCGGGAGCCCAATTAATTGATTTTTTGCGTTCCCTGTTATATGGTAGTTTCGAACCAACTAGGAGTATCTAGTCTAGTTTTGATATTTCAAGAGTGATGATTTATAAAAAAAAAAAAATTGTTCTTATGTTCATTTTTTTCTTTATGTGATTAAAACAAAATTTTGATGCCCCTATACCGTTGAAGTTCTATGCGATCATCTCGAACACCTGTGGGGTCGCCTTTGAATATTAGAAATATTTTCAATTTCATACATCATGTACATAGCATGAAAGTTAAACACTTTTTTGAGAATAAA
This sequence comes from Ligustrum vulgare, assembly GCA_963555705.1. Taxonomy (NCBI): domain Eukaryota; kingdom Viridiplantae; phylum Streptophyta; class Magnoliopsida; order Lamiales; family Oleaceae; genus Ligustrum; species Ligustrum vulgare. Next base: position 9,426,358 of record OY743180.1, on the reverse strand, counting down.
ATCAGATTTTTATTTATTTTTAATATAAATTTTGAAAGAAGTTAATAATAAAACTATCGCTTTTATATGGTTGTGATTGATTATTATTTTAACTTAAAGTAAGATTTGTATTTTAATTTGTGCAAATTATGTTACCAAATAATAGCAAAGTAGCACAAAAGTTGTACCATTAACCAGATCCTCTTTTCCAATTGGACACATGAGACAGTTTTTAGCCCCTTTCAGCTTCAAATATGTTTTTGGCTTCTCCATCAAAATATAGATAACCATCCAAAAGATTGAGGGCATTAAAGGAAATTCAAACAAAATGCTCGAAATCTGGTGTGACCATTTCTATTCACGTGGTTGGTTGTCAAACTAGTAGAAATTAAAGCCAAGCAAACATCATCCTTATTTAACACGAAAACCACAAACCTGTCATATTACTATCGGGACCGCTTTATCGTCACTACATTTTGCACCTGCATGATATCAATTTTTTTAAAATTCATTTTTAAACATATATTCTCCAATAAAATAATTTTATACATAAATCGAAAACTTCCTCTATTTTTAACTACACATTCTTTAAAAATTACTATTTAAAGTAAAGTTGAAGTAAATTAAACGTGTTGTATTGTCGTGCAGGGTGCCGTGCAGGAAGCAAGGAGGCTTAAGGTTCACAATCAACGGATTCCGTTACTTCAACCTAGTTTTGATCACCAACGTCGCTGGTGCAGGAGATATCAGGAGGGTGAGCATTAAGGGGTCGAGGACGGGGTGGATGAGCATGAGTCGAAATTGGGGCCAAAACTGGCAATCAAACTCAGATTTAGTTGGTCAATCGCTCTCATTTAGAGTGACTGGTAGTGATCGACGCACCTCCACTTCATGGAACATAGTCCCTGCACATTGGCAATTTGGTCAAACCTTTGTTGGAAAGAACTTCAGAGTCTGAAACAGATCATGTCAAAAGTCAAATTTCCAGTTTTCATTTTGATCCCTTTTTGACTGTTGGGTTTCGAAATTTCCTTGAGAACTGTGAAAGTAGTGGAAAATTGTTGCGTGGGATTGGTTAAAGAAGAAAAAATAGAAAAATTCTATATATTTTGTAATGTGGGTAAAGTCGGAATGGCTGAAGCGGCTGTGCACCAAATGGTTGCCCGCAGCTATTTATTTTAAAGTGAATTGTAGTATATAATATTATTGTAATTGCGTGGAAATCTTATTACTAGTCTTGATAATTCTAGTTTTGAGCGACCAACCCCATTAAAATCGGATCGAAATCAGTCTAACTCTCTGTTAGGCGGCCTTAGCCGTCATTTTGTTTTGGAGCCTCGGTTCCCGGCTGAGCCGTTATTTTTTCAATTTTTTGTTTCTAAGGGTGCGTTTGATACGCGTTCTTTTCCATGGAAAATATGATTTTTCCATGTGATTTTTTAACTTTGTGCTGTTTGGTTGCCTAAGTTTTCCATGAAATTCATTTTTTCACTTGCCTCGAAATTCGGTATTTTCCTTGTTTTGAAAGAATTCATTTTCGTAGGAGGGGAGAAGGTTTTATTTTTCATGGAAAATCTTATACCATTTTCGTTACGTTTGATCATTTTTATTATTGTTAATTGATTTTATTTTTTTCTAAAAATTAAAATTATTATTATCAAGTACAAATGTGTGAAAAAATAATTTTTTTTTATTAAAATAGATAAATTTTACTTTATTTTCCATGAAAAATAATGTCATTCAAATAAAAAAAATTGAAAAATTCCCTACTTTTTTCACATAGAAAAATAAACCAATCAAACACATTAAAGTTCCAATTCCCTAGAATTCAATTCTCTAAAATTCATTTTCTTTCCACCAAAATTTCACTCTCGTTATCAAACACAGCCTAAGTAGAATTTGTGATTAAAAAATTATTCGGAAAATATGTGTAATTAAAAAATGATATTGAAAATTGTATTGTTTATAAATATGCGTTATAAACAGCTTTTAGAAAATCTAAAACTGGTTCGAACCAAAAAATGTAACGGGTCAAGGGTCAGAATATCCGATCGGGTTGAACCGGGGTCGATTAAAATATCAAAAATTATTTCAAAAATTACAAAATTCTCTAAAAAAATAAGTTATTTTATTAAAACAAGTGGAAAAAAAAAACAACAACAAAAAAAAAAAAAAAAAAAAAAACCAAAAAATCGGTAGAAAACATGGGTCAACCGGCTGGTTTTGGGGGTGAACCGGGCCGATTCTCAATTTTTTCGGTCGAACCGGCTAATCCAGTTCGATTTTCTAAATCATTGTTAAAACAAATTTATCTAACACATGCTCATGTTTTTTAGGTAAAATTTGAGATTAAACATTAATTTTGAAAAATGTCTGATTAAAAAGTGATTTGAGAAATTATATTTTTTATAAATTAGTTTATAAATAATAATAATTATGTTACCAAACAAAAGCTACTTAAATTTGGGCCAATTTGCGAGTTTATAAAAAAATATTGGTGGGTCGAGCCATGTTAAAGTCTTGCGGAAAATTGGGGTTTGTCCCATTTTCTTGGCATATCACAGAGAATGAATGCAGTGTTCGATGTGCTCGGCGTACAGTGATCTTTTGTTGAGTGTATTGGATCACTTAAATGGTCTGGTGCAACTATCACCATTTTGTTACGGTTGTTCGATGTGCTCGATGTACAGTGATCTTTTGTTGAGTGTATTGGATCACTTAAATGGTCTGGTGCAACTATCACCATTTTGTTACGGTTGGTTCTCTGTGATATGCCAAGAAAATATACGGCCTTCTTCTCCTCCTTGCTAGGATGTAATGCCACAACTTCAAATCTAGTAGTCAAACAGTTTCAAAAAGAATTGTGTATGTGAAATGTTGTAACCTCGTCACAATCAAAAAGTATTTTATCTATTGATGACCCTAGGACATGGGTCTCGTCCGTACACCAATTGATTATGCATGGTGATGAATTTCTAACTCTTTTACAAAGTTTCTTTGGTAATATTGGAATACAATCGTATCCAAATTTGAAATGCAAGCGAGAACCCATGCAGCCTATATAGCATTTTTCCTCTTGTTTCCCCCACATTTGGATTCGACCTTGCCATTGCTAATTTGTCAGCTTCAAGTAGAAATAGATTGTGTGAAACAACTCTTTCCCCCCATGGGGAATTATCACAATGCGCGGAGTCAACGATCGTCATAGTCGCATCTGCTACTAAAAGCTAAGGTTGAGTGGATGTGAATAGAAATGATGTAATGAGATATAAGATTCCCTTCCTAACAACATCAAAATCTAACTCGTCATTGAGGAGAATAAGGAATTCACGTTGCACATCTCTTTGATACACTTTTCACATTTTTGAAATACTTCTCTTTCAAGCGACAATTACCCATTTTGAACATGTTAGTATTTTCGTCCCCATCACATCTTAGACCAGAAACTAGGAAGAATTCCTCAATTGAGAACTTAATAATATTTTCCAGATATATTGAACCACATTGCTTCCTGCGATGCCTGCTTGACTTCAAGAAGAAGTACTTTACGGATGAGCTGGTGTTGTAGCCTGATCTCACCCATCCCAAGGAAATGTCCAAAAGCATGATGCCTTGAATAACTCCTTTTGACGCTTATTTAACTTTCGTTTGATGTTTGGTATGACTTCTTGTCTGTATGAAACATCAACGCTTCCAGCAAAAGTGTTATTTGGGTTAACATAAAATTACACTTCCTGGTCTCGCAAGAAAAACGAAGATTACTGTTATTAAACTTTCTGCATGAATCGTGTGTGACGTGAACTATGACAATGAATAAATATCGACACGGTGTGAGATTGTTACAAAATATATGTACAAACATGTATGAAATCAATAGCGTCGTTTTGGAGAAGCTTGTGTTTGAGTTCGTGGTTTTGTTGATTATGAAAAATCGATTGAGTATGATATTTAAGCCAGTTTTTCTGCGGGGTGTTTACCTGTGAATTAAAACACATAACAAGACCGGGTCCATACCAATTTGCAGTGGAAACACCATAATTTCAGGATTATCAATTGGGTAAGGAAATCATTATGTGATTATAGTATCAAAGAAATGCAAGAAGAAGAAGAAGGCACTTCACGAGATTGCAGCCATATTCGACGTGGGGATGGAAGTAGTTGATTTTGAACAGCATCAATTTGATATGGAAATCACAATTTGCTACGTTTTTCAGCTGGACTGCTAGATGATGCTCACTGTATTATGGATTCATTGATGATTTTGGGATTTGGTATAAGAATTAGTTATGGGATTGTGAGGGTTCGGGTGATGAAGTGATGTGATTTGGGTGGCGTAATTATAGACTTAATTTGGGTATTTGTTTAATGCAATAATTGTTTTCCTTCATTGACGGCTTGTCCTTGTATATTTCATGGGTTAAGCAATTAAAAGTTAATTACTTGATAATTTCAGTATTTTTTGGCGATAAAACTCTTGACCAGTATATAGTTAGAATATGAATTTTTATAGGGTTGTTTGATGTTGTAGCGACCGAGAATTTTTACGTAATTTAATAATTATTTCAAAGTTTTGAAAGTCGTGCCGCTGCGATCTCAACCATTTTTAAGTTAACGTCACGACGCGTTCGTCTAGCCAAGTCGAGAAATGTCAAATTCATTCGATTTTAAATAAATTCCGAATTTTCAAAATTTTATTATTTTAATTATTATTTTCAAAATCATTTTAAATTCCAAATTTCATCAATCTCATTTTATCAGTTTCATTCTTTCGACCCAGTTGATTTCGCGTGCTAATTTTTCTCGAACTACGTGCAATGCTTGTCTAGGTTTTCACACCACCAACCCCCATCCATCACATCAATCCAATACCATGACATACCTAACTCTATATCACCTTCCCTTTCCAAACCCAACTCTCAGCATCCTCACACCACCCAAACCGCCCATGTGCAACTCCAGTTCAGCCTCCTCCCAGCTCCATCTCAAGCATCCATTTCAGCCTCCTCACGCAGCCATTGCAGCTGCCTCATTCCAGCAAGCTCACGGTAAGAACCACCACTCATCGCAACCACCACCACTCACACACCGTAGCCACCGCTCCACTGCCCCTTCAACCCACCTGCAACCACCGCCACCGCCACCACCACCATCATCATCATCATCATCACCTCCATCTCTCGCCACCTCAATCACCACTGCCCAACCACAACCCACCGGAACCACCATCATCACCACCGCACAATAGCCCAGTCGCAAGCCAACCCCAAATCAAACTCAAACCCAAAATCAGACCCAACACTTACCTCAGTCACTGGAATTGAACCCAACCATCTTCAACTCCAAACCGCCACAACACCGCCACTCCCACGAACTTCCAACACCGTCACCACCGCCTCTTTCCACTGCCCACCTCACAAATTGCAACCCAAAACCAAGAAGAAAACTTAACCCAAAACAACCCAAAGAGGATAAGCCCATAACCTATCTCAACCGCCGATTTCCGCGCCGGAAACCGCAATTCGAGTCTCGTGTTACCTCGATTCGCACCCCAAACTCGCACCAAATCTCTCAAAACTGATCCCCCTTCCTGCCCGCCACTCGCCTCCACCTTGCACCGGTGTTTCGCCGGCTGAAGACCAGGTTGCGCCATGGGCTACTCTGGTCGCGGCCCCCTTTCTCTCTCTCGCGTCTCTGAACCGTTTGAAAGGAGAGAGAGAATGTTTGATTTTTTTTATATTTTTGATTTTATGGAAATTGCAACTTAGTCCCCAAGTCCCAAAAATGTTTTATTTCAGCCATTTCAGCTTTAAACATTTTAATTTCAGTCCTTAAGTTTTTAAATGGTTTTAATCAGCCACTTCATTTTTAAAATTTATTATTTCAGCCCTATGGTTTAATATTCGTTTTGAGTTTCAACCCAAGTTTTGGAAATTATTCATTCTAGTCCCTCAACTTTCAAATTATTCATTTTAGTCCCTCAACTTTTAAATTATTCATTTTAGTCCCTCACCTTTCAAATTATTCATTTTAGTCCCTCCACTTTCAAAGTGTTTATTTTGGTCCCCGAACTTTCAAAATCAGCAATTTCAATCCCTAAATTTTGAGCAATCATTTTTTTAAGCTACAAATTTCAAAAGACTAATTTAACTTATTTTTCTAATTGGCTAGACGAAGCGTACGGAGATTTAAAGGATTGAAATCGTTTCCCGCTCAACTTTACACTCGTTAAGTTTAAGGTAGTCTCGCCCCTATTAATTGATTTAAATTATGATTGCATGTGAATGTGTATGTTATGTGATTTATGTGAAAGTCATTTTTATGAAAAGAGACGAGAATGTATTTCTTCGAAAATATTTATGTTGTTATGCTTGTCATAACTTATATGCTTTTATTCACGAGAAAAAAAGAATAGAATATCTTGCAAGATAAATGATTATGTTATGCATAACTTATGTGCCGTATGTACACGAGAAGAAAGAACAACTCACACCCTATGATTTTAAAGAGCTTATGATTTTTAAAGAGAAGTCATGTGCTTTAATGTACGAGAAGAGTAACCCATACCCTATGATTTTAAAAAGCCTATGATTTTCAAAGAGAAGTCATGTGCTTTAATGCACGAGAAGAGCAACCCACACCCTATGATTTCTAAAAAGCCTGCATTTACTTGTTCAATTATATTGTAGATTAATTAATTGACGATGTGTCTACTGAGTATTTCTATGAAATGCTCATGTCTATTTTAATAACATTTGCAGATTTCGGAGAGGGTGGCAAGTGATGGATGATTGAAAATCTTATTTTAATGATCCGTATTTCCAAACATTGGATAATTTTGAGACTTTCAATTATTTGAGAAATTATGACATTACCAATTGTTTTAAAATATCAATGGCTCGATTTATTATTTCGAATTGTTTCATAAATGTTTTAGATTTTATCGACCATTACAATTTATTTAATATTGCCAAAAATGAATTTCAGTTATTTCTTCCACTAAAATATTATTTTAAAAGTTAGATCAGACTATGACGTGGTGAACCGGATATTTAGAACTCGAGACGCTACAGATGTAATTTACAATAAAGTTTTTAGCCAATTATACTCGAAGATTTAGATAACCCTAATAGAATTGATTTATTAAACAATAATTATAATATCGTTTGGCTTAACCGAAATATTGACGAGTTTGCGGGCATGCCTACATAAATTTTGAAGATGGTTTGGGGTACATCATGATCCGATTTTTGAGATCATATTTATAGCCTAAATAAAGTAATTTATATGGTTTTCGAAAATCTTGACAATGAAGCGAAAGTCATTTACGAGAAACAACATTCTAATGTTTAGGTGTAGGCACGGTTCGATTCCTAATCGAATCGAATCGAACAAAGTACCAATGGGAATCTTAATAATGGAATTATTGGTTCCAAATTTGATTATGGAAACAAATCAATTGATTTCAATTTGGTTCGTTTCGATTCTTTACATTGAAAATGTTAAAATAAAACGTCTCTTTTTTTTTTATACAAAAATAAAATATTCTTTATAATTAAAAATTAGAAGTAGTCTGTGACTGAGAATGGAAGCTGCATACACTTTTAATGTAACACGCAATGGCATAATATAAAAAAATGTGACACTCCATATTGCACCCACTTTACAAACTACAAAGATTAAAAGTAAAACAGAAAATCATGCATGTATAGATTAAGAAATAATTAAAGAAATTAAATGAATTGATATTTGGTACTTGGTAATTAAAGAAATTAAGGAATTTGCATTTGGTAATTAAATAAATAATTAGGTAGTGCTGACGGACTTGGTTTGGTAATTAGTATTTGGGAATTGATAGATAATATGTTAATTGATTTGATTATAAGAAACAAAAAAATAATTAAAGAAATAAAGAAGAAGGAATCTGTTGGAGATAAAGAAGGAAACAAGACATTAAATTGGAGGAAAACAGAAGACGTGAATCGTGATCTTTTAATATTTTATCAAAAAAAATTAAACAACCAACCTGAGAACCGAATTAAATTTCGGTTCTAAAAAAAAAAAACCTAGAACCGGATCAGAACAGTTCGGTTCTTACCAACAAGTCCCAAAATTGATTTATTCTTTGGTCGAACTCGATCCGAATCGATCGGTTCCACCGATTCCAAGAAATAATGTCCACTCCGACTAATGTTTTCTTGGAAAACCAGATCTTAAGGATTACATTGATATTAAATTCAAAACTTTTTCTACATTTTAATCATATGTTAATCTTCAAAAAATACTATTAAAAACCCTTTTTTTAATTAAAAAGGCTGTTCAAACAGCTCCTCGATCTAGGTTAATAGATGACCTAACTTTATAATGCCACTTTATAAATTTCTAAAAAAAAAAAGGTGTAGCCCACACCCTGAGGGCCCGAACCGACCACGCCCAAGGCCATTGGTTCGGGAAGGTAAATCCAGGTTATGCCTCCAAGGAGCCAGGGTGGAAGGGCTTATGGTAAGCATGAGAAACGCTCAATAACTCCCGCTTGCCACAAGGCCAATTCCACCTTGCGGGGAATCGAACCAAGCACACAGCTGCGCTGAGCACTTACCACCCATCCCCTTTGCCACTTGGAGATGTGCCCTGGGGGCCACTTTATAAATTTCTAATTATATACATAGAGGAGAAGGAATAAGGAATACAATGAGTTCAAAAAGAATTACATCGCGTAGAAACACTATAAGCGCCTAAGTTATGGGCTAACATGTTCCTATTTCTAGGAATGTGCTTGCAAGTACACACTTCAACCAACCTAAATTTTCATAGATATCTTCCACCAGCAAGGCATCAGGGGCGAATGAATTTTTGGATATAAGGACCTGGACAACTCGATCAGCATCCACCTCGTCTTGTGACATTGAAAGCTGATTTGATAACGCAAATTGCAATCCCTCCCATAAAACTAGAAGCTCGGCCGTCTCTGGTGTAAATTCCCTCATGCTTGTGGAAGAAACCCCACCATCAATACACCTTCTTCATCTCATATTGCGCCGCCAAGACCAATCCATCCATCTCTTTCATGGGGTTAAGCGTCTGTATATAGGATATAGCCTGTCCCGTTGAACTGCTCATTTTTCTAGCAGACTTCATTGCTTGTTCCTTGTGATAGACGAGAACAACCCGTTGCTCTTGCTTCTTGGTAGTCACAAAGATGCCTAGTAATGCACTCCCCTATGGATTTAGCATCCCGTCGACAACCTTGTGCTTAAGTTCATTCCAGGATTGCCATATACTCCGAAAACCATGCAAACTAGCTCAATTGTGGCTCTAGGCAACCTATCATTCAGCGTTTGTAATGCAAATCACGTAGCAATTGTAGCTACGCAACCCACAAATTATTGGAATCGACCCAAGAACGCCAAAGAACCACGATTTAGAGATTGATTCAAATTAATTGAACCAAGCAACCAACACAATCAATAGATATGTTGACCTCTTGATCACAATGAAAATAAATCTCACCCAAGATTTGAACAAACAAAAATTAAACTCGCAAGTTCGGATTTTATTCAATAAAGAATAGAGGTTGTGAAAGCAAATAGCCTCTCAATTAATATTATCAAAGTTGTGTAATGAATAATGAAAATTACATCCCTATAAATAGGGTCAAAACTAGGTTAAAGAGTTCTAATTAAACAAGGAAACAACTACCTAAAAATAAAGAAATAAAAAACCCTAAAATTCACGCGTATTCGATTTTACGGCCGTGACTAATTTTCTTACGGCCGTAACCTTGCTTCTGATTCACTCTTACGGCCGTGACAATATGACTTACGGCCGTAAGTCCAAAAACGTCCAAATTCCAATTTTAAGCAGAAACTCCATTAAAGCCGTGATACTCAACCTTTACGGCCGTGATTGCTTATGTCTTGCAATATCAATTTTCAGCAGAAAGTTGGTTACGGCCGTGAGGAAATATATGTTACGACCGTAACATTGAAAATTCACATTTTTCTTCGACGGCTTGAATGATGTTGATCCACTCGTCGTTTGGACTCGGTCCCAACAGGGAACTTGCTTCTTTTGATGACACGAACATTGTTTTGGCCATTGTTTCTTGAACTAGCTTGTCCATTGCTTCCTTGGCCCTCTTTGTCTGCAATCGAGTCATCGGCCCTCCTCTGACCTTCAACGGATCTTTGTGCGGGCTTGTATCCGTGGTCTGGATCACATCATCCCCTCCCTCTTCGAAAGGATTCGACCTCGAATCTGTACCTGCATCAAACGGAGATAGATCAGAAACATTAAAGGAAGCCAAAACATTATACTCACCAGGAAGGTCTAATTTATAGGCATTGTTGTTGATCCTTTCAATCACTTGGAATGGACCATCCCCTCGCGGTTGTAACTTTGACTTGCGCTGTTCTGGAAACCGCTCCTTTCTCAAATGTACCCAAACCCAATCACCGGGTTAAAAAATGATGCCCTTTCTTCCTTTGTTAGCCTGCGAAGCATAATGTTCATTTTTCTTTTCAATCGCCAACCTCACCTTGTCGTGGAGTGCTTTAACCATCTCAGCCTTTTTCTTTCCATCTAAACTACTACGTTCATTCACAGGTAAAGGGATTAAATCCAACGGTGTTAACGGATTAAAACCATAAACAATTTCAAATGGTGAACACGAAGTAGTAAAATGTATAGCCCTATTATATGCAAATTCAATAAATAGCAAACACTCTTCCCAATTTTTCAAATTTTTACTGATTATGGTGCGCAATAATTGAATCATTGTCCTATTTATTACCTCGGTCTGTCCATCGGTCTGTGGGTGACAAGTTGTAGAGAAAAATAGTTTTGTTCCTAATTTGTTCCACAAGACTCTCCAAAAATGACTAAGTAATTTAACATCCCTATCCGAGACAATACTTTTAGGCACCCCATGTAAGCGCACGACTTCCCTAAAGAAAATTTCAGCTATGTTTGTAGCATCGTCAGTTTTGTGGCATGGTATGAAATGTGCCATTTTACTAAAGCGATCTACTACCACAAAAATCAAATCTCGACCCTTCTTAGTCCTAGGCAATCCTAAAAAGAAATCCATAGAGATATCGACCCAAGGTTCACTAGGGACGGGTAAAGACATATATAATCCATGAGGTTTAATCCTAGATTTAGCCTTTTTACAAGTAATGCATCTATTACAAACCCGAACCACATCAATTTTCATTTTAGGCCAATAGAAATGTTCACTTAGGATTTCAAAGGTCTTTTTAACCCCAAAATGACCCATTAAGCCTCCACTATGGGCCTCTCTCACAAGTAACTCTCTCATTGTACACCTAGGGACACACAATTTATTTTCTCGAAATAAATGATCATCATGTTTAAAGAACCTATCTACAGCCCCCTTACCACATGATTCATAAATATTAGAAAAGTCCAGGTTATTAGCATATATGTCCTTAATGTATTCAAATCCAAGCAATTTAGAGTTTAAAGAATTTAAAAGAACATACCTTCGAGACAATGCATCTGCCACCACATTTTCTTTACCTTGTTTGTACCGGATGACATAGGGAAATGTTTCGATGAACTCTACTCACCTTGCATGTCTCTTACTCAGCTTAGCTTGTCCCCTCAAATGCTTCAAGGATTCATGATCAGTGTGTATCACGAACTCCCGTGGCCACAAGTAATGTTGCCATGTTTCCAAAGCGCGCACAAGTGAGTATAACTCCTTGTCGTATGTGGGATAATTAAGTGCAGCCCCTTTTAGTTTTTCAATAAAATAGGCGATTGGCCTTTGATCCTGCATTAAAACAGCTCCAATGCCTAACCCTGAGGCATCACATTCAATCTCAAAAGCCTTGTCAAAGTTAGGAAGTGATAAAACCGGTGCTTCACATAACATATTTTTGATAGTATCAAATGCATGCTCCTGTTCTACACCCCATTTAAACCCTACACTCTTTTTGACAATTTCTGTGAGTGGTGCGGCAATCGTGCTAAAATTTTTAACAAAGCGCCTATAAAAACTAGCCAAGCCATGAAAACTCCTAACCTCAGTTATGCTTTTAGGTGTTGGCCACTCTTTAATAGCTTTGATTTTCTCTTCATCTACTTCTATCCCTTTAGCACTAACCACATAACCAAGAAACACAACTTTTTCCATGCAAAAATCACACTTTTTAAAGTTAGCAAAAAGTTGCTCTTGTCTTAAAATCACAAGCACACACCTAACATGCTCCACATGTTCATTCAAAGTTTTACTGTATATCAAGATAGCATCGAAGTAAACTACAACGAATTTACCTCTAAATGCACGTAAAACATGATTCATTAAACGCATAAATGTGCTAGGTGCATTAGTAAGTCCAAAAGGCATTACTAACCATTCATACATGCCATACTTAGTTTTAAATGCTGTTTTCCACTCATCTCCTTCTTTCATTCGAATTTGATGATAACCACTCTTAAGGTCAATTTTACTAAATATGCTAGAGCCATACAATTCATCCAACATATCATCTAACCTAGGAATAGGATGACGATACTTTACCGTTTTGTTGTTGATGGCTCTACAATCAACACACATTCTCCACGTCCCGTCCTTTTTCGGCACAAGTAACACGGGTACGGCACATGGACTCATGCTTTCCCTTATGTACCCCTTACTCATTAATTCCTCCACTTGCTTTTGAAGCTCCTTTGTCTCATCGGGATTACTCCTATAAGCTGGACGGTTTAGAATGACTGCTCCAGGTATAAAATCAATTTGATGTTCAATACCTCGAATGGGTGGTAACCCACTAGGTATGTCATCTGAAAACACATCCTCGAATTCCTGCAATAAAGAAATAGCCAAATTAGGGAGGGATTTGTTAGTTTCATCAAATGCAAGGAATGATTCCTTGTACAGCAGAAGGACCATCGGTCGTTCTTCCATGAATGCCTTTTTGATTTCACTCCTTTTTGCGTAGAAACTCATTTTTCTTTCTTTTCTAGCACTCTTCGCTCCCTCTCCTTTTTCTGAGGTATGTACCCCTACACTCTTTTTTTCTCTCGCCTCTCCTTTTTCTCTTCCGAATAAGTGTAGCAATTGAAAATTAATTCCATCTTCTTTTCCCATTCTAGGTATGCTTCCGGATCACTCCTACCCTTGAATGACGGAATTGTCATTTTGATGTTGCTCATACTACCATCCATTCTATTGCCACCAAGATCTCTATCCCTTCTTCCATGCCTAACTACTCTATCCACATTTGCCCCATCGTCAAAATCACTACCTTCTTCATTCTCATCGATCCCCTCCACTCTACGACCTTGCCCGCCTTGCCTACAGGCATTAGGCACTTCCCGAGGTTGCTCAAACCTTTCTAACCTACCTAACACATCCCCAAACAACCGCTCAAACCGTTGTACCATCTCTTCCGTCATGTTGGCTCGATCGTTGTTTTTTGTAGTAGAAGATTGTTCAGACATCCTAAAACTAAATATTATATGCCTCACGTGTATTTCGCTCGTGTATCACTCAAAGTTGGCTTTTACCCTCTATTGATCTCACCTCTCTGCCTTTTTCCACTCAATAGCTTTCACCCCAATTGCTTCAAAGAACGAACCCGAACTCAAACAAGTTTAAGCCCGAATGATTCAAATCGAGTAAGAGTGAGAATTTATGAATTTGTTGGAAAACTTGAAGAAGACCTTTAGAGATTTGAATTTTGACTCTTATAAGGGACTTGACACTTTTATGGAAACTAAGATTGTTTCAAGAAAATAATTTTTGAAATCAAATATCAGCTATTTTAATTGGACTGAGAATTTTCGTTTTTTTTTTTTTATTCTCGAAAATTCAACTACGAGAAAGACGCAACAAACGAAATTTAATTTGGATAACAAACGAAGGAAATAACAACTATTGAATTTTTTGTGACACTTTTATGGATTAAAGACTCAAAAACTGGAAGAACACGAAGAACAAGAATAAGAAACTCAAGAAAACAAAAACAAAGATATAACCTTGATTTTTGGAGCCTAAGCTCTGATACCAGATGATGCAAACCACGTAGCAATTGTAGCTACGCAACCCACAAATTATTGGAATCGACCCAAGAACGCCAAAGAACCACGATTTAGAGATTGATTCAAATTAATTGAACCAAGCAACCAACACAATCAATAGATATGTTGACCTCTTGATTACAATGAAAACAAATCTCACCCAAGATTTGAACAAACAAGAATTAAACTCCCAAGTTCGGATTTTATTCAATAAAGAATAAAGGTTGTGAAAGCAAATAGCCTTTCAATTAATATTATCAAAGTTGTGTAATGAATAATGAAAATTACATCCCTATAAATAGGGTCAAAACTATGTTAAAGAGTTCTAATTAAACAAGGAAACAACTACCTATAAATAAGGAAATAAAAAACCCTAAAATTCACGCGTATTCGATTTTACGGCCGTAACTATTTTTCTTACGGCCGTAACCTTGCTTCTGATTCACTCTTACGGCCGTGACAATATGACTTACGGCCGTAAGTCCAAAAACGTCCAAATTCCAATTTTAAGCAGAAACTCCATTACGACCGTGATACTCAACCTTTACGGCCGTGATTGCTTATGTCTCGCAATATCAATTTTCAGCAGAAAGTTGGTTACGGCCGTGAGGAAATATATGTTACGACCGTAACATTGAAAATTCACATTTTTCTTCGACGGCTTGAATGATGTTGATCCACTCGTCGTTTTGACTCGGCCCCAACAGGGAACTTGCTTCTTTTGATGACACGAACATTGTTTTGGCCATTGTTTCTTGAACTAGCTTGTCCATTTCTTCCTTGGCCCTCTTTGTCTGCAATCGAGTCATCGGCCCTCCTCTGACCTTCAACGGATCTTTGTGCGGGCTTATATCCGTGGTCTGGATCACATCAGTTTGGAATAGGGTGGATATATTGGCACCACAAAACTTAATTCTTGCACCACATTTTTAAGTAATTTCTTTATTAACTAAAATAGACATAAAAGAAATTACAAAAATATCCTTTTATTTTTCTCTCACTATTTTTACGTACACCACAATCTTTCAAATAAATTTCTTTTCTTTTCTTCTTTATATTTAGAGTGGCTATATTGCCACCACAAAATTTATTTTTTACACCACAATTTAAAGTATTTTCTTTATTTATAAAAATAGACATAAATAAAATTATATACATATCCTTTTAATATTATCTCACTAAAAATAATTTTTATATGCATCACATCTTTCAAATATTCTCTTATCTTCTCTATGTTTATTTTTCTAAATCATCTTGTTCTTCTTTTTATTTTATATTTTTGCTTTTCAATACAAGTTAATTAGAATAGATGTTAATACAATAATTTCATATGAGTTTTCAAATAATAATAACATCATGCAAACATTAACATAAGTTAAAGTTTAGGACTTTAGGTTAGCGAAATATTTTTATTGTTTAAGGTTCCCTATATTTTGATGTCACCCAAGATTTTGGTTATTTAATTATATTTGATTTTCAATTAAATTTTATATTCGGTTTTCGAATTCTATGATTTTTCAATGACATATATTTGCGTGTTCATACTGCATTCTTGCTATCGTGTTTTCAATTGCATCTAGTATTAAAAAAAATAATGATTCTAATTTCTAATTGCATCTAGTATTTAAAAAAAAAATAAAAAAAATATGTGTATCAAGTATTTAAAAGTCAGCCGCCTACTATGTTTATATGA
Organism: Ligustrum vulgare; assembly: GCA_963555705.1. Classification (NCBI taxonomy): domain Eukaryota; kingdom Viridiplantae; phylum Streptophyta; class Magnoliopsida; order Lamiales; family Oleaceae; genus Ligustrum; species Ligustrum vulgare. The sequence continues at coordinate 9,410,640 of OY743180.1, read as the reverse complement.
AATTGAATATCTTATTGTTTCAATTATCCATCAAATATCAATTTAAAAATGTGTAACATGGAAATATGAACTTAATTAATTGTAATTAAGGAAACAATGGATGGCAATGATGAGAAAAAATGGGAGAAATATTGGGAATTTGGGATGATGAGTACACCACAATAATATATATATATATATATTTTAAAGTTTGTATAGGATTAGGAGTATTATTGTAAATTTGTTGTGGTGTATTTATTGAAAATATATTTTAATTGTGGTGTGATTATAATATGGTGTAGTAAATAAATTTTGTGGTGGTAATATAATTACCCTTTGAAATATAGTGTGCTAATTTATATATTAATGCAAGTTTGCCAATTTTAATTTTTTTTTATCATTTTTCACACATTTTCATAAAAATCATAATTAATACTCAGTTTTTATTCATACATATATGAAATTCACAGTTAAAATTGTAATTCGATCTCCTCCAAAAAGCACTAAAAGGGTGAGCATAAACTCGAGCGACGCAAAACTTGCAACATATAAAAAAACCCTATTAGTTTTCAACCATACATAATAAAATATTATTTACATAAAAAAAAAGAAAAAAAAAAAAGAATTTTCAAATAATGCTATGTATCTCAAAGTTGAGATAAATCTCAACTCAGTTGACATTTTTCCATTGAAAATTGAAGATGTGACTTATTCATGTGCACATGAACACTTTCTCATTCTTCAATAAATGCGTGTCAGTAGAATTAAGATTGATCTTAACTTTGAGATAAATAATATTACTCTCACAGAATTTTATTGATTTATCTTTATCAACAATTTATGACACGTGGCTCTTAGGATTCCTACTATCTTTGAAAAAGTGCAACAAAATAATTCTTAGGATACCTTTGGAACAAGATTTATTCTTGCTTTAATTCTGGTTGAGAATCATTTTACATAGGAAAGAGGGGTAGGGAAATGAGTTTGGTCCATTACCCAATTTTGTCCAAATTATAGCATCATCTACAATAGATGTGCTGCGTTGTATTTGATAATGATGATGAAATTTGGATAGAAAGAAAATAAATTTTAAAGAATTGAATTTATGAGAATTAAAAGTTTAATATGTTTGATTATTTTAATTTTCTAAGTAAAAAAAATGAAAAACTTTTCAACTTTTGTTGTTTGATTGACATTATTTTTCATGGGAAGCAAAACAAAATTTAGCTATTTTAAGCAAAAAAAAATTTTTTCTCACACATTTGTATTTGAGAATAATAATGTTAATTTTTGAAAAAAATAAATAAATCAATTAACAACGACAAAGTGATCAAATGTGAAGAAATTGATAAAATGTTTTCGATGGAAAATAAATTCACCTTTCCCTTGGAATTGGAATTCCTTGAAAACAAGGAATTTGGATTGTTTTGACCCATGCCAAAAAAATGAATTTCATGGAAAAACTTGCCATCAAACATGGCAAAGTTGGATGGAAAATCACATTTTCAAAAAAAAAAAAAAAACTAAGCAATCAAACGCAGCCTTAGTTAAATATTATCGCATAAATAATAATATAGATGTAAAGTGTCACATTTACATATTAAATTTACTTATTATGTGTTGAATTTATCCATAAGTAACCATTTAACGTTTTTCTCCTATTTTCAACACAAATTGTCACATTAGTTGTTAAAATATTTGTTAACTTTATAAAACGAGTTAACAATACACTTAAAAAAGAGTCTTTAGCAAACAGCTTAGATTAATGCTACTTGTACTTGGATCTTGACTAGGATGTTGACAAAAATTGAAGTGGCAACATTTGAGTGTGTTGATTGAAAAGTTGATGTGATGAGTAAAGTGATAGAATTGTACCACGTGTGCATTGTGTCAACCTCTTTGTTAAGTTACAAGTACAAGTAGCATAGCTCAGCAAATTAACATATCAAATGTAAATATAAAATTGGCTATTATTTAACAAGTGACACTAACAAATACTGTTGGGATTTTGGTCCCAAACAAACCCCGGGGGCGATGATGACACATCATGTCGGTCTTTTTAGCTTCGTAGGCCTTCGGCCCATGATCGAAGTATTTTATGCCCCAATTAAACCACAATATGAGTAACCCAAGAGTGAACAGGTTAGGAACTTCGCCACCCTATCTTGAGGTGTTAATTGAGTCATTGACCCTGTTGCTCGATAGGTGGATCCGATTGACGGCCCGGGTTTTAATTAGGCTCCCAACCTATTCCCTAATTAAAACCTAAACCTAAACCTACCTATCCTATATATTTACTCCCTCACTCTCATAACTCACGACACACTCTCAAAAGCCGCTCTCTCGCTCTCTCTTCGTGACCCGACAGTGGTTGACTTTTCTCTTCTCTGTGAACTTGGTAACCCTGCGACCTTGCTCCATTTACTTGGCCTCCGGTTTGTTGCCTCCTTCGTGGTGGGCTGCTTCTTTCACCTACAGTCTCCGTGCGCTGCATTTTGTCTGCACCGTACTTTGGTGCGTCCGGTTCTAGGCCTCTGTTTGGTACGTTTTCTTGGTGAAAACTTGTGGGTTGCGGGTTGCCTCGGAGTGTGATCTTCCCTGTTTCGTGTGGTGTTGCCGATTGTGGTTATTGGAGTAATTTCTGAGCCCTCGGTTCTAGGCACACGATCGTGGCATTATCAAGCTTTTAGGGAGTTTTCTCTTATTCTTGATTCTTGTCAATCTTATCATTCCAGTTACTTGTCATATATTGAGAATAACTTGTTACTTTGTGATTGTGCAAGGGTAAATTCTCCAACAAAGTGGTATCAGAGCCGAGGTTGACTGATCGGCTGATTCGTGACATTCGTTGGAATTTGATAATTTTCATTGAACCTATGTTCACTGTTTCATTGCAGAAATTATTTTGTCATTGAAATTTCATTTACTTCGCGTTTTCTGAAAATTCTTGACTGATTATTTTCGGGTGTTTTGTTTTGCAATTATAGTGTAGGTCATTCTTGCTTAGTGCTGAGTCTGCCTACATCGAGGGATAGCTGATTGCAAACTTCGCTAAAATAAATAAATAATTTTCGCATCACTCCTTATTATGGACACAGAGAAGTCCGCTCTGGTAAATTGGCTGATCACTTTTAAATTTCTGTAATAGCAGGTCATCGTGTGTGGTGACCATTAGGCTTGCAGTTGCCTGTTGCTAGTTATAGGATTTAATTGTTATTACCTGTGATTTGGGATATTGCTGATTTCATACTTGTTCTTGATACATCTTGGTGATTATCTATCTCGTGATGCTCTTGATATTAAAATCGTTTCCCTTGACCTTACCCATGTCGAAGATTCTCTTGACCTGAGACCTTTCGAGTCTCACGGAATCCTGAGAGTTTAGAACGTCGTATATATTGCGGCCTTTTAGGTTTCTGTGTGAAATTCTCTTTGAGTTGCATATTATTCCATTGTGGTGTGTTGCTTGTTTTCTTGAAATATGTCTGCACATCATTTTGACTTGAGTGTCTTTAATGAAAATGGTGATTTTTCTATTTGGCAACAGAAAATGAAAAGTATTTTAGTTCAGCAAAAAGTTTCTAAAGCTATTGATAATTCTTTTTCTGCTACTGTGACTGAAGAACATAAAAAGGAATTTGATGAACTTGCTTATACTTCTATTATCTTGCACTTATCTGATAGTGTTTTACGAAAAGTTGGTAAACACGATACTACTGAAGCTCTTTGGAAAAAGTTACAAGAACTTTACTTAACACAATCCACCCCGAACAAACTTTTTCTTCTTGAAAGTTTTTTCAGTTTCAAAATCGATCCTTCAAAGGAATTAGATGACAATCTTGATATTTTCAACAAACTTGTTCAAGAAATCACAAATTGTGGTGATAAAGTGCCTGAAGAATTCAAGGCCATAATTTTATTGAATGCCATTCCTGACATATATAAGGATGTTAAGAATGCTATCAAGTATGGGAGGGAGACTCTTACCCCGGAGGTAGTCATTGATTCACTTAAGAGTAAGGATAGGGAGATTAGAGCTGAGAAAGGTGGGAGAAAGCAATGGGAGGTCCATTTTATGAGAGGTAGGACTCAAACAAAGGGTGGTGAAAATAGTGGGAGCGGATAAAGTAGTGGTAGCAAGAAAAAGGGTAGAAGTAGATCCAAATCACGAGGGAAAGCTGCAGGTAGAAAATGCTATGGTTGTGGTCAGTTAGGACACTTTATCAGTGATTGCTATAAGGAGAAAAATAAACTAAAGGGGAGTGAACAAGGGGAGGCGAATATTGTGGCACCTAAACATAATGAACCTGGTGAGGTTTACGTACTCTTAGATCACAAGCCTAGTGACATTAACCTGTCTATGTACTCCCATACTGATGAATGGATTCTTGACTCTGGTGCATCATTTCATGTCACTTCTCATAAGCATTGGTTTGATCATTTGCATGAGTCTGATCATGGTCATGTTGTTGCATGGGGTGGAGTCGCATATAACATTACAGGTGTTGGTGATGTTATTGTCAAATTTGAAAATGGTTTTGTGCATACACTGAAGAATGTTAGGTACATTCCACATATGGGTAGAAATTTGATATCGGTGGGAGAGTTAGAAAATGCAGGTTTCACTGGGAGGCTTGGTGACGGGATGATTAAAATGTTTAAAGGTGCACTTAGGGCCTTTAAGGCCATTAAGAAAAATGGCATTTACACAATTCATGCTGAGGTAGTAAGTGGTAAAAACCATACTATTGCATCCATTGACACCGATCACACACAAAAATGGCACAATAGACTTGCACATGTGAGTGTTAAAGGTCTAAAATTTTTAAATGATAAGGGTGTGTTTGGAAAGGATAATGTATCTAACATGCCATTTTGTGATCATTGTGTGCTTGGAAAACATCACAGGATGTCTTTTGCATCCAGCACACACCGGACAATTAGAATGCTTGAATACATTCATTCTGACTTATGGGGCCCTGGGAGTAATCCCACTTTTGGTGGTAACAAATATTTCCTGTCCATTATTGATGATTTCTCCAGACGTGTGTGGATTTATTTGTTGAAAAATAAATCTGAAACTTTTGAAAAGTTTAAAACTTGGAAATTACAGGTGGAGAATCAGACATGTAGAAATATAAAATATTTGAAAACTGATAATGGTCTTGAATTCTGCAATTCTGATTTTCACAATATGTGTAAAGATAATGGTATTACTAGACATAGAACTGTGCCTTACACTCCCCAGCAAAATGGGGTTGCTGAAAGGATGAATCGTACATTACTTGATAAGGTTAGATGTATGATGTTAAGCTCTGGTGTGCCTAAATCTTTTTGGGGTGAAGCTGTTGTGACTGCATGCTATCTGATTAATATGACTCCTTCCCCTGCCTTGAATGGTGATACACTATGTTGACGCCACCAGGCTCATGGCTACTTACGGCTCGGCCAACACAGCGAATTGTCCACCGCGTGGTGTGGATTAGCTTAGTGGTTACTAGGGAGGCCTTTGGAATTCATATATTCCAAAGGTCCAAGGTTCGAAACCCCCTGGGGACGCGTCCACCTCGCTTGGAACAAATCCACACCACGCGGTGGACAATTCGCTGTGTTGGCCGAGCCGTAAGTAGCCATGAGCCTGGTGGCGTCAACATATAAAAACGCGCGTTTTTATGTTGACGCCACGAGCCTCTGGGGTACTTACGGCTCGGCCAACACACGGATTGTCCACCGCGTGGTGTGGATTTGTTCCACGCGAGGTGGACGCGTCCCCAGGGGGTTTCGAACCTTGGACCTTTGGAATATATGAATTCCAAAGGCCTCCCTGGTAACCAATCCGTGTGTTGGCCGAGCCGTAAGTACCTCAGAGGCTCGTGGCGTCAACACACTATATGAAAAATGGTATGGGAAATGTGCTGATTATTCTATGCTTAGAACCTTTGGTTGTACTGCGTTTTCTCATCAAAGTGAGGGAAAGTTAGAACCTAGAGCTAGAAAGTGTGTCTTTCTAGGATATACCGAAGGTGTTAAAGGGTATAGGTTGTAGGACAGAAGTCAAAAGGGCGTGAGAATAATCATCAACAGAGATGTCACCTTTAATGAGTCTGAGATGCCTTGTCTAGGAAACGAAGAACAGCTAGAGATAGGTGGAGATGAACCCTCACCTGAGGTGGAGATGAACCCTCACCTGAGGTGGAGAGTGTTAGAATCCCTATCCCCATTACCCTGAGTGAGGTGGAGAGTAACCCCCAACAAGATCACGAGAATGTAGAATTTGAAGAAGATGACCCTAGAGATCATCCTGTTGACCATAACCCTTTAGATGGCTATCAGTTAGCTAGAGATAGGGAAAGAAGACCACATAGAGAACCCCAAAGAATTTCCGACTACGTCATAGCCTATGCTAGTTACCAAGACCTAGCTGATAAAGAGCCCAATACTTACGAGGAGGCTATGAGAAGTGAAAATAGTAAATTTTGGGTTAGTGCCATGAAAGAGGAGATGGAATCGCTCCATAAGAATCAAACTTGTGTTTTAGTGGATAGACCAAGAGATAAATCTATTGTAGGCTGCAAATGGGTCTACAAGGTGAAGGAGGGTACAACTGAGAGTGAGCCAGTGAGATATAAGGTTAGGCTAGTTGCCAAGGGGTACACACAAAAGGAAGGGGTAGACTATAATGAGATTTTCTCGCCCGTTGTTAGGTATACCACCATTAGAGTCATGCTTGTTTTTGTTGCGTATTATGACTGGGAACTTGAACAACTTGATGTGAAAACTGCTTTTTTACATGGAGATCTTGAAAAGAAAATTTTTATGTTTCAACCCAAAGGTTTTGAAGATAAAGAAAAACCTGATCATGTGTGTTTCCTTAAAAAATCATTATATGGTTTAAAACAATCACCTAGACAGTGGTACAAGAAATTTGATTCTTATGTGCTCTCTATTGGTTTCAAGAGAAGTGAGTTTGATCATTGTCTATACTATATGCATCACAGCACTGATGAGTGTGTGTATTTGTTATTTTATGTGGATGACATGTTATTGATTGGTTCTAACATGATTTTAGTAGACAAGATTAAAAATGAGTTAAACAAGGAATTTGATATGAAGGACCTAGGCCATGCTAAACGTATTTTGGGTATGGAAATTGAAAGAAATATGTCTAATTCTTGTTTATTCCTGCATCAAACTCCCTATGTGCAAAAGGTGTTAAAGAAGTTTGGTATGATTAATTGTAAACCTGCTTTTGTACCTCTTGGAAATCATTTTGTTTTAACAAAAGATCAATCACGTGCTAAATCATGAGGAAGAAATAGCTTATATGAGTAATATACCCTATTCTAATGTGATTGGTTCTGTGATGTATCTGATGGTTTGTACTAGACCAGATTTGGCCTTTACTGTTAGTACTTTGAGCAGGTACATGTCTAATCCTGGCCTCACTCATTGGGAAGCCTTGAAGTGGCTACTTAGGTATCTTAGTGACACTTACAATGTGGGTTTAATCTATAAGTGCAAATCTAATAATGTGAAATTGAAGGGTTTTACCGATGCTGATTATGGTGGAGATAGAGATAATAGGAAATCTAATTCCTCTTATGTGTTTACTTTTTGTGACTCATGTGTTAGTTGGAAGTCTCAGCTCCAACATATCGTTACTCTCTCTACTACTGAGTCTGAATATATTGCTGTTACCGAGACCTTTAAAGAAGCTTTGTGATTTAAAGGATTACTTAAGGAACTAGGAGCCTTAAATGAAAGTGTAACAGTATATTCTGATAGTCAATCAGCTATTCATTTATGTAAGAATCCTGTTTTTCATGAACGTACTAAACATATTGATGTTAGATTACATTTTATTAGGAATATTGTTTCTCAAGATGAAATTAAACTTGAGAAAGTGCATACAGATTATAACCCCGCAGATATGGGCACAAAGGTGCTCACATTGGTAAAATTTAGAAGTTGTCTATTGCTTCTAAATATCGGTACAGGTATGAAAATGTCTGATTAGTTTAGGACTTTAATCTTGCAACTACTAAACATGTGTTGTTTTGTTTTTTGCAGGTTTGTTCGGTACCAAGGTGGAGGTTTGTTGGGATTTTGGTCCCAAACAAACCCCGGGGGCAATGATGAAACATCGGGTCGGTATTTTTAGCTTCATAGGCCTTCGGCCCATGATCGAAGTATTTTATGCCCCAATTAAATCACAATATGAGTAACCCAAGAGTGAATAGGTTAGGAACTTTGCCACCCTATCTTGAGGTGTTAATTGGGTCATTGACCCTGTTGCTCGATAGGTGGATCCGATTGGCGGCCCGAGTTTTAATTAGGCTCCCGACCTATATCCCTAATTAAAACCTAAACCTAAACCTACCTATCCTATATATTTACTCCCTCACTCTCATAACTCACGACACACTCTCAAAAGCCGCTCTCTCGCTCTCTCTTCGTGACCCGACAGTGTTTGGCTTTTCTCTTCTCTGTGAACTAGGTAACCCAGCGACCTTGCTCCATTTACTTGGCCTCCGGTTTGCTGCCTCCTTCGTGGTGGGCTGCTTCTTTCACCTACAGTCTCCGTTTGCTGCCTTTGTCTGCACCGTACTTTGGTGCGTCCGGTTCTAGTCCTCTGTTTGGTACGTTTTCTTGGTGAAAACTTGTGGGTTGCGGGTTGCCTCGAAGTGTGATCTTCCCTATTTCGTGTGGTGTTGCCGATTTTGGTTATTTGAGCAATTTCTGAGCCCTCGGTTCTAGCCACACGATCGTGGCATTATCAAGCTTTTAGGGAGTTTTCTCTTATTCTTGATTCTTGTCAATCTTATCATTCCAATTACTTGTCATATATTGAGAATAACTTGTTACTTTGTGATTGTGCAACGGTAAATTCTCCAACAAATACTTTAAACATTCATTGTTGATGCTCTATGTACAATGTTTTGGGCCAATACAAGTCGTTTGGTAAAATTTCTTATTTATAAATAAAGAATGTGATGTGTTCGACATAAAATATGTGATTGAAAAATAAATTGATAAAATGTGTTTGATTAAAATATGATTTGAGAAAATGTGTTACCAAATGGATTTCACCCTTTAGTCAATGCAAGTGTATGTAACTCGGTGTATATTTTTTTGGAGCTCGAACTAATAAATAGAATGAAATCAAATAATGAACCGTAATCCAAGTAAGAAGATTGAAAGTTAATGATATTTATTATTATACCATTAATAAAGCACGACTAAATCGCAACAATAAATTCATCCCAATGTGTTTAAATTAAAGGTGAACAAAAAAGTCGTAGCCCACGTATTAAATACAAATCCTAATTTTGTAAAAAAAAAAAAAAAAAAAAGGGGGGGGGGGGGGTTCAACGGCAACCTTATGCGCCCTCACCTCATTGTCCTGAGGATTGATGAAGAATGTAAATCGCAGGTTATGCTTCAAGCTGACTAGGGCATGAGTACCATATATTGGACTGACAAAGTGTCTAACAAATTTGAACTTGTGAAGATTTGAATTTGCGACTTCTGCGCTGCCAGTATTTGTGAATCTCCAACCTTTGTCAGTTGAGATTTGCCATGTGGTCTCCTGATTTTGTAAGTTGCCACCTTAGTTTTGTTCATGCGGACTTGTCAATATATTGAACTTAGGGTGAACAAAAGTCATGACGCACATACCGCATAGAAATCGAACCTTGCTTAGATGAACTAGCGTGAAAGTGTTCCTACTAAGTGTATTCTACAAGAGTCGTGTCTTTCTTGGAACCTCGGTTAGATGAACTAGCGTGAAAGTGTTCCTACTAAGTGTATTCTACAAGAGTCATGTCTTTCTTGGAACCTCGAGAGTCCATTCTCATTGTGTCATTCAAGTACTTGTCTATTGTTGCCAAGTCACAATACAGATTGTGATCTTCAAGTTTTGAGTACAGGTTCACATGAATCGTCCAGCTCTAAACAAGTATCACAGGGATATATCAAATAATTAACATTATTTGTATGATCAAACACAAGCACTAGCGCCATTATGCACCAAAGCAGGGGCGTCCCTAACTATAATCCATCTAAGCAATGGATTAGAACCCCCAATAAAAGTTCAGAAGCCTTTTTTAATTTATGTTTTTCAAATATTTGTATGTTCTAGAAGAGTAAATAGGGTCCCAAATAAAAGTTTTGCTTAAGGCTTCTAAAATGTCAGACTGACCCTGCACCAAAGTGACAAAGTTTTTTGCACTTTTTATCCTCGACAATCGACACCATTCAGTTCCTGCTCGATCCTTTTCTATTTTACTGTTTATTTCCTGGGCATATGCATTTTTTAGTGCCACCCAAACTGCATGTGTTGTATCAAGACCAACGACGAGTTCGTGAGTGTTCTAACTAATGATCCACCCTCAAAGAAGGTGATCTGACTTTGGCAATGCAATGAAAGCATATGTTGATTGAGGATTTGTGTTGTCTGCATTTGAGGTCTTGCTTGGATCTGATAAGACATTTGTTTTGTGCAAGATCTTGATTTGTGAGCTGTCCCACTAATTATTTGTTACAACTAATACTGGAATATGTATAAACTGTTTTCGGAAGAACAAACAAGAACTGATGAAATTCAATAAACAAAATCAGAAACAAAATGTAAAACAGAAGCAGGAGCCGAGGCCTGTGCGGGCACAGTTTCCTTAAAACAGACTCGCCCCCTCACCAATCCGTGCTTGAGTTGTATGGACGACTGTTTCCCAGGATACAACGGGTACGAGCAGTAGCAAAGCACTATGGAACTGCTCCAACGAACTGAACGGATGCCTGAACAATCACCAAATAGAAAGCTGGGAAGAAGAAGAAAGAAAGCTGGGACTCTTTCTGGAGTGCAAAAACGTGTGTTTTCAAACTGAGGAGAAGCTGTGGTTAAATGGCAGTGAGGGAGGAGTTACACAATAACTCTCCAATTTACTCACCAATTAACAGAAATTAATTCGGGAGTTAGGAGTTTCAAATTTGAAAATTTGTAAAAAAAATTTCAAAACGTGGACCACGCGAGGAGCCAATTTTTGGTTCATTCGGTTCGACATTCGTGTGCGCAGGTCGCGCCCGCACACAAGTTCAAGGCTCGAAGGCCAATTCGAACCAAGATTTGCACCCCCCCTGCGCGCACGTGGAGAGAGCCTCTATGCTACACATTCTTACAACCTCTCAAAGTGTAAGCATATATAAAGTGGTTCCAAATTTTGTTTCTTTCTTATGTGGGACAAGTTTTAACTTATTTCCCACAAAAATCATATTCCACGTGGTCCTCTTTGAACTCCAATTTCTCATTCATCCGAGCATCAATTTTGGCAAGTGAACATACCATTTCGATATTCTCACGGAGTAGAACACAACCCAACTTCGATCCTACGCAAAGGTCAAGTGGGTCCCACCCAAAATTGAGTCCAAAGGTAGCCATTTGCTGCCTAAAATTCTGCCATTTTCCAACATTATTGGCTTTGGCAAGAGCTAATGCTTGCTCAAGTCACAAAGGGTAGTTATTTAGAGTGAGTCTTAGAGTGATGATGTTGTCAACATTGAGAGATAGTGTAGCCAGGTGAGCAGAATAAAGAGCTATTCAACAATTGACACCTTGATGCGGAGGCGGGGGTGGCCCGTCTGGACCATGGCCCACCCCATTTAAAAAAAAAAAAATTGAAAATTCTTTACAAATAAAAAATAAAAAAAAAAAATCTTTAAAGATGACTCAACTCATTTTATTGATAGCCCAGCCCATTTATGTAGATTGACTCTGCCCCAATGATCATTAGACATTACAAGAGGAGTATTTAAACTAGTAATACAGCAAAATGAATCCCATAAAATCGGATCAGGTACAAATGGTTGGCGTTATTCTCCCAAATCTTACAGTCTCGAGTTGATATATGGTTAGGATTTTCTGCACTCATAAATCTTCACGTTGATCTGAATTTTTGGACTTTCTGAATCATACTGATTTTGGAAATATTGTGAGAATCTTGACCCTTTTTTTCGGCAAAGCTGCTACTGCTGCCGCCAAGCTGATGTTATTTGTTGCTAATAGGTTATACCTATTGCATTAATCTAAGTGCACAATTAATGAGCATAAGAGCATCCACAATGAATGAGCTAAAACATATATTAATGAAATAAGTTAGCAAGAGGTTGAAAAAATATATACAATGGACATGTTAAAACAAATGTTAAAGGAATCTTTTTTAACACATGTTAACTTGTATATTAAATTTAGTTAGCAACTTAGTGGATAACATGGCAATGTTAAGTTGAAAAATTTCCCCAAAATCTTATTATTCTTTTTCTTCTTTTTTTTTAAATTTTTTTTTTAATATTGATAAATAAAATATTTTTTTTTGTTAATGAGATCTTCAAAATGAGTACTATATTAATATATAAATTTTGTTATTTTAAAAATAAATATTTATTCTATTCTTGAAATTAATTAAAAATTAAACTATTCATTTTAACAATTTGTACATGTTAACTTTAACATGAGGATATGTCATTTAGTCTCCGTTTGGCAAAAGAAAAAAAAACAAGTTTTTAAACAACACAATTTTTCAAATCATTTTTTAATCACACATATTTTCTCTCTCCACTTTTTAACTACACATTTTATCTAAAAAATATAAAAAAATATATTTTTAAATACCAAAGTTTTAACAAACAGAGTAAATATATAATTTTATACTTACGTTGCTAGCTAAATTTAACTTCTTGTTTGTGAATCATCAAAAAGCAAGGGCAATTGTAGGGAATAAAAAAAACTCCTGACATTCAAACTGTTAACGTGTATAGGAATCGAATTTAAACAAACTGACAAATGCACATATGTTAACTGATGGCAGAGCATTGGTTTCGGTGAACTTCATTTATAAACGGCATTTTTATTTGTCCAATTTATAAATAGCATAAATTTTAAAATTATTTCTTAATCATACATTTTCTTTCTCTTTAATTTTTAATTATATATTTTACATAGAAAGCATCGAAAGCTCAAGAAAATGGGCGACTTAAAGCCGCCAAACCCTCTGTTATTCTTGAGATTGACCAACAAAATGATTCACACGTACTTTATTAAAGTTACTTATAGATGCTTCGAAAAAATTGTAAGTACAGTTTAACGAATAGATAATGTTGGGAATTTATTTTCAAATAGGTTGTTCAAATATTTGTTAAAATTATGAATGAAAGCACATAATTAAAGTGATGCAAATAGACATTACAAATAGACGAAAAAGTGAGAAATCGACGAAATTTAAGACCTTGCGATTGCAAAGCCTTAGCTTGACGCAACCACATGGCTTAAGCAGATTGCTGTCACGTTGTGCCTTGCGATTGTAAGGCACTAAACCTTGTAATCGTTCGAAGGCACCATAAGGCAGTTATTGTTGGTAAAAATTAACGTACATAATTATATTTTAATAACATACCTCGTACGCGCATAAAATTGGACATAATTTCGACTTATCGAAATTGAATATATGAAGTAAAAACCAAAAATGCATGAATGTGAATTAGGTCGAGACAAGTGATGAGTATCAGAGTGGCCCAACGAGCAAGGACCCTTTACATGTACCGGTGAGACCAATAACGAGGCTAAGAGCTAAGAAGATTAAGCAGACAATGCAGGGATTTATGCAAGTTTGGATGGACGAGTGCTCAAGTGCAAGGTCGAAGACTCCATTTTCAATGCATGACAACATGGAAGAAGAGCCAAAACCATTACAATGCATTTGGGTCAAAGAACAACCAGAAAAGAAGGCAGAAGGCCTTTTACGGCCGTAAAGGCTGAAGTTACGGCCGTAACTTTCCCATCGCACAAATTGGACAGCAAGGGACTTATGGCCATAAATATCCTTTTTACGTCCGTAATTGAATTAGGGGATTTTTATTCAGCATGTAGCTTACGGTCGTAAGAACCTATGTCACGGCCGTAAGAGATAAAACAACTTTTGGACCCGAGAGTCACTTACGGCCGTAAACCCGTATGTTGCGGCCGTAACTAGCGCCGCGTTTTAATTGTTGTTTTGCGGCTAGGGTTATTTCTTACGCGTTTTTTTGACTATATTATGTTTCTTTTTCATTGTAAAACACAACTTTGATATTATTGATAATTTGAGGTGAGTTATTTCCTTATTTCTTCTCGTTCTTGTTGAACAAACTGAACTTATCAAAGGATTAGACATCCTTTGTGTCGTTCCCCCTCTGCGGTTCTTATCTCCGCATCGTAACAAGTAATATACCCCTGATTCTTGAGTCGTGAGTCGTGAGGTCGGGGTTGCATTGTTATCGTCTATCAATTGGATTTGGAGCTTTTCGGCGTTTCGAGTCGTAATTCCGCGTGTTCTTCGTGATTCCCATAACGAATCACATCATCTGGTATCAGAGCTGGTCTCTAAATCCTTTTTTTTTTTTTTTTTATTTCTCGTTTTGATTTTTGTTGATGTTCGTTTATTGAAATTCCATTCAATTCTTGCGTTTCTTGAAATACTTCATTAATTCAAGATTGGTCGTAGTTTCAATTCTTGTTCTTTAATTATTCTTGAATAGCAAAAAAAAAAAATTTGAGTATGAAATTCAAAAAAAAAAAAAAAAAAAAAAAAAAAAAAAAAGAAAGAAAGAAAAGTGATTATTATTGATAATCAAGAACAAGAACACAATTTCAAATTCTAGAAGACCTTTCTTGATTTCTTTTACATTATTTCCTACATTCTTGAAAATCTTTCATTCCTTATTGCGTCAATAGTCTTAATTCCAGAAATTTCCTTCTTAAAGATTCTTGAGTCCAATATTCCATCAATTTTATTTTCATCAATTTGTGTCTTGCACCTCGGGTATAATTCTACAGAGATCAAATCCATGACTAGTTTGGTGGGTTCTTTGAGAACTTGGGAAAAGGGAATAGAGAGGAAAAATGCAGAATGGTGAGATCAATAAAGATAAAAAGCCGAATAGAGTGATACACGAGTACTAAACACGTGAGGATCATTATTTAAATTTTCTTTTCTTTATTACTAACCATGTCACAAAAAGAAACATCGTCCACAGCAGAGGATTATCAAAATTTCCAAATGCTTGCAATGATCGAGGAGCGGTTTGCGAAATTGGAGGCAAAGTTGGATGCAAAGTAGGATGTGAAGTTTGGACCACAATCAAGCGTGAATGTAGGAGGGACTAATAATCCAGTGGATACATGTGGTGCGGGAACTATTCAACCACGTCAGGGACAACCGCGCACATTCCCTAATTTGCGTAGGCCACTAAGGTATGACTTCAAGCCTCAGTATTGAGTTAAAAATGAAGATGTTGAGGATGTTGATAGTGATGGTAATAGTGGAGACTTGTCCATAGCCAGTGTGGGTAGGAGACGGGATCGAGGAGAAAGGCGCGAGATGGGTTATAGGCGTGAACGTAGGGATAGAGATGACATAGATGGGCATGTTGGTAACATAAAATGTCCATCCATCTTTTCAAGGTAAAAGCAATCCGAAAATCTATTTTGAGTGGGAAAAGAGGGTTGAACTAATTTTTGATTGTCATAACTATTCTGAGGCTAAAAAGGTTAAATTGGCGGTTGTAGAATTCACAGACTATGCTATAGTATGGTGGGATCAGTTGGTGACTAGTAAAAGAAGGAATAGGGAGAGACCTGTTAAGACTTGAGATGAGTTGAAGGCCCTTATGAGAAAAAAGTTTGTACCCAACAATTACTACCGAGACATCTACCAAAAACTACAAACCCTTTCCCAAGGTAATAGGAGTGTAGAGGAATACCATAGAGAGATGAAGATGGCTATGATTAGGGCAAACATCGAAGAGGATCCGGAGGTGACCATGGCTAGATTTTTAAGTGGTTTGAACCGAGAAATTGCTAACGAGATTGAATTGCAGCATTATGTTAAGTTGGAGGAGATGCTACATATGGCCATGAAGGTGGAAGGGCAGTTAAAAAGAAAGGGGACAGCGAGATTTCCTACAGGTTCTACTTCTTTTGGGAAACCTGCATGGAATGGGAATTCCAAAAATGATGGGCTGTGCAAAAGGAGAAGTTCGAGTTACCAAAGGGGAAGGAGGAGCCACCTAACAAAGGTAAAACCAATTCCGAATCTCAAACTCCTAGGAGTAGAGACATTAGGTGTTTTAAATGTACGGGTCTTGGGCATATTTCTTCTCAATGTCCAAATAAAAGGGTGTTGGTTGTGCGTAGTGGGGTATTGGTGTCGGAAGATGAGGAGGAAGTAGAGGATGAGTTTAAGGACATGCCTGCGTTAGAAGATGCTAGTGATTGTGAGGATGGGGACTATGCTGTAGCTCAATTCCTTATTACTAGGCGTGCCCTTAGTACACAAGCTAAGGTTGAGGAGTTGGGTGAGCAGAGAGAGAA
This sequence comes from Ligustrum vulgare, assembly GCA_963555705.1. Taxonomy (NCBI): domain Eukaryota; kingdom Viridiplantae; phylum Streptophyta; class Magnoliopsida; order Lamiales; family Oleaceae; genus Ligustrum; species Ligustrum vulgare. The sequence goes on along the minus strand of OY743180.1, from coordinate 9,394,259 downwards.
TATTTTCCATACTAGGTTCTTTATGAATAACAATGTATGTAGTTTGATCATTGATGGGGGTGGCTGTACAAATGTGGCTAGTGCTACTCTTGTGGATAAGTTGTGCTTACCTATGATAAATTATCCTAGACCCTATAAACTGCAATGGTTAAATGAATCTGGGGAATTAAAGGTGAATAAGCAAGTGGTGATTGATCTTGCTATTGGGAAATACGAAGATAGGGTGGTTTGTGATGTGGTTCCCATGCATGTGGGACATATCTTTTTGGGTAGGCCGTGGCAATTTGACAGGAGGGTTATTCATGATGGCTACAAAAATAGATATACTTTTACCAAGGATGGGAAAAGTATAAAACTTATGCCTTTGACACCACAACAGGTCTATGAGGACCAAATGAAATTAAAAAGTGAGGAACAGGAAAAGAGAGTTGGGACAGAAAAAGGAGAGGGTGTGAAGAGTGCCAGAAAAGAAATAAGAGAGAAAACAAAGACGAGCTTCTACGCAAAACAAAGTGAGATCACCAAAGCCATATATGAAAACAAACTAGTAATTTTGTTAATGTACAAGGAATCTTTCCTTGCACTTGATGAAGCTAACCACCCACTGCCCAATTTAGATATGTCTTTTTTGCAGGAATTTGAAGATTTGTTTCCCGAGGAAATACTTAGTGGGCTTCCACCTATTCGTGGGATTGAGCACCAAATTAATTTTGTACCCGGAGCTATCATCTCAAATAGGCCAACTTATAGGAGTAACCCGAAAGAAACAAAGGAGCTTCAAAGACAAGTTGAGGAATTTTTGAACAAAGGCTATGTCAGAGAAAGCATGAGCCCATGTGCAGTACTAGTGTTGCTAGTGCCCAAAAAGGATGGAACTTGGAGGATGTGCCTGGATTGTAGGCAGTCAACAATATCACGATAAAGTATCGTCATCCTATACCTAGATTAGATGACATGCTTGATGAGTTGCATGGGGCTTGTATGTTTAGCAAAATAGATCTTAAAAGTGGATATCACCAAATTCGCATGAAAGAAGGTGATGAATGGAAAACAGCCTTCAAAACCAAATATGGTTTATATGAATGGTTGGTTATGCCATTTGGCCTGTCTAATGCATCTAGCACTTTTATAAGACTAATGAACCATGTTTTGCGTGTTTACATTGGTAAATTCGTTGTGGTATACTTTGATGACATTTTGGTATATAGTAAGAGCTTAGGTGATCACATTGAACATTTAAGGTCTGTTTTGGAAGTTTTGAAAACTGAAAAACTATATACTAATTTTAAAGTACTTTTTGCATGGAGAAAGTGGTTTTTCTTGGGTTTGTTGTTAGTGCTAATGGAGTCGAAGTTGATCAGGAGAAATTTCGAGCCATTAAAGAGTGGCCAACCCCGAAAAGCATTACTGAGGTTAGAAACTTCCATGAGTTAGCTGGCTTCTATAGGAGGTTTGTTAAAGACTTTAGTACACTTGCAACACCACTCACAGAAATAGTTAAGAAAAGTGTAAGATTCCATTGGGGGATTGCCCAAGAAAATGCTTTTAATTTGCTTAAATATAGGTTATGTTCTGTACCGGTTTTGGCCTTACCTAACTTTAACCAAACTTTTAAGATGGAGTGTGATGCATCAGGAATAGGAATTGGAGCTGTTCTTATGCAGGAAAAGAGACCAATCGCGTATTTTAGTGAAAAATTGAATGGGGGCAGTACTAAACTATCCAACCTATGACAAGGAGCTTTATTCTCTTGTTTGAGCATTGGAAACTTGACAGCACTATCTTTGGCCAAAGGGATTCGTTATACACACTGACCATGAGTCACTGAAACACCTCAAGGGACAAGGTAAGCTAAACAAAAGACACGCCCGTTGGATGAAATTCGTTGAAACTTTTCCCTATGTCATCCGCTATAAGCAAGGTAAGGAGAATGTGGTAGCAGATGACCTTTCTCGCAGGTACGTACTTCTAAACTCTTTAAATGCTAGGTTGCTTGGGTTTGAATATGTTAGAGGTATGTATGTTGATGACCCTGATTTTTCTACAATTTATGCTTCGTGTGAAAAATGTATAGTTGACGAATTTTATAGGCATGATGGATATCTTTTTAGGGAAAATAACCTGTGTGTGCCAAATTGTTCTATGCATGAATTGTTAGTGCATGAAGCGCATGGTGGGGGATTAATGAGACATTTTGGTGTCTTGAAAACTTTAGAAACATTGCAGGAACATTTTTATTGGCCTAAAATGAAAATGGACGTTCACCATATTTGTGACAGATGCATAACTTGTAAGCAAGCTAAGTCTAGGGTCCTACCACAGGGATTATATACACCTTTACCTGTATCTAATGAACCTTTGGTGGATATATATATATATATATGGGCTTTGTTTTAGGTTTGCTTAGGACAAGAAAAGGTAGGGACTCGATATTTGTGGTAGTGGACGGGTTTAGTAAAATGACACATTTCATCTTTTGTCATAAAACTGGCGATGCAACAAACATAGCAGACCTATTCTTTAGGGAGGTTGTTAGGCTCCATGGGGTACCTCGGAGTATTGTGTCAGATAGGGATGTTAAGTTCCTTAGCTACTTTTGGAAAGTCTTGTGGGGGAAGCTGGGTACTAAGTTGTTATTTTCTACTATATGTCACCCTTAAACTGATGGTCAAATAGAGGTAGTTAATAGGACATTAATTCAACTTTTGCGCACTATCATAAATAAAAATATGAAGAGTTGGGAAGAATGCTTGCCTTTTGTTGAGTTTGCATTTAATAGAGCTGTGCATTCGACTACATCATATTCACCTTTTGAAGTTGATTATGGTTTCAACCCACTGACTCCTCTTGATTTAATTCCTTTGCCTGTAGATGAAATGAGCAGTTTGGACGGAGTGAAAAAGGCCAAACTTGTAAAGTCAATCCATGAGAAGGTGAAGGACCAAATAGAGAAGAAGAACGAGCGTTATGCATCCTAAGCAAACAAAGGGCGGAGGCATGTGACGTTCGAACCGAGTGATTGGGTGTGTGTGCACTTATGAAAGGAGCGGTTTCCATCACAAAGGAAATCAAAGTTGCAGCCAAGGGGAGATGGACATTTTCAAGTCATTGAAAAGATAAATGACAATGCATACAAGCTGGATCTCCCAGGTGAGTATAATGTTTCCGCTTCTTTTAACGTTGCTGACCTATCTCTGTTTGATGCAGGTGATGATTCGAGGACGAATTATTTTCAACAGGGAGGGGATGATGAGTACCGGAGTGGCCCAATGAGCAAGGACCCGTTGCATGTACCGATGGGACCAATAACGAGGCTAAGAGCTAAAAAGATCAAGTAGGCAATGCAGGAATTTATGCAAGCTTGGATGGACGAGTGCTCAAGTGCAAGGTCGAAGACTCCATTTTCAATGCATGACAACATGGAAGAAGAGCCAAAACCATTACAATGCATTTGGGTCAAAGAACAACCAGAAAAGAAGGCAGAATGCCTTTTACAGCTGTAAAGGCTAAAGTTACGGCCGTAACTTTTCCATCGCACAAATTGGACAGCAAGGGACTTACGGCCGTAAATATTCTTTTCACGGCCGTAATTGAATTACGGGATTTTTATTCAGCATGTAACTTACGGCCGTAAGAACCTATGTCACGTCCGTAAGAGATAAAACAACTTTTGGACCCGAGGGTCACTTGCGGCCGTAACTAGCGCCGCGTTTTAATTGTTGTTTTGCGGCTAGGTTTATTTCTTACACGTTTTTTGGCTATATTATGTTTCTTTTTCATTGTAAAACACAACTTTGATATTATTGATAATTTGAGGTGAGTTATTTCCTTGTTTATTCTCGTTCTTGTTGAACAAATTGAACTTATCAAAGGATTAGACACCCTTTGTGGCATTCCCCCTCTGTGGTTCTTATCTCCGCATCGTAACAGGTCTCGGATTTAATATACCCCTGGTTCTTGTGTCGTGAGGTCAGGGTTGCATTGTTATCGTCTATCAATTGGATTTGGAGCTTTCCGGCGTTTTGAGTCGTAATTCCGCGCGTTCTTCGTGATTCCCATAAGTCCATAACGGATTACATCAGAAAGGGTTTGACTCTTTGTCCTTAAGACTATAATGCCCTGCACGGGTGTTAACGATTTTTCGACATTCGTCTTCCAAGATACAACGACCACGTCCTGCAATAGGAGCACTTTAAATTACGTAGACCAACGAACTTTACTTATGCTTTGAACTCTCTTCATATGAAACTTGTTTCCAAATAAATGCAAAATTTATTTTTAAGTGAAAATAAGATAATAGTACTCACACAATATCCTTCCCTAACACTTTCGGTTCTCATGATTGCATTCATTTTGGCCCTGAACAACTCTTAATTTCATAAGTGCTTTAAAAAATTTAAGCCTAAAAAATTCTCATAGAAGCGGCCAAGCTTCTTCTCACTTACATAGGTGATCCCCTATTAGGAGTAGTCGGCCCTACCCCACTTTTTTTTATCCAAGATATAGGAATCATTAAAAGCTAAGCTTAACCTAAACACTCTACAGAAAGCACTTTGGTTTGACCATATGAATGGGTAGGAATTTAATCCAAAGTGTTTAACTGATCTCCAGGCAGCATGGTTGAGTTATTATTACAAAGATTACAAGAGTAGTAGGCTTTAATCACATTCCCTTCGATCTACAGTTTAATGATCATTTGGTAAACTTTTCGTTATAGTGGATCCACAAAATAATACCATCTGAGATCAACTGCAATATAAGACGATCTATACCGTTTGAGACATAATCAATCAATGTAGCAGGTATAGACTTGTCACTCTTGGAACTTTGAAGCCAACATGTTTCTCTCGCTTTAGTGGAAGCTTCATTACAGTTATCCGAAACCCACACAAGTCTAAGATATCGAATAAATAAGCTTCCGAAATTTCTTGAAATAAAATATTTATTTCTCACTTTATCTAAAGTTCTAATTCCAAAAATTCATCTTCAAATTCATAATGATTTCGAACATTTTCAAATATCGCAGTAGCATAGTAAACACATTTACTAGTGGATATAATAAATCCTTACAGTGGACGTCCATGTCACAATATGGTACCAACAAATTTTTCCAAGAATAGTGCAGTTCAACAATGTTCAAAATCTCGTTATTATAATTTGAGAAAGTAAGGCAACCCCCACACTTCATGGGTAGTCCCAATTTCAAGTTTTGATATATACTCGAACAACGACTAGACACGATTGAGATAAGATTTGAAATCCAATACTTTATGGATTAACTCTTAAAATCAAGAAGGCCAAAGTTGCAGATCCCAAGACCTTGTGTACTCAATATGCAATTAAATCCTTAATGTAAAATTGCAACTCAAGTCCCATGGTTTATTAAATTTCCAATTACAAGTCATTTTCGTCAAATCGCTAAGGTTTCTTAACTATTGAATTTTTCAATGATTTGTAATTGACATTAAATTTATGGTTATTATAAATCATCATTATACTTCTAAAATTAGTACAAGGGATTTCTACATTTTCATCTTCATTGAACATTTTTCTATGACTTATATATATATGTGTGTGTGTGTGTGTGTGTGTGTGTGTGTGTGTGTGTGTGTGTGTGTGTGTGTGAGGAGAGATGGTCATTTTGGAGGGAAAATTGCATTTAATGACTCTTTTTCCTCACTTTTACTTTTATATATAAAAAATATAAAGAAAAGATAAAAAATTTTGTAGGAAAATTTTTTATTTATTACATATTTACTAAGAGTTGTAAAAAATCTTGTGTAAATGTGTTACATTGAAAATGAAAAAAATTAGATTAATATATTTGAACATAAATAACGTGACATCTATGTAAATGTGTTATGTAAGAAATGAAAAAATTGGATTAATATATTTGAATATATATAAATGTGATATATAAGTAAATATGTTACGTAAAAAATGAAAAAATTGTATTAATATTTTGAACATAAATAAATGTCATATCTATGTCAATGTATTACATTGAAAATGAAAATTTTGGATTAATATATTTAAAAATAAATAAATACATGTTATATAAATTTGTTAAATTCGAAATGAAAATTTTGAATCAATATATTTTGAAAATAAATAAATAAAATCATTGAAATTTTACTTCTTAATATGTTAATAAATGAGTAGGTTCTTCAATAAGCATATTACAAAAATAAATAATTATTTGCTATCAACTTTTTACCACCAATTATAAATTGGTAGAAAATTTAATTATTTCATCATTTTGACAAAAATTGGTATATTTAAAAAATAAGAAAAAATAAAATATATTAATTAATATATTGGATTTCGAATAAAATATATGTAAGCAACATATTAAAAAATAAAATTAATTAAAAATTATAACATATTAAAAAGAAAATAGGTGATAAGGTGGGTAAATTTTTATAGAAAAACGTAAAAAAAAAAGTCAAAAGAAATTTTATATAAAAAATTAATTAAGTGTCAAACTTGATTGGTGCGGTACACTGAGTGTAAATGTAGATTTTTTTTTTTTTTTTAAAAGTTTCAAATTCAATAACATGTGCTATGTAGGAAATAAAAAAATTGAATTAATACAATTGAACATAAATAAATGTCATATCATATCTATATAAATGTGTTACATTGAAAATTAAAAACTTGGATTAATATATTTTAAAATAAATAGATATATGCTATATAAATTTGTTAAGTTAGAAATGAAAAAATTGAATTAATATATTTTGAAAATAAATAAATAGAATTATTGAAATTTTACTTCCTAATATGTCAATAAATGAGTAGGCTCTTCAATACGTATGTTACAAAAATAATTAATTATTTTCTATCAACTTTTTAACTACACGTATTTTCTCTCTCCAATTTTCAACCACTACTTTTACCTCAAAATCATTAATAAACAAGTTTATAAATCAAATATTATTACCAAACAGAGGCTAATCATTTCATCATTTTGAAAAAAATTGGATGTTTAAAAAAAAAGGAAATATAAATTAATATATTAGATTTCAAATAAAATATATATAAGCAACATATTAAAAAGGAAATAGGCGATGAGATGGGCAAATTTACAGAAAAAACGTAAATAAAAGTAAAAAAAAAATTATATAAAAAATTTATATGACTGCCAAATTTTGAGTGACGCGATATACTTATTGTACATGTAGCATTTTTTTATTTTGAATAGTTTTGTCTTTTTCAAAGTTTCAAATTCAATAACATTTTGTATTGAAATTTTATTTAAACTGTGTTTTTTTATTTAATATGATTGAATCGAGATATTTTCAAAATTATGATTTAAAATTATATATTCCGTGCATTGCACGGGTAGACAACTAGTAAGGTATAAAGAAAGCTACTTGTTGAATAGTTACCCTCACAATTCCTCAATTGGGAATCATGTACTCATGTAGTAACATTACCCCCACAATTTTTGGGTTATGTTCGAACTTTAGAGTTCATCAACTTTTTTTAAAATTTGATTCTATCGTAATTTTTGTCTATCTACCACGTTCACGTAAGACAAAATTCGTTTCGTTAATTTCACATCAAACTATTAGTCATCAGGAATGTGACGATTAGTTCATGTGTGAATTCACCGTCATGTCAAAATATGTGAAAAAGGACATTGTGTGCAAAACATGAAACTTTTTGAAGTGCTTTCTTCACTTACTATTGGTTAGACAGAGATTGATCTCTACTTGAGTTGACGCACATTCATTGGAGAATGTGGAGGTGTCCATGTGCACATACACAAGGTACCTCATCATTTTCTAATGAAAAAGTGCCAACTAGGTAGAGATTAATCTTAAGGTTGAGGTAAATATCATTATTCATTTCCAAAACTTGTATCTAAGTGCAACTATATAAAACCGGTATGCAAGTAATCATGAATCATTCACTTTACAATTAATATTTGTTGCCCCCCAGCTACAATTTCTCATTTAGAAATATATGTGCAAGTAGTTTCATCGAACATGGACATCATGACTGATGACTTGCAATCTTGCTACGGTTATTTTCTCCATAGGAACTGATGATGCTAAAAATCGTCCCTGAAATATTCCGAGCTTGAGCAATAAACTAGCACGAACTGGATCTCCGAATACCTGCAATAAAGGCGAAGAGGTGTATTGTCGTCGCCCCTCCGATGTTTAAGTCAGTAAAGAGGAAGGAGAAAATTTATGCAAGATGCTATAAATTGTAGAGATAATTGTGTACTTGGATTATGATTGAGTGCCATGTATTTATAGAGATATATGGACGAATTATGATAGGATTGAAATACTTGCATTGCATGAGTCCTGTTAGGAATCATCCTCCTATTTTTTAGGGATGATGTTGTAAAACCCAAATAGGATTTTGTTGTAAGATGAGTTCTATTGGAATTAGGAGGTTGTAGACTCCACGTGTCAGATCAAGTCATGCCCGATCAATGAGAGACGTGACCCGAGCATCATGTACCCCGAGCACATCATGCACCTTTTTGGCGAGATATATGTACTCGAGGTATTCTATCCTCGGGGGGGTATTATGTGTGGTCGGGACAACATTTTCACCACGGGCATTTTAAGTGTGATCGGGGGTTATATTTTCCTCGGGATTCTCAATATGGTGTATGGTGTAATGTTTAAGTGCTCGGCCTCGAGGTTCATATGTTGCTCGGGGGTACTAAGATACGACGTGACAAATATTCAAGTGTTCGGGGATGAGGACAAAGGATATGCTCGGGGTATAAATGATTGTCGGGGTTGAAGTCCTCCTCGGGGGTATCAAGATGTAATATGGAATAATATTCATGTGTTCGGGCTCGAGGTCATCCTAAGATTTATGGTGGTTGAGGTTAAGGTCTTCCTCGGGGATAAAAAATATAATGTAGGGTGATATTCATGTGGTCGGGATTGAGCTCCTCCTCGGGTTCATGGTGGTCCTCGGGGTTACACATTTGATTAGGAGACTATATTTTGTCAAAGAGCTCGGGCTTGAGGCTTTTGTGAAGACTCGGGTGTGAATAAAATTTATACTCATTATAGGTCCCCGCGCATCCATTATCGAGTTTAGGGGAGAGATGGATGTGTAATAGCGAGGTATCATGATGCGATGATTATGTTAAGTAGAAATAGACAAGAGCTTATGTTAAGCAAGGAATAATCCTGAGCTTATGTTAAGAAATAAATCTGAGCTTATGTAGACTCGAGGACTTAATTATATCAATTTGATTACTTGATTGCTCGGGGTGGCCGTGTGTACTTGCACATGCAAGTATTTTGTATGCTTGTGCGGGACAAGACTTTATTTGCTTGCACGGGGCAAGACTTTATTTGTTTGCACGGGGCAAGACTTTGTGTGCTTAAACATGGGCAAGGCTTTGAGTGCTTGTGCGGGGCAAGGCTTTGAGGGCTTGCTCGGGGTAAGGCTTTGAGTGCTTGCTCGGGGGCTTGCACGAGGCAAGGCTTTGAGGGTTTGCTCGGGGCAAGGATTTGAGTGCTTGCGCGGGGCAGGGCTTTTTGTGCTTGCGCGGGGCAAGCTTTGTGTGCTTGCGTGGGGCAATGCTTTGTGTGCTTGCGCGGGGCAAGGCCTTGAGTGCTTGCACGGGGAAAGGCTTTGAGGGCTTGCTCGGGGCAAGGCTTTCTGTGCTTGCGCAGGGCAAGGGTTTGTGTGTTTGCGTGGGGCAAGGCTTTGTGTGATTATGCGGGGCAAGGCTTTGAGTGATTGTTGCGCGGGGCAAGGCTTTGTGTGCTTGCGGGGCAAGGATTTATGTGTTCATCAATGATGGAGATTTTTATTTTATTTTATTTTATTTTTGGGATGACATCTCATATTGCTTGTATAGACTCGACCTATCTACTGTGAAATTAAAGGTAGGCACGTAGGCCCCCGATGCTATATGTAAAAAAAGAAATAACGAAATAACGAAAAGAAATGGTAAAGAATAGGGTATGAAAACCCATACAACTTATAAAATAACGCATGATCAGTAGCTAGCAAGGATTGGGCTGACGTTGAAGTCCTCCTCGGGGGTATCAAGATGTAATATGGAATAATATTCATGTGTTCGGGCTCGAGGTCATCCTAAGATTTATGGTGGTTGAGGTTGAGGTCTTCCTCGGGGATAAAAAATATAACATAGGGTGATATTCATGTGGTCGGGGTTGAGGTCCTCCTCGGGTTCTTGGTGGTCCTCGGGGTTACACATTTGATTAGGAGACTATATTTTGTCAAAGAGCTCGGGCTTGAGGCTTTTGTGAAGACTCGGGTGTGAATAAAATTTATACTCATTATAGGCCCCCGCGCATCCATTATCGAGTTTAGGGGAGAGATGGATGTGTAATAGCGAGGTATCATGATGCGATGATTATGTTAAGTAGAAATAGACAAGAGCTTATGTTAAGCAAAGAATAATCCTGAGCTTATGTTAGGAAATAAATCTGAGCTTATGTAGACTCGAGGACTTAATTATATCAATTTGATTACTTGATTGCTCAGGGTGGCCGTGTGTACTTGCACAGGCAAGTATTTTGTATGCTTGTGCGGGACAAGACTTTATTTGCTTGCACGGGGCAAGACTTTATTTGTTTGCACGGGGCAAGACTTTGTGTGCTTAAACATGGGCAAGGCTTTGAGTGCTTGTGCGGGGCAAGGCTTTGAGGGCTTGCTCAGGGTAAGGCTTTGAGTGCTTGCTCGAAGGCTTGCGCGAGGCAAGGCTTTGAGGGTTTGCTCGGGGTAAGGCTTTGAGTGCTTGCGCGGGGCAAGGCTTTGTGTGCTTGTGCGGGGCAAGATTTTGTGTGCTTGCGTGGGGCAATGCTTTGTGTGCTTGCGCAGGGCAAGGCTTTATGTGTTCATCAATGATGGAGATTTTTATTTTATTTTATTTTATTTTTGGGATGACATCTCATATTGCTTGTATAGACTCGACCTATCTACTGTGAAATTAAAGGTAGGCACGTAGGCCCCCGATGCTATATGTAAAAAAAGAAAAAACGAAATAACGAAAAGAAATGGTAAAGAATAGGGTATGAAAACCCATACAACTTATAAAATAACGCATGATCAGTAGCTAGTAAGGCTTGGGCTGACGTTGAAGTCCTCCTCGGGGGTATCAAGATGTAATATGGAATAATATTCTTGTGTTCGAGCTCGAGGTCATCCTCGGTGATGTGATCCGGACCAGGCATCGAAGGTCGAAGTCGAGCCATCGGCAATATGATAGTGATCTACGTGCAAAACGGAGCAAGTTCCGTGTTGGGGTCGAGCCGAGAAGGCGAAAGGATCGAGCCGAGGCAGGAAATCAAACAATAAGGCAGAAACTGATTCACGGCCGTAACATCCTTAAGGCATAAACAAGCAGAACGTTGATTACGGCCGTAAGAAGTTTATCACGGCCGTAAAAATGAAATTGAAATATTTTACGGCCGTAACATGTTGATCACGACCGTAACACCTAATTGCAAATTGAGACAGAACGTTCATTACGGCCGTAAGCTATATATTCACGGCCGTAATTCAGGATTCCAGATTTTCCGGAATTTTACCAATTATTTTGTTTCCTTTTATTATTTTTGGTTATTTTCCTATTTTAGAATTTTAGCATAATTAGAATTCTATTTTGAGTAAATTAGATGCTAGGTTATTTTGCTTATTTATACGCTTTTCAATTCATTGTAAAAACAGACAAGTTTGATTTGAGATTAATAAAATTTGTGAGAGGATTCTCCCAAAATTGAGAGGTTGAGTTATTCGCTTTTTCTTGAACTTATCAAAGATTCAATCTTTGTGGCGTTCTTCCAGCAAACTTATCAAATATTCGCAAGAATATTTGTGGCGTTTCCGAATTCGAAACTTATCAAGGAAATTGACAAGTCCTTGTGACGTTCACCAATCTTGGTTCTTCAATCCGCATCGCCATAAATTGCGTCGTGATTGTCGGGTCAAGGCTTTACAGTCGTTCTATCCTTATTTTTCGTTGTTTGTCTTGTGTCGATCTGATCTAGATCTATCCTAGGGTTTTAAATATCGTTATTCCGCGTATTCGACGAGATTCCCCGACTGGGATCGCGTCACTCGGATTTATGGTGGTTGAGGTTGAGGTCTTCCTCGGGGATAAAAAATATAATATAGGGTGATATTCATGTGGTCGGGGTTGAGGTCCTCCTCGGGGTTACACATTTGATTAGGAGACTATATTTTGTCAAAGAGCTCGGGCTTGAGGCTTTTGTGAAGACTCGGGTGTGAATAAAATTTATACTCATTATAGGCCCCCGCGCATCCATTATCGAGTTTAGGGGAGAGATGGATGTGTAATAGCGAGGTATCATGATGAGATGATTATGTTAAGTAGAAATAGACAAGAGCTTATGTTAAGCAAGGAATAATCCTGAGCTTATGTTAGGAAATAAATCTGAGCTTATGTAGACTCGAGGACTTAATTATATCAATTTGATTATTTGATTGCTCGGGGTGGCCGTGCGTACTTGCACAGGCAAGTATTTTGTATGCTTGTGCGGGACAAGACTTTATTTGCTTGCACGGGGCAAGACTTTATTTGTTTGCACGGGGCAAGACTTTGTGTGCTTAAACATGGGCAAGGCTCTGAGTGCTTGTGCGGGGCAAGGCTTTGAGGGCTTGCTCGGGGCAAGGCTTTGAGTGCTTGCTCGGGGGCTTGCGCGAGGCAAGGCTTTTAGGGTTTGCTCGGGGCAAGGCTTTGAGTGCTTGCACGGGGCAAGCTTTGTGTGCTTGCGTGGGGCAATGCTTTGTGTGCTTGTGCGGGGAAAGACTTTGAGTACTTGCGCGGGGAAAGGCTTTGAGGGCTTGCTCAGGGCAAGGCTTTCTGTGCTTGTGCAGGGCAAGACTTTGTGTGCTTGCGCAGGGCAAGGCTTTGTGTGCTTATGCGGGGCAAGGCTTTGAGTGCTTGTTGCGCGGGGCAAGGCTTTGTGTGCTTGCGGGGCAAGGCTTTGTGTGTTCATCAATGATGGAGATTTTTATTTTATTATTATTTTTTTTTTTTGGGATGACATCTCATATTGCTTGTATAGACTCGACCTATCTACTGTGAAATTAAAGGTAGGCACGTAGGCCCCCGATGCTATATGTAAAAAAAGAAAAAACGAAATAACGAAAAGAAATGGTAAAGAATAGGGTATGAAAACCCATACAACTTATAAAATAACGCATGATCAGTAGCTAGCAAGGCTTGGGCTGACGTTGTGTGAGTTTCTCCCCGAGGCTGTTCTACCAACGACGATGTTTACTGTTCAGGCCGTGGGTTTTTTTATCCTCGGACTTTCATTGAACGTGGTCATTCCTTGGGCATTTTTCAGTACTGATATAAGATTTTAAAAACCCTTTTTTATTAAAGATTCAATCTCTCGCTGTAATGCATGGCACTCCTCGGTGGTATGCCCATGGTCATGATGAAATTCGCAATATTTGCTCTTATCTCGCGTGTCCAGATGAGACTTGATTCTTGATGGCCACTTCAACTCCTCGAGTAAGGAGCTCGGTCACTGACTTTGGTGGTGTTTTCGATAGAGACATCTTGAAAGACTCACATCTTACAGCATGAGTAAGAGCAGATACAACGGCAGAGATATGAAGATCAGGGATCTGTAGTCTTTTAGGATTGAACCTGGTCATGAATTCACGCAGTGTTTCGTTTTGTCCTTGACTGAGTCTCATAAGCGAGGCAGCCGTTTTCCTTATGCGCTTACTACTCGCAAAGAAAGTCAAGAACTTATTGGCAAGATCTGCGAATGTCGAAATTGAGTTTGGTTTAAGAGTTGAGAACCAATCCCTTGCAGCACTGGTCAAGGTTTGGTGGAACGCCTTGCACATGACCTAATCGGGGGAAACTTACAAATTCATGACGTCAGTGTACACATTGAGATGATTTATGGGGTCAGTTGTACCATCATACTCCTTTATTCTTAGGAACTTGAACCTGTCTAGTAAGGGAAAGGCTAAAACCTCTAGTGTGAATGGAGTGTTCGGGGTGAAACCTGCTGGGGCTTGAGTATTTTTTCGTATACCGACTGCTATTCCCTCCTGAATAATTCTCGCAAGCTCGACAGGGGGCATAGCGACTGTTCTTGAACTCGTCATGTTTGGTGGTGACGGGGGTAGTCCTGAGGTACTTTCCCTAGCAGTATGGTTCGGTGTTTGGACCCTGAAGCATTCCTTTCCTTGGGTGTTGGCGCACGCTAGTTCTGCTGCATGAGCAACTGAGTCAATGCAGGACTTGTTGACGAAGTTCCTCCAATGCTGCATGGGTATCAACAGAAGGTTGGGGGTGTGATGTCTGATTTCCTGGTAATGTAGTAGGGTTTGTTGGGAACGTCGAGGGCACCTGCTCCCCCACAACAGGATGATCATGAGTAGGTAATGTGGCTTGTGGAGGTCTAGAACGTGTATTAACCATGACTTCTAGTAATGGTTCCCACAGACAACGCCAATGATGATGCTAAAAATCGTCCCTGAAATATTCCGAGCTTGAGCAATAAACTAGCATGAACTGGATTTCCGAATACCTGCAATAAAGGCGAAGAGGTGTGTCCTCGTCGCCCTCAGATGCTTAAGTCAGTAAAGAGGAAGGAGAAAATTATGCAAGAGGCTATAAATTGTAGAGATAATTGTGTACATGGATTATGATTGAGTGTCATGTATTTATAGAGCTATATGGACGAATTATGATAGGATTGAAATACCTGCATTGCATGAGTCTTGTTAGGAATCATCCTTCTATTTTTTAGGGATGAAGTTGTAAAACCCAAATAGAATTCTGTTGGAAGATGAATTCTATTGGAATTAGGAGGTTGTAGACTCCACGTGTCAGATCAAGTCATGCCCGATCAAGGAGAGACGTGACCCGAGCATCATGTACCCCGAGCACATCATGCACCTTTTTGGCGAGATATATGTACTCGGGGTATTCTATCCTCGGGGGGTATTATGAGTGGTCGGGGAAACGTTTTCGTCACGGGCATTTTAAGTTTGATCGGGGGTTATATTCTCCTCGGGGTTGTTCATGTCATCGGGGTTCTCAATATGGTGTAATGTTTAAGTGCTCGGCCTCGAGGTTCATATGTTGCTCGGGGGTACCAAGATATGACATGACTAAATATTCAAGTGTTCGGGGATGAGGACAAAGGATATGCTCGGGATATAAATGATTGTCGGGGTTGAAGTCCTCCTCGGGGGTATCAAGATGTAATATGAAATAATATTCATGTATTCGGGCTCGAGGTCATCCTCGAATTTATGGTGGTCGAGGTCTTCCTCGGGGATAGAAAATATAATATATGGTGATATTCATGTGGTCGGGGCTGAGGTCCTCCTCGGGTTCATGGTGGTCCTCGGGATTATACATTTGGCTAGGAAACTATATTTCGTCAAAGAGCTCAAACTTGAGACTTTTGTAAAGACTCGAGTGTGAATAAAATTTATACTCATCAGGAACCAATCAAGGTTTCCAAATAAACTTTCTGAACTATTAACATAGGCAATGCTACTGCCATTGGTAAATAAAACAAAATAAAGCAATATCATATCTTTTAGAAGGGGAGGACATCCCGTCCCATATTTGTCAAACTGTTGACACAACTAAAATACAACATTTTCTCATGAAATAAAAGGCATGATGATTATTAAATAATCAATTCAATAAAATGAGGAAAAAAAAAAAAAAAACTATTCATACAAAAATTAGTTGTACCTGTTGAAATAATTGATTAATTATTTATAGTATGAATTGGAAAAGTTTTCAATTGGTGCAATGGTTGATTACAATTTTTAAATATAAAGATTTGAAATATAAAAATTTATCACCTTATGAATAAGTGCAATCTAAACCATTAAAAATGAAAATGCGTGATCTAATGATTTAAATTAGTTTTGCCAAAAGATGCAACCGTTTAAAGAGACACTTTGAAAATCTATAACTAGGGACCTCATATTCCATATTTCCAACTCCAAATCAATTCTATATAATTGATTTCTAATTCTTTCTTTCTCCAAATTCTTTCAAAATAATTTTCAAATTATTTTGAGTTTCATATTCGATCGATATCTATTATTCAATGTCTATTTCGTTCTTGAAGAGTATAGTCAAACGTTGGTTCGCCAGACAAAATTAATACCATGCTATATTAATTTTGGAAGAAGCGTTGTATCTTGGGTGATGGATACCCATTTGATCACGTTAGCACTAGTGCAGGGGGCAAAATCCGTCTTAAGGAGATTTGGATTTGCATATCTCGCTTCATTTTATCTCATTCTAATTTCTCCATATTAGTAAGTCGAAATTATATGTGCGTATCATAATTTCGGTAAGTCAAAATTTATTCAATATTTTGTAAATGTAAGT
This sequence comes from Ligustrum vulgare, assembly GCA_963555705.1. Taxonomy (NCBI): domain Eukaryota; kingdom Viridiplantae; phylum Streptophyta; class Magnoliopsida; order Lamiales; family Oleaceae; genus Ligustrum; species Ligustrum vulgare. The sequence goes on along the minus strand of OY743180.1, from coordinate 9,377,884 downwards.
CGTTATTTAATCTTCTTTACATGTACGCATTTTTTTCGTTAAAAAAATATAATTATATACCAATTTTATCCACATGGATATACACTTTGATATATAGAACTGATTCATTTGCAAACTACACAAGTAATATAGAATTATTCTAATGATTTCAAATTTCCGGTAAACCACTTAACAAATGAACATCATAAAATAGTAATACTTTCACTAATTCCAATAAAAAAATAAAAAAATATGCATGATATTCAATGTAGACGAACTCGGAATATCATTAACGTAACCGGAACCCATCTCATGCATGTAGTTCATAACTCTATTAAATTGTTCATTTAGAGAAAATGATATGCTCAAATACATTAATGTCCAACCATCATCATGGATGTGTAATAAGTTAGATATGTCTCAAACCGTACTTAATTATTTAATAGAATTTAATATGCACAATTATCGTCTTAAGATTGTTATTAAAAATTAACGTGTATAATAATTATATTCTAATAACATACTTTTTACTTGCATAAAATTAAAAAGAGACAACTATTAAAAAATAATAATTTCAAATGTATCAATCTTTCATTATGAAAAGACTCATATTTTCATTTAAATTAATTCTAGAATATTTTATAATATTCTTATAATTTTTCAATAATGTCACATTTTTAAGTGACTTAATTTTTCATTCACTAACGGATGATTTCACTTCAATAATCACATAAATTGGTCAAAAACTAATTTTTTACATAAAGTTCCGACAGTTTTTTGGAACAAAAATGTGTCATTTTGTGAGATCACTTCCACCAAAGTAAAACTTATTTTCATTAGTTTTCCGGTTCCCTTTTCCGAATAACCATCGTGCTCTGGGTGTACTCGATTTGTAAGTTTTATTAATCTGCTAAAGTCATTTAAATGTAACCCTAAGAATCTCAATCCCCCCCCCCCGGGGGGGGGGGGGGTGTACTCTCGAATCACGTTTGAGCCTTATGTTTTGTCTCCATTTAATGTGTTTCTTCAATTCAATTTTAGATTTTGTGTCATGGTTGTGATCCTTATATATTCAAATGTTCGATTCATGATTCATCATTCTATATGAATTCATTTCGTCTACAACTCTTGTGAGTAAGTTTTCTAATAGATACTGAAATCGCACTTTGCAAGAATATAATAATTTGTAAGTCAAAGAAAAGTTATATTAAAATAAATTTAAGTTAGCCAAATGAGTTATAAGATCTTCTGAAAAAAATCACATGCGTACAGAACTATAGATATGAATGAGTTTTACTTTGCATAATCTATCACGATGTAGTAAAAATGTTAAATTTAAATAATAAAAATTACTCCTAAATAATTATATATGACACATCATATAATTAACTAAAAACTATCATTACGAATCGAGAACTTATTTGTGAGATTTGAATTCGAAACAGATGTTATATGTTTCTTGTTGATTGAGTTATACCTTAATTTAATACTTAATAAAACTTAACATTATTTTTCAAAAACACAGGCAAATTCAAAATGAAAAAAAAAAGAACAAACGCCGTCTGTGGGAATCGAACCCACGACCACATGGTTAAAAGCCATGCGCTCTACCAGCTGAGCTAAGACGGCCAGTTTGAACGAAATATTAAGTAGTTGTTTATATATATTTAACTTTTGATAGATTACTCACACTTTACAAAATATTAAATACAACTTGGACCGCGAACAATGGGGAATTTTGTTCTTTCATATTTACGTTGAATAGGAGCCTAATAGATGGAATAAAATTGCTTTAAGACCCTATTTGATACAAATTTAATTTAAGTTAAAGTCAACAATCAATTTCAATCACATATTTATGGGACTCACACTTTTCATCAAATTTTATCAAAATATATTAAAATTTAATTTTAATCTCCACCAAATTTGAGGCTTTATCTTGTGTAATTTTTTTTCCATTACAACATGTCCTTTAGTCGATAGTTTTCGTACTTTCTGTCATTGCCAAATAATTCACACTCTTTGCAAAGCTGTCTTCAATATTTTAAGTTATACTATTTGTAAATTGTCATTATCGACTGGGTTATTTATACATTATTTGTCAAATATTCATTAACTTATCTATCACATCATCTTTAAAATTAACAACAACAAATCTGACAACACACTATTGAAAACAAATCTAGACAAACTCTATGTACATATACATATTAATTCCCAATATGTTATTGTGTTTGAACCTCAACTTCTAACATCAATTGGCTGTTAAATTATCTTCATATCAAATCGATTTAAATAGGTATGATTCAAAACAAATTTTGTTATAGTGAAGTAATCAAGATTCTTGAGTTGCATTAGAAAAGAATTGAAAAACATTTTTTGGACTTTTGAATAAAATTAGGGTGCGTTTGATACGTATTATTTTCTATGGAAAATATGATTTTTCATGTGATTTTTCAACTTTACGCTGTTTGGTTGCCTAAATTTTCTATGGAATTCATTTTTTCACTTGCCTCGAAATTCGATATTTTTCTTGTTTTGAATGAATTCGATTTCCAAGGGGGGATGTTTTATTTTCCATGAAAAATCTTATACAATTTTTGTTACGGTTGATCCTTTTTGTTGTCGTTAATTAATTTTATTTTTTTCTAAAAATTAACATTATTTCAAGTACAAATGTGTGAAAAAATAATTTTTTTATTAAAATAAATAAATATTACTTTATTTTCCATGAAAAATAATGTCAATCAAACAATAAAAGTTAAAAAATTTCTCTCTTTTTTCACCTAGAAAATTAAACCAATCAAACACATTAAACTTCCAATTATCAGGAATTCAATTTCCCGAAAATTATTTTCTTTCCACCCAAATTCCACTCTTGCTATCAAACGTAGCCTTAATGTTTTATAAAGAGACGTGTTAAAAATACATTACTTAATTACTAACAATTTGTTCTTCGGTTGCTAGTAAATGTTTATAAACAATGTTTTTGTGAAATTTAGAGTCTGATTGATGTAGAAGAAATTGAAAAAAAAAATTTGAACGTGTGATCGAAAAGTGTGTAAAGTGGTGAAACGTTGTTGAAAAGTACGTAAAATATATATATATATATTATTGGAACTAAAAGTTTTATGTTTTTGTAGTCATGTTTGCCAATGAACCTGTTGACTTATTCCTCTTACCTGATGTGCATTTCCGCCCCATTTCAGTTTTTTCTTTTGTGCATCACAGTCCATAGCTTAGTTTGGTTATGTTATTGATTTTGTTGTCTAATTGAGCAGCATTGATAAATTTATACAATCTATTGAAAAGTTAAATGAGAATTTTTTTGTTTGTGGGATCTATAAAGGTGATGATACTGCAGTGCGATTAGACTGGCTGATATGATGTATGCAAAGCCATATTGCTTTAAGCCTTTAAGGTTGTCTGTATAAAAAAAACTTCGAGTTCTCACGTTGGTTCAAATTTTGTTGTGTGGATGCTTGCTACATATCACTTTTGCATTTTTGTTACACACTTTAGCATGGTTCAAATGGTGTGACTTATAGTTTAGCATCTAATGGGATTTTATAACGTCTATTATAATTAAACGTTTAGAATTTCAAAATCAAGAAATTTAGTCCACTTTCCAACCTTGAAACGAATGTTACTCGTAATAAATTTGTAAGATTTCGAAACATACATGCACAGCGGAAATAAAAGAATCGAAACCATAACCCGGATCAACCTTGCACTACGATGAAGTCTGTGATAGAACTTATACCTTTTTGATGAATCGTTAGAATTTGATGTTGATGTAGTATAGATCTTTACCACAATCGTCCAATCGTCCAGCCTCTAATGGTGATTCACACAGCAAGCCTAAATCTGGATTATTGTGCTAGCAATCAAGAAAAAAAAACTATTTTTCTCTACCTGTATCTTAATACTTATAGGTTTAACCCTAAACCTAATTAGGTTAAGATTGTGGACTTGGGCCAACCCAAGTTCGGCCCAACTAATTGGGCTTGGACATATTATTCCAACAATCTCCCACTTGTACAAGATCCAATTCCAGATGCTTAATTCTTGCTTTTGTGTGTGACCCATTAGATTCCATTCACAATGGAAAACGTCATATTATTATCATTCCAATCTAATTGGAATGAGATGAACTGAAATCTCTATTTCACATTCATCCTCGATTCACCAAGATCGATTAATTCATGTCGCAGTCCGAGATTGACGTCTAGCAACGTATCAAGGCAATCCATGTGAAGGGAATGTCATGTGGTTATGACAAGACCAGTTTATGTGTAATTGTCGTGAAAATATAATCTCTTCATCACATATAACCCAATCAGTTGAAAGATATGGAATAACGTCAATCTCTTTTAACCAATTATTTTATTCACCTCTACCTTCAGTTGATTTAGCATGATTGAAACATTTTCAATTCATAACATTACCCCGGTCGATGATTTTATATCAACTTTGTTTGGTGAAATGCAGGTTACAATCTCCTACTACCCAGGAGTTATAAATCCTCATTTTGGACATACACAACCTTCATATGAGTCTTACTATACCCGTGTGACGTCATCCTTATGACTCCCTCTCAAAAGTCAATATCAACGCTTACCAAAGCATAGTAATCTTCACATAAGATTCCATGAAGTCCTCAAGTCAAAGGACCAAATCCACAACCACACATTAGAGATTTACCACTGACGTTTGGATAGGTATCCACATGGTATCTCTAGGCGGGTCATCCAATGATTTGTTCATCTAACAATGCATCCACGTGTTCATTTGAATGTCCCTCTACATTCTAGCTTGTGAGATGAGCAACTTTCTTCATAAGAAAGAAATGTAAAACGTGCTAGTCTAATTGCAATAACAATATCCGCATCTTGTTACTGCTTCGACTAGGGATAATTTAAGAATAATTTATTTTATCACTTGAATCTCACAATCACAACACCTTGTGATTTACAAGTTGTTTGAACTTATTCTACGGACTCCATTATTGTAATTCTAAGCAATAACATATTTGCCAATCAAAACATAGACTCATTTTATTAATAAATGTTTATACAAGCGATGTCCAAACAAAGTGTATATCACATTAAATAAGATCCCATGCAAACTAGATCCAATCACTCATATATCTAACACCAACAGATTTGGTATAATCATCATGCTTGTGTTGAGACAATCCTTTGTCAGAGGATCTGCTACATTATCGTCTGTCGGGACTCGTTCTATCCGTATGTCATTTCTTTCTATGATCTCCCTAATGAGATGATATCTCCTTAATACATGCTTGGATCGCTGATGAGACCTTGGTTCCTTCGCTTGTGTGATGGCTCCATTGTTATCATAATACAAAGTCTAGGAACCACTTCCAGTTTAGTTATGAACTTCCTGATCCAGAAGGCTTCCTTTGCTGCTTCTGAAGCAGCTATGTATTCGGCTTCTGTAGTTGAATCTGCAGTAGTGTCTTGTTTGGAACTTTTCCAACTGACCGCTCCTCCATTTAGAGTAAATACGTATCCGGAGTGGGATTTACAATCATCTTTATCTGACTGAAAACTAGAATCGGTATATCCTTGAACTTTTAGTTCATCTTCTCCTTATATAAGAAACATATTTTTAGTCCTTTTCAAGTACTTAAAAATGTTCTTGACAGCGATCCAATGTTTCTCGCTAGGATTCGCTTGGAATCTGCTTGTGACACTCAAAGCATATGAAACATCAGGTCTTGTACATAGCATCGCATACATAATGGATCCTATTGCTGATGCATAAGGTATCCTATCCATACGATCTCTCTCATCCTGTGTTTTTGGATACATTTCCTTAGAGAGAGTGATCCCATGTCCAATGAGACAGAGTCCTCTTTTGGACTCTTGCATATTAAATCTTCTTAAGCTTTTATCTATGCACGAGGACTGTGATAGGCCAAGCATCTTTCTAGATCTATCCCTATAGATCTTAATCCCAATGATGTATGCTGCCTCTCCCATGTCCTTTATGGAGAAGTTTTTGGATAACCATGTTTTTACTGATTGAAGCATGGGGATATCGTTTTCTAATGACAATATGTCATCTACATATAGAATTAGAAACACAATTTTGCTCCCACTATTTTTCTTGTACACACACAGCTCACCTTCATTTTTGATAAAATCAAACTTTTTAATTATCTCACCAAAACTAAGATTCCAGCTCTGTGAGGCTTGCTTTAACCCATATATGGATTTTTGTAGCTTGAATACTTTGTTTTGTTCTTTGGATTCAAAACCCTCGGGCTGTCTCATGTACACATCTTCATTAAGATTCCCATTAAGAAACGCAATTTTGACATCCATTTTCCAAATTTCATAATCGTAGTATGCTGCTATTGCAAGCAAAATCCGAATACATTTAGACATGGTGACTGGTGAAAAGGTTTCGTCAAAGTCAATTCCTTGTCTTTGCTTATATCCCTTTGCCACGAGTCTTGCCTTGTATGTATGAACATTACCATCCATGTCTACCTTTCTTTTGTAAACCCATTTACAACCTATAGGTCTTACCCCATCAGGTAGGTCAACTAAGGTCCAAACCTTGTTTTCGTACATGGAGTTGATTTCGGATTCCATGACTTTCTGCCATCTCATTAAGTCAACACTTGACTTTGATTTTGCATAAGTCGAGGGTTCGTCTTCCTCAATTAGCAAGTTTTCTTTGGTAATCATAAGATCAAATCTTTTGGGAGGACGAATAACCCTTTCTGACTTGCGCGGAGCTGGTATGTCCTTAGGGTCTGGCGATTCCCCATTACCAGTCTGTGTCTCATCAATATCAGACACAACTACTGGTTCATCTAATCGGTTTACCTCTTTTGTAGTTTCTTGAATTTCTTCAAGTTCTACTTTGCTCCCACTGCTCTCTCTTATAGTGAACTCTTTCTCTAAGAATATAGCATGGTTTGACACGATGACCTTCGTCTCGGTGGGATTATAGAAATAGTATCCAACTGTTTGCTTTAGATACCCTACAAATAGGTATTTGTCGGAACATCTGATTTATCTGATTTTGCACGCTTCACATAAGCATCACAACCCCAAATCTTCAAATATGAGAGATTATGTCTTTTCCCATTCCATATCTCATATGGAGTTTTATCAACCGACTTAGATGGGACACGATTTAGTGTGTGGCATGCAGTGTTAAATGCATAACTCTAAAACGTTTTTGGGAGAACTGCTTGGCTCATCATTGATCGCACCATATCAAGTAGATTGCGATTTCTCCTTTCAGATACACCATTATTTTGTGGTGTATACGGTGGAGTCCACTGCGAGAGAATCCCATTCTCTTTAAGATAACTTAAAAATTCATCTTTCAAGTATTCTCCACCTCGATCAGATTGAAGTGTGAAAATGCTCTTACCAGTTTGTTTCTCGGCTTCTCGCTTGAATTCCTAGAACTTTTCAAGGGCTTCATGCTTGAACTTCATCAATAGATGAATCCATATCTAGAATGGTTATCTGTGAACAGTATTCTAAAAAGCGTGAAGCGTGACGAAGCGTGGAGCCCAAGAGTCAAGCTTTTGAAGCTTAAGCGGGAGTAAGCGTTAAAAAGCGTTTTTCAATTCCTAGACATTTGATTTAAATTTTACCCATACTTGAACAAGTAAAAAAAAAAAAAAAGGCAAAAAAAAAAAAAAAAAAAGGGCAATTGCGCGCTTCAGCACGCTTTGTGAGCGCTTAAGCGCGCGCACTGTGCGCGCTTCGCGCGTGCTTTTTATATAAAAAAATTTCAAAACGCATTTTTCACGCTTTTCGCCAAAGCCACACGCGAGAGGTGTGTGTCGAGCGTATGCGCGGACAGTGCGCGAGTAATGCGCGCGATTTAGAACACTGTCTGTGAAAGTGATGAAGTAGGAGAAACCACCTCTTGCATTTGTTGACATTGGTCCACATACATCAATATGAGTGAGGCTCAAAATGTCTGTAGCTCTTTCTCCCTTTCCAGTAAAGGGTGATTTGGTCATTTTGCCTAAAAGACATGATTCGCATTTATCAAATGATTCAAAATTATCTGTGTCCAAGTATCCATCTCTATGTAACTTGGATATGCGTTTTTCATTTATATGACCAAGTCTACAATGCCAAAGGTAGGAATTATTAATGTTATCTATTTTAGGCCTTTTGTTTTATATACTCAATACAGTATTTTGCATGTCTAGAATGTAGATGCCATTGATCAATTTTCCACAACCATAAAACAATTCATTAAGATAAAAAGAACAACACTTATTCTTAATCTCAATCGAAAAATCATCCATGTCCAAACATGAAACATAAATAATATTCTTAGTAATGGAGGGAATAAAATAGCAATCTTTCAATTCTAAAATAAGGCCCGAGGGCAACGATAAATAGTAGGTCCCTACAGCTAATGCAGCAACTTTTGCTCCATTTCCCCTCGTAGGTCCACGTCCCCTTTCTGCAGTCTTCTACTATTCTTTAGTTCCTGCATATTTGTGCAAATATGAGATCCACATCCGGTATCCAATACCCAAGAATCTAAAGGAGCAGACATAAAAACCTCGATAAAATAATTACTTGAAGTGGAAGCCTCATTAGACTTCTTACCCTTCAAGCTAGAGAGGTAAACCTTGCAGTTCCTTTTCCAATGTCCTTTACCTCCACAATGAAAGCAAGGGTCTTTAGACTTGGACTTTTCTTTGTCAGCTTTGACTGTTTTTCCAGTAGACTTGATCTTCTTGGATCCTTTCTTAAAGGTCAAGTTGGACTTCCTCATAGTTCCCTTAGAGTTGTCAATGTCCAAGATCTGCCCTTTACCTTTATTGATGTTGGGCTCAACAGTTTTCAGCATATTCAGCAGCTCAGGTAGGGTACACTGAATCTTATTCATGTAAAAGTTTATAATAAACTGTAAATAGTTATCAGGCAGGGATTGTAAAACTAAGTCAATACTCAGCTCGTGATCCATAACAAAACCCAATTGGCCCAATTTTTCAATAAAGCCAATCATCTTTAGCACACGAGCACTGACTGAATATCCTTCTACCATCACACCTCTAAATATCATTTTTGATGTCTCATACCTCTCAATTCGAGACTGTTCATCATACAACTCCTTGATATGAAATATAATAGTATGAGCATCCATACCCTCGTGCTGCTTTTGTAACTCAGGTGACATAGCTGCAAGCATCACACATGTTGCAGTATTGTCGTCATCACTGTGTTTATTATAAGCTTGCACTTCCTTCGGTGTAGCTTCCTCGGTACGAACTTTCCTGCATTGGCTGCTCAATGACATATCCAATTTTTTCATGTTTGAGAACAATTCTCACATTGCGACGCCAATCCAAAAAATTTGGTTCAGTAAGCTTGTTAGCATCAAGTATGCTTCTCAAACTTATATGGTTACTCATTATTCAATAACTGAAATGACAAAATAGAACAATAATTGAAAAATTAACATAATTTGGACTTTATTAAATTAATATGTACTTCCACTGTTTGACTTGAATTAATTACCCCCTACATTAATTGGTAGAATCTATATGATTCCCAGTGGGCTAGGATCCTTTTCATTTTATTAGAACTTTGAGTGACTCAACAAGCTCCAATAAAACTTCCAGGTAGATACAATTATCAATCACATCTCTATGTGATTCCTAGATCATCAAGCAGACAACTCTTTGTCTTGCACATCTTATGCTTTCACTTGATCATGCCTCCAAGATTTATCTCCTTAAGTGACTCAACAAGAGATGAATTATAGTTAAATTCTACCCATTTGTTCAGAAATATCATATATTTCATAATGATTAAACACACCTTCCATCTCGCAGCCTTGAGTGACTCAACAAGCTGACATTGATGGCGGATTCTAGTTTATCATTATAACAATGGAAGGCATTTTATATTAACTAATTAATACGAATTTAATATTTAATTTGAGGGGTTTGTAACGTCTCATCAATCCTATGTAAATTAACTAGCATCAACCATGTAATTAATCATACATATAATAGTGTGGATGACTATGGACGGTATCTATCTAGTCTTCTTGAGCCATGAAGAAGACTAGTTGGTCTATTTCCTAGGGGACATTGCATCCTACATTGAATGCCAAAATGTAATAACCGCTATCTGCTCCTACCTGTAACATTTACTAGTTGGGACTCAGGCCTGTATCAAATGGACACGCAGACCCATATAAATTAAATAAAATAGGCACGCATGCCCAATTAAATAATAACAGGCTCGCATGCCCAATTAAATAATAACAGGCTTGCAGGCCCAATTAAATAATAACATAATTAAATAAACCGTACATTCAACCAATCACATAGGTCTAGTCATAATCATCCACTATACATCATAATATCATTAATATCTAATATTAATAATAATATATATATTAATTTCCAAATTTGCAATGTTGATTTTAATTGTCTAAACCCTTTTAGACAAAACAGATTGAATAAAATAATCAATCTTATTGATTTTTCAATTAATTAATCATATTAATCAATTAACTCATTATTCATGGGGACGATAAAAATAACCATTTTATTTTTAATCTCCAAATTGAGACGTACTCGAATTTGGATCAACCTTTCAAAATTTTACGTAAAGTCTATCTTAGAATTTTATGAGAAAATCAATATTTTGGTCAAGTCAAAATTCAAAATTTTGGTTTAAAGACAATTTCAATAAATTTTTCTCAAAATAAAATTATAATAAAGACCCACTCGAATCCCTTTAAATTTTAGGTCCTTAATTTTAATTTCCGAAAATATAGGTACCTTTTAGCAAATATTTTGAAATAAGGGATCATATTTAATTTTAAAATAAATACAGGGACTATCCATGTAATAAATAATGTAGGGGGCAGGTGTGCAATTTAGAAATTGCACACCTGCCCCCCATCCGCATTTAGACACACCGAGGGTTTCGATGTGCCTTGCGGCGCCGGCGATGGCCTGCGCCGTCCATGCAGGCACCAATCCTTCGACCGCGTCGCTGTGGCTGCATCATTGTAGCCGCCTGACACGGCCATTTGAAGTTGTTGTCGCGACGTTCACAACAGCAGTGTCGTTGCGCGCAATGGCAATTTTTGCCGCTACACGCAGCGACGAGTCTCGCCGTTGCTACGTAGCAGCAATTCTGAACTGCTGCTACGTTTGTGCAGCGGCGAAGTTCGCCGCTGTTTCACACTGCCTGCGGCGCCGCCACGTTGTTTTTTTTATAATTTTACATGATCTGCTTTTTACAATTAATCTAAAAAAATTTCAGATTTAATTTCTGCAAATCAAATTAACATCTCAACAAAAAATTTTGTAAATACATCAAAAATGAAACAAACTTCAACAAGTTTTAAGGTAGGCTCTGATGCCATTGTAAGGTTTCGAAACATACATGCACAGCGGAAATAAAAGAATCGAAACCATAACCCGGATCAACCTTGCACTACGATGAAGTTTGTGATAGAAATTATACCTTTTTGATGAATCGTTAGAATTTGATGTTGATGTAGTAAAGATCTTTACCACAGCCGTCCAATCGTCCAGCCTCTAATGGTGATCCACACAGCAAGCTTAGATCTAAATTATTGTGCTAGCAATCAAGAAAAACAACTATTTTTCTCTACATGTGTCTTAGTACTTATAGGTTTAACCCTAAACCTAATTAGGTTAAGATTGTGGACTTGGGCCAACCCAAGTCTGGCCCAATTAATTGGGCTTGGACATATTATTCCAACAAAATTATCCGCGATGCATTCAAACTATAAAGATGAATGAGGGGCCATTACTTATAGATGAACTTTTAGTGCTCAACTTGGATTTTGTTTATCATAGTCCATTTTATATTAGAACTTTATGTATTTTCAATTTACATTCGTGAGTTCTGTATAAGGTGAATTGTATATGGATAGATGCCTCTTGCATTGTATATGGTATTCATTTTTACCATTGCATGAACATATATGGTGGTACTTGAAGTCTAATTATCTATTTTAGGAAAAGAAAATGTGCAAGCTTTGTATGGATGAATCATACTTTCATCTTAGTGGATATGTGGTTCTTTCCTAAAGGGGAATGTTGGGATGCACACTTCTAATGTCACCATATGCGTCGCCTATACAAATGCCTTTTGTCTTCTACAATAGACACAAATATTGAGTGTGTTTATACTAGTGATACATGAGAAACGGTAATGAAGAACAATTCTTTCATTTATTCATTGATGATTTGCATCCTTTTGAGGGCTTATGCTGGGAATTACCCTTACTTCCCTATTATAGGACAATCTCATTGCAGCTCGTGATCTGAAGCGGATGATTTGAGTCTTATTTCTCATTAATTTAGATTCACCATGAAAGCACTTCTTTACAATGAAAACATGGATCTTGAGGTGTAGAGAGTAAATATTCTTTGAAAGTAATGTTCTATTGAATATGTTAAAGATTTATGTTGCGTTCTCTTTGGCGTTTTTCAGCCGTTTTCCATTTCCAAAAACGCGTTCTCTTGCGCCGTTTTCGAAAAAAAATTTCGAAAACGTTTTCAAAATTTGTAAAGGAAATGGAAAACGTGAAAATCACGTTTTCCGCGTTTTCCGAGATTTTTGCCTTGTAAGTGGAAAACGCAGAAAACGCGCGTTTTCCACTTAAAAAAAAAAAATCAAAAAAATTTGAAATTTGTCAAAATTTATCATTTTTAATTACATTATTGGTCCCTGATTTTCAAAACTTATCATTTTAATCCTCAAATTTTGAAATTTCATTCGAAAATATCCTAATTTATTTGCAACTTAGGTCCCTCAACTTCAGATTTTGTTGCACATTAGTTCACAAATTTTTACTTTTCTTTCAATTTAGTCATTTTCGTATTTGCTTTATAGGTCATTGTCTTCAAACATGTATAACTTTTGATGTACAACTTCGAATTGCACTCTGTTTTTTTGCGTAGAACTCCAAATTCAACCATCTTTCTGATGATGTATTATGAGCTTAATTATTAAACATTTATTTTTTACTTTTGTATTGTAGACACTTATTTTGTAAGGGCATAATTAATTAACGTAAATTGATTTTTGTAAATTTTATTGAAACTTAAATTTTAAACATTATGAGTACTTACTAGAAGGATGTATCTATATAAAGTATTAAATGGAACGATTACTTTAGAAGGGAAAATTACTACTCAAATGTGGAACGATTACTTTAGAAGGGTAACATGAATTTTTGAACTTTTTTGGTATAACCAAATTGTGTGATAGGGATTATTTCATTTATTTTTGTTGTGTAACTCAAAATATGATATCTTTATTTCATTTATATTTACAAACAATATGAAATAATTTTCTTCAAAATTTTAAACAGAACGCGTTTTTCAGCTTTTCATTTTCGAAAACAGTTTTCAGAAATAACAAACCAAACGCGTTTTCAGCAATTTTGAAAAAAGTCACAGAAAATGAAAAACAGAAAACATTTTCGAAAATGAAAACAGAAAACTGAAACACAAAGAGAAAGCAGCCTTAGGTTCTTTGGTTATAAAATCGTAATCACGGTAAACTTGTTATTGTTTGTATATATGGTGTTTGAGTCCCTGCCATTTGATATGTTGGGAAGTCCTAGCTCGTGTTTTTCTTTCTTAATTTCTTAGTTATGCCCCGATAAGTCTGTGTAGCTATTTGAGAACTGAAATAGCTTATTCAAATATCAGCATATTTGGCTAATTGGTCCTAAAGCAAGTCTCTGTAAATAAGCTAGCTTCTTTTACTTTAGACATATCTAACATGTAAGATTTTCTAAAATGTTCTATCATTATCGCCATTTAACAATCATACATGATGTCAAATAATCTCAAATAGTAAGTTATAAATTTGTTATGTTTAAATAGTCCAAGTTTAGATATAGCAGTAACAAAACAAACTCCTTATTGCGAATAGCATTTTGCCGAGCTTGTACCAGATCATTTAGGTTGTATTTGACAAACATGTTTTTAAATATGTCTTTTTTCTACACAATTTTTCAAATTATTTTTTAACTACACATATTTTTGCTCTCCATTTTTAAACTACACATTTTATCTAGAAAACATAAAAAAAACATATTTTTAAACAAACAACTTTTAACAAACAGAGGATTAGTTTCACTTTTAATTGTTTATAACTTACAATACATATTCATAGTAAGACAATGTTTGGTATAAATTAAAATTTAGATTTTAATTTAAGTCAAAGTTAACAATCATTCTCAATCATATACTTCATGTGTTTCACAACTTTTCAACTACACATTTCATCAACTTTTATCAAAATCTACTAAAAATTTGATTTTAATCACTACCAAACAGGGGCTAAGATCATTTATACACAAGTTGGTAGATCAAATTACAAAATGACGCTATTACATACACAATTATTACAACATTTCGTACATCGTTCGGACCGCAACTATTGTACTAGAAAAGAATCATAAACCTTTTTTGACATTTCAATTAAATTAATGAAGTAAAATCATATTTTTGTTATAAATTGTTAATGTTTGATTAAAATTTCTTATATTTAAGCGAGTAATCCAGTGCCACACTCGGTGACATCCCCCTCACATGAGGGTGGGATCGCTTATTATGAAAGCGTCCCGTCGGCCCCACACATTACATGTGAAGGGGTGTCACTTAGTGTGTAAAATTCGGGTGGTAAAGTAGTATAATTCTATTTAAACTCCTCTATGATAAACTTGTTAATAAAAAAAGTGTCTGTTTGATAATTTGTTTATAAATAATACATTTTTTCAAATCTCTTTTTAATTAAGTACATTTTCTCAAATCACTTTTCAATCACATATTTTATCTCGAAAATAATAAATTCTTTATTTATAAACAAAGAACTTTTACCAAACAATAAGTTTTTTCATATATTTTTAAACCACTTTTAATCACACATTTTTTCTTAAAATAAAGTTTATTTATAAACAAGATTTAGCCCCGAAACTGCATATTTTTTTTTTTATATTTTTTAGAAACCACTTTGTGTCATTAATTATAACAAAATGAACAATATGAAAGTCAATTGATGGTAGACTAGAACCAGAGTACAAGAGAAGACTTTTGGAGAAGTCATTCACTGAACTATTGAATATGCGCATTATTGGTGTAATTTACTATATATAATTGATTTTTTTTGCAAGTTAGTTTACTTTTACAAAATAAGACTCGAAATGTTTAAGTTTCATTATTTACAAAACAGAGTTTTCTAATAGTGATTTTTGAGCTAATATGTGACGGAAAAGTGAGTTTTTTTCTTTCTTTTTTCTTGTATATTTTATGTGTAAATTATTTTATTGATAAAATTTATAATTGAAAATAAGTTGAAAAAATGAGTTTGTGAATAATGGTTCTTCAACCGGGGCTAATATTTAACTCATGTTTAGTTTAATTAAAACCGTATATTAGTTGATTTTGATAAAATTCGATAAAATGCATTGTCAAAAATGCCACAACTCCACAAGAATAACATCGCAGGCCTCCACTACAACGTCACGAGGAAACGCCAATATTTGTGCTAAACCTGCCATTTGTTGTGTTTCGAGCCCCTACTGGAATAGGGCTGCTTGAGGGAGTGGATGGATGTCCTCTACCACCGACGCTCCCTCCCGAAGCATTCCATTGATTCCCATGCTTCTCAAACTGCAAGGCCCGTTGTCTTGCCTCCGAGACTGAAACTGGCGCAAACATATTAAGAGTATCTTGAAAGTGGAGCTGCAACTCTCCTATAAATTGAGCAACCAACTGGTCTTCTGATTCGTCCAGGTCATTCTGAGTAATTAATTGGAAAAATCATGTCACATACTCATTCATTGTCCTCGCCCTCTGCTTCAAATTCTGTAAGCGTTGGTATAATGATTGAAAATAATTGAAAGGAAGGAAAGCCTCTCGCATATTGATGAGAACCGAGAAAGTCAAACTCCGATGCGCTTATCTGTGGGACCCATGACGAGATCCGATGCCAATAAGGTTCAAGATTCGAGGCTAAACAATGTGAATAAGTCAAGAAAAGAAGCCAATAATCAAGTTGGAGCAAAAAATAAGAAGAAATTGGACTCAGCCAATTTCGGTCAACCGAAAGTCATTCCAGTCGATCGAAACTCTGCAGAGAATTTTGGAGCTAGCCTCAGTCAGGTTCGGATGATGTATGGTCGACCGAAACTGTCATTTCGGTCGACCGAAACACCATGTTTCAGAAAAACGAGGTTTTTTTGTGGAATTTTCGTATTTACTTCTTTTACCCATATTTTGTACAATATATACACATTTTCATTTCAAACACAATTAACTTTGATGTTCATGATGAAGCTCTAGAGAGAGTCCCCCATGGGTGAGGTAAACCCTTTGTTACTCTTTAATCTCTTAGGAAATTAATCAACTTTACTTGAGTATATTATATTCTTGTGTTTATTGTTTATTTTCGCCACCTTGAAATTTGTTTAGTTGATACTCATTGGGCTTTGTTCTTTAATCAATGAATTTTGAGTTAGATTTAAACTTAGGTTAATGTGTTCTATCATTTATTTTTACCATATTAGCTTTCTTGGGTTGATTTCGAGATGGAGGAGATGATGAGAATCGCGAAGGTCCAACTTCATTGCGCAACCTGTGACCCATAATGTTGTAAGATCAAAGTTCAGGGAGTCTCATGACAGTGCATTCAAGCAAGATTCGAGGTCGAATCATTTTCAAGAGGGAGGGGATAATGAGAACCGAGAAAGTCAAACCTCGATGTGAGTGCATATGAGACCCATGACAAGATTCGAGGCTGAACAATGTGAATAAGTCAAGAAAAGAAGCTAAGAATCAAGTTGGAGCAAAAAATAAGAAGAAATTGGACTCAGCCAATTTCGGTCGACTGACACTCTGTAGAGAATTTTGGAGCTAGCCTTAGTCATGTTCGGCTGAGAATTGGTCGACCGAAACACCATGTTTCAGAAAAACGAGGTTTTTTGTGCAATTTTCGTATTTACTTCTTTTACCCTTATTTTCTACAATATATACACATTTTCATTTCAAACACAATTAACTTTGATGTTCATGATGAAGCTCTAGAGAGAGTCCCTATGGGTGTGGTAAACCCTTTGTTACTCTTGTAATCTCTTAGGAAATTAATCAACTTTACTTGAGTATATTATATTCTTGTGTTTGTTGTTTATTTCCACCACCTTAAAATTTGTTTGGTTAATACCCATTGGGCTTGGTTCTTCAATCAATGAATTTTGGGTTACATTTAAACTTGGGTTAAGGTGTTCTATCCTTTATTTTTACCATATTAGCTTTCTTGGGTTGATTTCGAGATGGAGGAGACGATGAGAATCACGAAGGTCCAACTTCATTGCACGAACATGTGACCTACAATGTTGCAAGATCAAAGTTCAAGGAGTCTTACGATAGTGCATTCAAGCAAGATTTGAGGCCGAATCCTTTTCAAGAGGGAGGGGATGATGAGAACCGAGAAAGTCAAACCTTGATGCGTGTGCCTGTGGGATCCATGACGAGATCCGATGCCAAAGGGTAGAAACTTGAGTTAGATAGAAGTTCATTATTAGTATTTTCTCTGTAGTCTATGAGATTGAGTTGGTAAGTGAAATTCTATATAATTGTAATAATTTATTATATATTGAAAGATTTTGGCGATCCGAAAACTTTGCGTCGTTGTTATTTATTTTCTTGTTACTCAATTATTTCTTTAACATCAAAAAGATCCCGTGGATTAAAGAAGGTGAATCAACGTGTAATTCTCAACAATAACGGTATGAAAGTCAATTGACGATAGAACCATACTACAAGAGAAGACTTTTGGAGAAGTCATTCATTGAATGACTATTGACCATATATAAATGGTTTTCTTACAAGTTAGTTTACTTTCGTATAACAAGACTTGAGTTGTTTAAGTTTCCCACTATCTACAAAATTGAGTTTTATAATAGTGATTTTTGAGAGAATGTGTAATTAAAAAGTAAAATTTATTTATTTTTTTTGTATAGATTATTTTATTTATAAAGTCCATGATTGAACATAAGTTGAAAAAATGAGTTTGTGAATAATGGTTCTCCAATCGTGGCTAATATCTAACTAATGTTTAGTTTAATTAAAACCATATATTAGCCAATTTTGAAAAAAATCGATAAAATGCATTGTTAAAAAGTTCATAAAAAGTATGGTTTTATAAATGTGTTCTTGAAAATAAATGAGATTTTTTTTTTTAATTAGTGTCAAACAGGAACTTTTGTTCAAGGTCTAACTAAAGTGACGAGCGAAATTTTAAAATTGTTCGATTTCGATTTATGGTTAAAATTTGTTTATTTCCTCTTCAATCTTTTTCGAGACCATTAAATAGCTCTAGATCATCTAATGGTTATTGAATAACACCTATACCAAGAGAGATTGAACGATCATAACCTTGAGTAGTAAAGAAAACAAGAATAAAGTTATCTAGCATTTCCACGTGATAAGTCATAAGTGAATTTTATACACTTATTTATATGTCAAAATTAGAATATTATATTTTCGTTTTGAAATAAATACTATTTATTTTGTGTTTATTTGTTTACATTTCTGAAAATATTCCAAAATCTTAAGAATGAAGCAATTGATGGAAATTATACACAATTGGATGACATTTGGAGCTCAATTGAACAATTTGAGAAGTTAATAACGTCAATCGGAAAAGATGCATGATGTTAAAGTGAATAAATCAAGGTGTGGAAGACCTAATTGGAGAAGAAGATGAATTGAAGTTGGAAGAGAAATAGAAGAAGATTTGAAAGTATGAGGACTATATTATTGCAATTGGAATTTGAAGGACGGAAGAGCAAATTAAACACGAGGGACCAACTCGCAAATACTCAATGATTGATTTGGATCACAAGAAGATACTTTGAAGATTTTTAGGAGTCAATTGGATGCAAGTAGAATTAAAAAATGAATGGAATATGATACGAATAGTACCATAAAATTAATTCCAATCGTACAAAATTTTGGACAGATTTTTAGTCGGGATTTGAGATCTAAATTTGGGGCAGTAAATGTTCGAATTGAAAAAATCCTATTTCAGGAAGAATTGTAATAATTTAAGTTATCTTTTTAATGTACTTTGAATCACCTTAATAGACTCGTGCACGAGTTTCACAATTTACTTTCCTTTTTCGACTAGGTCTCTTCTCTAACTACAAATACAACTTTTTGACACGAAATCTGGACCTTTGCCTCACCTAAGAATATCATAATTTTGGAATTTCAACGTCAAATTATTAGGAAATTGGAGCAAAGTAAGATGCGAGATTGGAAGAATACGTGAAGAATTAATACTTGATGCAAGCTTTCCATTCTTTTATATTATTTCTCATGAACGCCTACTTTATTATTTTTGTTATTTAATTATAGTGTGTAACTAAATTTCATGTTGGGATGAACGATATAGCATAGTTTTATTATTTTAATTCCATATTCCGTTGTTTTAACACTTGTGGGTATATTATGTATCAAAAAATAGAATGAACACAATGATACCAATATAACAATCTATGTAGTATGTATAGTATGTGATATTAAACGATAAGTCCAATTAAATATATTGTTATGAGGTCCATTTTTTAAATAAATATACCATAAATTATCACATAACGTAGTGTTAACATTATTTGAAGAACAATTCCTCTCACATGACTTTTTTTACTACTAAACTCATATCTACGCAAGTCATCTCTACATTTTGGAGTCGTGAAGTATACAAACATATTGAATTGACTCTCAAGAGTCAAGAGAGAGAGGTTTGGGTTTGGCACGTTCAAAGTTGTGGAAAGGGTAAAATAGGAATTAGGGAGAGAGTGACCATGACCGTTGGCAATAATCTTCGAAGACTCAAATCAAACCGTCGATCAGAGGCGGCTAAAATATATATAGTCAAAAGTATCCAGTCTCCACGCGGTTTTCTCCATTCCTTCCTCCCTCTTACATCGCAGCTCCCTCAATTTGGTGTATATATATACGAATTCAAACTCGTGTTCATACAAGCTGCTATAATTATACAATATTTGTTACAGTTACAGTATCTCAGTTAGATACGAAATTGTGATTAAACATGGCTGAACAGTACCAAGATTTTCCGGCGGTTGCAACCCACGGTGGGCAATTTGTACAGTATAATATTTTTGGAAACTTGTTTGAGATCACTACCAAGTATCGGCATCCGATCATGCCTATTGGCCGTGGGGCTTATGGCATCGTGTGGTGAGTATTTTTTGGATTTTATTTAATTTTATCTTATCATCTTTTGATTATTTCTGACTGATTGTACTATTTGTTTGCTTATCGAAGCTCGGTTTTGAACTCGGAGACTAATGAGATGGTGGCAATTAAGAAAATTGGTAATGCTTTTGATAATTATATGGACGCAAAGCGGACCCTTCGTGAAATCAAACTTCTTCGCCACCTAGATCACGATAATGTTAGTCTTTCTCTCCATTAGTTACTGGATTATTCTATTGATGTTTATTTTTACTATATGAATTTAGGGCCTCAGAGACTTAGAAATGAAGTTTTTATTTTAATTTTGTTTGTTTTTCTACAAATTCTGATGCAATAGGCCCAATTACACGCTAAAAAAAATCCTCTGAATTTTAATTTCGTTTTTGATTCAGCGTTATTGATACTTCACTGGATATACATGGTGATCAGTTGTTGATACATCCATTATTATTAATTCTTAACCACTTGTGCAGTTGTGCATAGACTTCTGCAAATAAGTTTTTCTCATATATCTGCTGTTATCGTTGAATATTGACAATCTCTATGACATCCAGTATAAAATTGGAATAATACAAATGCTTTCCAACAAAAAGGATGTCACGTGGAATTCTTAAACGCAGAATAATATCTAGTGCTAAGAAAGTTCTTCCGTGATAGAGAAAAATATCCCTTTATCTTCAAAGTTCAAATTATCATCAAATGAAAAAGTAAGAATTTAGTGTTGTCTGGTAAGATATTCTTTTAGGCCAAGGTACTTAGCTCAAAAAATGGTGACAGGTTGTTGGTCTATGCGATTTGATTCCTCCGCCTTTAAGGAGGGAATTCAGTGACGTCTATATTGCTATAGAACTCATGGACACCGATCTTCACCAAATAATTCGATCAAATCAGAGCTTATCAGAAGAACATTCTCAGGTAACACTATCTCTTTTCAAATTTCAAATTTTGTTTGGCAAAAGTTACAAGCCAGCACTAACATTTGTTTTACAATTGGACTACTTCCAGTATTTCTTGTATCAGATACTTCGAGGGTTAAAATACATACATTCTGCCAATGTGATCCATAGAGATTTGAAGCCCAGCAATCTACTGTTGAATGCTAATTGTGATCTCAAGATTTGTGATTTTGGTCTTGCCCGACCCACCGCAGAGAATGAGTCCATGACAGAATACGTTGTGACCAGATGGTACAGGGCACCTGAACTGTTGCTGAACTCCTCGGAGTACACTGCGGCAATAGACGTGTGGTCGGTTGGTTGCATCTTTATGGAGCTTATGAACCGAAAGCCTTTGTTTGCTGGAAATGATCACGTGCATCAAATGCACTTATTGATAGAGGTGAGTCTGGATGTGAAAATCTGAAACTAGCATATCAAGGTTTCAAATTGTTAATAATGTACTAGAGACATAGATATTTATGGGGATTCTAACATGATGTCCCTCCCTATCGAAAATCTGCTCTCTTTTCAGCTAATTACATATTAGTAAATAGTAACAGGACTATTGATATGTGTTTGAAATTATAGTCATCTGAGATAACTAAAACATCAAATCTTCCACATGATTAACAAGTTACTGGCAATTACTCATGTTTGGTAACATATTTTTGTAGCTTCTGGGGACACCTACTGACGCTGACCTTGATTTCACCCGAAATGAGGATGCAAGAAAATACATCCGGCAACTTCCTCGACATCCCCGTCAGCCTTTAGCAAAGGTCTTCCCACATGTAAATCCATTGGCCATTGACCTAATCGATAAAATGCTGACAATCAATCCCACGAAGAGAATTACAGGTAATTCTTTTACTTTCCTCGACTATTTCGTTTGATAAGTGTGAAGTTGCTCATTTTATATGTGAAATTGCTCATATTATAAACTATTAAGAAAAAATCTTTTGATTCAAATGACTTTCTTGTTAATCTACATGTAAATGATAATAACATCAGAAACAGTTGTACCATCATGGTCATCTTCATTTCCTAGATAAATGAAAATATAGCTTTTTAATGTCTCGGATGTTCATGAATAAGCTCAACCCAGTAGTCAGCTGTCTGAGTTTGAAAATTATATATTTCGCATCAAATCTGTGTTTGCAAAGATTTGTCTGAGGTAGCCAGGCAGATTCCACAAGTCATGTAGCATATAGAATAGGAGAGTTTTGTCCAAATTCAAATGAAATTAGGAATATGTTCTGGAACTTAGGCTTTGCTTGTCTAGTGCATACAACAAAATTAGGTAATAAGATGTCTTACAACGTGAATTACGGTATCACTTTTTAATTCTAAAACAGTCACTAGAATTGTTTGTGAAGGGGTAGAGTGCATCATAATATGAGTCTATTTTGTACGTTCCCGAGTTTTAATCGGTGTAATATGATTGATTCTCAAAATACTTCTCTGCAAGTGAACTACTTTTTACCTTTATCATCACAACATGATCACAATGCATAACACTGAAGAAGGGGAAAAAAATAAAATATTAACTCAACCATACAGTGTACTTGACTTACCCAAAGAGAGATTCAATGACATACGTTATTAATTATTTGTTCATTGTGAGATTATCTTCATTGTTTCTCAAATAGGTAATTTGTCTTTTGGTGCAGTGGAAGAAGCTTTGGAGCATCCTTATCTTGCAAAACTACATGATGTAGCTGATGAGCCAATATGCCCCGAGCCATTCTCCTTCGATTTTGAGAAGCAAATCTTGTCTGAAGAGCAAATTAAGGATATGATTTACAGGGAGGCATTGGCACTAAATCCTGAGTATGCATAATCACGAGCATTTGATTAGGACATGATTCAGATTCAACGATTTTAACTGATATAGCTGATGAAAGCTACACGTAAGAATATAAGTTACTGATAAACCGGCAGAGATCACCTTCCAGTAAATTCGTCAAAAAGTAGTTTATTTGTCTCCATGAATAGCTGATTTCAAATTTCTTGCAGGTTTTGTGAGAGGTACTGTGTTCAATAAACAGAATTGTTCCCATCTCGAGGGCTTGAAACAATTTTTTTTTATTATTTTTTTTTAATTATCGTGTTAAATTGTATTGTGTATAGATGCTTTATACTCTTGTATAAGTATTAACTTATGTGTACACCTATTTTTTGTATACTTTTTTACACCTACTCACATAGAGGTGGGACTAGGATGCATTATTTCAATTCCCTTGAAGGCATGCCCCACTCCTATGTGAGTGGGGTGTAAAAAAGTGTACAACACACATAGAGATGGGAACCGGATGCATTATTTCAATCCCCTTGAAGGCATGCCCTACTCCTATGTGAGTGGGATATAAAAAAGTGTACAACAAATAGGTGTACACATAGCATGGTTCGTTGTATATATAACTTCTGTTCCAGAAAATTGTCGTTGAATCCAATAGATGTATTTAAGTGTTTGATAGTTTTTATTAATTTTTGATAGCGACAAGGAAATATTACTTAAGGGTTGGACTTCTTCGGCGTATTTCAAAAGAAAAGAACGTGAGAAAGAAACTAACATTGGTTTGTTGGGCCATATCTTGTCTTGGAACTTTACATAGACAGAGATTGAGATTAAGAAGACAATAGTTTGGACGACAGACACTCAAATTAGTTATTTTTAAAGAGGGACCTTTGTTCGATTACTATAACCTTGAACTGATGACCCTCACTCTCTCATCACACACACACACACACACACAACTAATAGTGTGTTTTTGTCCTACTTTGCCATATATCCAGCCCACCTTTGATTCCAAAAGTGTGTGTCCATCTGGTTTAAGTATAGCCTACAGAGGATATGAGGGAAGATCTAGAGCTCCCCTTGAGCATCACTAGGTTTTGTCTTGTGTTTGAGCATGTGAGAGTTGTGTAGTCTTTCTCATGTGATGCCAAAATGTTGACGCTATAATTCGGCCAGTTGAGATGTGAGCACTAACCATGCCAAGTATTTAAAGTGTTGATTGGGAGAGTACGCAACAATCATAGACTCTCTAATGCTCAAGTCAAATGACTTATAGTATTTAAACTCTCTAACGCTCAAGTCAAATGACTCATAGTATTTGAGTGTGGAAGAAATGGAAAAACAAAAATATAAGAGCCAGTTTAAATTTCACAATACCTTCAAATGACACAAAGACTAGATATTTATTGTCCAAACGATTGTGGATGAGGTTTAGGAATGTTTGAATTGTGTCCTCATCCTAACAACTCAGACGTCAATTTCAATGATATCAAATACTAGCATTCATAAGCCTAGTAGTGATGTGACTTCAAGCCGCTATGTCACATCAATTATTTCACAAACTGCTCAAGGTGTCAGAGATTACACCTTGGTCGAGGTATCATGAATTAGACCTCAACTGCCTCGGACTTAAGAGACCTATTTGGTGCAGCCATGGTTAGTAAGTTAGTTCATTCCTCAATGTCTCGGTGTGTCAACGTGACAAATTTGTAGTGGATTGCATCACATCACATTGGTGGAGCATACGGCGAGGCATTGATCTGTGCTCGTTGCCTAGGAAAAAAAAGGACAGATGAAGCGATGGAACTGTGGTATCATTTCAGTAAATATTTGAGTTCCATTGCAGAGTTATTCATAGAGATTTGTTGTTGAATAATTCAGTAAACAATTCAGTTGAGTTCCATCGCAGAAATTTTGGATCGTCAAAACTCATCACTATATATGACTTTCACTCACTAAATACAAATCATACAGACCACAGAAAAAATACTATCAAATAGCTTCTATCTAATAAGAAGTTTTTACACAGATTATCCCAAAAAAAGTTCTCAAAAAACTATAAAGATAAAACTCATAATTTTCTCTCTATTTGAACACAACATGATACTCTCAAATTATACAATTAATTAGTTCCTCAATACACATATTTATAGTTAAAATCTAACCTTAAAGTATATAGAAGTCGTGCCCAATAGAAACTGTCTTTTTTTCACGTCTGAACGGTTGCATCTCTTCCTAGGAGAGGACGTGGTTCGATTTGGTTTGGTTCTGATTTTAGTAGAACAAAACCAAACAATAAATCGATGTTTTTTTACTAATGAAACCAATTGATTTTTTTAAAGATATGGAACCAAACCGCTCGATTCTGGTTTGGTTCTGAGACCATTATTTGAATTTTTAAATAATAAATGTAAATTAAAACCTGTTTATATCTGCTTCTTCAATAGAATCCATATACATCATTAGTTCATTACTAAATAAAAAATGAAATTTTTAGTTAACAAAACAAAAATTTAAAAAAAGTAACATGTTATTCTAAGTCAAAGAAGAAGAAACTCGACGACTCATCGAAACTTAGATAATCGAACATAAAGCCGTTTAGACTTATAGTTACAGGTTACGATATGACGCTGTGTGAGTTAGGGATAGAATTTGCAATTTGAGTTTGGTTAACTCTTGAGAATTGATGAATTGAGTTGAGGTTTATATATACATAAATTTTAAAAAATAAATATCAATGTCGTTGATGGTGACTAAGGAATGCAACGATTGCTATTTTATAGGAATGCAAGTAAAGCAGTGCTAATGCGTTTCAAATACTCAAGTAAAAGTTTCAAGGTCATTCAAATACCTTTTCATAAGGTTTCAAACTTTGAAAAATCAACCTTAATCAAAACCTTTGAAAAACTAAGCTTAAAGTCGGTCGGTCGACCTCACATTTATTAGGTCTCATACCTGTTTTCCAACACAGGTCGACCACAAGATGATTAGATCGAATTATTTTCAAACACCAAAATGGTCATTTTCTTATAACACCTATTTTGAGGTGGACCGCAAGAGACAGTCTGGACGCAAAATTGTTCTATAAATAACATTTTCTTTTGCATTCAATTCAACCTAACTCACAAGAACATTTAAGAGAAAAATTTATTGAGAAAATCATTGAGTCTGCATTGTCTTAAATTCTATTTCATTGATTACAAATGAATCTCTTGATTGATCAAACTTTTTTTAATCTATTTCATCAAAGATTCCTATTGTGTAAGAAGACTTTTCAAGTTCAATTATTCTCATTTCTTCTTTATAAAAGTTTTCATTACCAACACTTTTATTAAAGTATAAATCTCTTTCTATACTTGAATTATTTGTTAAGAAAGAGAAATTATTGATTGAACGCTTTGATTAAAAGATTCACATAATTTCTTTGTTTATTCTTTAATCATCAAAGTTTTTCAACAAAACACTAGAGCTAAATTCATTGTATTCATTGAAGTGTTATCCATACTCTCTTGATACTTGACTTGAATATCATTTCTTGAAAAGAGTTCTTTTACTTTTAAATTATCGTTTATATTTTGGTGCTTTCGAGAGCTTTTGAAAACTCGATTGTTGTGAAGAATATGTGCTCTTTGCAGTAAGTCAGTTAAGGATAAATGCTTCTTGTTATAAGTCACTTAAGGATTAGTGTTTTTTGTTGTAAGCACTTGAAGATTGGTATTGCCTGTTGTATGTTACCACGATAGTAAATTTAACTTTGCTCGTGATGGAAAGCTCGGTAACGAGGGCGTAGAACATTGTGAATCAACCCCATTTAAATATGCTCGTCATCTTTACATTATTGCACTTACTTTAAATATGCTTGTCATCTTTACATTATTGCACTTATTTTTTCCATTTATTTTGGGTCAATACCCAACAGTCTATATGTTTGGTCGATTTTATTCATGATAAGAGTTTGAGACTATCTTTTTCATTCGAAGCTCGTGGTTTGGTCATTTCATCTCCGGTTGGTCTGAAGGCTAATATTTTCTTTTTATAGGACTACCTAACAAAATTATGCTCATCACCAATCACTATTTGAGTATCTGATGAGAATGCCCTTATTTGGCCCCCAGTTTTGTGATTTTTCAAAAATGTTTGATTTTAAATTTTTTGAAAAGTTAAATATTGTAGACTTACTAAAAATGAATAATTGAGATTGAATATTTTAAAAAATCGGGACTCAAACAAGGGCAATTAGGGATGTCAACGAGTCGAACCGAGCTGGCTCGCAAGCCAAATATCAAGGCTCTCGGCTTGAGCTTTTAGGGGTCGAACTTTTTTTGGCCCGAGCCGAGTCAAAGGTCGTCCCCAAAAATAAGGCTCAACTCGAGCTTCTCTAAGCTGAGCCGGGCCAAGTCCCGAGCTTTTAATTTTTTTTATTTTTATAATAAAAATCCATAAATTTGTTATTGAAAATTTATATATACAACGAGTTGAGTCGAGCTTGCGGTCGAATTTCAAGGCTCGAGCTCGCATCGAGCTTTTTGGGTAGCTTTTTTTTGCTCAAGTCGAGCCAAGCCAAAGTACATCTATAAAAAAAAAAAAAAAGCTCAGCTTGAGACTCGAAATCTCGAGCCGCGAGCCGTACTAAGCCTGATCTTTTTTTGAGCAGCCTGAGTGGCTCGAGTCGACGAACCATTTTGTTATCCCTGGGGGCAATATAGACTAAGAAAGCAATTTAAGACCCCATTTGGTATAAATTAAAATCAGATTTTTAGTAAATTTTGATAAAAGTTGTTGAGATGTGTGTTTTAAAAGCTGTGAAACCCATAAAATGTGTGGTTAAAATTAATTTGTTGACTTTGACTTGAATTAAAATTTGATTTCAATTGTCACCAAAGAGGGGCCAAGCGTGTGTTTGTATTGTTTAAAAATAGTTTTTATTTTTGAATGAATAGTGATTTTTAGGAGAATAGATGGTTGATATTTGGTTGAAAAGTCAAATATTGTGAGCTTGATTTTTAATGGATAATTGAGATTGATTACTGTAAAAAAAAAAAAAAGAGAAAAATTTAAAATAATCCAAACAAGGTCTAAATATATATAATATTCGGATTCTTCTTAAGCCCTTGTTTGATATCATTTAAAATTTTCTCATTTTTCTATAATACTCAATCTCAATCATATATTAAAAGTTAAGCCTACAATATTTGAATTTTCAATCAAATATCAACCATCAATTCTCCTAAAAATTACTATTCATTTTTAGAAAATTCTTTCTAAACAATATCAAACAAGCACTTATTTGAAAATATATACAGCCACAAGTGTTGAGCAAATATCTGTATCAGTATCCAAAATCCTGTCATTTGTACATCATTTGGTTAAGGCACACATCCATTTTTAAGGCATATTTTGGACAATATAGGACCATCGATCCACAAAGAATTTCTGCACATTCGTGTGGTTTCCTGTTGTTGCAAGTCTCCTGTCCTGTCATGTCCTGACGTGGCCAACAGTGGCGGACCTATTTAGGGATGAGTGGGTCACTCCACTGGAATCATGTAATCATTCATTCTCTCTCCTCATGCCTACTTGTCCAAAAAATCAAGTTTTGAGAGATTAGGTTTGATCTTGAATTTGAGATAGTAAATGAGGTTGAAATCGTGAATTTTTTGTTCCGTTTCAAAGTACTAAATGCGCACTCTCACGTGCAATTTACCACGTATGAAATGGTTAATCGATGAAGAAGTTATGACTTGTCAAAGTAGGCTATTCGAAACTTTTTTCTTTACCGTTCGGTGAAGTACCAACTTTAAAAATTTGCCGAAAGATATTTGTTGATCGAATTAAAAACGGATTTCATATTCTCAAAGTTCGTTTTGAGAACTTATTCGGGCATATATAACATGCAATCAACGGAGGTTGTAAGTGATCAAACGAGTCTCCTAAAGAGAGACTTATAAACACGTTTTTCGTAACTTTTCGTTTTAATAATATTTCCGTTTTCTTTCTTTCAATTCCGTAAAAATTAAGTAAATTCTAATGATAATTGTATCTGTTAAATGAAATATTGCTCAATTGTCATTGAAAGCTTCTTCAATTTCAAAATAAATTGTGAAAGAGAAAGTGGATAGTCTTGATTTTTTTCAGTGAAAATTAAAATAATGGTTCATCAACAAATGAGAAGCCATTAGGAATAAAAGGAGTATGACTATTTTGAATATTACCCATGTTGTCTTCTTTGAAATGATTTTTTTTCGTAGAACTATTTCACCCCCACCAGTGGCGGATCCAGGATTTTTAACTGGACCGAGCTGAATTCTAAAAAGTGTAATGTAACAAAAGTTAAATGTATTACAAAAATAGTAGTTACATCGAAATGATCAACGAAATTGCGAACGACGAGGTTTCAAAGCATAAAATTCATCTATAATAGATTCTACATCTATTTTCTTAACTAAACATCGTTCGATGTGGATCGACAAACAATCTGCAAGAAAATCATCCTCCATTTTGTTACGAAGTGCCGTCTTCAAATGTTTCATTGCTGAAAATGTTCGCTCAGCAGTGGCAGTAGAAACTGGTAATGTCAAAATAAGATGAATCAATCTAGTCAACATGACGTAAATCTTTGACCTTCCACTCTTGGTCAACTTCTTGCTTAACTCAACTAGAGAGGATACATGAAATTGAGGATCGGATATCACATCGTGTTGAAAATGTCTCAACTCATATTCCAAAGCAATGATGTCTTGATCTATGAAATCTCCAGGATAGAAAGTCTTTGCAAGCTTGCATATATCATCACTGTTAAATGATTCAAAAGAATTTTTAGGATCCAGAGCCACCATCAGAGAAAGGAGTTCTAATGATGTGTCATTAAACCTCCTATTTAACTCTATCAAGATGTAATCAATTGATTCATTGAAAATATCAAAGTGGTAATGATGCTCAACTGTAATTTGCTGACGAATGCGACCAATCTTATATAAACAATCCAGGTCCGGCACATCAATGTCATTTCTCGTGCAAAAAAATTTCACTTCCGAAAGTAATTTTTCCCAACCACTTTCTCTCATTTATTGAAGAACGGCCTTTGTAGACTTGACAAATCTAATCGCACACAAAATGTCAAGAGATTTTGTTTGAAGGATTTGACAAAGAACATCAGTAATTCTAAAGATCGCATGCATCAAATGCAAGACGAACACAAATTCAAACTTTTCCATATTTCCGTAAGTTCCACTAACTTCGGACTTGGAGCTTGCATTTGTAGAATGTTCTATAAGGTATTCAAGCACTTTGCAAGTTGCACCATACATATCTATCAAGCTCTTTATAGATTCGTAATGAGAGCTCCAACGAGTAGCTCCCGATCGCTGCAAATTACCTATTTGATTTAACCCACGTCCAGATTCACGCTCTCCAGCATTTAACATATTTTGAATTTCAGTTCTATGAGCAGCTTTCAACTCAGCAATACGCTTAGGAGAGGAAGTGATAATATTAACAACATTATCCAAATGAGAGAAGAATTCCCAAATAATACTTACATCCTTAGCTGCTGCAACCAAAGTCAACTGTAATCGATGGGCAAAGCGATGGATATAGTATGCATATGGGAAATCTCTAAGAAATAACGCTTGAAGTCCATTCCATGCACCACGCATATTGTTAGCACCGTCATACCCTTGACCTCTCAATTTCTGAACTTGGAGGTTATGAAGGACAAAAACATCATCTATCTCCTTCTTCAAAGTTAATGAAGTTTTTGATTGCCAAAAAGCGTTCTTTTAGATCCCCATCTTTATCCACAAACCTCAAAATAATAGTCATTTGCTCTCGATCAGACACATCCTTTGCTTCATCAACAAGAATACAAAAGTATCCATCCCCAACTTCTTCACGAATCATCTTTCGTATTCTTCTACCCATGATGTTCAAAATATCTTTTTGGATATCTGGAGCAATGTATTGGGCATTTTTAGGAGCATTCTCCAATACAACTTTATCAATTTCCATATTTATTTCTGCAAAAGCCTTCACCAATTCAATGAAATTCCCACGATTTGATGAAGATGCAGATTCATCGTGACCTCTAAAAGAACAATTTTGAAGTGCTAGCCACTTACAAGACTTTATGGAAGTCTTCAAGCGCAAACAAGCCTTGTCCTTTTCCTCTTGTGTTTGGGCAAATATGACGTGCTCAATATGTTGAGAGGGCTTCATCAAATCCTCGGCCTTTCTGACACATGTCATATGAGGTGATGACAATGTACAACCAATATGTGTAAGAAACGCACACTTTTCTCCTTGGTTCACCCTTTTCCAATTGTCAAACCCTTCATTCGCCAGCGATGAAATATTACTCATTGAAACATCATTCAGTAAAAGAAAGCAATAAAAACAATAAGCCTTATTTGATGTAGGCCAATACTCCAACCAATTCCACTTTTGGAACCAATTTTTCTGAAACCGACGTTTTTGAATTCCGAAATTTGTACCCAAATACTCCAACAAGATTGGTTGATAAGGCCCAACAATTAAATATTTTCGTCTTATCTCATCCCGTAAATTAGAAGGATATGCACATATCTTCATTCGCTTCCCAGGGTCCCTTTCAATAGAAGCAGATGATTGTATATTTGGATTTGGAGATGCTTGATTTTCATTATGCGGAGTGGATGTTGAAGGATTTAGCATAGAAGGAATCGAAGTTGCTTCATTAGTTGCTTCACTCGGTTGATGATCCTTTTTTTTTGAAAAATGAGGATATCAATAGTTTCGGTTTCTTGCCCAATTGGTGTCGTTCCATTTTGCAGCTAAGTTACAACGAAGTTAATCAATACTAAAACTAAAATCACATTCTATTATTCTAATATCACATTCTCAATTCAAAAATTAAAAATCAATTTCACATTCTCAAATTATCTAATGATTATATTCACATTCACATTCTCAAATCTCAACTCAAATAAAAAAATTCAAAATCACAAATAATCAATTATCAAGATCAAATATTCAAATTAAATTCCAATAACATTAGCCACTAACCTTTTTATGATATTTATCAAGCTCAGCAACAGCAAGACAACAACTTTGCCAAATTTGATATTTTTAATTTCTAATTCATTCTGGTCCTTCTGCTTCCAGTTCCAGAAAAATGTAAATCCAGTTCCTCACTTCCTCTGTTTCCAGCTGCCTGCAGGCTGCAGCAATTTCAATTTGCAAATTGAATCAAATTAATCAATTGATATTAACATAAATAACATATTAACATTAAGCTAAAAATTGCAAATAACAATTTTTTTTTAATATTGAAGGCTGAAGAAGCAGTGAGTTCAGATTTCAGAACTTAAGAATCAGACTTCAGCAGACAGAAGTGAAGAAGTAAGAACTGAACTACTGAAGGCTGATTGGCATTGTCGATTGGTGAATCATGACTGATTATTAGTGATTGCTGATTCGCTGAAGCAGAAGAAGATCTGAAGAATTGAAGAACTGAATAAGTGAAGAAGAAGATTAGAAATTAGAATTTAGAAGAACCTCAGCCTCAGGTCCTCAGGTCCGGGCCGTCCGGCGGTCGGCGAGCAGGGGAGCTGCGCGCGGTGCGCCTGCGCTGATGGCTGCTGCTTGTGCAGTTGCGCTAGAGCCTGGAGCTGGCGAGCTGCGCTGCTGCTTCTGCTTGCCTACTTGAAGAACCATGAAGGGCGAACTCGAAGGAGGGGTGAAAAACCGTGAAGGGCGCAGCTCCACTTACTGAGTTAGGAAGGGTAGGGCGGAGGCGCGGTGGAGCTGAGCGGACGAAGATGAAGTGAGAAATTGAGAATTCAGTCTGAGACTCTGAAATGAAGAAATGGATGCTTGGGAGTTTGGGCGGCACTTGACAGGTTTGTTTAGGTATATTTGAAATGGGCCGAGCTGAATAATTATTTGGGCCGAACTATTAACTAAATTTTTTTTTTTTACCAGATTCTGGTCCATTCAAGGACTGGGCTTCAGCCCAGTATGGGCCTAAGCCCAATCCGCCCCTGACCCCCACTCAACTAAAATCCTAGTTCCGCTCCTGTGCTGGCCAACCCCTTATATAAAGATCAAGAGTTCACAATAAAGTCATAGAAGTTGCTAGCTGCTTTGCATTCCACATGGGAAGTAGTTCAACCTCTGGCGATGGAGAATCTCAGCTTCACACCACCACCAATACCAAACATGGTGGATGGATCACCTTCCCCTTCATTATAGGTCTCTCTGAATTCCTTTTTTCACGTATATAGTTTCTTGTCAAGTATATGATTTGCATGTAAAAATTAAAATGTCTTCCTAAAACTGTTAGAGTGTTTCTTTTGTGAAAGCAGTCACTTTAGCTGGGTTAACACTTGCCGGAGGAGGGTGGCTGAGCAACCTAATTGTTTACCTGATCGATCAGTTCCATATAAACAGCATCGACGCTGCTCAAATAAACAACGTGGTCAGTGGATGCGTGAGTTTGTTTCCTGTCGTTGGAGCAATCATAGCCGACTCATTTCTCGGTTCTTTTGCCGTCATCTGGATTTCCTCCATCGTTTCTTTGCTGGTAATTAATGACACAGAACCTCACCATTACTAGGATTTCTTTCTTCAATCCTATAGAGTTTTCTGATTTTAAACCTGCTGCAGGGTCTACTACTTTTCCTTCTTATGGCGACGGTGGACGGCATGAGCCCTCAAAAATGTCAAAATGATTCGAGTTTATGTGCAATCACCCCATCTAAAACACAATATGCAATGTTATATTTAGCATTGACACTGTTAGTCGTCGGACTAGGAGGCAGCCGCTTCACTTTGGCGACGATGGGAGCTAACCAATTTACAAGGGCTAAACATCAAGATACTTATTTTAATTGGTATTTTGTTACATTGTATTTTGTTACTGTTATAGCCAGCACAGCCATTGTTTATGTTGAAGATAATGTGAGTTGGGCATGGGGATTTGGTATATGTATAATGGCAAATGTACTGGGATTAATCATTTTCTTGTCGGGAAAAAAGTATTATAATTTTGATAAGCCACAAGGCAGCCCATTCACAAGCTTGGTTCAGGTAATTGTTGCAAGTTTTAGGAAAAAGAAGGTGGCTTTGTCTTCCCAAAGTCCTGATTATTATTACGGAGACGATCTGCGAAAAAAGATTGATGAACTACCTACAAACAGCTTCAGGTAATGTTTTATTTCTGTTTTCTTCAATTATTCAGAACTTATCATCAAGTTTCCTGACATTTGGGACCATGCCTGTCGGTGGTTGAGATCCATCTCTCTCCAATTTTGCTACAAGTACTTATAATTTGACATATAGATTGACATATTGCATAGTGGTAGAATCATATTAATTCACACATCACATCAAATTTTAAATCAACATTCATAAACTTGCAAACTCATTTTTTTGTCAACCTATTTGTCATGTTCTAAGTACAACTAGCATTTTTGATCTCTCTAATGTTTATGGGATTGTTAGAATTTTATTTAATAAAGCGACTCTTGATGTGA
The DNA here is from genome assembly GCA_963555705.1 of Ligustrum vulgare. NCBI lineage: Eukaryota > Viridiplantae > Streptophyta > Magnoliopsida > Lamiales > Oleaceae > Ligustrum > Ligustrum vulgare. Next base: position 9,343,342 of record OY743180.1, on the reverse strand, counting down.
TTATTTAAATAAGTTTGTCGCCTCTATAAAGATTAAATGGATGTAGTTACGTTACCCTTCATGGGGTGACCGAGTTTGTGGAGTAAGTGAGCGCAGATGTCTTTAGTCGCAAGTTCAATTCTCTCTATTAATATTTTAACGATCGAGTCTGTCGCACCAGACTTGTCTGGTGCTGTTTACCTGACTGGCGTGGTTTGTAGGCTATTCTATTGTACCAGTTCGAGAATTTACCCGATAAGTACTAAATGGGTAGCGATTGCAGGTTTCCTCGTAAATTAAAAAAAAAAAAAACTCAATGGGTAGCGGCTACAGGTTTCCTCGTAAATTTTTTATAAAAAAAAGTTGTTAGTTGAACAATGAAGGTAGGTGTCTTGAATTTAAATCTCGATGCCATGCGAGGTCATTCGTTATTCTAGCCTATATACTTGTTCTATCTCTGATAGACTACTGCTTAACTTTTACTGCAAGTAGAGAATTGAACAAAATAGTGCCATGTTTGGGTAAGATTTTTCCTGCTCAATTTTGGAATTGGAGGCTTCCCACCTTCTATAAACAAATCTTAATTCCCTAACAACCAGTTTTTTATTTTTAGATTAACCTAACAACCAGTTTTGACTTCTGTTAATGACGATCAGACTCAGACATATTCCCGAGCCCCATTATTTCTAATTATTTTTACAAATTTTTTTCTACATAATCAATCTCAACCATCCAAAAAAGTCAAGTCCACAATTTTTTTTCTTTTCAAATCACTTTTTAACCATTAGATTTTCAAAACTCAAATTATAAATTGAAATAATGGGGTTCAAACAAAAGATAATAAGTTCAGCAACTTTTCTTTCTGCTGATCTTGCACCTTTATCCTATGAATTAAAAATTAACATAGGACAAAGGGATAAACATTAATGACGCTGATTTCTAGTTTATTTATGTAAATGATAATCATTTGTGTTTCTTTAATATGTTGTCACAAAGGTTACTGAACAAAGCAGCCGTAAAAATTGAAGGAGACATTCTACCAAATGGCTCAATTGCCAAGCCATGGAATATTTGCACTGTGCAGCAAGTCGAAGACCTCAAAACTATATTCCGAATCCTACCATTATGGTCGAGCAGTATACTTTTAGCGACCCCGATTGGAATTCAAGCGAGTTTATCGGTTCTCCAAGCTCTGAACATGGATCGTCACTTGGGATCACATTTCAAGTTCCCCGCTGGTTCCATTATGGTCTTCACACTAGTAACCACTTCAATATGCCTCAGTCTCTTCAATCGTTTCCTATGGCCAACATGGAAGAAGATTTTCGGGCGAAACTCGACTCCACTTCAACGAGTCGGCATTGGCCACGTGTTTAACGTGGCCAGCATGGTGGTTTCAGCGTTGGTTGAGACTAAAAGGCGTTCCACCGCCCGCTCCCACCAGCTTCAAGGTTCAGTCGTTGCCTTATCGGTCTTGTGGTTAGCCCCACAACTTGTTATTGTGGGCATTGGGGAAGCCTTTCACTTTCCAGGACAAGTTGCTTTGTACTATCAAGAATTTCCCACTTCACTCAAGAGCTTGGCTACTGCAATGATTGCAATGGTAATCGGAATTGCGTTTTATTTGAGCACCGCGGTGGTCGATTTATTTCGAAGATTAACGACGTGGTTGGCCAACGACATAAACAATGGCAAGTTAGAAAACGTGTATTGGGTCATAGCAGTGCTCGGGGTTGTCAACTTCGGATACTATCTTGTATGTGCGTGCTTATACGAATACAACAATGTCGAGAATGGAAAGACCGATGAAATTGATGAAAACAGACTTTGACACTAAGAAATTGATCTTTCATCGAATGTTTGGGAGCACGACTTTGGTGCAATGATGAATAAAGTCCTTTAGTTGTGTAAATGAAGTTTTGTTGTGTACAAGTTGTGCTAGTAATTATGGGACTGGTTTCACGCTTAGTGTATGATGAATCCCTTCTTTTTTTTCCCCAACTGGTTAAAGTTAGGTGGACACACTTTGAATACTGGATAAGTCCTCAAAATAATAAGAGTCAAGGTTGGCCAACGAGATGATGGAGGATAGGCATCATTGTCAAGAGGGAAACAATCCAAATCACCATTAAAATCTACATTAAATCCCTAATGAATGTTAACAAATTAATAGCATGTCAGCGGATCCAACATTTGGACTCGTGCTGGATTCACCATTTTTTTAACCTCGTAATTAGAGTGTCAAAATTGTGTTCCCCTTACTCTTGTAATGACTATTCGTACTGGACCAGTTTCCTAAATTCGCCTCTGTCCACCACTATATCGGGCTTGTTAGTAGTCTCAAATAAACAATCTGTTTTGAGAGGATTTTCAATAGATTTTTTGAAATTGAGATGTTATTTACATAACATAGTCAAACTTGAACATAATAAACTCCAATAAATTCTTAGTTTTGAGTCTTGACTTAAAAATTTAAAATGAATTGTGAGTTGATTCACTAAATTAGATTAAATATTTTTGCTGTTGGTATTTATATAGCCCTTGTATGGCTTCCTGTTTTTGTGGTTTTTTTTAAAAACGCGTGTTTTAAAATTGTTTGAAAAATGAAATATTATAGACTTGATTAAGAATATATGGTTGAAATTGAATGTTTTAAAAATTGGGGCTCAAACATGGGCATAATAAATTAAATGATGGGAAAATGATAAATGATTCCCATATATATATATATATATATATATATATATATATATAATAGTCATTTTCGTAACCAAAAGCAAAATAAAGAGCACCTTGTGTGGAATGCATTGCATATCTCCCATCATCATGAAATTATGGAATTTGGAATGATCACATTTCAGCATGATAAAACGGTGTTGGTTAAATCATAAATGGCTGGATTGTGGCCAAAGCTGGTGATGCACAGTGGCAGAAGATAAAAGTGCCTACATCTGTTGCTATTGCCAAAGGATTTTCCAATATGGCAATATAGTTTTTTCTAGTAAAAGGCTTGTAGTGTAAGTGCATGTCTATGTCTTTGTCTATGTCTTGTACATTCATATGATATTTTATTTAAAATCGACCTAAATATTATATTAGGTCCCTAGACAAATAAATTTTATCGTATTTTTTCAATGGTATAATAATTTCATATTGAGAAATGCAAAAGAGAATTCACAAAAATCTGCGTCACGAACTATTTGACTATTAAAGAGATACCTTTTTTTTTTTTTTTAGGTTCTTGGATTTTAAATGTTTCTAGATTTCAAAAGAGAACTCCTTGACCTTTAATCTTGTAATGTGGACTATGGGAAGGTATAGTGAGACTCGACTTTCTTGATTCTCATCATCCTCTCCTTCTCGAGAAAGATTTGACATCGAATCATTACGTACATTAAAATGAGAGAAATCAGACCTATTAAATGTAACTGAAATTTTATACTTATCGGGAAAGATCAGTTTGTAGGCGTTGTGTAGCGCCCCGAGTTCCAAATATCCGGTTCACCACGTCATCTTCTAGTCTAAACTTTAAAATAACATTTTAGCGGAAGAAATATTTGAAATTCATTTTTGGCAATATTAAATAAATTGTAATGGTCGATAAAATTGAAAAGATTTATGAAACAATTCGAAATAATAAATCGAGCCATTAATATTGTAAAACAATTTGCAATGTCATAATTTCTCAAATAACTGAAATTCTCAAAATTATCCAATGTTTGGAAATACTGAAATCATTAAAATAAGACTTTCAACCATTTAACGATTATTGCCACAATCATCCATCACTTGCCACCCTCTCCAAAATCTGCAAATGTTGTTTAAAATAGACATGAGCATTTCATAGAAATACTCAGTAGACTCATCGTCAATTAATTAATTTACAATATAATTGAACACATAAATACAGACTCTTTAGAAACATAGGGTGTGGGTAATCTCTTCTTGTGCATTAAAGCACGGGGCTTCTCTTTGAAAAATCATAGGCTCTTTAAAATCATCGGGTATTGGTAGTCTCGTCTCGTGCACTTAAGGCACGTATGTTATGCATAACATCATCATTTATCTTGCAAGATATTCTCTTCTTTCTTTCTCATGCATAAAGCAAGTAAGTTATGACAAGCATAACAACATAATTATTTTCGAAGAAATACATTCTCGTCTCTTTTCACAAAATTGACTTTCACATAAGTCACATAACATACACATTCACATGCAATCATAATTTAAATCAATTAATAGGGACGAGTCTACCTTAAACTTAACGAGTGTGGTTGAGCGGGAATGACTTCAATCTTTCAAATCTCCGTACGCCTCGTCTAGCCAATTAGAAAATAAGTTAAATTAGTCTTTTGAAATTTATAGTTTAAAAATGATAATTTACAATTTGGGGACTGAAATTTGATGATTTGAAAGTTGATGGACTAAAATGAGTACTTTGAAAGTTGAAGGACTAAAATGAATAATTTGAAAGTTGAGAGACTAAAATGAATACTTTGAAAGTTGAGGGACTAAAATGAATACTTTGAAATTTGAAGGACTAAAATGAGTAATTTAAAAATTGAGGGACTAAAATGAATAATTTGAAAGTTGAGGGACTAAAATGAATACTTTGAAAGTTGAAGGACTAAAATGAATACTTTGAAAGTTGAGGGGCTAAAATGAATACTTTTAAAGTTGAAGGACTAAAATGAATAAATTGAAAGTTGAGGGATTAAAATGAGTAATTTGAAAGTTGAGGGACTAAAATGAGTAATTTTCAAAAGTTGGGTCGAAGCTCAAAATGAATATTAAATTGTAGGGCTTGAAATAAGTGATTTTAAAAATGAAGGGCTTATTAAAATCATTTGGAACTTAAGAGGCTGAAATGATAGGTTTGAAAACTATAGGGACCGATTTAAATCAATTTAAAAACTTGGGGACTCAAGTGCAAAATCTAAAAAATCAAAAATATTTAAAATCAGATTTCTTACTCTCTCTCTACCAATCATCAAAAACGAAGAAAGAGAAAGAGGGACGCAACGATCGACGGCGGAAACGGTGCTGCAGCCGGCGGTGTGCCGGCGAGACGTCGGCGAGGGTGGCTGCAAGCGACGGTTCAAGAGGGGGTTCAAGTTTTGGTAGGTTTGGTACGAGTTTGGTGCGAAAATCGAGGCGAAGTCGCGGCTTAGATCGCGATTTTTCGGAGATACTCCGGCTGAAAAGGGTTCCACAGTTGAGGTAGGTAACTGGGTTCATCTATTATTGGGTTTTTTGTTTGATCGGTGAAGGTGCAGCTGTTAGGTTTGGTAATGTTGATTGGTTGTATGATGGAGGTTGGGTGTAGGCGGTGGCGGTAGAGGTGATGATGATGATGATGATTGGTGTTGAAGATGGAGGTGAGTTGGAGGAGGTTGTGGCCGTGTGCGATGGTGATGGTGATGGTGGTTTGGGTTCTCGATTGAGGTGGTGTTGGCCGTGAATGGTGGTGCTCCAGGTGGGTGTGGTCTGCGGTGATGGTGGTGTTGGGGGCAGTGGTGATTGAGGTGGTGATGATGGAGGTTGGTGGCGTGATGGAGGTGGTGATGATGATGGTGATGGTGAACAGTGGTGGTCCTTACCGTGAGGAGGCCGAACCTGGGGTGTGGTTGCTGAGGATAGGTTGATCGCTGAAAATGGTGGTGTAAAAATGGAGTGGGTTGGTGTATATAATAAGGATTTGATAGGTAAGGGACTGATGTGATAGGTAGAGGTTGGTAGTGTAAAAGTCTTAACAAGCAATGCACGTAATTCGAGGAAAATCGTACGCAAATTGAACTAGGTCGGAAGAACGAAACTGATAAAATGAGATTGACGAAATTTGGAATTTAAAACGATTTTAAAATAATAATTAAAATAAGTAATTAAAATAATAAAATTTTGGAAATTCGGAATTTAATTTAAAATTGAATTAACTCGATATTTCTCGATTTTGGTTAGATGAACGCGCGTGACGTTAGTTTAAAAATGGATGAGATCGTAGCGGCACGATTTTCAGGATTTTAAAATAATTATTTAATGCGTAAAAATCCTTGGTCGCTACAACCTTATCCCCTTAAAATAATTTCGTCCTCGAAATTAAACTTACTTGATCTATTATTTCTGGATACTTGGCTAGGATCTCCTCTTCCTTTCCCAAGTAACCTCATCACTCTTATATCTACCTCACTGGACTTTGACTTAAAGAATCTCTTTGTTTCTTAAGACATAGACTTTTCTCTCTACTATGCACATATGTGCCTTCTCATAAGTCAAATCTTTCTGAACTGCAAGAGACTGATAATTCATCACATGACTAGGATCATGAACATACTTTCTCAATAGAGAAACATGAAAAACATTGTGAACAGCTGCAAGTTCTGGTGGCAAAGCTAACAATAAGCCACATTATCCACTTCTCTAGTATTTCTCGATTTTGGCTAGATGAACGCGTTGTGACGTTAGCTTAAAAATGGGTGGGATCGTAGCAGCACGATTTTCAGGATTTTAAAATAATTATTTAATACTTAAAAATTCTTGGTCGCTACACATTGTCATTGATCCTCTTCAAAGCTTGGAATGAGCCATTACCACAGTGTTGCAATTTGGATTTTTTTTTTTTTTTAATTGGAACCTCGTTCTTTCCTCAAAATGAACCATTTGCAACCACCTAGATCAAATATGATGCACCCACCTAAGCTAACTCTTTCATCCACAAGCAAATGAGTCAAGCTCAAAAGAGTTAATGGGTTAAAGTCATAAACAACCTCAAGCGGAGGAAATTTTCTAATAGAATGAAAAATGTTATAGCAAGCAAATTTAACAAAAGGTAAACCTTCTCTCCAACTTGTGAGGTCACCTTCATGCAAATGCACTACTTCCCTAAAGAAAAGATTTGCTATATTGATAGTATTGTTAGTTTCATGACATGTAATAAAATGTGAAATTCAAAAAATCCTACCAACAAACACAAAAATAACATCATTTCCTTTCTTTGATCTAAGTAAACCCAATATAAAATTCATAAAATTATTAACTCAATGTTTACAGGAATGTGCAAACATGAAATATGAGTATGAGTTTCGAGGAAAAACCTTAGATTCAGCCCCGTTGCAAGTGATTTGTTTACTACAAATATAAACATGCGCAACATCAACTTTCATTTTAAGCCAACGTGAATGCTCACTTAATATCGTCAAAGTCCCCTCTGTTGACCTATGGTCAATTTGACCTTATTGTTTTGATCATAACAAACAAGAATTTATTGTGTTGCTAACAAGTGTGCTTCAAGCGTTTCATGTAATGATAAATATTCAAAGCACTCAATGTTCAAATCGTCTCTCAAGGATATAAATCAAAATTATGTGATCGAGCACATGAGACGCAAAGAAGATCATGAAAGAATTGAAGATATTCAAAGATCAAAATTGAGGTTGAAAAGCATGACATGAAGATCAAGAATTCAAGCATACAAGATTAGAGTTGATTTAACATATGTAAAGGTATAACACTCTCAATCTTTAGCGATGAAATTCAACGAGCTCGAAAATGATTTTTATGCATCAAGAAACTTACATGAAAATTCGTCACTTGCATAAAATATTTTTATCTAAGTCAAGATTGTCTTTCAAAGGTTATTTGATCTTAAATCATGATTATACTATTGAAAAACAAGTCAGAAAACCTTGAAAAATCAAAATCTTGAAATGCTGTTTTTTGAGGTAGATCAGACAGGTCGACCGCATGATTTTGAGGTCGACCGCATGACAAAAGACAGGTCGACCGCACTGATCTTCCGCACTGCTGTTTTTGAACTCAACGGCTATTTTCTTGCAACGGCTATATTGAGGTCGACCGCATGGTTGAACAGGTCGACCGCAAAAGACAGAATGTGCAAAATTTGATCTATAAATAGCCTTCTCTCTTGCATTCATCAACAACAACTTTGAAAACATTTTATACAAACTTTCTTGTGAAAATTCATTGTTCTTACTTGTTTATATTCATCTTTTATTTTCATAAAACTTTGATTGATCTAAACTTTGTTTTATCAATTTCATCAAAGTTTTTGGAAGAAAGTTTTGTGAAGATTCTTGGTTTTACATTGTTTAAATTTCTTCAACATCTTCACACTATATTGGAATTGAAGTGTAAGTCTCTCTTTGTTCTAAACTTGTTTTAATCTTTTAAAAGAGAGAAATTCCAATTAAGGAACTTTGATTATTTGTGCTACATTTTTCATTATCATTTGATTCATCAAAGTTCCATTGCCTAAACACTTTGAGCTTAACTTATTGTTAATTATTCATGTGTGGCATCTCTTGGTACTTAATTTGATTCAATATTTTTAACAAGAGATTATTTGAAAAACTTTGTTTGATAGCATTGAACTTTTCATTATCATTTGCATCAAAGTTTTTCTCTAACACTAGAGCTTAATTCATTGCTATCTATTGAAGTGTTAGCCTAACTCTCTCGGTACTTAATTTGAGTATATCATTTTTCAAGAGAGTTATTTCAATTGTACATTCAATTCATTATATCTTGTGGTTTCGAGAGCCTTGTGAAAACTCGATTGTTGGTTTCGAGAGCCTTGTCAAAACTCGATTGTTGGTTTTCGAGAGCCTTGTCAAAACTCGATTGTTGGTTTCGAGAGCCGTGTGAAAACTCGATTGTAAAGGATAGGCGCTCCTTGTTGTAAGTCGCCTAAGGATTTGGTACTCCTTGTTGTAAGTTACCAAAATAGTGGATTTGGCCTTGCTCGTGACGGAGAGCTCGGTAACGGGGGACGTAGATCACGTTGGTTGATTGAACCTCCATAAATCGTGTTTGCACTCTCTCATCCCTTTTATTTACTTACATCACACTTACTCTATTCTATCAATTTATATTGTGCAACGCTTTATCTTAGTGCTATACTTGCCTTATCAATTAAGTTTACACATATATAGCACACTACATTGATAGTTTAGTTACTTGTAACACTAAGTGCTAATACTTGTACCTATTGGTTTTAAGTTTGAGATTATTTATCGAAAAAGTTTTATAAACCAATTCACCCCCCTCTTGGTTAGTTTACTCTTGGGCTAACAATTGGTATCAGAGCTTAGGTGCTCATTTTTAAAAGATTTTACAATCTTAAGTAAATGGCTAACCATAATCTTGAGGGGCATTCTACAAATCGTCCTCCTTTCTTTGATGGTACTAATTATAATTATTGGAAAACTAGAATGATGATTTTTATTCAATCCATTGATTATAATATTTGGGATGTCATTGAATCCGGTCCTCATGAGCTTACTATGGTCATTAAGGTTGATGGAAAACCGGATCAAACTATTTCAAAACCTAGAGAGGAATATGATGAAAATGATAGGAGAAAATTGACTTTAAATGCTAGGGCCAAAAATATACTTTATTGTGCTTTGGATAAAAATGAATTTAATCGTATTTGCACATGTGATTCCGCATTTGATATTTGGCATACATTAGAAATCACACACATGGGTACAAACAAAGTGAAAGAAACTAAGACAAATCTTTTATTTAAAGATTTTGAAATTTTCTTTATGAAGCAAGATGAGCCCATTACTTGTATGATTACTCGTTTTACCGATATTGTAAATGGTCTTAAAGGCTTTGATCATAAATTTACTAACGGTGAACTTGTGAGTAAAATTCTTAGGTCTCTCTCCCAAGATTGGACTCCTTTGAGGATGTTGATCGAAAACACGATAGACGTCAACACACATCCATTGGAGGAGCTTTATGGAACATTGATGACTTATGAGCTCAACAATGCCGAAACAAAGGAGAGGACAAGAAAAGGAAAAGAAGAGGCCAAGCGCGAAATTGATCTTAAATCATTATATGGTAAATGCTCATCAAACTCAAACACAAGTGATGAGGAACTTGATGATCTTGCTATCCTTATCAAGAAGTGGAGAGGCGTTCGCAACAATCATCGAATCCAAAAGAGAGAAGAAAAAGATGAAAAGATTGTTTGCTACAATTGCGACAAACCCGGTCACAAAAGTACCGAGTGTCGAAGTAAGAAAAGATTCTTCAAAAAGAAAGCTCTACAAGCCACTTGGGATGAAAGTGATGATGAGCAAGATGAAGATGAGAGTCAAGATGAAGTTGCAAACATGTGCTTCATGGCCATTAAGGATGAGGTAAAATTCTTTGATACATCTTGGACTTTGAATGGTCAATGATTTAAAGATCTATAAACCCTTTAACTCATTTCATGCTAAAAATGCTTTACTAAAGGGGAATGCTTTACTAAGGGGGAATATGATTACAATCAAGATATTCTACTTATGCCCCATTATTATGCTTATCACACCTATGCTCATGAATATGGAATAGATGCCACCTTTTTGCTTATGTCAAAAGGGGGAAAATATGGTGATGATTTGATTTGCTTGAAATTGGATAATCTATATGCATAAAAAGGATTATATTATATGCTAGATTATACCTCATTGGTTTGTATAAGATAGGGGGAATATATGCTAAAATTGAACTTATCAATTATTTTCATTTCCCTATACTTTGATTATATGCTTCAATTGCTTATATTATCATTACAAATCATCTTGTTTGTCATAATCAAAAAGGGGGAAATTGTTGACCTATGGTCAATTTGACCTTATTGTTTTGATCATAACAAACAAGAATTTATTGTGTTGCTAACAAGTGTGCTTCAAGCGTTTCATGTAATGATAAATATTCAAAGCACTCAATGTTCAAATCGTCTCTCAAGGATATAAATCAAAATTATGTGATCGAGCACATGAGACGCAAAGAAGATCATGAAAGAATTGAAGACATTCAAAGATCAAAATTGAGGTTGAAAAGCATGACATGAAGATCAAGAATTCAAGCATACAAGATTAGAGTTGATTTAACATATGTAAAGGTATAACACTCTCAATCTTTAGCGATGAAATTCAACGAGCTCGAAAATGATTTTTATGCATCAAGAAACTTACATGAAAATTCGTCACTTGCATAAAATATTTTTATCTAAGTCAAGATTGTCTTTCAAAGGTTATTTGATCTTAAATCATGATTATACTATTGAAAAACAAGTCAGAAAACCTTGAAAAATCAAAATCTTGAAATGCTGTTTTTTGAGGTAGATCAGACAGGTCGACCGCATGATTTTGAGGCCGACCGCATGACAAAAGACAGGTCGACCGCACTGATCTTCCGCACTGCTGTTTTTGAACTCAACGGCTATTTTCTTGCAACGGCTATATTGAGGTCGACCGCATGGTTGAACAGGTCGACCGCAAAAGACAGAATGTGCAAAATTTGATCTATAAATAGCCTTCTCTCTTGCATTCATCAACAACAACTTTGAAAACATTTTATACAAACTTTCTTGTGAAAATTCATTGTTCTTACTTGTTTATATTCATCTTTTATTTTCATAAAACTTTGATTGATCTAAACTTTGTTTTATCAATTTCATCAAAGTTTTTGGAAGAAAGTTTTGTGAAGATTCTTGGTTTTACATTGTTTAAATTTCTTCAACATCTTCACACTATATTGGAATTGAAGTGTAAGTCTCTCTTTGTTCTAAACTTGTTTTAATCTTTTAAAAGAGAGAAATTCCAATTAAGGAACTTTGATTATTTGTGCTACATTTTTCATTATCATTTGATTCATCAAAGTTCCATTGCCTAAACACTTTGAGCTTAACTTATTGTTAATTATTCAAGTGTGGCATCTCTTGGTACTTAATTTGATTCAATATTTTTAACAAGAGATTATTTGAAAAACTTTGTTTGATAGCATTGAACTTTTCATTATCATTTGCATCAAAGTTTTTCTCTAACACTAGAGCTTAATTCATTGCTATCTATTGAAGTGTTAGCCTAACTCTCTCGGTACTTAATTTGAGTATATCATTTTTCAAGAGAGTTATTTCAATTGTACATTCAATTCATTATATCTTGTGGTTTCGAGAGCCTTGTGAAAACTCGATTGTTGGTTTCGAGAGCCTTGTCAAAACTCGATTGTTGGTTTTCGAGAGCCTTGTCAAAACTCGATTGTTGGTTTCGAGAGCCGTGTGAAAACTCGATTGTAAAGGATAGGCGCTCCTTGTTGTAAGTCGCCTAAGGATTTGGTACTCCTTGTTGTAAGTTACCAAAATAGTGGATTTGGCCTTGCTCGTGACGGAGAGCTCGGTAACGGGGGACGTAGATCACGTTGGTTGATTGAACCTCCATAAATCGTGTTTGCACTCTCTCATCCCTTTTATTTACTTACATCACACTTACTCTATTCTATCAATTTATATTGTGCAACGCTTTATCTTAGTGCTATACTTGCCTTATCAATTAAGTTTACACATATATAGCACACTACATTGATAGTTTAGTTACTTGTAACACTAAGTGCTAATACTTGTACCTATTGGTTTTAAGTTTGAGATTATTTATCGAAAAAGTTTTATAAACCAATTCACCCCCCTCTTGGTTAGTTTACTCTTGGGCTAACAATTGGTATCAGAGCTTAGGTGCTCATTTTTAAAAGATTTTACAATCTTAAGTAAATGGCTAACCATAATCTTGAGGGGCATTCTACAAATCGTCCTCCTTTCTTTGATGGTACTAATTATAATTATTGGAAAACTAGAATGATGATTTTTATTCAATCCATTGATTATAATATTTGGGATGTCATTGAATCCGGTCCTCATGAGCTTACTATGGTCATTAAGGTTGATGGAAAACCGGATCAAACTATTTCAAAACCTAGAGAGGAATATGATGAAAATGATAGGAGAAAATTGACTTTAAATGCTAGGGCCAAAAATATACTTTATTGTGCTTTGGATAAAAATGAATTTAATCGTATTTGCACATGTGATTCCGCATTTGATATTTGGCATACATTAGAAATCACACACATGGGTACAAACAAAGTGAAAGAAACTAAGACAAATCTTTTATTTAAAGATTTTGAAATTTTCTTTATGAAGCAAGATGAGCCCATTACTTGTATGATTACTCGTTTTACCGATATTGTAAATGGTCTTAAAGGCTTTGATCATAAATTTACTAACGGTGAACTTGTGAGTAAAATTCTTAGGTCTCTCTCCCAAGATTGGACTCCTTTGAGGATGTTGATCGAAAACACGATAGACGTCAACACACATCCATTGGAGGAGCTTTATGGAACATTGATGACTTATGAGCTCAACAATGCCGAAACAAAGGAGAGGACAAGAAAAGGAAAAGAAGAGGCCAAGCGCGAAATTGATCTTAAATCATTATATGGTAAATGCTCATCAAACTCAAACACAAGTGATGAGGAACTTGATGATCTTGCTATCCTTATCAAGAAGTGGAGAGGCGTTCGCAACAATCATCGAATCCAAAAGAGAGAAGAAAAAGATGAAAAGATTGTTTGCTACAATTGCGACAAACCCGGTCACAAAAGTACCGAGTGTCGAAGTAAGAAAAGATTCTTCAAAAAGAAAGCTCTACAAGCCACTTGGGATGAAAGTGATGATGAGCAAGATGAAGATGAGAGTCAAGATGAAGTTGCAAACATGTGCTTCATGGCCATTAAGGATGAGGTAAAATTCTTTGATACATCTTGGACTTTGAATGGTCAATGATTTAAAGATCTATAAACCCTTTAACTCATTTCATGCTAAAAATGCTTTACTAAAGGGGAATGCTTTACTAAGGGGGAATATGATTACAATCAAGATATTCTACTTATGCCCCATTATTATGCTTATCACACCTATGCTCATGAATATGGAATAGATGCCACCTTTTTGCTTATGTCAAAAGGGGGAAAATATGGTGATGATTTGATTTGCTTGAAATTGGATAATCTATATGCATAAAAAGGATTATATTATATGCTAGATTATACCTCATTGGTTTGTATAAGATAGGGGGAATATATGCTAAAATTGAACTTATCAATTATTTTCATTTCCCTATACTTTGATTATATGCTTCAATTGCTTATATTATCATTACAAATCATCTTGTTTGTCATAATCAAAAAGGGGGAAATTGTTGACCTATGGTCAATTTGACCTTATTGTTTTGATCATAACAAACAAGAATTTATTGTGTTGCTAACAAGTGTGCTTCAAGCGTTTCATGTAATGATAAATATTCAAAGCACTCAATGTTCAAATCGTCTCTCAAGGATATAAATCAAAATTATGTGATCGAGCACATGAGACGCAAAGAAGATCATGAAAGAATTGAAGACATTCAAAGATCAAAATTGAGGTTGAAAAGCATGACATGAAGATCAAGAATTCAAGCATACAAGATTAGAGTTGATTTAACATATGTAAAGGTATAACACTCTCAATCTTTAGCGATGAAATTCAACGAGCTCGAAAATGATTTTTATGCATCAAGAAACTTACATGAAAATTCGTCACTTGCATAAAATATTTTTATCTAAGTCAAGATTGTCTTTCAAAGGTTATTTGATCTTAAATCATGATTATACTATTGAAAAACAAGTCAGAAAACCTTGAAAAATCAAAATCTTGAAATGCTGTTTTTTGAGGTAGATCAGACAGGTCGACCGCATGATTTTGAGGCCGACCGCATGACAAAAGACAGGTCGACCGCACTGATCTTCCGCACTGCTGTTTTTGAACTCAACGGCTATTTTCTTGCAACGGCTATATTGAGGTCGACCGCATGGTTGAACAGGTCGACCGCAAAAGACAGAATGTGCAAAATTTGATCTATAAATAGCCTTCTCTCTTGCATTCATCAACAACAACTTTGAAAACATTTTATACAAACTTTCTTGTGAAAATTCATTGTTCTTACTTGTTTATATTCATCTTTTATTTTCATAAAACTTTGATTGATCTAAACTTTGTTTTATCAATTTCATCAAAGTTTTTGGAAGAAAGTTTTGTGAAGATTCTTGGTTTTACATTGTTTAAATTTCTTCAACATCTTCACACTATATTGGAATTGAAGTGTAAGTCTCTCTTTGTTCTAAACTTGTTTTAATCTTTTAAAAGAGAGAAATTCCAATTAAGGAACTTTGATTATTTGTGCTACATTTTTCATTATCATTTGATTCATCAAAGTTCCATTGCCTAAACACTTTGAGCTTAACTTATTGTTAATTATTCAAGTGTGGCATCTCTTGGTACTTAATTTGATTCAATATTTTTAACAAGAGATTATTTGAAAAACTTTGTTTGATAGCATTGAACTTTTCATTATCATTTGCATCAAAGTTTTTCTCTAACACTAGAGCTTAATTCATTGCTATCTATTGAAGTGTTAGCCTAACTCTCTCGGTACTTAATTTGAGTATATCATTTTTCAAGAGAGTTATTTCAATTGTACATTCAATTCATTATATCTTGTGGTTTCGAGAGCCTTGTGAAAACTCGATTGTTGGTTTCGAGAGCCTTGTCAAAACTCGATTGTTGGTTTTCGAGAGCCTTGTCAAAACTCGATTGTTGGTTTCGAGAGCCGTGTGAAAACTCGATTGTAAAGGATAGGCGCTCCTTGTTGTAAGTCGCCTAAGGATTTGGTACTCCTTGTTGTAAGTTACCAAAATAGTGGATTTGGCCTTGCTCGTGACGGAGAGCTCGGTAACGGGGGACGTAGATCACGTTGGTTGATTGAACCTCCATAAATCGTGTTTGCACTCTCTCATCCCTTTTATTTACTTACATCGCACTTACTCTATTCTATCAATTTATATTGTGCAACGCTTTATCTTAGTGCTATACTTGCCTTATCAATTAAGTTTACACATATATAGCACACTACATTGATAGTTTAGTTACTTGTAACACTAAGTGCTAATACTTGTACCTATTGGTTTTAAGTTTGAGATTATTTATCGAAAAAGTTTTATAAACCAATTCACCCCCCTCTTGATTAGTTTACTCTTGGGCTAACACCCTCAATCCCAAATTGTCCCATCAAGTACCCAACATGTGATTCTCTTACTTACAACTCTCGAATATGACATTTATGAACAAACAATCTAATTTCCCAAAATAAACAATCACTATACTTATAGAATCTATCAAAATCCCGCTTACCACATGATTCATAGATGTTAAACAATTTTGAATTATTAGCATGCATGCCCTTAACATATTCAAAACAAAATGATTGGCACTTAGGAAGGTTAGAAGTAAAGTCCTTATTACATCAAAATGTTCTAAAATGCGTAGTGCGTTGCAAGGCGTTGAGGTCGATAATCAAGAATTACAAGTATAAGCATGTCAATGTAAAGATAGGCGTCATAATGCGTTTCGTATTTTTAATATTATTTTAATTATTTATAAGGTATTAAATATATTTTTCTACATAAATTATTTATTATAATAAAATTTATTTCCTCTAACTCAACATACTGGTTTATCCTAGTTCAAAAAATAAATAAATAAATAAAAATGAAAATAAAAATACTGGTTTTCTATTGTTTTCTTTGTCAGCTGGTTTTCTACTTTCCTCTCCTCTTTTGCCCCTCACCTGAAGGCTATATAGGACTGATAACTAAAACTACCAGAAAGCCACCTCTTCGCCCATCTCCGACACTCTTATTATTCAACACCC
The DNA here is from genome assembly GCA_963555705.1 of Ligustrum vulgare. Taxonomy (NCBI): domain Eukaryota; kingdom Viridiplantae; phylum Streptophyta; class Magnoliopsida; order Lamiales; family Oleaceae; genus Ligustrum; species Ligustrum vulgare. The sequence goes on along the minus strand of OY743180.1, from coordinate 9,326,765 downwards.
TTCTCCACACATTCATTCAAAAATACAACCCGGGATAAGAAAAACAGTTGTCTCTCCACCCATCTCCTGCACTCTTCTTATTTCACCATCAGTTTCCATACCTTCATTCAGACATACAATTCAGTGATTGATAAGAAAAACATCAAGACTTCTGATCTCTCTACACTCATCAACTGTGACTTAGACCAGTCTAGAAATTCTACGAATTCCTCCAAAACTCAACATATAAACATAAATGACTCATCCATTATTCAATTAGTTATCCTTTTAACATAAGAGCTACCATATTTTTCAAAAACTATTCGAAGTTAGTTGAAGAATTAAAGCACAACAAAATAAAATAAAAACAAACTATTAATCCCTTTTCAAAAGAAGACAACAAAAATAGGAGGGAAAAAAAAAAGTAAAGGAACTTTCTTTAACGCCCATCCCACATCGAAAGTTGATGTCGGATAGGCAGAGAAAATCCCTTATAAAAAACTATTGTTGGGCTGGTACGTTTGCACCTAAAAAATTGGTAAGAGTGCGGCTTATGTTATTACTTACATTGCTGCCCCTAAAAGCCTTAAATTTATATTTTTGATTATTTAATTATTAATTATAATTAATTATTAAGTTAAAAATATTATTGGTTTAATTGATTTTTAACCAATTAGACTGGAAAATACCGGTTTATTATTGTTTAAACCTGTTTATATCCTTTTAAACACATTAATGTGCGCATGATGCCAATGGGATGCGTTTTGGAGATGCATCACGCATTGGCGTGCCTTTCATAACATTGATTAAAACTATCACATGGACTATTCTAACTAGCAATTCTCTCATATGGAAATTAGACACATAAAGCTTGTTTTCGCAAATTAAGAATTCATCATGCCCATAAAATTTACTACACGAAACATTTTCACAAGTCAAAAATACATTTGTCAAGTCTACATCAATCTCATACAATCCTCTAATATTTTCAAAAAATAATAATCTTCCATTCAAAGAAATGTTAGGAGCATACCTCCTAGATATTGCATCGGTTATCACATTTCTGTATTGTTGGAGGAAAATATTTCCATGAACTTCTTCCAATCAGCATGCTTTTGAAGTTCCTTGTTACTTTGATAAGTTGATCTTACAATTTCCTGCAATAAAGAAGTGACCAAACTAGGAAGAACATTGTTAGAAAATTCAAGTGCAGAGAACATTTTTTTGTGATCTTTTCTCTCAATTTCTTTTGTGGCACTCTTCACTCCCTCTCCTTTTTCTGAGGTAGGAACATCAACTCTCTCTTCTTCTCTTGCTTCACCCTTTTCTGGAGTTGTGGCCCCAACTCTATTGCTCTCATTTTTTCTCACACTTTTTTCTTCATCAATTTTCTCAATCAATTTTTCTTTTTCTTTCTTCCTTTCATTCTCAAACTCCTTTTTGAGCTTCATTTAATCTTTGTGCACTTCCTCCAAACTCAAAGATAGGATCACCACCTTCTTCCCATTCAATTTAAGTTATACCGATTTTCTTTGTATCATATTTCACACTTCTATCACATTGTCAAGGTCTACCTAAAAGTATGTGAGTAGTGTACATGGAAACTACATCACATAGCACTTGATCACTATATGTTACAATGTTGAAAATAAGAAGAACTTGTTCACCTACCTACACATCCCCATAGTCACTCAACATTTACAATTGATAAGGATTGGAATGCATCACTATCGGTAATCCCAACTTTTCTACTATGCTAGCACTAACCAAATTAATACAACTCTCTCCATCTATAGTGTGGTTACATGCCTTATCCTCCACAAGGCTCCTAGTGTGGAAACAATTCTTTTCATGCTCCTCCATCTCACTAGCATTGGCTAAAGATGTTGATGGATTAACAAACCACTCCACCTCTCTCTCCCTACTTTCACTCCTCCCATGGAAGGATGAAATCTCCACTTTTACACCATCAATCTTCCCATCATCTCCACCCCTATCAAACAACTCCCCTATTTTCCTATCCTTGCTCCTATTTTGTTCCCTACTCTCATCACTATGCAAAATATTCCCAAATTTATCACTTACTATTCTCCTATTATCCCTTCTTTCTCCATCACCTCTAGTTGATGTACTCTCCCCTCTTGCTCCTAAATTTTCGAACCTTCCCCCATCTCCTCCATGTTCCGTCATGGTGATTGAAAGAGTTTGCAACAATTCTCTCAAGTCTTGAGTTTGAGTATTGAAATTGGACATGTCGTGCAAGTGTGAAAGTGTTCTCACAAGAATATTTTCACTCGTGTTTCACTCGAGTTAAGCTTTTACCAAATAATGAGTTCACTACTCCTACCTTTTTCCACTCAAAGTTTCCTTTCTCAAGCTCTCCAAGGAAGGTAATCAACTAAATCAAGAAGTATAATTCTTGTGAATCCAAAAGAAATCAAAACCAAACAAATATGTACGGCAGTAAATTGATACAATAGCAAGTGGAGTTTCTTTGCTTGCTATAACAAGAAGATGACTTTGAGTTTGTAGGATAGATGTTAAGAAAAATTTCAACAATGGGATTGAACAACCACAAGTATTAGCAAGACATAGATGTTGAACAATAGGAATCAATAGTGCATTTTTCATTGAGGCATTTTACCAAACACTTTGTGTGCACATTTTGGATAGTGTATGATTTAAGTATATGGATAATGGAAATCCCCAACAACTCAAAGATGATAACAACAAACTACCTAAGATGTAAGAATCAACAAATAGCTCAAGAACATATATATATATTTTTTATATGATGAACTATAAGAGCAACAACAAGAATTTAAAACATAGATATACCAATTTTAGAACCAAGCTTTGATACCAAATGGAACCCCTTTGGTATTTAACCAAAAATTCCCACAACAATTTGATTCATCCCAAAAAAGCTAAAATTAGTAAAGATAAATCTTGACACAAGTTTAAATCTAATCAAAATTCAAAGGTTAAGAGAAACCTAGCCAATGGATAGAAAATTAAACAAATTCCAAGATTGATAATAAATCTATTCGTGCGTATACTTCAGGCAGTGTAAAGTCACGACGAGTATTCCGTGCAAAAACGTGATGGTCTCGTAAGGCTAGGTCTTTCCCCTATCCAGAAAATCACGGCTGCAATGAGGATGTTAGCATATGGTATTTCAGTAGATGCCACTAACGAGTACGTGAAAATAGGTGAGTCAACGGAAACTAATAGTTTGCAACGATTCTGTCGAGCTGTTGTGGAGGTATTTTCACCACGATACCTGCAGGCACCAAATACTGAAGACATTGAGAGATTATTGTACATTGGGCAGCAACGTGGCTTTCCAGGTATGTTAGGCAGCCTTGATTGTATACATTGGAAATGGAAGAATTGTCCCACTGCATGGGCTGAACAACAAACAGGTCGTAGCGAATCTCCTACAATAATTCTCGAGGTTGTGGCCGACTATGATCTGAGTCATCTCATCTGTTTTCCGACTTGGCAGACGACATAGCTCCACGGGTAAATTATGTCATGCAGGGAAAACAGTACACAATAGGATACTATTTAGCTGATGGAATATACCCAAAGTGGTCAACACTTGTATAGACGATCCATGATCCTGAAACTTCAAAGAAAAAATATTTTGCAATGAGGAAAGAAAGTTGTAGAAAAGACGTTGAACTCGCATTTGGGGTGCTTCAATCAAGGTCTCAAATTGTTAGTTGACCGACTCGATTTTCGAAGAAAAATGTGTTGCATGACATAATGACAACATGCATTATCATGCATAACGTGATAGTGGAGGACGAACGAGACCTCGGTGCACCAATTGGCGCATATGTGAAAGCGCCGAGTCCAACAGTTGAAATCGTCGTAGACGAGAATGAATTCTTTCGAGATTGTTAGTTGACCGACTCGATTTTCGAAGAAAAATGTGTTGCATGACATAATGACAGCATGCATTATCATGCATAACGTGATAGTGGAGGACGAACGAGACCTCAGTGCACCAATTGGCGCATATGTGAAAGCGCCGAGTCCAACAGTTGAAATCGTCGTAGACGAGAATGAATTCTTTCGAGAGTTTCTTGGTCGACATCGAAAGATTAAGGACAGAGAAATACACATTGCACTAAGAAATGTGTTGATTGAGCACTTGTGGGAGGAATATAGCAACTCCTGAGACTGAATTTTCTATGTTATTTCGAGTTGTATCATTGGTACATATTTCATATCCCGTGTTTAAAATTTTCAAGTTTGTTATTCGAATTTTCAGTTAATAAAAAGTTGAATTTCAATTTGTTTACGATAAAATTAATTTTTAAGTATTCAAAATAATTAATTATTAAATTAATTAATTTTATAAAATATTATTATTAAAATATAAATATGTTTTTTGTATTTAATTACCGAAATAATTAAATTTAATGAAATTGTATTTTTTTAAAAATAGAAAATGATGAATAGTGTACATTTGGTGTAAGATTTAGTGTTGTTGGGTTAGAGTAGAGAAGCTGAAATAGTGTAATTATAATTAAAATTTAGTGTAAAAGTAAGAATTTAATGTAAAATTTAGTGTATGTGGGTTGGAGATGACCTCATAGATTCTCCTCTTCATGATTATGAAAGTAAAATTGAAGGCGATGGGGTTGAATTACCCGGAAATGAGAATGTATAAAGACTGCAATGTAAGGTGTTCAAGCAAGCAAGAATGGATGATGCCAAAGTAAAAAGAAAGATTTTTTTATTTTATTTTTTTAATTCTTAGGCTTCTGCAGTTTCTTGTTTAAAATTAGCTAGTAAAGCTTGGAACTAGCTCGTGAAGTGTTTGATTAAATGTTTTTTAATTGGCTCTCTCTTGTGAATGATTTAATCATCAATCTTGTAATGAATTTCATATATCCCGTTGACAGCACGTAATATGGTTGCCTGTAGAACTCTTGGAATCTAAAGGGCAGTTTGGAAGGATATGCCTGAATGTGCAAGAAGAACCTGGATACTCACTATTGGCTTACAGTGTACCCTTTTTGTATTGTTATTTAGTTGCTCTCACATTTTGGAACTGGAGACTAACGAGAGAGCAGGCAGTGAAGTTAATAGTGGCCCTCGATAATTTCGTGAAGTATTAATGAAGCTTGTTTTGGTAATATGGCTATTGAAGCTATAATTTTGTGGATTAGAACACACAGACACTTGTTGAAATTAAGCACAAGTATTAATGAATCTTGTTTTGGCTAGTGAAGTGTGATTTCTTAGCCAACGTATTCAAATTAATTATTTTGTGGAATTCTGACTGATAATGGTGTACATTTTCTATCAGATAACCGTATGCTTAAGTAGTCAAGTTTGACTCTCATTTATATAATATTAATTATACACTCGTGCGTTGCACGAACATTTTTCTTTTTCAAATAAATTGTACTTAAACAAATGAAGAACGAAAAACAATCTAAAAAAAGAAGGAAAAAGTAATGTTGTAGGCATCAATTATATAAAAAGAAAAATCATTATTATATCGATAATATTACAAATTCTAAAAAACTTCTTCCACATTTGGTTCCCAAACGGAGGCTAAGTATATAATTACTGAAATACGAATAATATTCAAGATTTAGAGAGAATTAAACATACCGGCTCAAAATAAACGAATCAATTATTTATATAATATTGACAAAAATGAGCTAATCCAAAATAATATTGTTGATGATGGCCCATTTACTCTACTCAATTATCGGATATTCTGTAAAAAAAAAAAATGACAATCAAAGTTTTTAACCCAATGGGATAAATGATATTTTAATTGTCATGGAACTATATAATATATCTATATAAATTTGTGGTATCTGAATTTTTTTATTTTTTATTTTTTAAGGTAAAATACGTGGAAGATCAAGAAACAATCTAAAAAAAGAAAGAAAAATTAATGTTGTAGGCATCAATTATTTAAAAGAAATATCATTCTTATATCGATAATATTACAAATCCTGAATAACTTCCTTACACACAACATTCGTTGTTTCTACATTTGGTTACCAAACGGAGGCTTAGTATATTATTACTGAAATACGAATAATATTCAAGATTTAGAGAGAATTAAACATATTGGCTCAAAATGAAGAATCCATTATTTATACAATATTTAAGAAAATGAGCTAATCCAAAATAATATTGTTGATGATGGCCCATTTACCCGACTCAATTACCGGATATTCTATAAAAAAAAAATAATGACAATCAAAATTTATTTGAGTTGCGTTAATTGCAGTGTTGAAAAAAGTGCAAAATACGTGTAAAATAATGTGCATCACGGAGAAAGAAAAAAAAAAAGGAGAGGGGGGGAGGGAACCAGTGGGCCCAGTTGCAAGAACTCAGTTGATATTATATATGTAATAGATGTCTGCCTGATAGCCTCCAGGCGCATTGATCTATAAGAATCTCATTTATAGAGTTTCAGACTGATAATGGAATTTACTCTAAATCCAATTTCAACTAGAGAGAAGATTGCTGATGTGTTTGCTATAAACAGATTTTCTTGGCCAACACTAACCAGAAATTCTCTATAAGATATTGCTAGTAGTAACTAAAGCATCTCTTGGTTAACTATATTGGACAATCATTCACAATTGCCAATTAAAAATTCTCACTGAAAGTGGTCGTATTGATCTCGTGGAGGAGATGATAAAGCTTTATGATCTTAGATCTGCTAGAATCAAAGCTAGAAATGATTTTTGATGCATTTCACATCGATGCAAAGCAGCAAGAATTGGGTAATTTTCTATAGCATTCCCTTTCCTTGCCATCCCACGTACTCGAATGTGAAGTCCAATTAAAAATCCTTTCTTTGACATTTAATCAAACACTTCATGAGCTAGTCCAAACTTTACTAGCTAATTTAAACTATAAAAAATAAAAATCTTCCTTATTACTTTGATCAGGCAACCTTCATCATGACAACTGAAATGACAAAAACAAAAACCTCTTCCATCCATTCTTGCTTGCATGAAAAACTTACGCTCCAGTCTTTATACATTCTCGTTTCCATGTAATTCAACCCCATCGACTTCAATTTTGTTTTCATACTCATGAAGAGGAGAATTTATGAGAAATAGTCTTTTCTGCAACTTCAGTACAAAAAATGGCGAAGCTTCAACCAAGGACAAATGATCTTGTCTGCAACACCCTGACGTGGAGTGAATTGACGGAGAGAATTGGCCAACTGTGTTTTTCGTCGACTACGTTGGCTGCACCGTTAATGGCTGTGGATGGAATTTGCATTAGTGATGGATGGGTTAAATATTTTGAAGATGAGTGACCATTAAGAAACGCTTAAAAGTACAATGAGTAAGTGGTAACAAAGATTTAAGTTCAATGACCATTCAAGTATTTTAACTTACGGTGGCGAAGACTCTGAAGAGGCGTCACTCCTGCTCAAAAGCGAGCAGCGATGAGATATTCGAGAGAAAGGATGTTGTCCAGTGGCCTCGTGGGTGGCACGAGTGAAGCTCCGACGTGGTGGTACTTCAATATAAGGAAAATTGCGCTGTGTACTTCAAAAAATAAACAGCAAACTCAGATTTACTTCACAAAAAAAAAAAAATTGCTGAAATATACGTCTCCTCTTCATCTTCCCAGAGACACGACTCACACCAATTCCCCATCACCACAACTGGACCACCACCGCACCACCACAGCACCACCGAGCACCACCATACCGGATGCTCGTCTGCATTCAAAAAACGTCCCATCCCTGTTGGTGCTCGCAACCAAGCAGATCGAAGTCGACTGTGTGTGTTGTGTGCGGTGGTGGCGGTGCTGATCTTCTTCCATTAGAAGCTTCTTAATGGCTATCACCAGTAACAAGGTAAGACACGTGCAACAAAGTTTAGGTGGTGATTGATTCTTCTGGTGGCTGCGGCTCGATGGTGGTTGATATGAGTGGTGGTGGTGGTGGTGGTAGTGTGGTGGTTGATGCGGGTGGTGGGATGGTGGTTGATGCTGTGGTGGGGAATCGGAAATCAGCCGTTGAGGTTGAGCAGTGGGTCGTGACTTTTGATGAAGATGATGATCGGAGAGTAGAAAGTGAATGAAAAGTGTTTGGAGTTATGATTGAGACCAAGTATCATAAAAATTATGTAAAGTATCATGATGTGATACCAAAGTTTCGTCATAAGTATCATAAAAATTTGAAAAATTTTCATTTTATAATACTAAAAATTGAAAGTATCACAAGGGATACTTTAAAAATATCACAACATGATACTTGACGAAAAAAATATTTTTCAGTAAAAAAAAAAATTGAAGTATTTTTCAGTTTTTTTAAAAATAAAGTAAATTTCAATTATGATACCAGAAATTAGGTATTTGTGCAAACGCCCCTTCAATATATTTAGTAGAATTTGTTGAACAATTATTTCAGAATTTCATCCAATTTTATATCTTATCAGGTAATTTCTTTCTTTATTTAAAACAATCGATTGCATTTAAATAATTAAACTCAAATGTTGAATTATATAAAAACATTTATAGATTATCACAGAAAAATTGGCAAAATTTTATTATTGCAGACTCAGCACCTTCATTTATAATAATAATAATAATAATAATAATAATAATAATAATAATAATAATAATCATCATCATCATCATCATCATCATCATCATCATCATCATCATCATCATCATCGTGTGGTGTTTTGTTTTATTTTTATTATTATTTTCGATTTTTATTGGGAAAAGGGGAGAAATTGGAAATTTGAGGGGCTGTGGAATTGGAAATCCGAGGGGTCATGGTCGAATTTGTTAAGGAATCTTGCCTTCATATTTATGGTTTAAAAATTCATCAAAATCCTTATAATTCCATTCATATTAGAAATCTACTGAAATCCATGGAATTTTGAGGACACCAGAACCTTGTGGAATTAATAGAAATCCATATTGAGGATCTTGAATTTTGACATATTCTATAAAATTTCAAATTGAGGATATGTGGAATGTTATGGAATTCTAAAATCCTTCAAATTCCATATTGGGGATATCCCATTTTTTGTCACCTCATTTTTTGTCATTATCATTGTCAACCTACAAGTACAAGTAGCTTTAATCTTTACTTCGAGCTCCATTATCATCTCTTTGCCCTTTCAGCTTCTGTTATTATTTGTTTTTTTTATTCTAAATGTCGTCCTTAAAGTATATGGTTTTTGGCAGGACCACATTCTTGAGGGTGCTAGGAGTTAAAGAAGCTACTGAATTGAATCATCATACGAAAGAGTATAGGAGAAGATGAATAGTATTGGGCTTGTTATGTACACTTGACAGAGTTGTAAAAGGGGAAAATTACACTCACCCCTTTGTTTAAAGATCACTTGTTATTATGAGTTTTATATTTTTGAAAATCAGGTCATAATTATCAATTAAGGGGGTGTCTCCAATATGGAATTTGAAGGATTTTAGAATTCCATAACATTCCACATATCCTCAATTTGAAATTTTATAGAATATGTCAAAATTCAAGGTCCTCAATATGGATTTCTATTAATTCCACAAAGATTCTGGTATCCTCAAAAATTCATGAATTTCAGTAGATTTCTAATATGAATGGAATTATAAGGATTTTGATGGATTTTTAAACCATAAATATGAAGGCAAGATTCCTTAACAAATCCAACCATGACCCATCGGATTTCCAATTCCAAGACCCCTCAAATTTTCAATTTCTCCCTTTTTCGGTTTTTCCCAATAAAAATCGAAAATAATATAAAAAAAAAAAAAAAAAAACACCACACGATTATGATGATGATGATTATTATGATTATTATTATTATTATTATTATAAATGAAGGTGCTGAGTCTGCAATAATAAAATTTTGCCAATTTGTCTGTCATAATCTATAAATGTTTTTATATAATTCAACATTTGAGTTTAATTATTTAAATGCAATCGATTGTTTTAAATAAAGAAAGAAATTACTTGATAAGAGATAAAAGTGGATGAAATTCTGAAATAATTGTTCAACAAATTCTACTAAATATATTGAAGGGACGTTTGCACAAATACCTAACTTTTGGTATCATAATTAAAATTTACTTTATTTTTAAAAAACTGAAAAATATTTCAATTTTTTTTACTGAAAAATATTGTTTTCTTCAAGTATCATGTTGTGATACTTTCAATTTTTAGTATCATAACATGAAACTTTTTCAAATTTCTATGATACTTAGGACGAAATTTTGGTATCACATCATGATACTTTATATAATTTTTATAATACTTGGTCTCAATCATAACTCCAAACACTTTTCATTCACTTTCTACTCTCCGATCATCATCTTCATCAAAAGTCACGACCCAATCCTCAACCTCAATGGTTTCGATTCCCTACCACAACATCAACCACCATCCCACCACCCGCATCAACCACCACACCACCACCATTCATATCATCCACCACCGAGCTGCAGCCACCAGAATCAACCACCACCTAAACTTTGTTGCACGTGTCTTACCTTGTTACTGGTGATAGCCATTAAGAAGCTTCTAATGGAAGAAGATCAGAAGCACCACCACCGCACACAACACACACTCAGTCGATTTCGATCTGTTTGGTTGCAAGCACCAACAGGGGTGGGACATTTTTTGAATGCAGACGAGCATCCAACATGGTGGTGCTCGATGGTGCGGTGGTGTTGATGCGGGTGGTGGTGGTGGTTCGGTTGTGGTGATGGGGAGTTGGTGTGAGTCGTGTCTTTGGGAAGATGAAGAGGAGACGAATAAGCAATTTTTTTTTTGTGAAGTAAATTTGAGTTTGCTGTTTTTTTTTTTTTTTTAAGTACATAGCGCAATTTTTCCTATATTGAAATCTACTAAAATTCATGGAATAGAAGTCTAGAATCTGAGAGATTCTATAGAATTCTATAAAATCCATAAAATTTATGAGAATTCATGAACCTACCAAATTTCACTAAATTCCAAGTTGGGTACACTCTCAAATATATATATATATATAGTAGTTGGATTCTTCTTTATTTGAAATTGTATATACAGACTCACTGACTCACCTAACACAAGTTTTGAGCAAATATCTGTATCCAAAATCCTGTCATTTGCACATCACAAGTCAAATCTCCATACGGTGAAGTGCCCATTCATTTTTAAGGCATATTTTGAACAAAAATAGGACCCATCCACATAGAATTTCTGCACACTTGTGGGATTTCCTGTTCTTGCAAGTCTCCTGGCCAATCCCTTATATAAAGATCAAGAGTTCACGGTAAAGTCATAGAAGTTGCTAGGTGCTTTGCATTCCACATGGGGGGTAGTTCAACCTCTGGCGATGGAGAATCTCAGCTTCACATCACCACCACCACCACCAATACCAAACATGGTGGATGGATCACCTTCCCCTTCATTATAGGTCTCTCTGAATTCCCTTTTTTTCACATGTATATATAGTTTCTTTTCAAGTATATGATTTGCATATACAAATTAAAATTTCTTCCTAAAATTGTTATTGAGTACTGTTTCCTTTGTGAAAGCAGCCACTTTAGCTGGGTTAACACTAGCCGGAGGAGGGTGGCTGAGCAACCTAATTGTTTACCTGATCGATCAGTTCCATATAAACAGCATCGACGCTGCTCAAATAAACAACGTGGTCAGTGGCTGCGTAAGTTTGTTTCCTGTCGTTGGAGCAATCATAGCCGACTCATTTCTCGGTTCTTTTGCCGTCATCTGGTTTTCCTCCATCGTTTCTTTGCTGGTAATTAATGACACAGAACCTCACCATTACTAGGATTTCTTTCTTCAACCCTATAGAGTTTTCTGATTTTAAACCTGCTGCAGGGTCTACTACTTTTCCTTCTTATGGCGACGGTGGACGGCATGAGCCCTAAAAACTGTCGAAATGATTCGAGTTTATGTGCAATCAGCCCATCTAAGACACAGTATGCAATGTTATATTTAGCATTGACACTGGTAGTCCTCGGCCTGGGAGGCAGCCGATTCACTTTGGCAACAATGGGAGCTAACCAATTTACAAGGACTAAACATCAAGATACTTATTTTAATTGGTATTTTGTTACATTATATTTTGCTACTGTTATTGCCAGCACAGCCATTGTTTTTGTTGAAGATAATGTGAGTTGGGCATGGGGATTTGGTATATGTATAATGGCAAATGTATTGGGATTAATCATTTTCTTGTTGGGAAAAAAGTATTATTATTTTGATAAGCCACAAGGCAGCCCATTCACAAGCTTGGCTCAGGTAATTGTTGCAAGTTTTAGGAAAAAGAAGTTGGCTTTGTCTTCCCAAAGTCCTGATTATTATTACGGAGATGATCTGCGAAAAAAGATTGATGAACTACCTACAAACAGCTTCAGGTAATATATAGTTTCCGTTTTCAGAACTTTTCATCAGAAGCCAAAAGTTTATTGATCTTTGGGACCATGCCTGTTGGCTGTTGGTGGTTGAGATCCATCTCTCTAATGTTTATAAACAACCGTTTATAAATGATTTACAGAACAGAGCGTAAATCTCGATGCCATGTGAGGTCTTCCGTGAATCTAGTCTATATACTTTTTCCATCTCTGATAAACTAATTGCTTAACTTTTACTGCAAGTAGAGAATTGAAAAAAATAGTGCCATGTTTGGGTAAGATATTTCCTGCTCATTGTTGTAATTGGTGGCTGCCCACATTCTATAAACAAATCTTTTATTCCCTAACAACCAGATTTGACTTCTGTTAGTCATTTCATAGAGAGATTATTTTTGAAATTAAGTAATTATCAGACATGTAATAAGTTCAGCAACTTTTCTTTCTGATGATCTTGCACCTTTATCCTATGAATTAAAAAAATAACATAGGACAAAGGGGTACACATTGTTGACACTGATTTCTAGTTTATTTATATGTGTTTCTTTGATGTATTGTCACATAGGTTACTGAACAAGGCAGCAGTCAAAATTGATGGAGACATTCTGCCAAATGGCTCAATTGCCAAGCCATGGAATATTTGCACTGTGCAGCAAGTTGAAGACCTCAAAACTCTATTCCGAATCCTACCGTTATGGTCGAGCAGTATACTTTTATCGACCCCGATCGGAATTCAGGGGAGTTTATCGGTTCTCCAAGCTCTGACCATGGATCGTCACTTGGGATCACATTTCAAGTTCCCTGCTGGTTCCATTATAGTCTTCGTACTAATAAGCACTTCAATATGCCTCAGTCTCTTTGATCGTTTCCTATGGCCAACATGGAAGAAGATTTTCGGGCGAAACTCGACTCCACTTCAACGAGTCGGCATTGGCCACGTGTTTAACGTGACCAGCATGGTGGTTTCAGCATTGGTCGAGACTAAAAGGCGTTCCACCGCTCGCTCCCACCCGCTTCAAGGTTCAGTCATCGCCATATCGGTCCTGTGGTTAGTCCCACAACTTGTTATTGTGGGCATTGGGGAAGCCTTTCACTTTCCGGGACAAGTTGCCTTGTACTATCAAGAATTTCCCACATCACTCAAGAGCTTGGCTACCGCAATGATCGCGATGGTAATCGGAATTGCGTATTATTTGAGCACCGCGGTGGTCGATTTATTCCGAAAGGTAACAACGTGGTTGCCCGATGACATAAACAATGGCAAGTTAGAAAACGTGTATTGGGTCATAGCAGTGCTCGGGGTTATCAACTTCGGATACTATCTTATATGTGCGTGCTTATACGAATACAAAAATGTCGACAACGGAAAGACCGATGAAATTGACCATCATACCGAAAACAGACTTTGACACTAAGAAATTGATCTTTGATCGAATGTTTGCGAGCACGACTTGGGTGCAATGATGAATAAAATCCCATAGTTGTGTACAAGTTTTGCTAATTATGGGACTGGTTACACGCTTAGAGTATGATGATTTTTTTTTTATTTTTTTTTTTCCCAACTGGTTAAGGCCTAAGGGTAGGTGGACAAACTTTGACTACTAGATTTGACCTCAAAATAATAGTAGTCAATATTGGTTAGTGTAAAGATGGGATAAGCTTCGTTGTCGAGAAGGAAACAGCTGGTTAGTAGCCTCGAATAAAATCATGCAAAACTAAATTCTCTACCATTTTTGTCGGCTAAACAATCTGCTATAAGAGGATTTTCATTAAGTTTTTTGAAAATGAGATGTTATTTACATAACATAGTAAAACTTGAACATTAGTTTTAACTTAAAATGAAGATCAAGTGAGTTGATTCACTAAATTAGATTAGCTATCGTTATTTCTATAATAATTGATAAATGATGGGAAAATGATGACTGATCGTTGAAAAAAGATATTCTTTTTCTAAGAATTAGGATTGAAAATGTATAATAATAAAATGATCGAGCACCCACAATGAGTGTCATAACAATTACCTACTCGTTACGTGACGAGTAGGTATTGGTTGAAATATCACCCACTTTTAGGGAGGGGGTGATTTGTGGGGTGTGGAAACCAATTCCCACTCGCGATCCATTGTGGGTGCTAAATCATTTCCCTCATAAAATCAAACAGGGTCTAAGATTCAAACTCATTTGGTATGATATTAAGAGCATGTTTGAAACAAATAAAATCAAATGTTTAATAGATTTTGATAAAGTTGATGTGATATGTGGTTGAAAAGTTGTGAATCGCATAAAATGTGCGGTTAAAATTAATTGTTAATTTTGTTTTTAAACTGAAATCAAATTTTAATCTCAACCAAACAGGGTCTAAGATTAAAATAAGATTTTGAATAAATTTTGATAAAAAAATAATTTAATGTATTGTTGAAACGTGGACCTATGAAATGTGTAATTAAAATTAATTGTTAATTTTGTTTTAGATTTTGATAAATCTCTGAGAATACCAAATAGAGGAACTTGTCATTATCATTTCACTAATTTCATCTTGACAATTTTTTTTTTTTTTTAATTATCAAGTATCTTATAAATTAATAATTTTTATTTATAAACAAGTTTATAGACAACATATTTTTCTCAAATCACTATTTATCCACAAACATTTTTTTTCAAATAACTTTTTAACCGCATATTTTACCTCAAACACATTATATTATTTGTCTATAAACAGAATTTTTTTACCAAACAAACGCTTAGTTAAAACCTCAAGATAAATAAATTCCGGAGATGATGTCAATTGTCAAGAGGTGAAGGGAGAAATTCGAAAAAACAAATAAATAAAATAAAATAAAAATTGAAATCTCGAATTTGTAAACATTTGAATTGAATGGATAGTATAGTCATTTTTTAATGAATTATTAAAAGCTTCGATTTAATATCAAGTATAACGTACCAAAAGCAAAATGAAGAGCACCTTGTGTGGAATGCACGTTCATATTTTCCATCATCATGGAATTCTGAAATTTGGAATGATCCCATCTTAGCATGATCAAACGGTGTTGGTAGGATTTGTTTGATAACATTATAGTAACTATAAATTGATTTATCTATATATTTTAGATAAAATGTGCGATTAAAAAGTATATAAAAAAATGTGCGTGATTAAAAAATGATTTAAAAAATTATATTATTTATTAATTTATTTATAAATTGTGTTGATTGCGTTGAATATCAAGTGCTAAATGGATTGTGACCAAAGGTTATGAACAAAGTGACGGAAGATAAAAGTGCCAACAACTGTTGCTATTGCCAGGGGATTTTCCAATATAGCAATATAGATTGAATCATTCTTCATGTACATGGGCCTGGAATCCTGGACATCCAGGCCATGTACAAGTGATTTTTTCCATATAGATTTTAGTAAGGGGTACGTCTATGTCTATGTCTAGTACATGGCTACATGGATATGATAAGAGTATGTTGATTAAAAGTTTTTTGTTTAAAAATAAAAAATGTGATATTTTTCAAATAAAATATAATTAAAAATTGATTTTAAGAAGTATGTATGGTTATAAAGTAGTATGAAAAAATGTATTGTTTAAAAATAAGTTTACCAAACATAGTCTCAATTAAATCAACTAGGTCACTAGACGAATAATTTTTATCGTACCTTTTTTAAAAGTGGAATAATAATTTCATATATTGAGAAATAAAGAAGAGAATTCAAAAAAATTAGTGACGCGTCATGAGCTATTTGACCATTAAAGAGGCACCATTTCTTTATTTATTTATTTTTGTTCTTCAATTTTAAATGTTTCTATAGTTGAACATTCACGATATCTTTAAATTTCGAAATAATTTCCTCTTACATAAACATAATAAAGTTAGTATGAATTATGAAATAGAATTCGAAGTTTTGATTATTTTCCTTTTAGAGCATCTCCAATGCATAACGTGGATTGGAGCTTATGTGACGATAAAATAAAAGGATTTCTAGAAAACATGGATAAGTAGACAGAGGCTTTCTACGTTTCAATAATATTGATTATGAGGCATTTTTTATAATAAAATTAAAATTAATTAAACATTATATCTAATTTACTGCAGAGTCCAAAAAGAAATTAATTTATACCATACAACTTAATTGTGTCACGTCCTTATCTACAGTAATTAAATAATTATAAAATAAAAATTAATGCTGAGTCAACATGTCTCATGGAGCGTCTAAATGTATACGGAACACTCCACAATGTCTTTTTTTTTTTTTTTAGCATTATGTCGCCTAACATCCTAATCCATGTTATGCATTAGAGAGAGATTTTTATCATATTCTTTCTATTTGCTTACGTGTCAGGTGTATTTTTCCAATTCACAAAATGCATTGGATATGCTTTTACCTTTTGTGGTTATAGTTTTTACTAATTTAGCTCATTATGTCTTATCTAAATTAATCAAACTCAATATAAAGATAAACGTTAAATTAGAAAATGATTACTTATCCCCCGCTCGGTTCTAATTTTTTAAAATCCATTATCTCCTTGAACTCAATTTTAACTACATATTTAATAGCACTCACAACGTTTATCAACTTTTCAACCACTTATTACATTAGCATTTAACAAAATTTATGAAAATCTGATATTATATAATCACTACCAGGATCTTTTTAATTTATAAAAATACAGGTAAATGTCTCTAAAATAATGGGGTACCTCATGAACGACATGATTGAAGATTTTTTTCGATAAGTGTCTTTTGTATAATACCTCTTTTTGGTAAAATTTTTAATGTTTATAAACAAATAATTAAGTATTTTCAAGATAAAATATTTGATTTAAAAGTAATTTATTTATTGACAGCTTTTAAACTAAAGCATAATTGATTTTTTTTTTTTTTTTTTTCTGTTACCCTTCAAATTGAATCTTAAGTCACACAGTTTCAAAAGATTAGAGTCGGCTCTATCATGATAATATCGAATTAATTCCTTTTAAGAATTGACTAATGATAATATCGAATGAATTCCTTTTAAGAATTGACTATGCCAATAAGTTCCGTTTGTTTTAGATTAAAATTTGATTTTAATTTAAAGTAAAAGTCAATCATTAATTTTAATTACGTATTTTATGGAATTCACTTCTTTTCAATCACACATCTCATCGATTTTTATCAAAATCTATTAAAAATTCAATTTCAATATATAACAAATAGGGGCTAAATAATATTATTTAACTGAGTTTAATTAATGATCTCAATATCACATAATTGATGCTTACTATCACTAGAGCTTACTTCAAACGAATATGGACTTGTTTCAACAACATTTACCAGTGTAGAAAAAATATCTGAATGAATTGGGAAACAATTCGATCGAAAGAACAAAATCCCAAATATGAAAATTACACTCATCCTTACTTTTAAAGATTCAAATTCATAAATGAGATTAACAATGTATAATTAGGAATGGCAACGGGAATCCCCGTCCCCTTCCCTGTCTAAACAGAGTCGAGGCGGGGATGAGACGAGGACCAGGCTGGTCGGGGAGGCCCATAATCCCCGTTTATTATTATATATATACTTGTGGAAATTACATCTAACCCTGATATATAAGAATCAAATTCAAAAATAAGATCAAATCTATAAAATTTCAAATTTCAGGTATTAATAATTTTTTAAAAAATATTTAATAAATTATATTATAATACATAATTCCCAAAACTGCAAACCCAAACCCTATCTCTCTCATTTCACCCTCTTCCTGCACTCTCTCTCTCTCTCTCTCTCTCTCTCTCTCTCTCTCTCTCTCTCTCTCTCTCTCTCTCTCTCTCTCTCTTCACACCTATGGAGGCGGCGGCACAACCCCCTCTCTCTCTCCAAACCTCCACCCAAGGTGATCCGGCCACCACCACCGTTCCGCCGGAGCTGAACTGTCAACCGGAACTAGCAGGTGGCGCAGGAGAAGCAGGCTGTGCACCTTCAATCTCTCAAGCTGTCCCTGTACCTTCAGCTTCCGTCGCGAAGTAAGTCACTTCTCGCAGAAGAAGCGTTGTTAACCTTCAGCCCATCACCAACCTCCATCCTATAGAATCGGCGCTGTGACTGCTGTACCTCACCGACGCAAGCGAAACTTACATTGTCGATTCTGCTGATGCATATTTCGTCACCCGATTTGGAGATCTGGTGGTGGTAGAGGTCGCGGTGGCGTAGATGGCGGCTGCAGGTGCTGTGGTAGTGTTTTGTGTGTGCGGTGGTCAGGGGAATACTTTGATTTTGAAATTTGGAGAACTGGTGGTAGTGGTGGTGGAGGTCGCGGTGGCGTAGGTGGTGGCAGCGGGGGTGGCAATGGTGGTGGTGGTGATGGTGAGGCGGTGGCGTAGCTGAAAATCGCGATGGTGATGAAAATGGCGATGTGACCTTGAGTGCTTGACACCTATTTAAGAGTCTGGATTTTTTTATTATTTGATGTTGTATATTAAGAGTGTCTGAAATTAGTTGAATTGCTTGTTGTGAAATTGCTCTTTGTGGTGGCGGTGGTGAGATGGTGGTTGTGTGGCGGTGGTGAGATGGTGGTTGTGCGATGGCGGCAGTGGTGGTTTCATGTGAGGCAGTGGTGGTTGTTTGTAGGATTTAGGTTTGATTTCTTCGTGTCATCGATGTTCACATTGCAGCGTCGTGGTGGCGGCGGAGGCGCAGCATGGTGGTGGTGGTGGAGGAGGAGGAGGAGGAGGAGGTGGGTGGGGTGAAGTGATTTTATAATATGTGACTTAAAAAAATTATTATGACCTAAAAATAAGTCTAATTTGTGACCTAATATTTTGATAATTTATAATCCTGAAATTATTTGTGACCTAAAAAATTTGTTTCTGTGACTTGAATATAATGTTTGTTTTTTGTGACCTAAAACTGTTATTGTGACCTACTATTTTGATAATTTGTGACCCTAAAATTATTTGTGACTTAAGCAATTTACATTTTGTGACCTGAATTTATCTTGTATTGTGACCTGAATTTACGTGGGCAAGTTTTCGGATATACTGTGACCTAATAATTAATCAGTGAATTGTGACTTAATAATATGATAATTGTGACTTAAAAGATTAGTGACCTCATAATTTGATAAGGTGTGACCTAGAAATAACTCGGGATTGATTAATTTAAAACTTGTGACCTTGTAATTATTTGTGACTTGATAAAACTGTTATTGTGACCTACTATTTTGATAATTTGTGACCCTAAAATTATTTGTGACTTAAGCAATTTACATATTGTGACCTGAATTTATATAATTAATAAAAAAATCTAATTATTTAATTTAGTTAAATAGATACCTGATTTTTGAAATTTTTGAAATTATATGTTAAAATTGAAATTGTATATTCTAAACACCTTATATATGTATTTTTCCCTATATACTTTTGTCAATTAATATCTTTTCACAATGGTTATTATCTAATGTCTTAGTTATACAAATTCTTTTCTTAAAGTATGAGTATTTTACAATATTCTCATTTAATAAATCTAAAGAATGATTTACATTAATAAAAAGAAATTCATAATAACTTTTATATAGAAAAAGTTTAATTATGTTAAGAAGTACGTTTAGGGAGAATAATAAATGAGACTTGTGAGAGATGAAAAGTAGTATCAAATTGAAATGTAGAGCTTAATTTTGAAATTATATATTTGGACGTCGGGTAGTTCATGACATTTTTAATTTGTTTGAATTTTTTTTTAATTGAACTTATTAATCGAAGATGGGGATTTAATAGCAATCTCCATCCCCGATTGGGTATACTTTTTCACCCCCCCCCCCTCCGATCCTCGTCATTATCGGGGATTCCTTCCCTGTTCGAGACGGATCCTCATCGGGTTTGAGAATTCATCGCCCCATTGCCCTCCCTATATATAATTTCAGATTTCAGGTCATAACTACTTATTATTATTATTATTGTTGTTATTAATTATTAAAAATCGATCATCATTAATTAAAAGTAAATCAGCCACCCCCAACGCAGTCATCCCCGCATCCGCTTACCCTAAATCTTTCTAATTCAATTTTCAAATAGTTTTCCAGAGCATCAGAATTCATAAAATTTTCACTCATTAGTAGGATAGGAGAGATGAGGACGCCTAAAGTAGTAAAGTTGTCTTTCAACCTTTAAAAAAATATGCATGGATGTGATAAAACTTATCATTTATCTAATTCGACGTACCAAATATTTTTGCCAAAAAAGAAAATGATCCACTTGAGAGTGAAGAAGCAATTCTCGCTATGGCGGACCTATTTAGGGATGAGTGGGTGCAGTGGCACCCACTGGAATCATGTAATCTTTCATTCTCTCTCCTCCTGTCTACTTGTCCAAAAAATCAAGTTTTGAGAGATTAGGTTTGATCTTGAATTTGAGATAGTAAATGAGGTCAAAATCTTGAGCTTTTTGTTCCATTTCAAAGTACTAAAGTCGCATTTTCACGTGCAATTTACCACGTATGAAATGATTAATCGATGAAGAAGTTATGACTTGTTAAAGTAGCTACTGAAAGCTTTTTTGTTTACCGTTTGGTGAAATACCAACTTTAAAAATTTTCCGAAAGATATTTATTAGTCGAGATTAAAAACGGATTTCATATTCTCAAAGTTCATTTTGAGAACTTATTCGTGCATATAACATGCAATCAACAGAGGTTGTAAGTGATCAAACGAGTCTCTTAAAGAGAGACTTATAAACACGTTTTTCATAACTTTTCTTTTTAATAATATTTCCGTTTTCTTTCTTTCAATTCCGTAAAAATTAAGTAAATTCTAAAGATAATTGTATCTGTTAAATCAAATAATGCTCAATTGCCTTCTTCTTCGATTTCAAAATAAACAATGAAAGATCAAGTTGGTAGTCTTGATTTTTTCAGTGAAAATTTAAATAATAGTTCATCAACAAATGAGAAGCCATAAGGAATCATTGTAAAACGAGTATGACTATTTAGAATATTATTCATATTGTCTTCTTTGAAATGATTTTTTATGTAGAACAATTTTGTCCCCACTCAACTAGAATCTTATGTCCGCTCCTGATCAACTCGACTTGGTAAAGATTGGAGTAGACTCAAAATTTGCCCAAAATTCAACAAAACAGAGACTACGGAGTGCCAAAAAATAATAATAATAATAATAATAATAATAATAATAATAATAATAATAATAATAAAAGAGTTAAAAAAAATGAGTAATTACATGAAAAGAATAGCAGTATCTTTTGCATTTGAGATACTGAAGCGTTGACGAGACGGCCACTTATTGCTCGTCCTGTAGCACCATATATCAGTTCTCTGTACAGACAGATTGTAATTAATTCTTTGAAAGAATTTCTTCTGAATCTGTACTCTCTAAATGGAATCCACTGACCAGCATTCTTGAGAAGAGAAGGAAAATCATAAGTTAGAAGCTAAGTCCCTATTCTCTTTGCTGTTTTGAGGTCGTTTTCTGTTTTTATTTTCGAAAACGTTAAAAACGCGTTCTCTTTACCATTTTTGAAAACACATTTTGGAAAACAAAAAAAAAAATTTGTACACAAAACGAAAAACGTCCGAAACATCGTTTTGGACGTTTTGTGTGTATTTCCAGAAAAAAATGTCCAAAACGCGGAAAACGCGTTTTGGGAATTTTTTTTTTTTATTTATTTATAGAATTATCTTAACTTAGAACTAAGCTTAATATAAAGTTTTTATTTTTTTATTTTTTTTTGAGAATTATCCTAACTTGAAACTTAGTTTAAATAAAGTTTTATTGAATTCAATATCAACATTACAAAAAAAAATTAAATGAGAATTCTTGTTGTTATATTTCAAAAAATGCAATGATAAATGGACTCTGGTGGTTTTGAAAGAACTTGCATTTTCTGGATTTTAATAGAAGTAGAGCTTTCTCAAGTCTCGAACTTGACCAAGCTGTGTTAATATAGACTCTTAATGCTCACATTAGTGTGTTGCATGTAACCATATTTTTAGTGTATTGTGAAAGGAAATTTGAGCTAGAATTAGTAGTATTCTGTAAGCAAATTAATTAAAAATAGTTTAAATAGTGTTTTGCAAAATTTCAAACAGAACGTGTTTTCCAGCTTTTCATTTTCAAAAACAGTTTTCAGAAATGACAAACCAAACGCGTTTTCAGCAAATTTGAAAACAAAAATGAAAACACAAAACACAAAACATTTTCGAAAATGAAAATACAAAATAAAATACAAACAGAACGCCACCTAAGCCCCCGTTCTCTTTCCTGTTTTGAGGTCGTTTTCTGTTTTTATTTTCAAAAACGCTAAAAACGCGTTCTCTTTACCATTTTCGAAAACGCATTTTGGAAAACAAAAAAAAAAATTTGTACACAAAACGAAAAACGCCCGAAACATCGTTTTGGGCGTTTTGTGTGTATTTCGACAAAAAATGTAAAACGCGTTTTGGGATTTTTTTTTTTTTTTTTTTTTTTTTTTTTTTTTTATAGAATTATCTTAACTTAGAACTAAGCTTAATATAAAGTTTTTATTTTTTTATTTTTTTATTATTTTTTTTAGAATTATCCTAACTTGGAACTAAGTCTAAATAAAGTTTTTTTTTTTTAGAATTATCCTAACTTGGAACTTAGTTTAAATAAAGTTTTATTCAATTCAATATCAACATTACAAAAAAAAATTAAATGAGAATTCTTGTTGTTATATTTCAAAAAATGTAATGATAAATGGACTCTGGTGGTTTTGAAAGAACTTGCATTTTCTGGATTTTAATAGAAGTAGAGCTTTCTCAAGTCCCGAACCTGACCAAGCTGTGTTAATAAAGACTCTTAATGCTCACATTAGTGTGTTGCATGTAACCATATTTTTAGTGTATTGTGAAAGGAAATTTGAGTTGGAGTCAGTAGTATTCTGCAAGCAAATTAATTAAAAATAGTTTAAATAGTGTTCTAGAAAATTTCAAACAGAACGTGTTTTCCAGCTTTTCATTTTCAAAAAAGTTTTTAGAAATGACAAACCAAAACGCGTTTTCAGCAAATTTGAAAACAAAAATGAAAACACAAAACACAAAACATTTTCGAAAATGAAAATACAAAATAAAATACAAACAGAACGCCACCTAAGCATCTGTTTGGCAAACCAAAAGAAACATGTTTTTAAACATGTTTTTTTTTACACAATTTTCCAAATCACTTTTTAACCACACATATTTTCTCTCTTTAATTTTTAACCACATATCTTACCTAGAAAACATAAAAAAACATGTTTTTAAACAAAAAAATTTTAACAAACAGAGGGTAAGTAGACAGACGGCCACTTATTCCTTATCCGTTTGATTGCGATGGTGAAATTTGAGTGAAAAGAAAAAGAATTCTAAGAAATTGAATTCCTGAAAATGAGAAATAGAAGTTTAATGTGTGATTAATTTAATTTTCTAGGTAAAAAAGTAGATAATTTTTTAAATTTTGTTATTTGATTGACATTATTTTACATGACAAATAAAGCAAATTTTGTTATTTTAATCAAAAAAAATTTCACACATTTGCACTTGATGATGATGATGATCATAATAATAATAATTTTTTTTTAAAAAAAAAAATCAATTAACAACAACAAAAATCACCAAACGAGGTGGAAAATCAATTCCCACCAAAGTGGTGGGAAAATGAATTCATCAAAAAACTGAAAAAATGTTAAAAATGGAGAAAAGTTGGAAAATCAATTCCATGGAAAATTTAGGCTATCAAAAAAATCAAAAATGAAAAAATGTTCTATTTTCCATAGAAAATATGGGATATCAAACAGGGCCTTAAATGCAGGAATGGATGGGATTTTCAAACTTCCAAGCTCTAAAGTTGATATACATCATACATGTAGAAGTTTACCTTCCTAAAGAAAAGAAAGTGAAATAAAATTTTGTGCACGACTATAAATTAGATTTTGAAAATGAGATGACATCGCATTCGTCCATAATGCAAGTACACATAATGTCTATCTCCCAACCCTCTGGATCATTCAACTCTTAATCTGACTGAAAAAAATTTGAATGAATATTTTTTACTCATACCAGGTTTTGACCTTGAATTATTTTGCCTCAGTAAAATGCAAGTCATAAGTCACACAGACCTTAGTAAAAACTTCGCTCACCTCTACTTTAAACAAGTTCACATATATCAAAATCTTACCAGGACTAGAGGTCAATCATGGCAGGCCAGTGTCCGTAGGGTAACTCCCTAGCACCCTCAAGAATGTGGCGAACTCCTGCGCACACAAAAAAAAAAAAAACATATATACTTTAAGGATGACATCAAGAATAAACAAACAATGGAGCTCAAATTAAATACTAAAGATATAGTCTTTAGACTTGATCGCAGCAAATTAGAATTTTGTGGACTGAAATAAACTTCTCCCATTGAAATTTTTTGTTGGAACAATGTGGTCTACTTATTGGCTCTTTAAACCTAAGGAACTAGAATCCTATCAGCTAAGGAAATGTTAAAAAATAAAAAACACAAAAATCTAATGTAAATAGAAAAGTTTGAAGCACTAGGAGAACTCCAAAACCTATTTTATAACAGTATGCTTCAGTGAAAATTGTTGAACAAAATAACTCCATTCGGTATTCTTTAAATTGAGTTTCTTTTGTGAACTCAAATACCGAAGTACAGCATGATAGGGATAAATAAAAAAAATAAAAATAAAAAAGCTGATGTGACAAATAATGTTGCCAGTTTTGAAGAGCTCAAACTAAGACAAAAAATTCCACATCATGTGCTCATCTTTGTCATAATGCGAATTAATATAGCATCTAGACAAACAGCCATTTAAAGCTCCAACATGTTGTCATAGTTCCTCCGTCATCGCTTACATGAAAGTATTGGGTGCATTGCTAAGACCAAAATGCATCAAAGACAAATTGTTCACATCGAGTTGCGAATTTTGTTTTCTACTCATCTTCACTGCTAATCCAAAATTTGGTGAAAACCACCTTTTAAGCCTACTCAGGAAATGCAATTGATCCAAGTCCAACAAGTCATCTAGCATCCCATGGTTTGGACATCACAACAAACTTCATCATCTTGCTAAGTGTACTCATCAAAAACACATCTGAGCAACAGAATTTTCAGTGGCATGACAACTACTTTAGATATTATATTTTCGGAAGTGTCATTGTAAATTATCGCATCACACACCTTCCTTTACACTTTACAGATGACCTGAGTACAAAGAATACTTTGTCATCTCCAATCCTCCTTTCTCCTAGCTACAGATAAACTCACCAAACAACCTGACTTTCTCCTTGTATAGGCAACAAATCAATTTCGTCTTCTATTTTGACACCATTCCAATACTAAAGTCTTTCCCTCAATGGGTAGTACATTTATTTTCTCCTCATTCTCATTAGCAAATTTGTAATAACTAAGTCATCAATTCAACTTCTATTATATTAACTTGATGAGGATTCATAAGCTTGACCTATCTCGTGACTGTAGATTCATCGAGTGGTAGATTAGTACAATTTTGTCATTGGCTCTCCAGCTCAATAAACAAATTGATTCCTTTTCTCTTTTACCCAAGTTCGACCCTTCAATAACTTCATTTGTGTATGCCCAATTTTTCTGTTCGCCTTGTCTTTTTTAGATGTCATATGGTTATGATTCAGTCTAAAACAGCAGATAAATCTCTACTATTCAAAGAGGTCATCTCAATGATCTCATATGTCTTTGTAGGACGCACTCCACATTGACCACTTTTTCCTGTGCTTTCGAAGCATATGGATATGCATATTCAAAGTAAGAAACAAGAGTGAAGAGTGATACTCATTTCATCTGATATGGAAAATTCGCAGTTCTCAATCCCAAGAAACAAGCTATGAGTTGCTCATCAGTCACAAGGAGGACAGCTCGAAGTGTATGTTACAGAATTCGTGGGCGTACTCAGCAACAATAACATCCAGCTGATGCAAACAGTGGAATTGTTTTAAAGAAGCCATCATTAATCAACAAGCACAAATTACTTTCACAATTTTACCTTCATCGATTACAAAGAACCTTCGGTTTTCCTTGCACAGTTCACCACTCTTCCAACCATGTTCATCATAGAATGGAAACTCCCTTTAGGTTCAATTTAGCAAAGAGTAGCACCTAATTTTCCTGCATCAACTTCCTAAAAAACAATTCAACAAGCTTGCTTCCTAGTTATGTGCCCATTCTTCATGGAAATCTGAAACATCAATTTGAACTCCTAAATAGTAAATTGAGATTAAGAGGTATTGTTATCCACTCTTTTAACATACTGCGCTCAGATTGGCATGAGCCACGTGTTTATGGAAAGGGTTAATAGACCAAAATGTTCCTTTCATCCTCCAAGCCTCCTTCCAATAGGTCCAAAGGGGTACCTCCCTTTGGCTCCTACATGATTTCTACATAATTTTTCCATATCAAATTGCTCTATCCCCCTCTAAATCTCTAACATCTGTTGACTTGTATTAACCTAGGTATTCTTGATTGTTACATAACCATGATAAATTAAAATCGAATGATCCCCTTATACCAAAGTTGATGAGGGAACAAGCTGAAACCAACAAATGATAGGAAATACAGAAGAAATAGAGGGACAATAGTGGAAATCGAAGTAATTACTAAGAGCTTGTTTGGTCTCCACTATTTATTCCAATTTTTTACTCAAATTCAATTTCAACCACACATTTATATGTGAATCATCATTTTTCACATTTTTCAATGACTTTCCAACCACAGAATCTCCCCAAAACTAAAAAATTCTCCAAACAAGCTCTAAAGATTTGGTGCTTTAGACATTAAACTCAACAAACCAGAATTCTGGACATAATAAAGTTCTTCAATCAAAGTTTTCATTGGAATTAGGCCTATTCCTAGGCTCTACAAACATCAAGACTTCAAAACCCATTCTGACTAGGAAACATAAATCAATAAGAAATCCAAAACCAAATGTAACTCTAAAAGCTTAAACAACAGGAAAATTCTAAAACCTACTATAGTTAGGAAAGCTTTGATCGGTTAGAAATTAAAATTAGTTAAAACCTAAAATAAAGAAACCGACAAACTTAATTTGATAATTCTAAAGAAGGATTAGGGAAGAAAGCCTCCCTATATCACTTCATAATCAGTACATAGTTACTTGAGATAGGATCTTAAGATGGTTTAACCGTACCTTCAGATGACCAAGAGCATTTTGGGCTCTTTGGTCAGCCATGGATGCTTCAAAATCAACATAGAAAAGATACGGGAAATATCTGCCAGAATTTGAGGTCTGATTAGATTTAAATGCTTCCATAGTAATAAAATAGCCAGATATCTAGAGATGTGATTGGTAATCAAGCTTCTATTTGAACCATGTGTCTACTATAACAAAATACATTACATTTACATGTAGACATTTTTATGTGACTTCATCTACAAGATTCATTATAAAAGATATAACAGTTTGCTGCACGTACTTGGGAAATCCATTGGTACCGTCATCAAGTGCTGGAAAAGTCTGCTTCTGCAGTGGGCGGCTTTCAATCTACACAAAATTTAAACACTTTATTTGAGCCATTGACAATAACTTAGCAGAGATGGCACTTACAGGATCAAAGGAAAGAAAAACCCACCTTTGTAAGGTTAACATTCCTCATGGCAAAAACAGCAAGTGCTTTGAAAAGCATCCCTGGACCTTCCTCAAGTGAGAAGACTATACTTGTCTGGTAAATGATAAACAGATAAATAAGTAGGTGCATTTGACTGTGAATAGTATAAAAATAGAGTCGAGATATGCATTTCTTTTCAAGTTACTACAGCTGTTATCTGTGGTAGCTTACCTTGAAAGGCTTTTCAATGCCCGGAATAATAGGTTCCCTAGCCAGCATAAGGAAGCGGGTGACATTATCAGAATCATCCTGGACAGGAACTAGAAAACAAATGAGAGAATGCACATGTTTGTTCGTATGTGAGACTTCACATGCTATGAAATATCAATAACTAAACTTAGAAGTCAACAAACTCCAGAAGCCCACCTGTATGTCTTCAGCGAGTATGTTCAAACCATAAATGCCAGCAGAAATCTTGCTAGCAACTGCTCCAGCATCCTTGAGTTCATGGAAAGAAACATGCTACAAATTCAAATTGAAAATGCTGAATAGTTAAAAATATGAACCGGACTCAATGTTTTCTCAGCACAAGCATAAAGTTCGTCTTCTCCTACTGCTACTACGTCCAATTCAACGAGACGCTGGTTACGATTCGACGAAAAGAGAGCTGGTACAATTGATTAAAGGCATTGGGGGAGCTTGAGCTTCCGGGCGAGGATTCCACAGACTTACCTCTGCCAACTACTACGTTTTATATAGACTGGAAGCTAGAGAGATACTAAGTGTCAAATGGTTTTAGAGAGAAAACTGCTTTTAAAAAAACACAAAACAAATAAGGCGAGTGGACCTTGCCTTGCCAAGGACGAGCTAGGCCCACTAAGCACTAAATGGAAGGGTTTTAGACCCCCTCTCAACCAGCACATGGGGGTGAAGAATGAAATAATGAACCAAGTAGAAAGGGAATTACGCCAATGGGGGTTTTGGGCAATAAATCAAACTATCCAAGGCATGCGAGAGAAATCAGTCATGTATTTTCCCTGAAGCTAACCATTCTGGAATATGGCCTGAAAACCTAGGAACGACTTGAAAATGTTGGTTTCAAATTCCTTTGCAGATATAATTAACCCATGCAACACTTTTATAAGAAAAAATGTATCACAGATGATAGAAGATCAGTCTGTAGAATGAGATTTCATTAGCTCTGAACAATTGATATTAGATATCACATTTTAATCACCTTGGCTGCACCAGCAGTATCGTCCACAGCTTCTCTGACCAGTCCCAACCCAGTTAATGTAGACTCACACTGTGCGAGAGCCTGGAGCATAAAGTAGACAGATTAAAACCAGCATCTCTGTTGGACGCATTCAATTAGTAGGTGAACATACCTGAGGATGGCTGAGAACCCTTTTTAGGTCTTCAACTAATACTCCATGGTTAGCTAGTAAGCAATGTCTGATTGCAAGTTTAACTTCTCCAACTATGTGCAACCTGTGTCGAAGTAGTAGGTCATAGTTCCGGTGGATGCTACCGCCCAAAGAATTTTCTATTGGTAAAACAGCTCTATCAACAAGCCACTTTTCAACAGCCTGTGGATTGTCGACCCGCCAAAAAAAAAAAAGGTAAGGTGACTCACCTAACACATTCATCTTATCCTTCTTTTAATTTTTTATGCAAAATGTTTGTTGATAAATTGCAAGTCCATCCGTTACATATAAAATTTCAAATGAAGTAAAATGTTCAATTCCTTTTATCAAATAAAGCATATTAAAATGTTTTTTTTATACTTCGCCAAAGTGATGCTCAGAAATAGTTAATCAATGAGTTGATAAACAGTAGAACAGGAAAAATATATTTTGGCAAAGTAGGGGATGTTTGGTTGAGTATGTTATGGGAATCATTTTCTCCCACTTCGCTCCACTCATTGCTACTAGTTGGTGCCCGCTCAAGGTAAGAATTGGTGTTCTGTTAAGAAACCACAGCCCATCATCTTGGATCCTGATGATCAATATTTTTCATCCACTTTTGGCAATAAATAAAACCTAAATACATTTTTCCAAGGAAGCCATGAGAGATTTCACGTAATACTCTTACATCACACAATTAAAAAAAAGAAGTTCTAGCATTGATATGAACATCAAGAAAAGGATATGAACCACGAAAATTAACTAAAACATATTAAGAAAAATACTAAATGCAATCGGCAAACACTGAAAGGGCTGCTTACAGCATAAATTTCTCCCCCACCCCCAATTTGAGTCTAGGACATGTAAAACTTATAAATATTTGCATACTTTTTTTATCACACAACAAAATAGAAGGCAATAATAAGAAAAATGTCATATGGAACATGACTTTATCAAATACAATGATATAACCGAAGACTATCCAGTTTAGCAATGATGTCAAGTTCATAAACAGTTCACGAGAGGCTACATTTCTATCAAGAAAATACCATCTATCGGTATTTTAATCTAGACTAGACGAGCAGCTGTTCCACAACTCACCTCAAACGCTGTATCAAACTGTTCACATGGAACTGGTTCACAATTTGGGTATGCCTTTTCTGCTGCAGACTCACTATATGCACCTCGAACCCCCTTTCCATTGGAAAACAAAGAAAATTTATTTTTAAGTTCACTCAAAAACATGGTCAAGGCATTACTGCTGAAGCGCGTGGTACTTCATACGTCCATAGAACCTTAAGCTTCAAAACTTGTACCTTGTATGGCAACTGGCAAGCATTATATAAACTTTCAAGTTTCAATCAATGTCAATACCTGGTAAGCAACACGGAGACGAGATCCTTCAGATGTCAAATTAGACAATTGGTCAGACGTTAAAGGTCCTGAAAATACAAAATTCAATCCTTTAATCCGCAATAAACATAAAAAATCGCAACCCAGTAAAAATTAAAACGAAACGTACTCGGAAGTGAAGCGGGAGAATCTTTGAAATCGAAATCGTAGGGGGGGTCTTGAGTCAATTGCTTGGAACTTTTTGTTATTTTTGCTATTGGTGTTACTGTAGTAGGCGTGGAGAGGGATTTTAATGCGTCGTTGGGAGATTTTTGTGGTGGCGACAGACTTTCGATTATGGATTTTGGTATCTGAATACAGAGAGGGGAAAGGGGATCGCAAAGTTGTTGCCGCCATTATTGAAAGAAATGGTGCAGGACAGAGAGAGGGCAGGAAGGTTTAAACTTTAAAGATGATAAAAGGTCGATGCAGTCAACTAATGTCGATGAGCTGGAACACCGGTTCATTTCGCCGTAAACTACGAATTTTCAGGAGTCAGTCCAGTCTACTGGTGGCAATGGGCTAAGCCAGTGGCCGCCAAGGTTGGTTCGACTCGTCCAAGGAAAATTCCCGTATGTAAAAAATTTGGTAATTACTAATTACACACAACCATATATCTAGAGCTTCTTTGGTACCGAAATTTTTTCCGCCTCAATTTTTTAAATTTAATCACAATTATTCATTCTTGGTCAATTTCAAAATTTTTTATTTTTCAAACATTTCTAAAATACATATTCATCAAAAAAAAACTACAAAATTCTTAAAAATTACATTACCAAACAAGTTTTGACTTTTTAAATTATGCAAGTCAAGTATTTTTAAAATAATTATAACACTACCATCTCTCTCCCTCTAAATTTTTAATCCACCGATGCTTTCTTTTTCGATGTATTTGGTAAACAAGGACTAATTCTAATTTTACTTCCAAGTTTTCTATAAATAATGGTTTTTAAATCCAATTCTTCATTCCCACCTATTAAAGATTTTCTCGATCTAAAATAGCACCAACTTTCTTCAACTGATAGCTGTTAATGGGCATGCTTTCACCGAAATCCCCTTTGAAAAATGGTTGGGTTTTATCATTGCAGTGTGAGTTCAAGCTATCTCCGACAACAATTACACTTTCTTTAATTATTTCGACGCTCTCAAGTCCCTTTTGGCTCTTACTCAATAATAAGTGTATAAAATACACTTATTTGTGCATCTAAATAAGAATAATCATTTGTCATTCTTAAGTAATTCTACTTAACTACTTTTTATTTGTTTATATTTTAGAAAAGATTCCAAAAGTGTGGAAATGAGACAAGCTGTGAAAATCACGAGCACTGAGAAGATTATCTGGGCTAAAATGCATGAAGTAGAGGCAAATGAGAACTACCGGAACTCACATCATGGATTTAAGTTAAAGTGAAGTAGGAGGACTTAATTTGCAATTAATTGTTGATGAAAAAAAGAATATAAGAAATTCAAAAGTTTGGAACCTAAATTGTCATAATCAAAAGGTGAAGGACCAATGTGAAATAAAAGAGCAGTGACCCATTTACACATGCTGAAAGATGGAAAATTGCGCTGAATGGTTGTACTGCGTGGCCATGCCAACCCTATCAAGTGGTCACGCGTTCAGAAGTCAATTCAACAGATCTGGTTCAAGGTGTTATGCGCGACCACCGAATCCATAACTGTACAGTCACGCAGTTATCCAGCCCAGTGTGAAGTCAAGCCAATACGCAATTTTTACCTAATTTCTTCCTAGGTTTTTATCTGAAAGAGGGGGGCGTTTTGAGGGGACTTTAGCCAAACTTTTCTTCTACTAACAAGGAGGTCTAGAAGGTGATTCTTTCTTGGAGATTAAAGAAAGGCAAAAGCGTTGGAATTGGGAAGATCAACAAGGCTAAATTGACTCTTGGTGCAAGATTTCTTTTCACTTTGTTTATTTGACAACTTGAACATGTATTTATCATTTATTTTCTTTGTTCTTACTTATTTTGTGATGAATAACTAATTAGTTAGTTGGGACAAACGATGAATTCTAGTTAATTATTGTTAATTTCAGATTCCCAGTTTTGCACATATATTGAATGTATTAATTTTATTTCGTGTTTAATGCTTGAATAACTTAATCACTTATTCATAGATTTTTGGGTATTTGCATAATTCGAGGGGTGAGTTAATACTTAGATAATGGAATAAAATTTGGTAACAAATGAACGATAAAGATATACGTTTATTGCTATTATGATCATTGATAGAATTCTTGAATTTCATGCACCTAATCATTATGACCTGCAGTCTAGATACATGGTTGACTAAATTAGGTAGAGTTGATTTAAACACAAGAGAGGAATTTTATATGCATTAGTGAATTCGATCGAACATATGAATATGAAAAAAACTTGGATGAATGGAATTAACAATAATAACTATGGTGAAATCGTATATCCCAACGACTTGATTCATTCATCGCTCAAGAAAATCATAAGTTGAAATATTTATATTTCTTTAGATAGTTCAGTTTAATAGTTTATCTTTATTGCAACAATCCAAATTCGATCATTCAAATAAAGTTGAGAACTAACAAACTTCGGTAGTTAATAATAGTTCTTGTGGGAATGATAATCCGAACTCACATGTCCACCTCATTACTTGCCACGGCCCGTACACTCGCTGTATAATTTAAGTGAACACTCAACTCCAACTCAATGACTTCTCTGTCGCTAAAGACATCGAAAAAGCCTTTGGAGTACTTGCTGGAATCTCCTCCAACCATCTCCCCACCTCTGTCATTCTCCTCATTGGCTCAATTGAAGAGTTTATTGGTTGCGGTGTTCAATGGCTAGTTGTTAGTCGTCGCATCCAACCCCTTCCTTATTGGGCGATAAGTTTATTGAGTTGTAAAATTTATTTTCTGCTATAAAGTGTCAATGATACTAACAATTGTATCTAAATTGGTGTGGATGTGTTTATTCATGTGTATGGGAGGAAATAGCACAACGTGGATGAATACAACAAATTTGGTTACATGTATTAGGAAGGCAGTGCCAAAAAAAGAATGCCAATAAAAAAATAAAAAAGGAGAGCTATGTTTGATTTTTTTTGTTTGTTTAAGGCAGTTATGGTGATGGTGGTGGTGCTATTGGGACGATGACGACGACGCCGGTGGTGGTGGTGGTGGTGAAATAATAATTTATTACGAATTACATTAATGTTTTATGAATTCATTAGTTCAATTGTAATTAATTACAAAACTGAAAAAATTACAATTGTAAACTATAATTGATTAGAAAATGTAATTAAGGAGAATGTAACTAATACAATTAATTTTTGCAAAAAAAAAAAAAAACCATTCATGTTTTGCAAACTCGTTAGTTATAATTGTAATTAATTGTAAATTGTAATTCATTATATAATGTTGTTGTGAACCGCAAGTGCACAAGTCGCATAAGTAATATAATGGACGTGAATCCAAATATCGATCCCACGAGGATTGTTATAAATTGTATTTTAGACTGTTAACCTTAATTGGAACGAGAAATTTGATTGAGCTGAAAATTTTGATTTTAAACTTAATTTAAAAAGAATGAGAAAAGTTGTTTTGTAAAAACTATAAAATGTATATGCTAGAATTAATAATCTGCATTAATTCCATCAAGTATGCATTACTCCAATTGTCTAACGATAATTCACGGGGTTTTAAAAATTCATATTCCTAATGTTGTTAAAAATTCCTTTCGTACAAGTATTAACACATTTTCCTACGCACGATACAACTATATTTCTATGTTGAATGCGAATGTACAGAAAAGTATTACAAGATTTGTGAATAATAAAGCAGATAATACAAAGCATACGTGTATATTTATATCCCCTATCGAACTTTGTAGCAATTGAAACGAGTCTAATGAATTCCCAATCTTTCGAAATTAAGAATCATAACAAAAAATCATACAACTAGTGATCAAGTAATTGCATAATAGTAAAAGCATGAATCAATTGCTTAAATCCATGAATTAACTAAATTAAACAACAAAGTAACACATAAATTCCAGAATTTAATGTTTCATCACGATTCTAACATTTAAAACATAGCCTAGATACATAATTGAATAATAATCACAATAATAATGGATAGATGTCACCATATTCATCCATTGATCTTTGGTCTCCAATTGTGTACTTGGCGTTGCATGAATCCCTCGACAATTCGAAAGTGTTTTGGCCTCAATTCAAGCAGTTGGGAACCCTTAATTTCGTGCCCCAAGTCATGTATTTATAGATATGCTCACAATTTAGGTTACTTGGGAGAAAAGAAAACTAAAATCCGCATAAAAGCCCACCAGACGAACCCAAAAATCAACCGTGCGGCCGCTCGCACGCTTTACAAAGATTAGCTTCAGTTTTCTGCAGAATAGGTCATGCGACCAGGCGTCTTACTTCCGTGCGGCCGCGCGCTTCTCCGATTGAAGGCAATTTTTCATCTTTCAAATATTATAAGTTGGTCCCTATCTTTAGTTGCACAACAAGTTCCTTGACTTTCGATTGTTGCAATTTGGCCTCTGAACTTCTAATTTATTCCAAATTTGATTTCTTCTTCGAATTTTCTTTCAATTGGCCCTTTGATGTACTTGATCCACTCTTAATTTTCATACTTTGACACTTTTATCATCAAATTGCTCGATTTTGGCTTCAATTCCATTGTTTTTTTAATTTTGGGGTTATTCCTGAAATATAACAAATACTAACAAAATAAATAGAAAGTATTTCTAAACAAACAAATAAAATCATAATTTTATGATAGAAATAAATGTGTAAAATATACTTATCAAATGTAATTAAGTTACAATTGTAGTTGTAATTATGGTGAATGTAATTAATTCAATTAATTTTAGCAAAAAAAATCTATTGTGTTTTAAAAAATCATTAGTTATAATTGTAATTAATTGTAAACTGTAATTGATTACAAAATATAAATAAGGTGAATGTAAATGATTCAATTAATTTTAGCAAAAAAAAAATGTCATGTTTTATAAATTCGTTAATTACAATTATAATCAATTACAAAACTAAAATAAAGTTACATTTGTAATTAATTACAAAATTGAAATATAGTTACAATTGTAACTAACTGAAAAGCATGATTTTGATAATTACTTTTACAATTTTATAATAAATTACAACTCAACTCATTACAAGCATTGCAATAAATGTGTGTAATCGTGAACTTAACTCTAAAAAATCCGTACATAAAGGGCCCTGTAGAAATAAACGAGTATGCGGGTCGATATGTGTATTGTATAAAAAACACACACCCGACCCATACGCATGTCAAGTATTTAAACTTTACCTCCATACCTAACTCGCAAATCCATTTAGTCGAGTAATCATCACCTGTTTGTGTTAGATCTCCAATGGGTATCAGATCTATGGGTATTATTACAATCCCTAGTCGAGACGATTAACAAATTATCGTAATTTGAAAAAAGAAATTGTGTAGAACTTTTCAAAAATTAAGCCACTCTTTTATGGAGATTAAAATCATATTTTCAATAGATTTTGATAGAGTTTTAGGCTATATTCTCTTTAGTGTTTTGAGGTCGTTTTCTATTTTTATTTCAAAAACACTAAAATCGCGTTCTCTTTACCATTTACAAAAACGCATTTTGGAAAACTAAAAGAAAATTGTACGCAAAACGCCAAACCCTCATTTTGGGCGTTTTAAATGTATTTTAAAATGTTCAAAACGCAGAAAACGCGTTTCGAAATTTTTTTTAAAGAATTATTCTAGTTTGGAACTAAGCTAAAAATAAAGTTAGGTTTTTTTTTTAGAGAATTATCCAAGCTCGTAACTAAGCCTAAATAATTTATTTTTTAAATTTTTTTTAAGTTTTGAAGAATTATCCTAACTTGGAACTAAGGGTAAAATAAAGTTTTATTGAATTCAATATCAACATTGCAGGTAACCTTGTTTTCAGTATATTGTGAAAGTAAATTTGAGTTTGAGTTAGTAGTATTCTGCAAGTAAAATAATTAAAAATAGTTTGAGTAGTATTCTGCAAAATTTCAAACAGAACATGTTTTCCAACTTTTTATTTTCAAAAATAGTTTTCAGAAATGACAAACAAAATGCATTTTCAGCAAATTTGAAAACAAAATAAAAATAGGAAACATAACATATTTTCGAAAATAAAAATACAAAATAAAATACAAACAGAACGTCACCTTAATTTTCGAAGCATACATGCATCGAGATGAGGTTTGAGATAAAGAATATACCTTTGATGAATCCCATGAATCTGATTTCTGATATAGTGTAGAAATCTTGTCACCACAACCGTCCAATTGTACAACCTCTAATAATGATCCACATAGGAAGTAGGATTTGGAAGTATTGTGCTAGCGACCAAAAGATGACTCACGTGTTTCTTGAAATTAAACCTAGTACTTACAAGTTGAAGTGAAACCCTAATTAGGGTTAAGATAGCGGGTTAGGATTATTCTTGTCCAACGAATAACCCAAGTCCAGTCCAACCAATTGGGCTTGGACATTATTCCAACAATCTCCCACTTGTACGAAATCCAATTCCAGATGCTTAATTTTTACTTAGGAAAATTCCATGGGCACTTTTATTTTAAAAAAGGGAAAAATACATAAATAAGGTGATTATAAATGTCAATTTCAAAATTATGGTGAAACCTCTAAAATTTCAAAAATCAGATTGTAACTAGAATCAATTAATTAAATTAAATAATTAAAATATTTTATTAATTATATATATTAATGTCACAATACTATATATTTCAAGTCACAAAATATAAATTTTTTAGGTTACAAATTATCAAAATATTGGGTCACACTTTGAACTTTTTTTTAGGTCACAATAACAAATTTTTTAAATTACAAACTAATTTCAAAGGTCACAAAATGTCAATTAATAGAATCCAACATGTTTTCAGGTCACAAATTATTAAATCGCGATATTTTAAGTCACAATTATCAAATTATTAAGGCATATTTACTTGATTTATAAGTCACGTTCCATCAATATTAGGTCACATATTTTCTTCTATCAAATTTTCAAATTATAGAAATTTTAAGGTTCACATTTTCTTAGGTCACAGCACCATAAAAAGCTGTGTCTCAACGCCGCTCCTGCCATGATGCCACACCGCCCCACCATCGCGGCCTCCACCATTAGTCATCCACCACTCTACCCCTAGATTAAAGCACAACTACCAACACTAGATCGAAGCACCGAAGCAGCACAAGTCCCAGGCCGTCACCACCACCACCACCACCATCACATCTATTTGCACCATTGTCATCAACGATCATCAAACACCACTGCTTCCACCACCACCCACAGTCGGCTTCAGATCTGCAACTTCACCACTCCCCACGTGGACCACCATCAAACAGCCACCAGCAATAGAGCACCACTATATATCCACCTCCAACTCCGACCACTACCAGCAAAACTAGAATCACCACCACATCCGCCACATCTACCACTACACCGAAACCATCCCTCACCCCCATCATCAACAATAATGAAATCACCAATGGTTACCTTTCGTTGCCCCGCCGCATGGAAGGAGTAGCGACGATTTGTGCCGCTGCTTGATCCTCGTCTTCTGCCATGGTCTGTGGGGGGTGGGTATCTATGGTGGCCGCCTATTGGGCCCCACTGCTTGCACGCTATGCTTCAAGAACAAAGCAGTAGCACCGCTGCTTGCGCGTGATGCAGCAGTGACGCCTTTACTTTGATATCTTCTCTGCCA
Organism: Ligustrum vulgare; assembly: GCA_963555705.1. Classification (NCBI taxonomy): domain Eukaryota; kingdom Viridiplantae; phylum Streptophyta; class Magnoliopsida; order Lamiales; family Oleaceae; genus Ligustrum; species Ligustrum vulgare. The sequence continues at coordinate 9,288,247 of OY743180.1, read as the reverse complement.
ACGGGTGCTCTGACGAGGATGGGGTGTGACCTCGACGGGGAAGTGGCGGAGCGGTGGTCTTCTAAGCCAGAGAGAGAACCTATTGTTTATAGGAGGAGAGAAATGATTAGGTTAGGGTTTGAAGTAGTGTAAAATAAAAATGAAATTGGGTAATTAATTTAATTCTAGAATATTATTATTTAAAATTTTTAATTAATTAAAATCATAATTAAAACCTGAATTTTGAACTAATACAAGTTTGATCTTATTTATGAATTTGATTCTTATAAAGTAGGGATGAGTGTAATCTCCACTTTAAAAAATACAATTCAAAATTCTGGCAAAGAACAATTTTTTTCTAATTTTCAGTTGGTAAATTAACAATTAATTAATATAATTCCAGAACTATTTCTTAAGAAATAAGAACACAGAACCTACTCTCTCTCTCTCTCTCTCTCTCTCTCTCTCTCTCTCTCTCTCTCTCTCAACTCCTTCCTCGATGACGACGGTGAGATTGCCACCTTCGAGAGTGACTAGTGGTGAGCCTCACCGAAGTCGAAGGCAGTTGATCCTGGGAGATCACCGCTGCTGCAGCAATAGAGACAATCTCATCGCTGGAAATTGCAGTTGTACTGTCGAAGACTTACTTGAGTAAGCAAAGATCGGCAAGGTTGCAAGGCAGGTAGAGCATCTCATATTCTGCAGCTAGCATAAAAAGGTAAATACACAACAATCTGATTGAAAATATCAAAAATACCCCTAACTTTACCGTGAACTTCCATCGTGAAATCAAAAACCTCTCCGCCTTGAACTTCTTCCTGTTAGGAGACTCCACACCCTTCTCCTCATCCCTATCCAACACCTTGCCTCCAGTTTCCACCACCAAACCGGGGGGTGCCATCATTGAAAATATTGCTGAAGATGATGTGGAAGACGACAATATTTCGAAGAAATTGTTCAGGAGTGATGAGTACCGCCATATCTTAACCGTCATTGTTAAAATCACAAAAAAAATTGATCCGGAATTGGTTTACGAACATTGATGGATTAAAACTCAAATGCCTTATATGGTAATGAAAAATTTCTTCAAGAATTTATGTAAGACTAAAAAATAATTGAAATTCTTAGCTGTTCATTTTACAATACGGGTATCAAGAATTGATATGAAATATATGTATGGATAAAGGTGGGCATGAAACCTTAGAAATGGAGTCAAAGTTGGATTGAAAGCAATTTGGGAATTTCAACTTTTTCTGTGTGATGAAGGAGGAGTCAATGGTGAGGCATAAAAGGCATCACATGAATAAGAGGAAGATGGGAAGTGGGAACAAAACACATGTTTCTCGAGGAAGGAATAAAATAGGGAAAATCACAGACCTTGAATCAGAATTGCGAGGTTGGGGTTTTGGTAAACAATAATGCTACTTGTACAACCCAATTTCACAACCCAAGACGGAATTGCCCTTAAAATTTTTGGAGTTTACACAGTTACACCATTCAATCCTTAAACCTCTGCCAACGGCCCTTCCTCCCAAATCCGAACCGGCGATTAGGGCAATTAGGGCGAGCTCAAGCCAACCTTCATTCCTCTCTTCCACTTCCCTTCCTCTCTTCCACCTACACATCCTCTCCTCCACTTCGCTTAGTGGTGCAATTTTCTCAAATCCAAGAGCAAAACCCTCAGCTTTACACTCTTTTTGTACCAAAAGTCTATTCTCTTAAGAACTCGAGTCCGATGGCGAGACTTCCCATCCCTCTTCAAGTAAGTAGCAACCTAACGCTGACAAACCCCATGAGAACGGGTTGGACATAGGCATTTACAAGGTAAAATTCATCCAAACATATGCAAATATATATAAAAATATCTTAATGTTTTGGGGCTTAATTTCTTGATATTTTGATATGGGATATCTTCTCTGCACAATTGAATTTTACATTTGATTGCTTCGTATTTTCTGGCATTTGTTAAAATGTGTAGTGTAATCTTGTCATTACATTTGCACTTCCAGTTTATGCTGTACATTTTATCCACCCATAATGGACTTTATATTGCAAACTTGTACTTGGGTTACTGAATATGCTACTGTTTTTATAATATAGTGCCATAAGCATATGATGCATTTTTAACTTCCCCTGGGTTCAATGATATTTTGTTTTCTTTTGTAGATATGTTTCTTTATTCACTAATAACATAGAAATTTCTATATAAACGATCTGGATTCTGAATCAGATAAAGGTCAGATAGCTATTGAAGACATTGTAGAGGTTTCTACCGAGTCTGGAGCTTTACAGAAGGATAAAGATGGCAAAGGGAAGGATAAAGAAGAAAAAAGACAAAGAAAGGACCAAAGAGCCTTTCGAAGAGGGAAAAGTTGTTCTTTAATTGCAGCGAGAAGAATTGTTGCTACTTCGAGTGGAACATTGGAATATCAAGCAATGCAACTTCATCTAATTTTGTTGTTGTAGTGGAAAGACAGGCATATGTAAACTTCATTATTGAAGTTGTAGTGTTTCTGTAGTATTAGTTTTGTTGTGAATCATGCTTAATTTTGTGGATGTTGGAGTTGATGAAATAGGTAAATGTAAGGTTTTTTGTGAATGTAAGGATTTTGTTGTTATAAATGTATGAATTTTTGTTGATTATTCATTTTGTGTTGTCATAATTCATGTTTATCTCCACAATGAATGGATTTTAGATTGTGTTAGTGTGCTAGGAGATAAAAATGAGCAAGTTCTGCAAATAAAAAAAATTTAATGCTGTAAAAAAATCAAAGAAATGAGAGCTCACATTTCATGTCAATCTATTCCAAGCAAACCAGAAATATTCATGTACACAGGTTTTGCACAAAATAACAACAAAACTGCTTGCTGTCAAAGAAATGAAGCATTGGAACTAGCTGCTTGAAATGCATACTGTCAAAATGAATGTTTTCCATAATGAAGAAATTCGTGCTTCTGGAGCTGGTTGCTCTAAATGCATGCTATCAAAATTAATGTTGTCCAAATGAAGAACTTGCTGCTTCTGGAACTGGTACATCATGCTATCAAAATGAAGTGGTTCTTGCTGGAAATGGTTGCTATCAAAAAATGAAGAACTACTTGCTAGAAATGGTTGCTGTTAAAAAATGAAGAACTTAGCTTCTGTCAAAAAATAAACTTAGTTTCTCATTCCCATTTTTTGTCAAACTAAAGAGTTGAACTTATGTCAAAGATGATGCACTTTCCATTTTCTCATTCCCATTTTTTGTCTTCCCTCATACCTAAGCACCAAAATAATGAGGATAACATATTAATTCTAAGTAATTAAGAGTATAAATGCACATGGATAAAGATAATGTCACATGCCTTTGTCGACTTTCTTGCCTTCTCAAGCGGCCCCTTATGCCGAAGTTTTCTAGGTGTCCCCTTTCTTCTCGAGCACTTTGGATCCAGTATGGAGGTTGTAGTTGTATTTAATTCTTGAAGTGGAGCACAAGTAGTGAATATCAAATTACTTGAAGTGGTCGGATCATTAATTTGATATTTCAGCCAGTCTAACAACTCTCGAGAAAGTCGTTCATCATCAGCAACCATATTTACGAGCTTGGAAAATAAAGTACACAACTCATCATATCTAACATGTTCATCTGTACTAACCCAACCTGTGTAGTTAATCGAGATTTGTCGTATAAATCTACACAGAAGAAAAAATAGGACATTGAGCTTGCATCTTTAAGAAATACGTTTGAATTGTCGTTGCATCTCCTTCCCCTAATCTTAACTTCCGAACTTTATCAATATAATTTCGAAAATCCTTTTCGGTAAATGTAAGTTGATCATAGCCACCGGCCTCAACAACTGCAGAGTTGAAAGTTTTGTGCAATGGAATCCTAGCTGTGTCGTTCACTTCAAGTTTTTTTTCGTATGTTCATTTAATCTTCGATTACATCAATACAACCAAGCTTTCGAAGGACTCGTTAGGTAATTATGCTCAAGATTCACTGGGGTAACATGCCATACTCCCGACATATCTAGTAAAGTTGCCAGTTTAGCCTCGCACCCTGTTTGCATAGTTGGACGAGGCTTCAAAGAATTACTAATTGAACTAGTTCCCTACCCTCCCTACTACAAGCGAACAACACATATCTAATCAACCCTTCACTATCTTTTTTCGAACTTCTTTTTCTAACTGGAAACCCTACTGTGTAAGCATATTGTTTATAAAATTCAAATACTTCATCATAGCTCGAAAATGTCATCCCAACCTCAGGAACCACATTAGATGATACATTGTCATGAAACTTGCTACAATTCTCTGTCACCAACTCATTCACTTCCACACTATCATCTATCGCTACACATATCTCCTCAAGGTGAGATTGCAAGTCAACATCTGCATAGCATTTCAAAAATTCAGTTAAAAAATCTAGCTTGTAATCAATAATGATTCTTTGCAATAGATTACAGGTAATTGTAGTGGGATCATATAGTTCATGTATTAATACTAATTCAAAAGGTTTTTGTGCTTCCCTTAACCATTACTTCTACAAGAAAGAATCCCCAATGCACAATGTCGATCAGTTAGACGAAATCTAAAATTTGATAAAGCATCCTCGTAAAAAAATTTACTAGGGAACTAGAAAAAGAAGGGATGAACTTACCCACGTCGGAGATTGTCCAAAAAATAAGGTGATCTTCGACAAAGACTGTAGAAAAGTTATGTTTTTCCTTGGTCGACAAAGCTTGGAGGGAAGTGCATCACAACCACATAATTCCTTAAATGCTACAACTTTTCATCGTCAGAAATGAGTTGGCAGTCGTCACCGAAAATGAGTCGACGCTACTCGGCGATGTTCGACGCCGCTTGATCAAGTGTGAAATAGGATTGATTTGGCTTGGGTTTGGTTTGGTAATACCTTGAATTTCAGAATCAGTCTTGGAGCGTAATTTCCCTGTTTTGATTTTTAATCTGACATTTTCAATTTATCGTGAGCAAATCAATATATCGCAATATCTCTTGGGTTGTGAAATTGGGTTGTATAAGTAGCATCATTGTTTTGTAAATGTGATCAAAATTTTTAAAATGTGACTTTGTGCGACACGTGATTTATTATTATGTAACTAGTGTGACTAGTTTATTAGTTAATTTTGATCAAAATATTGATTAATTATGACTTTGTGCGACTTGTGATGATTATGAAATGTGACTAATTATTAGGTAAATGTGATCAAGATGACTTTGTGGGTCTTATGATAAGCGTGAGATGTGACCAAGAAAAAGAGTAACTTGTGATCAATAAATAAATAATATGTAACCAATTATTAGGCAATTTTGACCAAGAAACGAGTAAATTGTGACCAAAAAATAAGGTGGCGTTCTGTTTGTATTTTATTTTGTATTTTCATTTTCGAAAATGTTTTGTGTTTCCTATTTTTATTTTTGTTTTCAAATTTGCTGAAAATGCGTTTGATCTGTCATTTTTGAAAACTGTTTTTGAAAATGAAAAGCTAGAAAACATGTTCTATTTGAAATTTTGCAGAATGCTATTTAAACTATTTTTAATTAATTTTCTTGTAGAATACTACCACCAGGGTCCATTTATCAAGGCATTTTTTTGAAATATAACAAAAAAAAATTTCATATAATTTTTTTTGTAATGTTGATATTGAATTCAATAAAACTTTATTTAAGTTTAGTTCCGAATTAGGATAATTCTCCCAAAAAAATAATATTTATTTAGGCTTAGTTCCAAATTAGGATAATTCTTTAAAAAAAATAAAAAATTTCCAAAACGCGGAAACGCATTTTGAATATTTTTTGTTGAAATACACACAAAACGAGGTTTCGGGCATTTTGCGTTTTGTGTACAAATATTTTTTTTTGTTTTCCAAAATGCGTTTTTGAAAATGGTAAAGAGAACGCGTTTTTTAGTGTTTTAGAAAATAAAAATAGAAAACAACCTCAAAACAGCAAAGAGAACAGGGCCTAAATAATACATGACTGAAATGTGAATTCATGTGACCAACTATGACTTTATGGGTAGGGTGAGAGCGGGGTGGAATTTGAGATAAATTTGTAATTATGACCAACTGTGACTTTGTGTGACTAACTGCGACTTTACAGGTTGGGTCAGTGGGATGGGGTCGGGTGAGGTGAAATTTGTGACTAAATTTGTAATTATGTGACTTTGGGTGACCATATGTGACTTTGCTGGTTGAGTGGGTGGTGTGAGGTGGGGTGGGGTGGGGTGGTGTGAAATTTGTAATTGTGATCGAATTGTGATTTTGTGTGACTAACTGTGACTTTACAGGGTAGTGTAGAGTGAAATTTGTACCTAAATTTGTAATTGTGACCGAACTGTGACTTTATGCGACCAACTGTGACTTAGCTAGTAGGGTGGGGTGAAATGGGATGAAATTTGTGATTAAATTTGTAATTGTGATCGAACTGTGACTTTATGAGACCAACTGTGACTTTGCGAGCCCCGAGGTGGGGTGACGTGATTTTGTGAATAAATTTGTAATTTGACCTAATAGTGACTTAGTGTGACCAACTGTAACTTTACGAGGTGTGTGAGATTGGATGGTGGTAGGGTGGGTGAAATTTGTGACTGAACTGTGACTTTGTGTGGCCAACTGTGATGTGGGGTGGGGTGAGATTTGTTATTAAATTTGTAATTGTGATCGAACTGTTACTTTGTGTGACCAACTGTAATTTTACGGGGTGGGTGGGTGGAGCGAGGGTTGGTGAAGGGATGAAATTGTGATTTCGTGTGACCAATTGTGACTAGGTGGGGGTGTGGGTGAGGTGGGGTGGGGTTGGGAAAACATCAAGAGAGAAAAAAAAACTCATTTTTTTGGGTGGGGTGAGGGAGGTTGTGACGTCAAAACGTTTATTGTTTGAGTTTTTAATTTAATATTATATTAATTTTAATATAATAGATATTATGTTTATAATGTATATAATATTATATTTATTTTTAATTATTAAACACCTGATTTAAAAAAAAAATGTTAAGTTTGCAACTTTTAGAAAGAGATGGTTCAAGTGTTGTTGTTATGTATTTTTTCCTTTTTGCTTTTGTGTGTGACCCACATGGTTCCATTAACGATGGCATCGTTGTGTTATTATTATTCCAATCCGATTGAAACAAGATGAATTGAAATCCTATTTCTAATGCATCCTCGATTCACCAAGATCAATTAACTTATGGCAATCTATGTGAAGAAAAATATGGTTACCGTGAAAATATAATGCCTTCATTAATATAACCCAATTGGTTAAGAGATATGGATGACATCAATCTCATTTCAATAAATTATGTTATTTACCCATTCTTTTAGTTGATCTTGTTATGACTGAAAGCATCTTTTCATACTTGTGACCTAATTCTTCCAAGAAAAACTGCAACCATATCATCTATTTGCTAGCTTCAGTTATGGCAACATACTCAGGATTAGTAGTAGAAAGAGCAACTATCTTTTACAGCTTTGACACCAAACTAACTGATGTACCGCCCAAGTGTACTCATCCTACTGTCAATATCTTCTTCCACGTCGGCATCTACACAACCCTGTAACCCCAAATCCAACTTTGTAGCTTTTGTCTCCCAATGCGGTTTACCTAGATTGCTCATAAATATACTAACAACTCCCACTACATGTGCTATATGCAGTCTTGTACACACCATGGAACACATAAGGCTGTTAATAGCAAAGCAATAAAACACCTTGGTCATGTAGGCTCGCTCTTGATGTATAGAGGGTGATTGCTCATTTGATAGCTTGAAATGACTAGCCAAAAGAATACTTGCTGTTTTTTCATCATCCATATTGAACCTGTTTAGCACATTCTTCACATAATTTTCCTGTGATAGTTTTAAGAATCACCGTCTCCAGTTATTCTAATCTCAAGTATTTTTTTCCAGCACCCAAGTCTTTCATTGCAAACTCAGATAAATCTCCTTAACTTATCTATCTCTTATTTTCAAGCATCGGTAATTAACATGTCATCAACATATAAAAGAAACTTAATATAAGAATTACCAAGATTTTTTAGATTGCAGCAATGATATCATTGGCACCTTCTTAAAACATTACTACTCATAAAACTGTCTAGCTTCTTATACCACTGCTTTGGAGCGTGCTTAAGACCATACAAACTATTTTGAAGTTTGCAAACCATTTCCCCCCTTTTTGTACCCTGTGACTGCATCACTTCTTCTAGATCACCATGAAGAATGTAGCGACCAGAAATTTTAAGTCTAATGAAGAATTTTTATGTTAAGTTCAAAAGCATTTTAATGAGCTTGTGATGTTGCTACGACACTTTTTAATGTTTAAATTAAGTATTGGTTATGACATGATGTTACCTACACTTTCCTAGCAATTATTTTGTTTAATTGTGAGAAATATTTTATCATGTTGCATGTTCGAATTTGTACTCATTTTTAAAGTGTCGAACTTATTAGTCAATTTGAAACATTTTCCAAAAAAAAATTAATAATAATTTCAAATGTTTTAATTAGTGTCTTTCTTTTTTAAAAATTGATAATTTTAATTGAGTCAAATATTTAAACGTATTTTAAATGTTGATAAAAAAGTATATCAACATTGGTGTTATTTTGTAGCTTACATTAAATAGTGTAAGTTGGAGTCGAGAAAAAACTATTTTGGTCGAGATCGACTCCTTCCTAACGTGCATATGTGTGTGCATTATATAGATGTGTGTGTGTGTAAAAAAAAATAATTCTTAAGAAGTTCATAAATCCATGTTCCTTTAATTTAAAATAATGTGGGTCAATCTATCAAAATAATTTTTTTCTCGACTCCAACTTACACTATTTAATGTAAGCTACAAAATGACACCAATGTTGACATACTTTTATCAACCTTTAAAATACGTTTAAATATGTGACTCAATTAAAATTATTAATTTTTCAAAAAGAAAGACATTAATTAAAACATTTGATTTTTTTATTTTTTTTGAAAAATATTTCAAATTAACTAATAAGTTCGACACTTTAAAATAAGTACAAATTCAAAAATCAACATGATAAAATATTTCTCACAATTAAACAAAATAATTGCTAGGAGAGTGCAAGTAACATCATGTCGTAACCAGTAATTAATTTAAACATTAGGAAGTATCGTAACAATGTGATAAGCTCATTAAAATACTTTGGAACTTAACATAAAAAAAGTTCATTAGACTTAAAATTTCTGGTTGCTACAAAGAAAAACTGTCTTTACATCCAACTACTCTAAGTACAAGTCTTCATCTACCACTTATCCGAGTATTTCTCTAATTGTGATTAATTTCACCACGGGATAGAACATCTCAATATAGTCAATGACTTCTTTTTGTTGAAATCCCGTTACAACAAGTCTTACTTTGTACCGCTTGCTTCCAGCACGTTCTTCTCTCAACCTATAAACCCATTTATTATGTAAAACCTACTTCCCCTTTTGTTAAATCTATAAATTTCATGTCCGATTGGACAATTATGAGTCCATCTTATCATGTATAGCTACTCTCACTTGATTCATCAACTTGCACATCTTCACTATTACTTTCTGGTTCACATCTATCAGTCAATAGGATATAATGCAATGTTGGAGAATCTCTTTGTGGAGGTCTAACAATTCTGTTGGATCTTTTAGGTTGAGTTACAGGGGTGTTCTGATTTACTTCTGGTTCTACATTTTCTTATTTTTCACCATCAACATTCATTAGCTCAATCACTGGAAGATCTTTCAATGAGATCGTCTTAGGTTACTTAATTTCAGGACTTACGTTCTCTTTGCTGTTTTGAGCCCGTTTTGAGTTTTCGATTTTTGGAAATATCGAAAACGCGTTCACTTTGCTCATTTTCAGAAACGTGTTTTCCAAAACATCAAAAAAAAAATACAAAGGAAACTCAAAACGAGTTTATTGCGTTTTGGATATTTTGTGTTAAAAAATCCAAAACGACCAAAATGCTCGTTTTGGATTTTTTTTTTTTTTTTTTTTTGTAAATGTGAGACACTTCCTTCACTTGAAGTTCTTATATTATTTTGCCATTATATATAGATCCATGTTAAGATCTTTTTTTGGTTATTTATTTATTATTATTATTATTATTATTATTATTATTATTATTATTATTATTATTATTATTATTATTATTATTATTAAATGTGATACACTTCTTTCACTTGAAATTCTTATGTTATTTTGTCATTATATATAGATCTATGTTAAGATTTATTTTTTGTAAATTATTATTATTATTATTATTATTATTATTATTATTATTATTATTATTATTATTATTATTATTATTATTATTATTTTGTAAAAGTGAGACACTTCCTTCACTTGAAGTTGTTATGTTATTTTGTCATTATATATCCATGTTAAGATTATTTTTTTTTTTTTGTAAATTTTTATTTATTTATTTATTTATTTTTGTAAAAGTGAGACTTCATTCACTTGAAATTTTTATGTTATTTTGCCATTATATATAGATCCATTTTAAGTTTTTTTTTTTTGTAAATTATTTATTTATTATTATTATTTATTTTTGTAAAAGTGAGACACTTCATTCACTTGAAATTCTTATGTTATTTTGCTATTATATAGATCCATGTTAAGATTTTTTATTTTTATTTTTTGTAATTTTTTATTTATTTATTTATTATTATTATTATTATTATTATTATTATTATTATTATTATTATTATTATTATTTTGTAAATGTGAGACACTTCCTTCACTTGAAATTCTTATGTTATTTTGTCATTATATATAGATCCATATTAAGATTTTGTTGGTATGTAGTTAAATTTTTGTTTAGTTGAAACAATATTAATGATGAATTTATTGGCATAGAGAACTAACTGATTTATTAACATTAAAATTAATGTAATTCAAAAAATCAACTATTTTTACATATAAAATATCAAAAAAATAAATATATCAAAAAATCACAAAGTAAACGTATTTTTCAATTTTCTATTTTGGAAAACAGTTTTCCAAAATTACAAAGAGAACATATTTTCAGTAATCCCAAAACAAACAACCAAAATCCAAAATTCAAAACAAAATCCAAAACTCAAAATCCAAAATCAAAACACAAAGAGAACAACCCCAAGTCTTTAGGGTCTGTTTCCAACATGTCTTTATACATTACACTTTCATTGAATATCACATCATTGCTCCTAATAACCTTTCGACCAATATCATCCTAGAAACAATAGACAAACTCGTTATCACCATACACAATAAAGAAACACTTCTTTAATTTAGCATCGAGCATGCTTCTTGCAATAGAGTTAATGTGAATGTTTGAAATACAACCAAATACCTTCAAAGGTGAAAGTTTTACCTCTTTATTGCTCCAAGACTCCTTTGGTATTCGGAAATTTAATGGTGTTGAAGGATCTCTTATGATCAAATAAGCTGCACTGTTGACTTAGAGATGACAATGAGTAGAGTATGAGTTGGATTTACCAAACTCATACCCTACCCATTAGAGATTTATAATACCCATACCCACACCCTACCCATATACCCACTTAAGATTTTCGGTCGGGTGCGGGTGCGAGTAGGGTACTGGTAAGGTGTGAGTATTCTTTTATACCCATATAAAACTCGTTACGTATTTTAATTTTAATAATTTTATTCTTATGGCATTGGTGGCAGCTCAAAGTGGTAATGTGTGTATGTGTGTGTCTATATATAATACTTGTTCAACAATAATACAAGTATCTAATTGTAATTTTTTCATGAACTTCACATTTCACAATATACTAATTAACAATCCATGTGCAACATAAAAACATCAAAATGAAGTAAAAGTATAACAATGAAGTATAAGTAGACTCCAATTGTCCAAAAATAAGAAAATATCAAAAAGTCTACTTGTCCAAATTATATATTGTTCAAATTTAAGTACAATAATTTTTTTTAAAAAAAGATTAATGGGCATATGGGTTGTGTATGGGTTTTTCTACAATATCCATACCCTACCCATACCCATGTCGGGTTTCTAAATCTACACCCATATCTTACCTACAAGTCCATTGGGTCGGGTAATTTTCGTACATTTGTGTCGGTATCCAACGGGTTTCGGGTTCATATGTATTATTGTCATCCCTATGATGACTGCCTCAGCCAAAACGTATTTGGTAACCCAGCATGTAATCTCATACTTCTGGCAAGCTCATTCAAAGTCATATTCGTTCTCTCAGCTACACCGTTTTGTTGGTGTGTCCCTAGAATGGTTTTCTTCATCTTGATTCCATTATCAGCACATTACTTTTTGAAATCATTAGCTACATATTCTCCACCATTATCTGACTGCAAACATTCAAATCTGTCTCGTTTTCTATCTTCGCTTTTCATCTTTTGAATACATCAAAGACATTAGATTTATTCTTCAAGAAATATGCTCATACATTTGTGCTTGAGTTATCAATAAATGTCACATAATAACTTAAACCTTCAAGGAAAATAACAATTGACGGTCTCCACATATACATGTGAATCAAATCCAACTTTGTAGCTTTTAGCTCCCTTTCAGTTTTGGAGAAACTCGTCATTTTCTGTTTACCGAAGATAAAGCCTTCACACAACCCCTGTTCATCAAATTTCAAATCCAATAGCATCCCTTTGGACTTAAGCACTTTCATTCAATTTTCACTCATGTGTCCCAACCTGCAATGCCACAAATCAAAACTGATAGCTGAATCAACAACTGTAACCATGTCTATACAATTGGAAGTAATGCAAAGAGTTCCAGATTTATTTCCCCGAGCAACAACAATGGATCCCTTCGTGACTTACCAAGAACCAGCACCAAACGTCACATTGTGACCTTCATCATCAAGTTGTCCAACTAAGAGCAGATTATGCATTAGTTTAGGTACATGCTTCACCTTATGAACTCTCCATACAAACATGTTTGACATCTTCAAACTGACATCACCAATACTAATAATATTCATACGTTCTCCATCAGCAAGGTATACATTTCCATAATTTCAACAACATAGTTTTCTATTAACTTGAGATGTGCAGTGGTAGGGGAAAAAAAAACTCCTGAATCCATCACACAACAATCAATAGGACTATCAATCGACAAGAGTAAAGCATCTTGTACATCTCCAGTCACGGCATTAGCACTATCATTATTCCTTTCTTCCTTTTTCTTAGGTGCTCTACAATTATTCATCGTGTGGTCAATCTTGTCACAGTTCTATCATTCCACTTTCTTTCCAAACCTAGACCTACTTCTACCATTCCTCAATTTATTTCCGTTGGCTTTATAATTGAAAATTCTCTTGAAACTCCTACCTCTATTCTCGACATTAAGTGCAAAATCTGATTTTGACACTTCTCCAAAATCTTTTCTACAAACTTTCCTGGCAAGAATAGTATCACGAACATCACTGAATTTCAGTTTCGCATTGCCTATAGAATTACTAATCACAACTATCATAGACTCTCAACTATTCGGTAGTGTTGCAAGTTAGGGATGCCAGTAATACCTACGGACCAGATACCAGTTGGAGATCCGACATAAATGGACGGGGATTACCCGACTAAATGAGTTCGTGGGTAGGATATGAAGGTAAACTTTAAAACTCGACATGGGTATGGGTCGGGTGTGAGTTTTACTACAATACTCATACCCGACCCGCATACCCATTAATTTCCTTAAAAAATTATAGAATTTAAAACAAAAGTGATTGTGTAAAAATAAATAAATAATATAACTCAAATATATATTGGCATTGTTAACGTCTAAACCTTAATATATTTAAACTATTGACTTTGTTAACGTCTAAAAAAATTGTTCAAATTCACTTGTTTAGTTTCAAACTAGAACAAGCTTTTTTCAAGCTAAATTCAAGTAAATCCCAACATTTAACTACTTCAAGTTAATTCAGAGCACCTATAACCTATTTACAACCCTAAAAAAATAAAAATAAAAATAAAAAAATAATTAATAATGAGTTTCAAATGGGTATAGAAGTATACCCGCCTCCGACCCACATCCGACCCCACCCGACCTGACATTCTTAAATGGATATGTGGGTAAGGTATGGAGGTTGCAAATCTTTAACGGGTAGGGTATGGGTTCGAAAAACCCGGCCTATTGCTATCTCTAAGATTAGTGCGTGAACCTCATCATCAAACTTAATCTTGACTGATACCAACAGATTGATAATTGTATTCAATTTATTGAGATGTTCTGTTGATGGAGCACCTTAGGCCATCTCCAAATTAAATAATCTTTTCATCAGATGTACCTTGTTACATACAAATGACTTCCCAAACATAATGGACAACACATTTTATCAGATCTGTCTTGGTTTTCTCTGTCGCCACGTTTTGACCAATGTTTTTTGATAGTGTCAATCGAACAACACCCAATACAAGACGATTAAGAAATTTTCAATCATCGTCACTCTGGTTGGTGCAATTTCTTACTATATAGATAATCATCGATTTGCATATTCCAGAATGCAAAATCCAAACCATCAAACTTATGAATTCCTAGCTACCCTCCTTCTCCAACGGTTATTGGTCTCAATCAAGAACTAAAACTTTGATAACAGTTGTTGTCAAATTAGAAACCTTGATTCTATTTTATGGGGAACAATTAATATCAAGAAAGAATAAATAATTAAGATACACAAGACTTATAAATGTTCGTCTCAATGTGAGACTACGCCATCTTCTATCGCTGCAAGAATTCACTATATTGAGAAATAATGCTTTGCAAGAGAAAACAGACACATATCTTCTCTAACCTCTATTTTCTCTCTATTTTGATTGAAGATAAAAGCCTAAATTTTGCATCATATTTATAAGATTGAATATATGGGTAAATCCGAATTATACAAAGACTCTAATTTTGTAATAGAATTTACAAGGACGCGATATTCTAAACAGTCCTTAATTAGGATTTTGTCCCAGAGGCGAAGGGGGCTGTCTACCCCCTTCCAACCCCACAGTGATCTCATCGAAGAGCTCGAACCACGTACTGTTTTGCGAAGTGACAACAATTAGGATCGACACTAATTAAGATCTACAAATAATTAGGCTCCACAATTTTACAAATTCTTCATAATTCTCAGGAGTGTCGTCAAACACACAATTCTGATCAAGATTCTCCACAATTCAGAAGGCTGACTACACTCCCGATGAACTTCTCTTGATTGCAATTTCATTTTGTAATCATAATTTTCGGTATTATTTCAACTAAAAACAACGCCCATCAGTGAGCATAAATTATTTATTCCACTCAATTATCGTGCAAGACTTCTCCATCCACTGTTAATTGCCCCTTATTGGTGCTACTTTTGTAAATTAAAGAATGCGTTCTTATAACTGCGGACTATGAATTTATCGTAAATGATCTAATGCTCACAGCAGGCATTAGGCAGATGTTATGTTGCCTACCACAAATGTGGCGCTATCACATACATGTTGATAGAAATTGGGAGGAAAAAAACAACATTGGGGCATTAATTTGGTAGCACCAAATTAATGGTGGACACATGTTATGTTGCCCTGATGGGCATTTGAATGGAACTGATGAATTTATATAAGAAATCTCTTTTAATATTAACTTTTCTATTTTACAATTAATCTAAATTTTGAAACTAATCAACTTGATTTAACAATTCATCCTTGAAAGTGTTTTTGTTTAAGATTAAAAAAAAAAAATTACTTAATTGCTCAATGCTTACAGAATTTGAACGTAAAGAAACTTGTTATTTATGTTTTTATCTCACAATTAAAACAAATTATTGTTTTTAATGTTTGTTTATATGTCATGCTCAAATCTTGACCTCGGGGAGGGATCGGGACAAGTCGTCAAGATTTTGTTTGATTTGAATCTTGACATTTTTTATTTGTATATATATTTAGTGGTGGTGATGACGATGGTGTTGATGGTGATGGAAATAGAGGGTGACGTTGTTGATGATTTTGACGATAAAAATCATTATGTCTTAGTGAAATAGAGGACACGATAGTGATGATTATCATCTTGGGTAAAAATACTGATATTATGTCAAAAATGTAGTTGAAATCACGAGTATCCTGTCGAATTCCAAGCCTAATGAGACGAGACAGAAAAACCAGATGGACCCAACCAAAAAGCAAATGCGAATGAGGAGTTACAATTGCCGCAATTCGGCTGCCACGTGTAATATAATTGAAATAACGTTTGTAAATTTTTATTTCATCAGTCTGGTATTATTATTATTTTTATTTTATTATTATTTCAAAAATTAGATGAGTATAATCCGACATCATGCTAAGTCACAATCACAATTTATAAGGGACAATAATTTATCGATATAAGTCTGATTTTTGAAAACTTTTGTATGAATTTGTTAATTTTGAAATTGTATTCTTAAATTGTCGTAGTTATGAATAATTGATCAGAATATGGTCATAATATGCAATACGTCTTCTGTTTGTTGCCTCTACTTAATTAGTTATAAGAACTAATCCAAATTTGTACACTTTCATCATTTAAACAAGGTCAGTGTTCCAAAAAGTTCGCTTACACTTACGCTTAAGCGCGCTTAGGCTTGAAGCTTGACATTGTCGCTTCGTCACGCTTCGCGCTTTATCCGTAATTCGCTGGAGTATTACTGCGCTTTTTCGCGCCTAAATACACTTAAACTTGATACTCGACCTCGTCACTTCGTCACGCTTTATGCTTTTTTATAAGAACACTAAACAAGGCTAAATGTTGATGATCATAATCAAGCATAATGCTGTTCTAAGGCAAATTTAAGAATTATCACAATTTCCATACATGACTGTAATCTTGAAAGTTTGTGCATGGGATGGGATGTTCTATCGATCAACTCATGTTTGATTAAACTAATATACTAGGTCCTATATATTTGATTTGTATTTAGTTCTTGACAAGAGTGCAAACATATTTTCCTTTTTTTAAGTTGATGAGTCGAGTTGTAACTCTACTAATAAAATAATCTATTGTCTCAAGAGTCGTAAGAATGCAAATATTTTTAGCAGTGTTAACAACTTCTCAACATAATTTATGATGATCAAATGAGTGATAAGGGTATCCAAAAAATCTTTAAGTGATAATTTTGTCAATTCACACATAACTCAAAATCAGTGGAGACTCGAGACAATTTGAATAATCAAGAAGACTTCAGATCAACAAATTCAATTGTTATCTTCATGGGTGTATCTTCAGAACACTATAAAAACTTTCGAACTCGTTATTAGCTTAGACACAATCTATTTAGTGTGGAAAGCATTTATAAATGCATATACACAAGATTAGCATGAAAGCAAACTCACACCACGACAAGAGATGATATATCTTCGCAAGAATAAAGATAAGCCATCATTGTTGATTTCTTCACCAAAAAGTGTCCAAAGCATCTTTCAATTATTTTGGACCAAAATGTGCCTTCAACCCCAACACAATTTAAAGAATGTTAGCAATGTTATACAACTTGACAACAAAAACGATAATAATCAAATGTGTAATAAGGGTATCAGAAAATCTTGAAGTGATAATTTTGCCAATTCACACATAGTTCAAAATTAGTGGAGACAATTTGAATGATCAAGAAGACTTAAGATCAACAAATTCAATTATTATCTTTTAGGGTTGTTAATTTGTTAGTGGTAGTCTTTTATTTAGATAAACATTAGCCATAAACATAGCGAAGATTGTTAAATTTATTTCATTATAAATATGAATCAATTTGTGCCAAGTACTCATGATCTTTAGTCATCATTCAATAATGTTAGAAATAGTCACTACAAGAATATTAGTCAAAAGAGACGACAAAAGTCGTCGCAAAAGGTCAAATAGTCATCGTAATAAATTATTTGCGACGACATTTTCGTCCCTATTTGTAGTCGGTTTAGGTTCGTGGCTGATACTGATTAACGACGACAACAGTCGTTTCTAAAGTATCAGGGACGACAAATGTCGTCCCTAATAACTGAAGTAGCGACAGATAATGTCGTCGCTAAAATATTGGAGATTTATTTATTTATTTATTTTTGTTTCCCCTTTTTATGAAAAAATACATAATGAAAAATATTATAATTATCAATTATTTTTAACATGATTAAAAAGTAGAGAAGTAATAAAATGCATTAGATAAGAAGATTGTCTACAAAAGTGATTATTTACAACATGAAAAGGTACCCTACAAGTCTAGTCATCATCATCGTCCTCGTAATAATCATCACCATCGTCATCGTCCCCGTCCATCCTAGCCGAGGGTTTGGAACCCCCGATCGGCGTCACATCTGAGCCCAAAGCTAGTCCCGTAAAATTCTGCGAGAACATTGCATTTAGTCGAGTAAGCCGAGACTAGAGATCAGCCATTTGAGCAGCTTGGGTCTCCATCTGAGCAGCTTGGTTCTTCACTATCTGCTCGAGCTCTGCCACACGCGCCGACTCTATAGTAGCAGCTGAAGTAGTAGTCGACGATGCCGAATTGGAGACGCCGGGGATGGTCCGGCTAACTCCGCGCACTTGGCCCCTTCGCTCTCCGAGCACATCCCGAATGACATTGTGCTCATCGAATTGTGTCCCAGAAGAGTTGGCTTGCTGCGTTTGCGTCTCCCTCACTTCAAGCATAGTGTTCTGAATTTTCAAAAAATGAAATGATTAGGTAAAAAAGCAAATTTAAATTGTATAAAATTTTTAAAAAATGAAAAAAATTAAATAATACTTACATAATGATTCTCGGCCTGCTCACTGACCCAAATTTCACCCTGATCGGTCAGTCGGGTATGAGTAGATCTCCATGTATCCAGAAAAATAAAATAAATCAAAGCTAGTAAATAATAATCACTAATAAGTAAATAAATAAATAATATTATATGAAATTAAGTACTTACGTTAGCATGGCGCGTTGCCACAATACTCTTAGACCCCTGCAAACTTTGGTATGGGGTCTTGGCTCAATTGGTTGTGTTCCTCAGAGACGCAGCCTAAAAAACACAAAGTAAAACATTATCTATAAAAATGCTGCTATAAATGAAATATAAAAAAAATTATTAAATTAAATATAAATAGTTAATGTACCTTGAAGGATGCACTGTCGAATAAGTCCACACAGTTGCCCCACTCAACCATGTCAATGTCTTCGAAAGGTTTTGTGCGTCCATGTCTCTTATAATATTTGTGGGCCTTGCTTTTGTAATCCTTATAACGCTCAGCGGCACTTCTATCAACGCCCTTATCAACCCAATGGTGTTTCTCTGGTGCAACATCGCCTTTTATGTTGAAATATTTCTGTGAAAAAAGTTATATTTCATTCTTTAATAAAAATTGCATAATTTAAACACATTGACATTTTTTTTAAAAAAAATTAAATCTCGCTACCTCAATCTCTGCACGGACGCAGTCCTTCAAATGTTGTGGAATTTTGTTCCATCCCATATACTTGGAACTATGTATTGGCGTACCGTTGTCCCCAAAAAACGGATGAACTCCGGCTCATTGGGACCAATAGGACGAACTGTCCTCTCTATGTCCAAGTCAAATGCTATTGGCAATGGAACACTACCATTATCTTTGAAATGCCTCTCGACCTTCAACATCCGTGACTTACCACGCCTCTTTGGAGGTGGCGCTAAATGAAGTGAATAAAGTAACAAAGTTATTATTCTGTAAGTGTGAAAAATAAAACCAATATATCTTGAAAAGTAAAAATGATCAAACAGTCTTAAGAAAGCAGTACCTGACTCGCAAGAGGGCGACAATCGACGTCCACCTCTATTGGGGTCCTGATTACCCCCGTCTCCTCCGTGAGACATTACATCGGTCATATTTTGGGACTATGAAGCATTTAAAGACAACCAAATGCATGATAAATTGTAGTGGGAAATTATTAACCTTTGGACTTGATATAAATTGATGCAAGACCACATTAGAAATGTTTTGTTTCCCAACATTAACAAAAAATTGGATCTCACATATAACATTAGATTTGAACAGAACCTGTGTAAACTTAAAAATAATAAAAGCTAGTAAAAGAAAACCTTAAATAATTGACACTAATCTACAAAAGAAATGCTAAAACATAATTTTTTGATTTCTCATTCAATTTCATTTCTTTCATCCACAAGACAAAAAACTATGCCCCTTTCATTTCTTTATCAAACGTAAGCTGTTTAGTTTCTTTTATCAGGGAACCAATTAGCAACACCAATGAAACTCTAAAATTTAACTGTTAGATTAACTTGTTCTTAATTCAAAGTACACAAACCCCTCATGACTGCTTTTTGGTCATAAGAAAATTTCAATGTATTTCAGGCTTTTGGTTTTGGTTGTGATTAGTTGTCTTTTTATGTCACTTTCTACTTTCGAAAGTGAAGCACAGGTTTTTACTAAATGAAGTTGATCTATGAATACTTATTTTTTGAATGAATATGGCGGATTTGATCTGCAAAAATAGTTTAGAAAGTATTCAGTAGATAATAAACATTAACAGTTAAAATTCTTTCAAGAAGCATCAATGACTTCATCTATTAAAGGTGTGCTCTCCAATCATCAGTCTGTTTCAGGAAATGCTTATTAATTTTTCACCAATGCACACTACATAATTGCCAAGATGGTATTGAATTATCAACAAAAGTAAAACCTAGAGGCTAAAACAATGTAAAGAAGAATTTCATACAAATATAAAAATAAAAACCATATAATCATTCATAGATCATATTTGAAATAATATAAAGTCTCCAACTTACAAAGCTAAAACCATAATAGTACGTGAAATCCAAAGAACTGAATGTTAGCAAACAAATCAAGTTATAAAGATAACCTAAGTGCTCCTACCTAAAACAATGAACAAAAAACCAATGAATTGGCATTCAATATTTTCTTGAAATGAGTTTCACCATAGTATATCTGTATCGTCCAAAACTGTTTACCATTGCACACCAAACACGCCTAATGTAATACAACGATTACATAGAGTAGCTTAGAGCAAGCACATGCTTTGCTTCTATGTACAGGCAGAGGGTTAAACCCATCCCATAGCATCATAGACGACACACATTGCAGTTAGATAGCATTTCATCATGTGACAAATATAACTTTAGCTGGATTAAAATGATATACATCTATTGAAATCTCACAAACGTTGACATAAGATAACAGGAAAGCAATAATTTTCTTCCACAGACATTGAAACTCAAAATCCTGATTGTTTACAACTGGTACACAGCAACAAAAGCAACAATAATTGTTTATTACATGCCATATTAATATAACATATCACAAGGAAATAGAAAGATGCTTGTTTAACCAGCCAAATGCCCTGCCTCAAGAATGAAGTAAAATGTCAATTTGAAATCCCAGCCACTTTCCTAATCTTCATTCATTAAAACTACATGTTAGTATCTTTTCTGCAATAAAGCAAATATGGAAATTATAGTCATGGAACATGTTGATCAGTTAATAACTCGGTCCCTTCTAAATTGAACTTCATAAAAGAATATTTGAGGCATTTAAATAAGGAAGAGAACAACAATACAGTGACACCTATTAGGTATAGTTGGTCAGTTCACAAAGCTGTGTTCCCCTATGAATATTATTAGGCAACAAATGTGAACAACGCTACAAAAATCCACATTGGAAATTAGCTGAATGTACCAAAAGAACGAACACGAGAATTCACCATAAAGATTTTCTTTTTGAGTGAACAAGGATTTAAGATGTGAGCCTAGAAGCATAAAATGCTATGAGAACTTCACGTAATCACATTTGTCTCGAATGGCAGAGGAATGACCCTGGATGTGCATTTTACGCAAGAGTTGGCCTCTACCCAATTGCATTTAAGCTCAACAAATAAGTATGACTAGCATCACAATTCAAACTTCAATCACAATTCACACTTCATCATAAGCTAACAAAAAAATATATATATATAAGAGGAGGGGGGGCGCTTTCTGGAGAAGAAAAAAAAAGGATGAATGAAGTGACCCAAGTCAAAATCTCATCCAAAAACACCCAATCTCGGAAATTTTCAATAAACTACAATAAAATCTTTTACCAATTAGAAAATTAAATTGCAAAACGAAAGTGTGAAACTGGGCAACGATGAAAAAATGGACCAAAAACTACCTGGACATGCAATGCTGGAACACGGTATTCTCTTCGGGACACCCAGGCATTGGCGGCGTGACTGAGGTGGTGGCGGTGGTGCGACTGTCGGCGACAAAGAACAGGAAAGGGAGAGGAGTCAATGTTGAGAGAGGAGGCGGGTCTCCATTTCTTATTCTGATAGTATACTAGTTCTACCACCCGTGCGATGCACGGTATTAGATATAAAAAATAACATTATATTACAATAACTAACCAGGACAGTCATAGGACGATAACATAAATAGTATATAATCAACAATCATCCAAATTTATTCTCAACAAATTTATTATCCCAATCCGCTTCATAATTTTAGAATTCATATTTGTTTATGAAATTAAAGGATTTAGCAATTGAAAATCAAACCACATTCTCCAAAAACAACACAATTATAAATTCTATTTTCCAAAAAAATATAGCTCAATCAAACCCTTAATATAAATCCAAGCAAATAATAGAGTTTCCTCACCTGAAAAATTTACATTTCAAGCAAAAATGAAAATTTAACTGGGTTCATAGGCTTCTAATTTCGTGGTTCAAAATAATACTGAACAAAAGCAATGTACTTATTAATACAGACTATACAACCATATGTTAAGACAATTTTCCCCACCAAACATAGATATTAACCTTTTTATTGGCTCTTGAATTTCCAGAGTCTTCGCCTGTGAGTCCAAAAACAATTTCTACACCAAATATAGATATTTATAAAAGTCTTCCTAACTCCTTGCTACAATAAAATCATGACGAAAAAAATATGAAACTTTTGATTGTTGCAGTTATTATATCTATCTGCACCTATGCGCCCATCGAGAGGTAAAATATAGTAAAACACAATAGAATATTAAAGTACGTTGGAGAGTCAATTGAGAAAACAAAAAAATGTCTATTGATTATAGTAGTCCGTAATATCAAAATCTTGTGAATTAAAGACAACAATGATAACCTTTGACCAAGATAATAATATGATTGTGTCCATGACTCTGTTGTCCCATCAAAACCAACAATAAAGCTTATAATTAAAATCTGCATACCTCCTTAGGATCAGCCAACATCTTCCAATGTCAAGGCTTGCCTTCTTCAATCTGTAGTCGCGAACTTTAAATAAGAGTAACATGCCATTAAATAAAGACAATCCATAGACAGAAATAAATAAAAACTACCTACTTACTGATTTCAACCAATTAGAGAAGCATGAAGAAATAACAGTTACCAACATCCGGATAGGGGCCGCCGAATAGGGCCTAAATGTTGTAGATACAATAGACAAAAATTTATAGTCAATTTTCACTATTATTACTTTTTACTCCTTTTTCTTCTTCACACTTTCTTCCGTGGCCATTTTAGCAAAAAAAATTGTACATTTAAAATACTATTTAAGAAAGATTATCCAGAATTTCAGTGTAAAGTGCCCTCAATGCCTACCACCTCCCTCCACCACTGGTCTTAAGTTGAAAATTTTTCCATGTGATCAAGCTTTTATGAGTACTAATTTTCATAATATATCCCATCGAGACTGATCAATGTAAAGCTACTCCGATTAAGCGCTGATTAGTGACCCACTTCACCTAGATAGGTTCATCAGACCACGATAACAAATGCAATATGTTGTTATTATCAATGCATCATATTGACCAATTGTAAGCATGCACAAAAGAAAATATAAACTTCCAACTAAAAAAAACTCATAAAAAATGTAATCCTATTCCCGACCTAATTGGAACATGTTTAAATGAATACCATTGCACAAATAATAAAATAAAGTTGATCACTGATGCAATGAGCAATAGTAAGATAACTGAAGTACCTTCCGGCTCATGGTGACTGTAACTACCTCAGCAAGTTTTTCAACACCCTTAAGCATAAAAGCCTTAGCCTCCACATAAAAAAAAAAAAAAACATAACATTAATAGAGAAAAAGCAAAAATGACTTTAACATTAAAAGGCACTCCACTTTATAACAATAAAAAACCAATCTTCATTAAGAAACAAAACTTTTCAAAAATTGTCATAGATAATTCAGTAAATGTATTGAAGTAACAATAACAAACCCCAGTTCATCGTCAAAGTCCTAGTCCTTATCACGGAAACTAAATCTCTAATCAGATTTGTGAACCAAAAAATAAATAAAATTGAACTTCAAAAAAATAAGAGCACCCATTTCAGATTTTTCAATCGAAAATGAACAATTACAAAAAAACTGCCATGCTTCTATATCTTTATTTTAGAAAAAGTTAAACTTATGAAATAAATGAGATCAAGAAACTAAAAGTAGCAAATGAAACCAAACTAATTTAGATTTCAGTGAACAAAAATCAGAGAAATTAGACAATTCTGATTCGTAATATCACAAACTCAAATTTTTTTTTCATTGTTTAAGAGAACCAAAATCAGAAGACAAAACAACCTTTAGACGGTCAACTGAGAGGAGACTGCTGAGGATGCATTCCTTAAGACCAGTATCCAGCACAGCAGCACTATCATGTTGTACTCATCCATATTTTTTCCATTTCTCAAGCCTTTAATTGGAAAAAAAAAAGAAAACAGAAAAAGGAAAACAGAAAATAAAAAGTATACACTATTATTTTCAATAATACTACAAAAATTCAATGGAAAATACCCAACAACTACCAACTTATAAAAATAAAAAGTAATTAATACACTACACAATTAATTGAATAAGCATAAGAACAAATTTAAAACTAAGGCATATCTACCCCTGAAGACTCAAATAATTGCTAAATAGTCTTCAAATCGCCAACACCACTCGCAAGGTCATCATCTCTGTGATTCAAAGCCTTATACTTCATCCTGTTCAAACCGCTCTAAATGTCTTTTAAGAAACAAATTGTTGTACAATTTGAATTTAGAAAATGAACATATATAATTGACTTCTGATTAAAAACAATTAAAATATATAATGGTGCTACCCTTTACTTGATTTCTTCTTGCATTCATTAATGGAGATTTAGCAGTGGTTTTAGACAACATACTATTAGAGCAACATGCGAATAATAATTTAGTGGAGGAGGAGAGGATCTTGAAAGCAATTAAACATGCTGAAGAAAAAAGTGAAGAAATCATTCGGATGCAAACTAAGTCTATCTTTCAACAACAGAAATGAAAATCAAATAACCAAACATCATTAGCAAAATAAACTTAAATAGAAAAAACAACATAAGACTCTTGACGCCCTGTTCAAAGAGTCTTGACTGCAAGAGTATTACACAACTCCCAAAAGGAAAAATGCACTACCTCTGTAGCCCCTGCCTTTGATACCTTCAGTTCTCTCAATAGTTCCAACTGTAAAAAATATAGTGAAATGAATGCAATTTATCTTTCAACAATAGAAATTAAAATAATAAAAATTAAAATCATAACATCAAGTGATGCCTTTGCATGGGGGTTAACTGACTTCATATCTGAGAAGAAATGATAACATAGATAGTTAGGCAATAGGCAATTCTAAAGTAGACATGAAAATGGAATTGTGTTTGTGAGAGCTAGCCATGGGTTATTCAAATATTGTTCCATAATTTTCACAAAAAGACCATAAGGAAAAAAAAAAGACCTAAAGGTACATACCAGACTTGCTGCAGCACTGACTTTACCAACCCATTTCCAAACACTGGAAGATAGATAATGTAGATTTCAATTAGCTTTAGCTAACTGGTTTATTTAGGGGTAATGTAATTTAAGGAAATATTAAGTGCAAAAGGTGAATTAGAAAACCAGAACCAAAAGAAGTAGTGGATGACTCATTACATATATTCAATGCACATACCCAAGTCGTGACATGGACTTCTTTATACATTTTCCTTCTTTCACGTGCTCTTTAGTAGCACCATAAGCACATTTCTCTCAAATCCAGCCAGGTCTACAAAACTGATTCTGCTAGTCTTAGAACTACCAAAGCACTTTGATGAGGATTCCTGAGGTATTCATTCCAGGAAAAAACTGATTTCAAAATTTGAACTGAATACCAAACCAATCATATTAGATAGTGTGCAATTTTCAAATTTAAAGGTAACTACATTCTAACAGGTTTGCTGTTCTTGGATGAAAGCAAAAATATATTAATCAAATATTCACTTAACTTTTCCTTAATATTATGTATCTTAAATGCCATGAACATAGAGGGAAAATTGTATAATAAAAGAAGATTATTGTGAAAGAAGTGTTTTCTTCCATTTGGTAAAAAAATTTAAGATTGCTAAATAAAATTAGATAATTTTTTGAACTAATTGAAACTGTAGCCCTTTGCTAATATTACCTTGCACCAGGACTTGATTATGCATGTGAATATAATGTGGGATCTTGAGCTCTTTGAATTTATACTTGTTGCTCCAACCTTTCTACTTGACAGCCCCTGCAACATAAAATAAGCAGCATTCCCAATAAAAAAAAGTACTACAACCAGATTTTACTCACATAAATAAATAAATACTACAAAAAAAAAAAAAACTAAGCAGCATTCCCAATAAATTAAGAGTCGGTTAAACTACATGATATTTTTTTCTGTTCCACTTGGTATGCCAAACAATTGTTTGTGACTGGTTCTCATGCTTGTTTCATTTGAAACAGTAATCAATCAGTATTGAGCTTTGTTGGTAGACAATGACTATTTCTTTCAATGGTTTTTATATAATATGACATTAGCGTTGATAATAAAGCTAAAAGGAATAAATATCATAATCAACTAATAGTCTTGTTAACAAATACTAATGAACTACTTAACAAAATCAATTGATATTTTAATAAAGCGGATTCAAAAAATAGTTCAAGAAGAAGAGGGGTATTACTTTAGATAGAATCTCCAGAAAATCATCATCTCACTATTAAAAATTCAGAATATACAAATAAATAATGCCCATTTATCAACAAAACCATCAATAGTGAAAAATATAATAATAATTCAAGTTATTCTACCATAAAAAAATTCAAAATAAACAATAAGTTAAAATTCAATGGCACATGACTAAAAATAAGCTAAAATCTTTTACATTATGCTCTAATAAAATTGCACATAACATGCACTAAGTTCATATCCAACTATAATTAGAACTAACATGCAGAAAAGATCAATTTGAAATTCATAAAGGAAAAAAATTGTTCAGGTTGTACCCAATGAAAGTTGCAGAGGCTTGGATTAGCTTAGTACCCTGCTTAGGGAATCTTAAATTTTGAAACTAAAAGCTGCTACAAATCGAAACTCAAAGTTGCCCAAAACTCAGATGAACAGTACCTCTGTAAATGTGGGGAGCTCAGGCTGTATTGAGCTTGAGAAGTCACAAATGAATTGGTGATGGCAGGACGTGAGCAACATGAAGATAGATTAGGATATACATACCGCAACAGAAACATTTTCTCAATAAAAGTTTGTTCTTCAATGAAAGAATAATTTTTTTTAAAGAAGAAGAAGAAACATTTACCCCAGCAGAATAATAATTCACATGTCAATTTATAGCATAATTTATGTTCCAGTTAACACAGAGACACATATATGAGTCTTATGTTCCAGTTAACACAGAGACACATATATGAGTCTATGCATTATTTTCTCAATAGTTGGATTAAACGGAGAAAAATTACTGCAAATGGAATGGAAAGTCCAAGTAAATATCAGCATATTCACCTGTAAATCTAACGATTTTAAGAATCTGCATTACTCAGCAATACAATTTCGGTAATCTTTGCACAAGCAGCAATACCAAGCGATTTCAAAGCCTTCCCACAACCATAGGTCAGCTGAACCACTCTTGTGTCAGTCAAAAACAATTCATTACCAGCCTCATTATTGATCCACATATTACAAATTACCACTTTACAATAACTAATGAATGGGAAGGGTATTTAAAAAAAAAAAAAAAAAATTGTGCATAAGCCAAAGTCACGGTTCACCTATTTCATGCTCAAGAACCCAACCTTGGAAGTACTGTTGCCAGATAATAGCTGCAAATCCCTGCCTGAAAAAGGTAAGAATCAACTCCACACCAAGTCATCAACAATATTAGAGTCAATGAACGGTTTCAACATGAAAACTGCTGTTTAAGAGAATTATAAGAAAGATAAAGCACACAAAGCACACCTGCAACATTCATCAGATGAGACGATTGCCTCTCCAATTGCAACAATTGCCTCTGAATAGCCAACCAGTTTCCTTAATTATTCAAAAATCCCCCTGGTCCATTAGGATTTTTGGAAAAATCTGCATACGCTGCCACCACCTCCTCCGACCACTAATCTACCAGATTCCGAAGCCATCGCCACGACCACGCCTGACTCTGCCACCGACTTCTCCTTCGTCTTTGAAGATGATTTTTAAAGAGCAAAAATATACCGGTGCTGAAAGTGAATCAGGTGATTTTTAAGGAACAAATAGAGAAATACCGATTGCACCACCAGTTGAGGAGGGAAATGAAGATCCAGACCAGCCTCCATCACCAAATGTCTTGACTTTTTAGATGGTTCCGCGATGAGGAAGATGCTCGTGGAGGTGAACTCGACAAAGCACTGCTGAAATCTGACCATGACGAGAAGAGCCGAGGGTTTATTGAACCATCTCTTTCAATTCTTAACTGTTTACTTTAGTTTGAAAATTGAATTTAGAAGGGCAGCGAGTTTTTTGACTTTCGAGATGGGAGAGAGAGATGAAACAGATTTGAGAGGACAGAGGCTAAGGGCTGAGAGATTATGGAAGAAAAAATGACTCTGTAAGGAACTGGGGGACCACCAGATTGTAATAATCGTACAATTGCAACAATTGCCTCTGAATAGCCAACCAGTTTCCTTAATTATTCACAAATCCCCCTGGTCCATTAGGATTTTTGGAAAAATCTGCATACGCTGCCACCACCTCCTCCGACCACTAATCTACCAGATTCCGAAGCCATCGCCACGACCACGCCTGACTCTGCCACCGACTTCTCCTTCGTCTTTGAAGATGATTTTTAAAGAGCAAAAATATACTGGTGCTGAAAGTGAATCAGGTGATTTTTAAGGAACAAATAGAGAAATACCGATTGCACCACCAGTTGAGGAGGGAAATGAAGATCCAGACCAGCCTCCATCACCAAATGTCTTGACTGTTTAGATGGTTCTGCGATGAGGAAGATGCTCGTGGAGGCGAACTCGACAAAGCACTGCTGAAATCTGACCATGACGAGAAGAGCCAAGGGTTTATTGAACCATTTCTTTCAATTCTTAACTGTTTACTTTAGTTTGAAAATTGAATTTAGAAGGGCAGCGAGTTTTTTGACTTTCGAGATGGGAGAGAGAGATTAAACAGATTTGAGAGGACAGAGGCTGAGGGCTGAGAGATTATGGAAGAAAAAATGACTCTGTAAGGAACTGGAGGACCACCAGATTGTAATAATCGTACAAAGCAAGCTTCCTATACAATTTGAGTGGGACTACTACAGTTCTAGGCGGGATTTAATTTTTTTTTTTTTAATTAATCATATGGCTGGGCGGGAAAACTCTTGCTACTTTGCTTCTTTAAGATATTAATAAGATAAGATTTAGGGCTCTAAGTTTTGGCGGTGGTCGAAAATTGAGCGAAATCTAAATAATTTGACGTTAAATCTTTAAAATCAGCTATTTTAGGTTTTTAATTTTTTTTCAAGGTAAAATATATTGTTTATATATTGGTTTATGTATGATTTCAAAGTAATTAAACCCAGTATTTTCATCCGTACGATGCACGAGGATATATTTGTAACAATAATTTCGATCCAAATTTATGAAAATATGTTAATTATACAATCATATAAAATAAAGAATAATACAATAATATTTTAATAAAAAATATTATCAAATTCATAACTTTTAAAAAAGATAAAACTAATCAAAATAAGAAATGCAAAATGTACAACACAACACAAATTAATCATTAGAAAATCATGATCTTTATTAGATATTTATTTTTTTTATTATTTTTTTTAAAATTTTTAAAAAAATTATTTAGTAATTATTTGTTTGTTGAACTTTCTTCTCCTAAATATGGTACTAGTATTTCTCCCGTGCGATGCACGAAAATTATTCAAAAATATTAATTTCGATAAATATTTGAAAAACTTTAATGTTTTTACATAATTAAAACAAATCCACAATGATAGGTCCTTAATAAGTAGCGACCTAAAATGATAGTTCCTTAATTAGCTATTTTTTAAATATATTTGCGAAGCAGAGGAAAGAAAAAAATGAAATGAGTAAATTTTCACCTATTTCTGAAAAAAAAAATTATTTTTACAAAATTTTGTAATGTTCAAAAAAAGTGGATACTTGTAAAATTTATAGTTACAAATTTTACAAGTATTCGATAGCACATAAATTATTTAATAATCAAATATTTAAAACAAGATTAATTAATAGTTTAATGTGAAAAATATGTCATAGATTACATGCAATACCAATCATCTAGTCCGAATCACTATAGGACTGTACTCTATCCTCAACATTGTCATCAATGTCTTCATTCTCCGTGTTAGATATCTCGGAGACTTTTGATTGATCGGTCAACTGTACTTCCCTGGCACCCACTGAGACATCGAGATCCCCATCGGTCACTCGACGCAATTTGATCTTCTCTAATGGACCTAGATCTACGAACAGTGTGAACCTCGATGATGTGTCAATGTGAACTACATCAGTCTCGGTACCATCCGTCTCTCGTACCTCCCAAGCTCTCCGATGGTTAACTTCTTCGACAACTCGCCAGTTGGGACCCCTAAGAGGATCATTTATATAAAACACTTGTCGTGCTTGAGAAGCCAGTATGAATTGGTCGTCCTTGAATGCCTCGGCACTGACGTCAATGCTCGTGATATAGTTGTCAGTTGATGTTCTTTTCCCTTGTGTCCTAAACCATTTGCACCTGAAGAGTACGACTGAAAATCCACCAATATATGACAACTCAAGTACTTGTTGCAATTTCCCGTAAAACGTTTCACCTTCCAGTCCTGTCACCGTTTTGAGTGGTTTGTCTAGCATCCCGATTAGCTGTCAGAAATTGAACGTCGTTAACAATACATGCCGGGTAAGATTGGACATTATGTGAAGCGCAAGATGCAAGAGCCAATATTTCTGATGTGACAGTTGTAGGGGTCTCTCGGTGCAGATTATAAATCTATAATAACGAACAACAATGTTAAGTAGCATATTTCAACATTAATTGTATATCAATACACATAAAGATATTATATTGAACATATAAATGTACCTTCATGTGAAACCATGCGATGAGCTCCTGTCTATGCAATTGGTCGACGTTTTCTACACCATGGGAATGCAATTCTCTCTTGTGTTCACTATTCAAAAGTGACGAAGGATTTAAAAAAATTTGTAGTCAATACGAACTAGATATGCAACAGTTTAATTTATACATATTTATAAAACTAAATACTTACTTCAAGTAGACCTCAATTTCAGGGCAGTTGTTAAGGATGTAAAACTCAGCCTGGTTCAATGCATGACGATCAAGTGTCATTACAATTGTTTTTCCAACGGGACGAAATTGCGACTTGAACACTGATAGATGCCTGCCTTGATCGATATCATCCTCATTTCTCTCAGGTCGATTGAAACGTGTCTCGATGTCGTCAAAATACCTCGAACAATATGTCAAAGCTTCTTCTACAACATACCCCTTTGCAATCGAACCTTCGGGCTTTGCTGGATTTCTGACATAGTCCTTCAATTTCTTGAGATACCTTTCAAATGGATACATCCAGTGCATGTACACAGGACCTCCCAAGATTGCCTCATCCGATAAATGCATAACAAGGTGGACCATAATGTCAAAAAAAGCAGGAGGAAATATGCGTTCGAGCTTGCAAAGTATTAGAATTAGTTGTTCCTTGGCATTTTCCATGTCACTTTTCTTTATCGACCTGGCATAGAGCTTCTTGAAAAATGTAGAAAGCTCAGCTATAGTCAAGGAGATATTCTTGTTCAAATATGCTCTACATCCAACAGCCAACAAACGCTGCATAATGATGTGACAATCATGTGATTTCAATCCGGTGATGTAAGTACCACTATGATCGACATTCTTCTTCAAACTAGACGCAAATCCATCTGGAAATTTGACCGATCTAATAAAATAACAGAATCTTCTACGATCAGCATCAGTGAGTGTGTATTCTGCAGCACGCTTCATCATTCGATTCCCATCATGATATAAGTGCAACTCTTGTATGATACCTAATTCCATCAAATCACGTCGCGCATTGTCTGTGTCCTTAGATTTGTGTGGATCACATAAGATAGTACCGAGAAATCTATCACACACGTTCTTCTCCACATGCATTACGTCTAGATTATGCTTCAACTCGATAGTGCACCAGTAAGGTAGCTCATAAAAAAAATACTCTTTTTTCTCCATTTGAGTTTACTCGGCTCTCGTTTCCTTTTACGACCTCCATATTGTGGGTGCTTCCCTGGAATTCCATTAGTCACTCCCCTCAACTGTTGGATTATATCTACACATGTAAATCGACATGGAGTGATGAGAATCCAGGGAGTCAATCGAGTCAAAGTCAAACAGGTCAACCCTCTATCAGAATACCGGTGGGGGCCATGACAAGATCCAAGGCTAAAGAGGTCCAAGAGTCGATGGCGGGACTCATTTTCAAGCTCCGAAATCAAGTCCACATGGAAGAGAGCAAGATCGAGGTCAATTACCTAAGTTTGGAAGCTCAAGACATTTCGGTCGATCGAAAGCTTCATCCGGTCGACCAAAACTCTGCAGGATTTTGAGACGTAGCCTCAGGCGGGTTCGGCTGACCTCCGTACGAACGAAAATGCCATTTCGGTCGACCAGGGGGTCGACCGAAATACCTGGTCGACCGAAAGTTTCCCGAATGTAAAAACGGGGTTTTTTGTACAATTTCCCAAACTTTTTGTCTTTCATTTCTTGTATATACTTTGTAAAGCCCAAACCCTAGATAGTTTTGGTTGAACATTGAAGACTCCATTGAGAGCATTTGAGAGAGGTAAATCCTTTCTTCCCTTGTAACTTTTCTTGGAATTTATTTCAACTTATATATTGAGAGTTTGTTCTTGTGTATTTGTTGATATTTATTCCACAAGTCTTGGTATTTGTCTTAATCTCTCCATTGAGCTAGGGTTAACTTTCCTTAGAATTTTGGTTAGGTTAAACTTGGGTCAAGATTCCTCATTTATTACCTATTTTAGCTTTCTTGGGTTGATACAATTTTGTTGTGGGAATTTTTGGTTTAATCACCAAAGGGGTTCGCATCATTTGGTATCAGAGCTTGGCTCTAAAATTGGTAGTCCTATCTTTACATTCATTGTTGTTCTTGAGAGTTAAAAAAAAAAACGAAAATTACAAAAAAAATTGGGGGAAATTATTTGCCCATGAATATTTCATGATTCCTACATATTAGGCATTGTTGTTATTATCAATTTGAAAGTTTTTTGGGAATACATTTGAACAAACACTTGAAAATTCCAAACTATTCAAGTTTGCATCCTAAGTGTTTGACAAAATGTTTCAAAGAGTGTTTTCATATTGAAACCTACCATTCAACTACCGAACACATTCCTAATTGAATTCCTTGTGTCTTACATCAAGTTACTGTGACTATACCCTTGAAAATCTTATTGGTCAAGTTCAATTCCTCACTTCCTTGTATAATAGCAAGCAACTAAATTCTACTTGCTATTGTGTCAATCCTCCCTTTTTTGCTTCCTTTATTGTTTGTGGAATTTGTGCTACACAAGATTTGAATTCTCAATTTAGTTGAATTACGTTCCTTGGAAAGTTTGGGTAAGAAAGTGAGGAGTGGTAAAAGGCAAGAGTGATGAGCTCATTAGAGGGAAAAAGCCTAATTGAGTGAAACACGAGCAAACATAAATTTGTGAGGACACTTGCACACTTACACTCCATGGCTAGGGCACATACTTCGAGTGGACAAGATTCTAATGCACAAACTCAAGAGTTGAGGGATATGATACAAGCTCTCACGGTTACCATGGCGGATATGGGGGGAAGATTGGAGGGGAGGTTAGCAAGGCTAGAAACTAGGAGGGAAGCTCCACCCCCAAGGGATGATAATGTTAGGAGGGGTGATAGGAGAAGGCCTAGGGATGAGTATGAGGATGATGATGTTGATGATGATGAATTGGAGAGTGAAGGAGCTAGTGACCAAAATTGGAACATGGGTAGGAATAGAGGAGGAAGGAATGTGAGGGGAGTTGGTCGAGGTCATGGGAGGAACCCTAGGGGTAGGGATGGAGTGGATGGTAACCTTGGTAGTATCAAGATGAAAATTCCTTCTTTCCATGGGAAGAGTGATCCGGATGCCTATTTAGAGTGAGAAAGGAAGATGGAATTGATTTTTGAATGTCATAGGTACTCCGAGGATAAAAATGTAAAGTTAGCGGTAGTGGAGTTTACCGACTATGCCTTAACTTGGTGGGATAATTTATTACTCAGTAGGAGAAGGAACTTAGAGGGTAGTGTGGATACTTGGGATGAATTGAAGAGCCTTATGAGAAAAAGATTTTTACCAAGTCACTACTATAGGGGGCTCTATCAAAGACTACAAACTCTTACTCAAGGAACAAAAGGGGTTGAAGATTATTACAAGGAGTTGGAGAAAGCTTTGATGAGGGCCGACATAGAGGAGTATAGAGAAGCCACTATGGCTCGTTTTATGAGTGGGTTGAATAGGGAGATAGCTAATGTGGTTGAATTACACCATTATGTGGAGATGGGGGAGTTGGTCCACATGGCTATTAAAGTGGAGGCTCAATTGAAGAAGAAGGAGCAATTTAAAAGAAAGGGACAAGAAAGATTCTTGGGGGGTCCTAGTTCCAATTGGAAGTCTAAGTGGGGGAGTGAAAGGGTTGATAAGGCACCACTTAAGGACAATATTGAAACCTCCAAGGGAAAGGGAGTTAGCTTCCTCAAGGATAAACCAAAGGTTGTTCCTACAACCTCTAGGAGTCGGGATATAGAATACTTCAAGTGTAGAGGACGGGGGTATTATGCTCGAGAGTGCCCTAACAATAGGGTGATGATTATTAGAAATGGGGAGTGGTACTCGGAAGATGAAGAGGATGAAGAGGGGATGCCATGTAGAGGAGATAGTGATGGCGAGGAAGAAGAGGTGGAGGGAATTGTTAGTCCACCCAAGTCTTTAGTCACCATTAGGGCTCTCAACACCCAAGCCAAGGTGGATGAGGCGGCTAAGCAAAGGGAGAATATCTTCCATACTAGGTGTCTTGTGAAGGACAAAGAGTGTAGTCTCATCATTGATGGGGGGAGTTGCACCAATGTAGTTAGCACTAGTATGGTCGAGAGGTTGGGATTACCTTTAATGCCACATCCTAATCCTTATAAGTTGCAATGGTTGAGTGATTATGGTGAGTTGAAAGTAACCAAGCAAGTACTACTTATTTTCAACATAGGGACCTATGAGGATCAAGTACTATGTGATGTGGTGCCCATGCAAGCTACACATATATTATTGGGGAGACCATGGCAATATGATAGGAGGGTATTGCATGATGGTAGGAAAAATCGGTATAGTTTCCAAATGAATGGAAAACCCGTGACACTCCTACCTTTGAGTCCGAAAGAAGTTTACAAGGACCAATTGAAACTCAAGAAGGAGGAGGAGGAGGGAAAAAAAAGAAGAAAAAAAAAAGATGGAGTTGAGTGAGGGACAAAAAGAAAGTGAAAAAAAAAGAGGGGAAAAAATAGTGAGAAAAAAAATGAGGGGATGCAAGAAAAAAGAAAGAGAGCAAAAGAAATTGAGAAAAGAATGAATTTTTATGCGAGTAAAGGTGATGTGGAGAGAGCTTTAAAAGAAAATTATTCTATTCTTTTGATGGTGTATAAGGAGTCCCTCCTTACACTTGACGACCCTCACACTTCCCTCCCTACTTTAGCTACTTCTTTGTTGCAGGAGTTCAAGGATGTCTTCCCGGAGGAGATGCCTAGTGGGCTTCCACCCATTAGAGGCATCGAGCATCAAATTGATTTCATCCCCAGAGCCGTCATTCCAAATAGACCGGCATACCGAAGCAACCCGGAGGAGACCGAGGAACTCCAAAAACAAGTTGAGGAGTTCATGAGTAAAGGATATGTTCGTGAGAGCATGAGTCCTTGTGCCGTTCCCGTGCTACTTGTGCCCAAGAAGGATGAAACCTTTAGAATGTGCGTCGATTTCTGAGCCATTAACAACATAACGGTAAAGTATCGACACCCCATTCCTAGGTTAGATGATATGCTAGATGAGTTGCATGGTTCTTGCATTTTTAGTAAAATCGATTTGAGAAGTGGATACCACCAAATTAGGATAAGAGAAGGAGATGAATGGAAAACCGCTTTTAAAACTAAATATGGTTTATATGAGTGGTTGGTTATGCCCTTCGGTCTCACTAATGCACCGAGCACTTTTATGAGATTAATAAACCATGTTTTGCGTGCATTCATTGGGAAATTTGTGGTAGTTTACTTCGATGATATTTTGATTTATAGAAAAAATTTGAAGGAGCATATTGAACACTTGAGAAGTGTACTTTTGATTTTAAAAGAAGAAAAATTGTATGCTAACCTCAACAAGTGTAATTTTTGCATGGAAAGTGTGGTCTTTCTTGGATTTGTAGTTAGTATTAAGGGAATAGAGGTCGATGAGGAGAAGATCAAAGCCATTAAGGAATGGCCCACTCCCATAAGTGTCACCGAGGTAAGAAGCTTTCATGGGTTAGCTAGTTTTTACCGTCGTTTTTTCAAAAATTTTAGCACACTAGCTTCACCACTTACCGAGGTTGTTAAAAAACATGTTGGGTTTAAATGGGGGGAGGCGTAAGAAAAAGCCTTTAATGAAATAAAGAACAAATTGTGCACCGCCCCGGTTTTATCCTTACCTAATTTTGACAAAACTTTTGAGATTGAATGTGATGCTTCAGGCACAGGTATTGGAGCAGTTTTGATGCAGGAGAAAAGGCCAATTGCCTACTTTAGCGAGAAGCTCAGTGGAGCCGCCCTGAACTACCCCATCTATGACAAGGAGCTCTATGCGTTGGTAAGATCGTTAGAAACATGGCACCACTACTTGTGGCCTAGAGAGTTCGTCATCCACACCGACCATGAGTCATTGAAGCACTTGAAGGGGCAAGGGAAGTTGAGCAAGAGGCATGCCAAATGGGTGGAGTACGTAGAAACTTTTCCCTATATCATCAAATACAAACAAGGTAAGGAGAATGTGGTAGCCGACGCCCTTTCTCGAAGGTATGCTCTTATTACTACATTGAGTGCTAAATTGTTGGGTTTTGAGAGCATTAAGGACTTGTATGCGCATGATGCGGATTTTGCTAGTATATTTATATCATGTGAGAGGGTTGGATTTGGTAAGTATTATAGGCAGGAGGGGTTTTTGTTTCGAGAAGGTAAACTTTGTGTGCCAAATTGCTCATTGAGAGAGTTGATGGTAAGGGAGGCCCATGGCGGGGGATTAATGGGTCACTTTGGGGTAAGGAGAACCTTGGAAATCCTACAAGAACATTTCTTTTGGCCTAAAATGAGTAGAGATGTTGGGAGAATTTGTTCTAGGTGCATAACTTGTAGGAAGGCCAAGTCCAAGGTAGAACCACATGGATTATTTACACCCCTACCTGTCCCTAGTGAACCTTGGACGGAAATTTCTATGGACTTCATTTTGAGATTGCCTAGGTCAAAAAGAGGCAGTGATTCCATTTTCGTGGTTGTAGATAGGTTTAGTAAAATGACGCATTTCCTTGCTTGTCATAAAACCGATGATGCCATTCATATCTCCAACCTATTCTTTAGGGAAATAGTGCGACTCTATGGGGTTCCTAGGAGCATTGTATCGGATAGGGACGTTAAATTCCTTAGCCACTTTTGGAAGGTCATGTGGGGGAAATTGGGAACTAAACTTTTGTTTTCAACAACTTGTCATCCCCAAACCGATGGCCAAACTGAGGTGGTTAATAGAACTTTAACACAACTTCTTTGCACCGTCCTTAAGGGCAACCTAAAGAATTGGGAAGAGTGTTTACCTTTTGTTGAATTTGCATATAATCGAAGTGTTCATTCTACTACTTCCTTTTCTCCATTCGAGATTGTTTATGGTTTTAACCCTTTAACTCCTTTGGATTTGATTCCGTTACCTATTGATGAAAGAGGTAGTTTAGATGGGAAGAGAAAGGCGGAGTTGGTAAAATCTCTCCACGAGAAAGTCAAACTCCAAATCGAGAAGAAGAATGAACAATATGCCTCCAGTGCCAACAAAGGTAGAAAACGAATGACATTTGAAGCCGGTGATTGGGTATGGTTGCATTTGAGGAAG
Organism: Ligustrum vulgare; assembly: GCA_963555705.1. Taxonomy (NCBI): domain Eukaryota; kingdom Viridiplantae; phylum Streptophyta; class Magnoliopsida; order Lamiales; family Oleaceae; genus Ligustrum; species Ligustrum vulgare. The sequence goes on along the minus strand of OY743180.1, from coordinate 9,249,785 downwards.
GAGCGGTTCCCGACTCAAAGAAAATCAAAATTACAATCACGTGGTGATGGCCCCTTCCAAATCCTAGAGAAAATCAACGACAATGCCTATAAGCTTGACCTTCCTGGTGAGTATAATGTATCGGCTTCTTTTAACGTCTCTGACTTATCCCCTTTTGATGCAGGTGAAGATTCGAGGTCGAATCATTTTCAAGAGGGAGGGGATGATGAGAATTCAGGGAGTCAATCGAGTCAAAGTCAAACAGGTCAACCCTCTATCAGAATACCGGTGGGGCCCATGACAAGATCCAAGGCTAAAGAGGTCCAAGAGTCGATGGCGGGACTCATTTTCAAGCTCCGAAATCAAGTCCACATGGAAGAGAGCAAGATCGAGGTTAATTACCTAAGTTTGGAAGCTCAGGACATTTCGGTCGACCGAAAGTTTCATCCGGTCGACCGAAACTCTGCAGGATTTTGAGACGTTGCCTCAGGCGGGTTCGACTGACCTCCGTACGACCGAAAATGCCATTTCGGTCGACCAGGGGGTCGACCGAAAGTTTCCCGAATGTAAAAACGGGGTTTTTTGTGCAATTTCCCAAACTTTTTGTCTTTCATTTCTTGTATATACTTTGTAAAGCCCAAACCCTAGATAGTTTTGGTTGACCATTGAAAACTCCATTGAGAGCATTTGAGAGAGGTAAATCCTTTCTTCCCTTGTAACTTTTCTTGGAATTTATTTCAACTTATATATTGAGAGTTTGTTCTTGTGTATTTGTTGATATTTATTCCACAAGTCTTGGTATTTGTCTTAATCTCTCCATTGGGCTAGGGTTAACTTTCCTTAGAATTTTGGTTAGGTTAAACTTGGGTCAAGATTCCTCATTTATTACCTATTTTAGCTTTCTTGGGTTGATACAATTTTGTTGTGGGAATTTTTGGTTTAATCACCAAAGGGGTTTGCATCATGGAGGTTCCCCAACCTCGGTTTTTCCATTGAACTCACGACTTTTTTGCCATGGATGAGAAGTTCCCAAAAACCGCCGATGTCCCACATAAGCTATTTTCCCTAATACGCATTCAGATGGCGTATCAACATTGCAAGTTGGGCATGCTCCATAACCCTGTCCACTCCACTCTGAAAGACTAGTTCTGGCTGGAAAATCACTGACGGTCCATAACAATGATGCACAAAGTCTAAATAATCCATTATGCTGCGAAAGACTAGTTCCTTTAACTCATCAACTAGTGGACGAAGGAAAACATCCATATCTTTCCCCGGTGATCGCGGGCCAGTTATTAATAGAGTTAACATCAAATTTTCTTCTCTCATGCATAACCACGGAGGTAGGTTATAGGTGCATAAAATCACTGACCACATACTGTAGGACTGACTCATGTTTCCGAACAGATTAAATCCATCTGCAGCTAAACCCAGTCGGACATTTCGAATCTCACTCGCAAAATCCGGGTGTGCTTTATCAAAGTCCTGCCACACCTTCCCATCAACAGGATGACCCATTTCATCATCGTCCATCTATCATCCAGCATTGTGCCACCTCATATGTTTTGCAGTGTGCCGAGTAGAGTAGAAGCGCTTAAGCCTGGGAGTCAATGGAAAATAACGTAACACCTTATGCGGGATATTCATACTAGATGACTTCCCTGACACCTGAGTCCACCGAATTTCGCAGCATATTGGGCAAATCTTTATATCGGCATTCTCCTTCCAGAACAGTGCGCAATCATTCTTGCAGACATGAATCGACTCATAGCCGAGCCCTAACTTCCTCATTAGCTTCTTAGCCTCGTAATATGAATTCAAAAGATTTAAATCTGGAAATGCTAACTTCAGCAATTTCAACAACTCATCGAATGACTTATTCGTCCACTTGTTCATCACTTTAATATGCATCAACTTAGCCAAGAAATTCAACGAAGAGAATGACGAGATGCCTGGTTACAACTCTGACTGCAATGCCTCAAACAGCTCATTGAACCCAACATTAGCCCCTTCCTCACTCGGTTCTCCCCCGACTACGTCATGTAGAATGTCTGTCATCTCATCTCTCGATACTATTGGTTCATCCTGTTGAGGCATGTCGACAGGCACTTCCATCGGCTCTCCATGATGAATCCATCTTTCGTAATGTTCCAAAAAACCAAATCGAAATATATGGTCATCTATAACATGTACCAGTTGCTTTGCTCTGTTTAAACATTTATTGCACGGACAAGAAATCATCCCCCTGTCATTTGCCAATGGCCTCACCATTCTTATAAATGCTGCAACTCCATTCGCAAATTCGGTGGACTTGCCACGTATTCTGTTCAGTTTAATCCAACTCTTATCCATATCTACTTTTACTTCATTTTCGCTGTGAAATAAAAAAAATACACATATAACTGAAATGTTCGAGTGATGTGAGCATTTTCCTTAACCACTTATTGCTCCAATACTAATTCAAGGTATGGATCCTAACCATTCGACTATGATTAGTGACTCAATATTTGTGTCAATTTTTCCTGTTACTGCCTCTACGTCAGGAGGAAATTTGGGCAACATCTCCCCACTATTCTCCAAAGTGCATGCACTATGATAAATCTAGTCCACACCCAGAGAATATTTTAGGAGACGCTACCAACGTGAAAATAAAAAAGCAGTTGCAGGAAAAAATATTTATTAACACAACTTTAATCATTGTCAAACTATCTAATAGTATGACAATTCAAAGATTAGTTTATAAACATCAAATAGTCCTGTACTAGGACGTGTGTGCTCAATAAACTAATTTTCAAACGGTAGTCTAAGATTGATGTAAGTGTAATAAAGTGTAAAAAAAATTAATAAATAATGCACACAGAAATTATAATTAGATAAAAATAACATACCACAATCTCAAATTTTTCACATTTCAACCTCGTCGATCAACAGCTTCAAATTCCAAAAACAACGTTGCTAGCTAAAAAGGATTGATGAAAGCATATTATTAATCAATCAATAAAAAGTCTATAACATACAAAATTTAAGTGCAAATATCTTACCTAAATCAAAGAAATTGTATTAACTTGAGAGCAGTATTAATAACAACTTTAAGCTAAGAAGTATAAAAGAGAGGAAAACTATAAAGACGTATGTTTTCAACTAGAAAATGGGAGAAAAAAACGAGTCTGAAGTGTATATATACACAGTGTATACGACAATAGTCGTCGCTAATCAAATACGCGAGAATTTTTTGCGGCAATTTCTGTGATTAGAGACGACTTTGTCGTCTATAGTTGCATACGCGGGTAACTTTAGCGCCATTTTTTGTGATTAGAGACGACAACAGTAATCCCTGTTCCTGATATTTACGACGACTATTAGTCGTCCTTGTATGTAACCTATAGAGACGAGAAAGTCGTCTCTAATTTGAGGATAATAGAGACGACATTTGTCGTATCTATTACCTCGTAATAGAGACGAAAAATGTCGTCTCTATTACCCTCAAATTAGAGACGACTTAAGTCATCTCTATTACCCTGAAAATAGAGGTGACTATCTGTCGTCTCTATTATGATGTAATAGAGATGACATAAATCGTCTCTATTACCCTGAAAATAGAGATGACTAACTGTCGTCTCTATTATTAGGCAATAGAGACGACTAACGTCGTCTCTGTTTGCAGGGTAATAGAGACGACATTCGTCGCTATTACGAAAGTTATAAGGGCGGGATGTTTTCCCGCTTTCTCTGGTTAATTGTGACGACCAAGTCGTCACTATTTCATCCTGTATTGAGACGACCTTTATGTCGTCGCAAATAATGAAGTATTATAGACGATATTTTTTGTCGTCGCTAATATTCATCTTTTTCGCTCAGTTTTCTTGTAGTGAGTATTTTATTCATTTTCACATTCTCTTTAATTTGTAGTTAACTGTGAAATATATATAATTTAAGTGTTAGTTTATATAAAAGCACTTCTATAGTTGTGCTGCCCAGTAATCAATTTAATGTTAACAGTACTTTATGAAATGACAACCAAACAATCAACTGCTTTTTGTTAACAGCAATTTTTAAAAAAACTCTACTGCAAAAAGTTCTATTCACAACAGCTGTGTCAACCAGGCTATTAGCATGATCAACTTATCTATCAACATCCATCTACAATCTTTTACAATTACGTTAAAAGTGAGGAAGTGGAAAAATCTTTTATTTCATATTTTACCCTTATTTATTTAGTTATATACCCTAACCCTCTTATATAATAACATTAAACAATAATTATCATTTACAATATTATAGTATAATTTCACATTATTATACTTTATTAGTATTAAATTAATTTATTATTTGTAATATAATTTCATAGTATTATATATATTTTTTCATTTATTTAGTTCTATTTGGCATTATAAAGAAAAAGTAGTGTATCTTACAAATATGTGCAAAAAAAAGGACTAACTATGATTGGATGATTGAAATTAATGTCTTACTTTAATTGAAATTATAAATTGTGGCCAAATTAATTTTAATTTTGCTAAATTGTATGTGTTTCTTCTAATATAAAACTGTCACCTTACATATTAATATCCTAGAGAAATTTTCTAAACCCCAAATCGGGATTCTCGATTTTGAGAGGGGTAGGGCCCACCTATATGGTGAGATCCACGTACATGTGAGAGGATCGGTGATTACCGATTGGGGGGACGAGAATACTTTTGTAAATTGTAATATCCTAATCAATGCTAATTAAGAAGCTTCCCTATCAGAAATGCATACCCCTCACACTCAGCATCCTTTGTCATGCAGATTCTTTTCTTCATAAGAGATGCTTTCACAATTGGCACAGCTTCCAAACCTTACTTTAACTTTGCTCAGTGATTTATTTGACTCATCCAATATTGACCAGTCAACCTCATGATCGATTATCCATGACCAGCATGGGACCACAGTTTTAGACTGGGACTCACTCACAACATTTTTTCCCTATCAAATTTGGGGTTTCTGCCATTTTTTTGAAAATTGAATCGAATCCACGGGTTTACTTTAAAATTTGAAAATCAATAGCATTAACATACAAAGAACTGTAAAAAATAAAAAAAAAATAAAAAAAAGTTTAAATCAAATCAAGAATCGGTTAATTTATATCAATTTATTAATCACACAATTTCTCAAATCATTTTTTAATCACACATTTTCTCTTTTCAATTTTCAATCACTATTTAATTCATCTCAAAATCACAAATAATCAGTTTATAAACCAAACAGTATTACCAAACAGATAAAAACGATAGGTTCTCACCTTATAATTTATTTTTAATATTATGTTTTTTCCCCACCAATGTTTTCTAATATCATCATCATTATTATTATTATTATTATTATTTTATTGAGATATAGGTGGGGTGGGCAAGAGGCATTTGCCTGATTGTCATGGGATCCTAAGTGGGATCAAATCAATGTCTGTTTATGATAACATACAACTGAATGATGACAGATTAGAATATTTGTCTTTGGGAACATTGATTTTCCCACCAACCCAATAATAATTGCACTTAAAGAGCCAATTTGAATGTAAGAAAAATTGAAAAAAAAAAAAATTTGAATGCGTGGTAGAAAAATTGTTGAGACGTATGTAAAATTGTAAATCTCATAGAAATATGTGATTGAAAATGAATTTGAGCATTTTGATAATATTGCCACCTCTAATAGTAATGTTTAGAGCATTTTCAATGATGTCTTTCAGCTGACGTGATGATGAAGTGGAAGAGACAAAAATGATATGATAGCATTTATCGTAGAATGATATCCAACATAATATCTATTTATAAACGGTGTGATAGACATCTTTCACATTAATATTGCAATTTAATTTATATCTATTTCTTTCCTCTATTTTTTTCATCTGTTTCCTCACTCATACTCTCTATCTTTACCTCTCTTTTTTCTCTTGCCACATCCTCTTTTGGAAGGTATCTAGCATGTTGATGCTATCAGATATAGTCATATAGAGAAAGATCAAAAATTTCCAAGTGGCTTAGGAATTAGGATTTGTGCTTTTCTTTTATTGGCTGATTAGCATTTCAATGGATTGCATGTGATTATCATTTGTTAAATGGTTCAACTACTAATAAACATTTGTTTAGTTTAATCATATTGACTCAGGGCAAATGATTAAAGAACCTAGCATATTATTATCAAAGGTTTTTGCATTAATGATAAAATAATTTTTTTTTCCTTAACTATATATATGTGATGTTTTAAAGTAAAGGGAAAAAAAACCTTTCATTCTTGCTATTGTCTATCAAAAATCCTCAAACAATATTATGGTTACATTTTGATAAGTATGTAAAACTTATAACTTTTAATATGTATTTTTTGACCTGAAACGCCAAATAAATTCTCCCTCCCCCTTTCATTGTTTAATTTCTTCTTTTATTTAATTATTCCACTAATTCACTACACCTAAAATACAATTAATTAGCTATAAATATATGGACATAAAACATAATTACCTTGAGTTATTCTAACTACAAAATAAAATAGAAATCTTACGATAATTTTAAAATAAAAATAGCTTCACTAAAAAAATAAAAATAAAAATAGAAATCTTACGTTGGTCGGGTGTTTTATGCAAATTTTATTTTGAAAGAGAGTTTATATAGTCGGCACAATTCTTTTATCATTTCTAATGTCAAGATTTATAAGATGATTTGAATTTTGAAACATGAAAAGTTTTTAGATTACTTGAAATATGTGAAACTATAACATACTTGGATAAAAAGAAGTAAAACTTCCCATATATATGTAGATCTCATGATTATTAATATAGAAATCAAATCACATACCAATTAATAGTTCTATGCTTACTTATGAATTGGTATTCATCAAGAAGTACTTGGTACGTACTATTATTAACTTTGAACGTGGCATTCATATGGAGCAACCTTTCTTTTGAAATAATAGAGATTCGAACCAAAGAACCAACCGTGTTGATGATTATACATAATGATATGTGAACCACTTAACCTTCCACCTAAGCAAAAATATACAATCATTTTATGGATTAAAATATTCTCATATTCAATTGGTTAAAATGCTTCATATATTTCAATTCATCAAACTTCATTTTTACCACACATTTTATGAGAATATCATCTGCTACTTGTTCATTTTCCTGAATCCTTTGACTCTCTAAGTAATGATTTATCGCAATGCAAAAGACATAAGGAGAAGGACTTTGCAGGGAAACACGAAGATCTCTTTTCATGACCCCTTCAGAGAAAGACTTTTGAGCTAGACCACGAGCGAGAGAGAGAGAGAGGGGTTATATATGGTGTTGTTCGAGGTTGGAAGGAGGGGAAAGAAGTTGCACGTGGCTTCGGAAGATTAGCCTGGCTCTCGAATCTGATCAATTAGGGCTACATAGACAAACACTTTCGTGAACACATCAGTAGGATATTTTGATTCTAACCACAACATTCATCAACATTTTAACAATAAATTTCATCAAAATCTGCTAAAACTTTTTATTAAAAACTTTGTCGAACAACTTTTTTCGAGCACAGCACAACCTATTAGTTTATACATTCACCGTTTACTTATTTGATGTAAATAGCATTAGATAGATAAGGTCCGATCTCCCGATCACAGTGGGTAGAAGATACCATGTCCATCATACACGTGGCAGGAGATAAGGCTTTGAGATCCCACCACATGGTCTGAGGTGGTACAATCTTGATTAATGATCTCCCACATAGGACAGTAGACCACTGTGGACAAGAGATCATTCTCCTTAGATAGATTTTCTTTTATGACCCATGTATTCAAAATTAATGAGAATAATTATGGGGAGAGCAATCTTCCTTTCTAGTTCGCCCTCCATATAAATTCGGATGCGAATACTGCTTATACACACTTGAAGTAAACATTTGGCAAAGGTTCTCCTCCCACATGGACCCCCTTTAGATTGTGTAGAAGGGACCCCGGAGGAGCAAAATAACGCATTCTAACTCTATCTTCATGTAAACACTTACATTCCAGCATTTTAAATGCTATCTTCTAAGAGTCAAGATTCAAACATCTGATCATTTTGTTAACTTTCTCATATTTTACCGCTGCATCATGCCCGTGGAGCACCCTAGATAGATTTTGATAACATAAATCTGGCCAATGCGTGAAGTTGTACATGCCTATATTAAAGTTTGATAATGATTCCAACGAAATTGATCTATTGTCCATCATGGGTAAAATAACAGTTGCTCACTTCCAATGTAAAACAGTAAAATGTCTCTAAATTTTAAAATTCGATACTTGACCGTTTTTCATTGGATGTGGGTAATTGTTATGTTGTCCAGTAGGCAACAGATCGAAGCTGATGATCTCAATGACAATTCGTTGTACCGAGACCGAGGAAATGAGAGGCAGTGTGAACGAAAGCAACAAAACTTGGAAGCATGAAAATAAAGTGGAGACTCTATCCAATGGGTGTCGCCTACCACCCACATTGTTCTATCATCATTAGTCTATATATACCTACTACCCTATGAATAGGGCCCGCAAAAGCCTATTCCCCCTCCTAGAATCCAAGCATTTCAATTGAATTCGAAATTATTTGTTAAAAGTTTTAATATTTAAAAATATGTTTTTTATGTTTTCGAGGTAAAATATATGATTGAAAAATAAAGAAAAAATATTTGTGTTTAAAAAGTAATTTGAAAAATTGTATTATTTAAAAACAGATTTTTAAATAACTTGTCAAATAGAGACTTGAGATCTCTACTGATATCACGACGTATTTAGACATGTCATTTCACAAGATTTCGATACGTGAGTTTCATTCAAAGATTATTACTTCTCAAGATTTCGGCACCTCACATGATGCGTGTAAACCTTAGGATCTCGATTCATCACATGGATATCATTCAAAGTGTAAACCTTTGATGTAAACCTTAGGATCTCAATACATCACAAGGATATCATTCAAAGTGTAAACTTTGATGTACATTTAGGTGGGACCATTTGCATACATATCCCCTCCACTAGGTCCCATCAGAGAATTGGCTGACAGCTTACTCAATCTCTAGCTTCTCTCTCCCTTTGTGAATTGTCATCTTATATTCCTTGTTTGAGTCTCATTATAATTTTATAATTTCTTTCTCTTACTTTCTATCACACATTTTCAAATACATTTTTCTCTCTCTTAATATTTATGTTTACACATTTTCAAAAAATCACTATTTCAAAATGAGCAAATCTAGGTAGATATTGGAGTAATGATCATATCAACACTTTTTCATCAGTAAATAAAATTGTAACACATCAGAATGTTCCTTAGAAATTTGAATATCTATATAGATTTAGAGGTTATTTGGTATATTAAGAATTTTTACAAAAAAATTTCAAACTCAATATCAACCATCTATCTTTGATCAAGCTCACAAATTTTTACTTTTCAAACCAATCTATATCACACATTCACAAAAAAACTACAAAGACCAAAAAAAATTCATGAACCAAACAGGCTCTTATTGTTTCAAAACACATTATTTCAAATAAATCAAATTATAATGAGTCTTAAACAAGCACGGTATATATCCTCTCCTCTCCCTCACCTTCTCTCACTCTATATATATATTTGGATGTAGATGCTTGGGTGGAGCTATCTTGCAAACTTCTACATTACTTAATTCTTTCAAAAAATAGTACTCAATCTCTTCATTTGTACTTTCACACTCATATCAATTCAAGACTCTTTCCAATTCAGGAGGAGATTTGATCGTTGCATGGATGGATCCTTCAACTGCACATAACCAGGTGGGATATACAAGTCTTTCTTGATTCATTTTTGATATATTTTTCTCATTTGATTTCAATTTTTGGAATGATTTTGGGTTCTTGATTCAATAATCCACATGGGTTTTCTTTCTCTAATTATAAATTTATAATTCATTTGTTGTTAATTCAGGAAATGGGTTCCCAAACATTAGAAAGCATGTTGGTTTGCACAAAACCTCAGCAAGAAAAGAAGCCAAGGCCCAGTGAGCAATCCCAGAGATGCCCTAGATGTGATTCCAACAACACCAAGTTTTGTTATTACAATAATTACAGTCTTTCACAGCCAAGGTACTTCTGTAAATCTTGCAGGAGGTACTGGACTAAAGGTGGAACATTGAGAAATGTTCCAGTGGGTGGAGGGTGCAGGAAGAACAAAAGAGCATCAGCAAAGAGGAGCCAAGATCAACCATTGACAACAAATCCATCCAGTCCCTCTAGCTCCTCTTTAACACCCCTATCATATGATTCAAGTGATCACAGCCTTGCAATTGCCAGGCTTCCAAATCAGACCACCAGATTAATGGGATTTGACGGCCATGATTTTTCCATGTTAGGTAATCCAAACATCCCTTGTTACGATTCCGGGCTTTTCGATGAATTTCGGAGCGGATTTCTCGAAACCCCGAATCATGAATTTCACAATATGTACTACGGGAATGGAAACATGGCCGGGTATTTGGGAAATGGTGGGACGAACATGCAAATTGAGGAGCTAAGTGTCGCACAAACAAGAGTGAAGCAAGAAATGCACAATGCAAGAGAAGATGAAAGAAGAGAATTGTGGGGATTTCCATGGCAGCAATTTGGCATTAATGGGGATGCAAACAATATGAATGGAATTTCCACATCTTGGCATGGACTTCTCAATACCCCTCTCATGTAGAGAGAGAGAGAGAGAGAGAGAGAGAGAGAGAGAGAGAGAGAGAGAGAGAGAGAGAGAGGCTCTGTTAGAAAAATCAACAAGAATTTCTAATTTAATATTATTATTAGTTTTGTTTTATTTTGTTTTGTTTCGTTTGTATCAAGAGACTTGATTCACTTGAATCATTCCTTTGTTCTTTTCTTGTCTCTAAATTAATGAAATTTCAAATTTGTTCTTCTCTTCATATTAAAGAAAGAAACTGGTGATGTATTCTCTATTTTGTCTGCTCTACACAGTCTGAACACTCGGAACTTTGGAATTAGTACTTGATAATGGCAGTGTTTGTTGGATGAATATTATATATATTGGTTAGAAAAAACGGGTTGTGGATCGTCATGTGGGGTGACTCAACGTGCAAGATTTTAAAATGGATAGAAGAAAGTGACTTGAACTAGAAATTCCAACCTATGACTTCCTTTATAATTTCCCTGATCAACTTCATACAACTTCCTTTAACCTGTCTTGCAATAATGGAAGAGAAAAGATGGCAAAAAATGAAGAAAATAGTGTAAAAAATATTCCAAACAAAATAAGGGCATAGAACCTTTTTTTTTTTGGGCAATAAAAGTATAAAACTCACTGAACTGGCACTTAAATTTTGGATTATGATCTCCTTCATTATAATCGAGATTGGGATTATAAGGAATGCAACAAGAAGTAGATTTTTGAATACGAAAATCAAGGTACATTGTTATATACCGATATGAGGTGGAAAATAAATCAAGCAGTCAAATAGTCAATGGCCAAACAGTTGCCACAAATTGATGAAACGGCCCATGATGTTTTGAATCGCGAACTCAATGTCCTTTATCACGACCGATGTGGCGTACCACGACCGAGGTGGTGTCATTTCCGAGGTGATTTGTGTATACGAGGTGAAATATCGTGACCGAGGTGAATTGTGTTACTCGATCTGAATTGTGTTACCCGAGGTGAATTGTGGACCGAGGTGATTTATGCCGGCGAGGTGAATTCGTGAGACCGAGGTGATTTGTTCAACCGAGGTGAAATATGCGAGCCGACCTCAATGGCAGAAGACGAAGACAATGTGGGAGTAGGTAGTATTGTCAAATCAGCCGTATTATGTGTCAGTAATTATCATTATTTGTAATATGTCAGAATAATCATTTGATGTATGTCTGTAAGAAGGGTCAATCACCCTTTTCAGTCACTCCCTGCAGAAGTGATATGTTGTAATGATTATGTTTAAACTCTTCAACTACTATAAATAGAAGGAGTAAATGCTCATTAAAGGGCATGTAATATGAAAAACCTCTCCAAACTCTTGCTATTTAATTTCGTTGATTCGACCTAGCTATCAGATCGGTATTGAACTGGACGTGAATTTGTGTAGCTTTGATCTCAGTTCGCTTTTGATCTGTTACCTTTCCTATTTCTTATAATATCTCGAATTTTATTACAATGACGATCTTTTAATTAAAGAGCTGCATACTTAGACAAATTAATCAAAAACATATAATTCATCTATCAATTTGAGAGATCATACTATTTTTATTTGTTGACAAACAGAGACGTCAACATACATAATTCAACCACAAAGATTTTGAAATCTTTTTTTTTTCAAGTAAGAATTCTTGAATCGAAATTATATTCAAGAATATTATAATTGTTTGAATGTTAAACTTTGGATGGCAACCCGTGGACGAGCCAAGCTCGTGGCCCGTTGCCCAAGGGCCACGCTTGGCTCCTCCCTTGAGCTCGTGGGCAACGAGCCAAGCTTGCCCATGCGCTCCTTTTAATTTTTGTAAAATTTCAAAAAAATGTCTACTTTGGTCACAAAATTATACAAGCCCAACGAACCGTTTCGAACCTTGAGCTCAGCCCTGGCTTGGGCTCCTCTCGAGCGACTCACGGGACAAGCCTTGATGAACCGTTCTTCCCCATTTGTCACCTCTAATTAAATGGTGTACTCGTTAATCGGCTCTATTATAGCAATCAAGGAGTGCGTTTAATATTGTTTAAAATGAGTTTTTTTTTTTTTTTAAATGAATAATGATTTTTAAGAGAAATGATGGTTGAGATTTAGTTGAAAAGTCAAATATTATGAACTTGATTTTTAATTGATGATTGAATTGAGTACTAAAAATGAGAAAATTTTGAAAACCAAACAAAGGAACGATGACATAAAAGAATATTATTAAAATGGAATGAAGACTGAAGGAATAATTGTATGATAATTAAATCCTGGCAGTTCTCGTATCCCTAAGCTTTAGAATTTCAGCAAGCATGAGCACTGATTTCAAGATAGATTTCCGGCTGTCGCCTGACCAAATCTATCGAGAGATTCGGGCGTGAAATAGTAGCTTGAAATGTTGACTAATTGAATGCTTAGATGACCATTTTAATATGGGAAAATTGAAGCATTGCTCCCAAATCTAACAACTTTGTCGCAACATAGACAACAACTAAAGTTTCTTGACAAAAAAAAAAAATTGAACTTAGGAACTTCTACGGCCTTTGTCCTAAGAATTTATAGAGAATGTAAATCATGAAATGTACCTCAATAGAGTAAGATTGAGAGCTTGTTGTTTAATTGCGCTTGCAAGGAGCCTCATTCATATTAAAGGTAGGATTCGAACTCTCACTTTACAGCTGTCGGTTCAACAGAGATTTCTCACTCTCACCTTCAACCTAATGAGTTATGCCCTGAAGGAAAGTTTCTTGACAACATAGTTCTAACCTTTTAACTGTGTAGCTATTATCGACGGGGATAAATAAATAAATATGATAATGATAAAATAGTTGTAAAATTGGGAATGGGCACTTTGCCAATATTTGGCCTAATGACTAGTTGCGTAGATTAGAGGTGTCAAGACGAAATGTCAATCGGACTAGTGAAAAACCAGCCAGAATCGAGCGGGGTAGTTCATGGGTCAAGAAGCTGTAAACCACAGGCTTCACGGGTCACACATTCACAGGCCGCGATTAAACCACTGACCCGTGAAATAATTAAAAAATTAAATTCGAACAATTAAATTATAGTTAAGTAGATGTCAACGTAGTTGAGATATACTTAAACTATAAGCCCATATTTGGTAATAATTAAAATCTAGATTTTAATATATATTAAAGTCGACAATCAATCACAAACACATATTTCATGAGACACATAACTTTTTAACAACACATCTTATCAACTTCTATCAAAATATATCAAAAATCTTATTTTAAAATTGAATTTTAATTTTTTTTTATGAAAGTTAGTGAAATGTGCGGTTGAAAAGTATGGATCTCATGAAATTTGTGGTTAAAATTAATTATTGACTTTGACTTATTGTACGACGAATTTCAAAGTATTATTAAAAATACTGAAATTGTTACAAATTGAATTTGAGAAAATACAAGTGGACATCTCTTGTAAATGCAAAAATTGCAAAATCCTCTGATTAACGATCTGCGTGTTTGAAGACAAGGGGCCACGTGGCTTGATTCCTGGACTTCTGAATTTGCTGGAAAATTTGATTTGTTGAGAGATTGCTTGTTTATCACTTGGAACTTGAGACTTGAATTTGAACTTTGGATTTGCACTTCGGATTGACTTGCTTTGATTTGAAGAAGGCTTTGATCTTCTTAAAATTGATTTGAACTTGCTTGATTTGAAGAAGACTTTGATCTTCTTGGATTTTGGACTTGACTTGAAGTTTGAGAGAATTTTTGTATTCTCCACATGCAATTCTCTTTTCTTGCTTTTCTTTTCTCTTTCCCTTCTTTTTTTTTTTCTCCTCTTTTTCTTATGGACCAATGGTCCTATTTATAGAGAAAATTTTGTAACCACCCCATTTATTTAAATAAATAAAATGGTTAGTTTTTTTTTTTTTGAAAAGTAGGATGGGCCTCATCCATGGGCTTCTTTTTGGTGGGCTTTAGTGCACTTTATTTGTTTAATAAATTAATTGAACTATGAAATTTGATCCAATCCAATTAATAATTTTTTTTTAATGTCTACTGTTGACTCCGGGCCCAAAAAGAGGTACAGTGATCCACCAGCGAAGGCCCAATAGTGGCCCAATGGACCTTGACCCACACCTGAGGCCTGGAATATCACCTTGAGATGAATGCCGAGGTGGTATATCAAGCAAACCTCTTTAGCCGACCTGGTTAACGCACAGCCGATGTGCTTTATACTTAGCCGGGGCGCTTTATGGCGTTGACCAGAAGAGAGAGATGGAGTCAGTGATGGGACACTGCCTTTACCCAGACGTGACAGGCGCCCATCCCCTACGAAATGTAGCAATGATTATGGTTGAAGAGCAAGATTGTCACATCCATAAGCTAGGATGATGACAAGTGTAAAGTATGCCACGTGTCGTGATCCAAGACAAGAAATTCATCTATAAATAAAGCCCAATTGTCTCCAAAAGGGGGGTTAGCAATTTCTCACTCTTAACTCTATACTTCTCTCACTCCCTTTTCTCTCTTCTACACATTTATATTTCCCGCACCCAATATACATTTGCCCAAAATGAGTACTGACTTAGGCATCGGAGTGCAAACGGGAGCCACCTCGACCCCCTTTGCAAACTGATTGTTTGTCACAGTGCGCAGGAGATCCACGTGTTCAAGAGGGAGGAGCTGAGACGTGTTAGTCCAAGGTCCATCCGGATTTTGTGGTCAACATTTTGGCGCCGTCTGTGGGAAACCATACTGCTAACCACGAAAACACATGGTAAAAAGCCACACATAGAAAGGTTGGCCTTGAAAAAGGTAAGAGCTTTGAAAGATAGGCTGGTTGGCCTTGAAAAAGGTAAGAGCTTTGAAAGATAAGCTGGTTGGCCTTGAAAAAGGTAAGAGCTTTGAAAGATAAGCTGGTTGACCTTGAAAAAGGTAAGAGCTTTGAAAGATAAGCTGGTTGACCTTGAAAAAAGGTAAGAGCTTTGAAAGATAAGCTGGTTGACCTTGAAGAAGGTAAGAACTTTGAAAGACAAGTCCGTTAACCTACATAAAACCTTGAAAAAGGGCTGATAACATCTTGAAAAAGAGTGAAGAACCACAAAAACCTTGAAAAAAGGTGAAGAACCTCTTGAAAAAAAAAAAGAGGAGAAATACTACATAAAACCTTGAAAAGGGAAGGAAACTTTTTGAAAAAGATTGGTAACAAATGCCTTGAAGAAAGGCCTCCTCAAAAGAGGGACTCTCCTTCATATTGCCTAAGTGGCATGGCAAAAGTGGCTCTCCCTCGTATTGCCTAAGTGGCACGGCCAAAGTGCTTCCTTCATATTGCCTAAGTGGCATGGCCAAAGTGGCTCTCCCTCGTATTACCTAAGTGGCACGGCCGAAGTGCTTCCTTCATATTGCCTAAATGGCATGGCTAAAGTGGCTCTCCCTCGTATTGCCTAAGTGGCATGGCCGAAGTGCTTCCTTCATATTTCCTAAGTGGCATGGCCAAAGTGGCTCTCCTTCATATTGCCTAAGTGGCATGGCTAAAGTAGCTCTCCCTCGTATTGCCTAAGTGGCATGGACGAAGTGCTTCCTTCATATTGTCTAAGTGGCATGGCCAAAGTGGCTCTCCCTCGTATTGCCTAAGTGGCATGGCCGAAGTGCTTCCTTCATATTGCCTAAGTGGCATGGCCAAAGTGGCTCTCCTTCATATTGCCTAAGTGGCATGGCCAAAGTGGCTCTCCCTCGTATTGCCTAAGTGGCACGGCCGAAGTGCTTCCTTCATATTGCCTAAGTGGCATGGCCAAAGTGGCTCTCCCTCGTATTGCCTAAGTGGCATGGCCGAAGTGCTTCCTTCATATTGCCTAAGTGGCATGGCCAAAGTGGCTCTCCTTCATATTGCCTAAGTGGCATGGCCAAAGTGGCTCTCCCTCGTATTGCCTAAGTGGCATGGCCGAAGTGCTTCCTTCATATTGCCTAAGTGGCATGGCCAAAGTGGCTCTCCCTCGTATTGCCTAAGTGGCATGGCCGAAGTGCTTCCTTCATATTGCCTAAGTGGCATGGCCAAAGTGGCTCTCCTTCATATTGACTAAGTGGCATGGCCAAAGTGGCTCTCCCTCGTATTGCCTAAGTGGCATGGCCGAAGTGCTTCCTTCATATTGCTTAAGTGGCATGGCCAAAGTGGCTCTCCCTCGTATTGCCTAAGTGGCACGGCCGAAGTGCTTCCTTCATATTGCCTAAGCGGCAAGGCCGAAGTGCTTCCCTGATATTGCCTAAGTGGCATGGCCGAATTGGCTTCCCTATTATTGCCTAAGTGAACTCCTTTCCAAAGGACATTTTCCATGGACTCCTTCCGAAGCACCTCTCTCGAAGGACCTCTTCCATGGACTTCTTCCGAAGTACCTCTCCTAAGGTCGTCTTCATAAATGTCGCAGCAACACAGTGTCAAAAGACACCTATAGTCATGTCCGATTTAAATGTCGCGGCAACGCAGACTCATGAAACAATAAAAGATTTGTTTATTGCCGAAGCGGAATGGTTCGGAGAATATATTATTAAGCTCGGCTTAAGTGTCTCCACGACACATGGTCTCAGAGACCTTATATTCTTAAGCCTCGGCTTAAGTGTCTCCGAAAATGACACGGCTATGGGAGCCCTACCCACTCGTCTCCAGAATGGCATGACCTTAGAAGTTTTTTCTGAATTCACACCGGATAAAACACGGACGAGGTAATATGTCGACGTGATTTAACCCGAACCTGATGTACTGAAGTAACACCGTTACAAGTTAACAAAAGAATAAGATCATTGATCTAAGTCCTCGCTAGGGGCTGCTAACAAGCATAATTCCAAGTAAACATGAATAGCTTAGCAAATCTCCACAAGTAAGGGATTTCCCCATTCAATGGAATCCACCCCGGACTAACAAACTGAGTACGTACAAACGAGACTATAAAGCATGAATACATGGGACTCCTAGGTGGATGTCCTCCTTTAACTCCAGAGTGAATATTCTATTAGATGAGGGTGAAACATACTTGGTTGATAAATCTATGAAACAACCTGAAGAAGAAATTAGAGTCAATTAAAGAAACAATGGTAAATAAACTTCCATGAGCCCTATGGGGAATCAGAACCACCTCGCACACCGCTACTGGTGAAACACCCTTCTCATTGGCATATGGAGCCGAGACGGTATGCCCCGTTGAAATTGGGATCCCTTCGCTTCGTCAAATCCATTACGACGAAGTGAGAAATGAAGAAGCACAAAGGGCCGGTTTGGATTTCCTCATGGAGAAACAGAACGATTCTCAAGTGGTGATGGCCAGATACCAGGAAAAGATGGCCCGGTACTACAATAAAAGGGTGAAAGGGCGACGCTTTAATATTGGGGACCTAGTCCTAAAAAAGGTTCTTCCTTCAACTCAAGAACCGGGAGTAGGGACTTTGGGTCCCAACTGGGAAGGCCCTTACAAGATCACAGCCGAGGTGGTACCTGGTACATACATAATTGAAGATTTATCCGGGGTACCTTTGTGTAATCCTTGGAACACAGATCACCTTCGTCGCTATTTTCAATAAGTCAAATTCCACTTCAATGAGACACAGTGTTGTCGCATGATTGTATAAAATCGCTAGTTAATTATGATGAGGATTGCACCAAATACTAATTAGCCATACGTATTCGCCATGCATGAAACTGGTGAAAAATGGGGTGTGTTGGCAAAGTAATTCCATACAAATTCAGACGTAACTGCCTCAGACATTGTCATATGAACCAAAGTTCTAAAAACGATAGATTAGTTCGTACATACGGGGTGCTCTTTCACGCGAGATACTAAATGTTTCCGCAAAATGGTTGATACTTTCATATATACACTTAAGCGAAACACTCACAAGACCTATGCGTACTAAATACTGTGAAAATAGATTGAACATAAGCGCACGTCGTCAAAATTATAGATTGAAAATAGGCACGCCACAAACAGAAGTTCATGCAAAGTTGTAAGGGGTGTTACTAAATGTAAGTTAAAAATCGCGCAAAAGTTGGTCGACATCAGATTTAACCAACAAGCGTGAACGCACCAAGCTCGTTAAATCTAAGGGACTAGACATTTACAGACATTTACAAAAGGCACAGGAGCCCCTCCGGCCGAACTAGGTTGTGTCTGTCCGAGGTGCTTCAAATCAAGTGCATTTTACAAATCAAGACATTAAGAGCGCATGTCTTATCCTGCAAATCAAGTACATTTTACATCATACAAGACATTTACAATCGCAAAGGCATTCGCGCTTGGAAGCATTTATGCGTAAACAGTTCGAAATGTTACGTTTACAGGCAAAATATGAATAAGTCATTACAAATTGAATGAATGTTACATTTAAAAATATCCGGTGCCGGAGCACTTACAAAGAAAAAAGAGAAAACAAAAGATCCAACGACAAGATAAATACAAAAGGGGGTTATTGGGGAGAAACATCTTCTGAAAAGCCCTTGTCAGATGCATCCAGGGGATCCGCAGGAGCACTCTGAGGCTCAGGGTACAATGCTTCAATGGAGGACAGGTCCAAAGCCGGATAAGCTTCCTTCACGTCCCCCAAAGCCATCCTAGCCCCTAAGTTCCCAAAGACCCTTTGCATCGCCTCGTACTCTGGGATCTCTTCAAAAGTGTCCTTGAAGGTCTGGACAGCCTCAGACACTCGGGTACTTAAAGCATTCTCCACCCGTGTCATGACGGTCTGCTCTAGAACCTCAGTAATCCTGTCTTGCATATGTTTTTCCAAAGAGGCAAGGTCCTCCTCCGCCTTTTCCTTGGCCTCCCGCTCCCTCCCCAATTCTTCATTCGCTGCTGCCACCTCGGCTTCTAGCCTGGACTTAGCTGCGTTAGCGGCAGTCAGAGCCTTAGAGGCGATGGATTGTGCACGATTAGAATCATCCAGTTTCTTGCACAATGTTGCCACGTCAGACTCAGAAGCCAGGAGGTCGTGTTTTAACTTATCATTATCCTCCTGGAGCCGCTTGGCATTGGTCCTCTCCTCGGAGGAAGACTTCCGGGCTATGGCCAACTAGGTCTTCAAATCATTTATCTCCTTTAGCATGTTGTCCGCATGCCGGAGAGCAGTTTCAGCATTCTTCTTGTCCCGCTGCGCCTCATCCACGGACGATTCCACCTCGTCAATAAGGGACAACGCCCTGGCATTCATGGCCTTGGCGGCGAGCAGCTTCCGGGACGGACTGGCACTAGAAGAAAAGGCGGACCAGCCTTCCGTCCAAAATTGTTCGGTTATAAAGGCGGCCCGGGCTGGAGGAGAACTGGGAGAGACAAACAGCGAAGGGCTGAAGGTGACCTCCCTGGGGAGAATGCTAGTTTTGATGTGCTTGAGCTCCTCTGCTCCTTCCGGTGTCATTTCATAGGCCAAACCAGGAATGGATACAGAGGGCTCATCCCCCAGGTCTTCTAGCATGGGAGGCGGAGGCGCAGAGGTGGATTCTTTGCCCTTACCTCTTCTGAGTCTCTTCAGAGGGGCAGGCTCCTCTTCAGGGGCAGGCTCAAACGTGTCCTCGGACAAGGGAGGAGGAACCGAGGCACCCTTAGCCTCCTTGTCCCTCTTAGATTCGCCCCTATCTGACCTTTTCCCTTTCCCCTTTGGAAGGACTTCCTTAGGATCAGTTCCCTTTTCTGTGCTAGGTTGCTGGGGACCCACAGGAAGCAGGGTAGGCGGTGGCAGTAGAGCTGGTAAAGGCCCCTGAAGTTGGGTCGTAGACGCCTCGGACACCTCTTTTGCCACCCCAACTTGCAGGTTGGCCAATACCACCTTCTGTTTTCTCTCAATTTCACTGCCATGACGGAGTGCAGGGGGGATCTTCGTAGCCATAAGCCCCTTTAGAGAGATCTTTGGAAAATCCTTGGAACCTAACAAGAAAGAAAGAAAAATGAGGCTGCAAGCAGACAAAGCATAAGATAAAATAGCCATAAGGAAACGGGCTTACTCATGGCTCGCATAAGACCGTGTTTAACAAATAGCTTGTTTTGCTGAATGACCCCTTGGAAGGTGCCCTTGTAAGCAAACAAACGCCTCACTGCCGCTAGGTCTGCGTCAGGGAGGAGGCGAGCAAAAGTGTCCCCTGCCAGAAACCGGTGACACGTTAGTAAGTAACGGAGAGAGGTATGTATAAAAAAAAAAAAAAGTGATACAGGACGCTTAAGGACACTAAAGCTAACACAAGACTCACTAGGAGTGGAAAGAGTTCGGGGAACTGAAATTTCTGGACTTGGGTCCACAGGCGAATTCTGCCACTCCCCAGCTACCCAGAACCATTGATTCCTCCAGTTCTTTATAGAAGTAGGTTGGCCAGTAATGACGGGAGGATATGAGCCCCTAGGAGACAAGTAATACCAGTCCTTCACATCTGGTCTAACGTCCCTCTCCCTTCTCGTCGATTTCTTCAAAGTGTACAAAGTATGAATAATGTGTAGTGAGATAGGATAATCGGGGTTGACCTCTTGCCACACCAGCCAAGCGCCCACGGCCTGTGTCCAAAAGTTGGGTGCCAACTGGTAGGGGCACAAGTTGTAGCTCCTAAGCAAGGCCCTGAAGAAAGGATGCAGAGGTAACCTCATCCCACAGGATAAAGCGTCGTAACATATAGCTGCTTGGCCTGGAGGAGGACTGCATGGTCTACAAGAAGGTGTAGGATGCACTAAACGGACCCCTTCTGGCATCCTGAACTTCGTCGAGGCACAAGCCAGATCAAATCCTCGAATCTCGGTAGCAACCTCGCTGCTCTCCCACAAATCTGGGTTTGGATCGGGATCAACATGGTAGCCCGAAACTTTGTTGACCTGGTCAACCCAATCATCTACCTGAGCAATCTCCTCCGCAGTCAAACCACACTCTTCCCTATGCGCCCTAAACGGTGCCCTAACAATCAAGCCGAGGTCCTGGTGACCTGAAGAGGAGCTCGCCGCCTTTTCTTTTTCCAAATCCCTTTCTCGCTTGCTTCGGAGTTCTCTTAGCGTGGATTCCTCCTCGGATGACAGATGAGCCATGTAGTTCTGGTGTTTTTCTTCTTCGCTGTCAGAATCACTCAAATAAATTATGCCACTGGTTTTCCTATTTCTCCTCTTAACCTGCTCCCTAAAGAAACGGGAGCTAAAAACCGATAAAGAGATGGGACAGAAACCTCTGATGGGAACCGCCATCGCTAACATTTCCTGTGAACCCGTTCCCCCAACTCTTTCCATTTTTTCTTTTTGTTTTAAAAAGAGAGTCAGACTCAACAAAAGAAAAACAAAATGCAAAAACAAAGTTCTCAAACCCACAATGAGAAACTAAAAATAAGAAAGTCTTGCATATACAGGGGTCAAGAGATTTACCTTCAAAAGGCGAATGCTTGACACTGTGCACTTGGAATGAAGAGCTCGCCAAGAAAAACTGTGAAACGCTAAGGGTGGATGCTGTGTAGTAAACCCTTGAAGAAAAGACACGAAAATCACAAGGAAGAGAGAAACGGCGCAAGCTCTCGCGAAAGTACTGCTACAAAGATTATGAGAAAATGGTAAAAAGTGCAGTGGTAAAATGAAGAAGGATTTATAGGCATCATAACGGTCTAGATTCCTTGAATTTCGTGAGCCGCGTGATTAATATGGGTAACCCATGCCTCTTGGAAAATGAGCTAATCAAAGCGACAGCCGTCAAAGGGAGGGATAAAAACCGTTCAGCTACCACAGTGCATGCCACGCGCTGCGAAATGCTGCCTCCCTCCCATTTTATATATATTTCTTGGAAATAAATATCGATAGCTCCTCCGGAGTGAATGCGCCGCCTAGGAAATGCGCTGGTATGATCCTGGCGAGCAAGGAGAGAAAATCCGAGGCAGAAGGTCGGCTATGATATGGATCCGAGCCTTACCTAAGGAATTTCATTATTGAATCCCTAAAAAGTTAATGCTGTAAGATCGTGGCAAATCCTACACGACCATGAATAATCCCTTCGGATTTGAGGGACTAGTGTTGACTCCGGGCCCAAAAAGAGGTACAGTGATCCACCAGCGAAGGCCCAATAGTGGCCCAATGGACCTTGACCCACAGCTGAGGCCTGGAATATCACCTTGAGATGAATGCCGAGGTGGTATATCAAGCAAACCTCTTTAGCCGACCTGGTTAACGCACAGCCGATGTGCTTTATACTTAGCCGGGGCGCTTTATGGCGTTGACCAGAAGAGAGAGATGGAGTCAGTGATGGGACACTGCCTTTACCCAGACGTGACAGGCGCCCATCTCCTACGAAATGTAGCAATGATTATGGTTGAAGAGCAAGATTGTCACATCCATAAGATAGGATGATGACAAGTGTAAAGTATGCCACGTGTCGTGATCCAAGACAAGAAATTCATCTATAAATAAAGCCCAATTGTCTCCAAAAGGGGGGTGAGCAATTTCTCACTCTTAACTCTATACTTCTCTCACTCCCTTTTCTCTCTTCTACACATTTATATTTCCCGCACCCAATATACATTTGCCCAAAATGAGTACTGACTTAGGCATCGGAGTGCAAACGGGAGCCACCTCGACCCCCTTTGCAAACTGATTGTTTGTCACAGTGCGCAGGAGATCCACGTGTTCAAGAGGGAGGAGCTGAGACGTGTTGGTCCAAGGTCCATCCGGATTTTGTGGTCAACATCTACAAATGCCCCCTCAAGATTTATTTATTTATTATGAAAATAAATAAATAGATAAATCTTGAAATTTGAAATTTGTTTAAGATTAATACAAATAAATATGACATTGTATTAAACTATATCTCTTGAAAGAATTTGAAATTCACCAATTTTTTTTAGAAAAAATATAACGTAATTACAAATCATTATCTTGTCAAGATTTTGATTTAATTGGAGAATGAATCATATACAAGATTTATAATCCAAATCCATTCAATTCATGAAATCCAACAGGATTTTTTTTTTTTAACGTGAACAGTGTTTTTTTTTTTTTTTAAAAGTGAACAGTTTTTTTTTTTAGGAGTTTAATTCAAGTTCAAACTCTTCTCCAACCTCTCTTACTTTATCTATATCTTGTGATTTTGATGTTATTTCACAATTTCAATTTTACTGGACTTTCTTAAAGATTGAAATTTTTTTACAATAGTTTTTGTACCCGATCAACATTGAAAATTACTTATTCATTCCAAGAAAACTTAAAGAACGAAGAACAAAGAAAGAAAAGTGAGAAAATATTATCAATTTTTTTCAAAAGTTTTCAACAAGTTGATTTTTTTTTTTTTTTTTAAAGGGACAACGAGGAGAAGGATTGGAACTTTGAAATTTCACCAAGAAAAGGTAATTTCCTTCTCTTTTTTTTTTTTTTTAGTAATTAACTGGTTTCGACCGAAATCAATTAAATTGGTTTTGGTCGAAACCAATCATTGATTGGTTTCTGTAGAAACCAATTAAATTGGTTTCACGCAAAACCATTATTATTTTTTATATATAAACTCATTTTTTTGTTTGTTTGTTTGACAGGATTTTTCAAAAGTGGACGAGCAATTTGAAGGTTGAAATGTGTTTTGATAATTTTTTTTTTTTTTAAACATGTACCTTGAAAATTTGGTAAATTTTCGGAATGTATCTTTTTAGATACCCCCCGCTAGATTTACTTTTACAGGTTGAAGATTTTTGAAGACCTGAAAAATATGCGGAATGTATCCTTTTGGATACTCCCCGGCATAATAAAATTTTCAGGATTGAAATTTGGAAGACCTGAAAAATATGCGGAATGTATCCTTTTGGATACTCCCCGGCATAATAAAATTTTCAGGATTGAAATTTTTGAAGACCTGAAAAATAAGCGGAATGTATCCATTTGGATACTCCCCGGCATAATAAAATTTTCATGATTGAAATTTTTTTGAAGACCTGAAAAATATGCGGAATATATCCATTTGGATACTTCCCGGCATAATAAAATTTTCAGGATTGAAGATTTTGAAGACCTGAAAAATATGCGAAATGTATCCATTTGGATACCCCCCGGCATAATAAAATTTTCAGGATGGAAACTTGGAAGACCTGAAAAATATGCGGAATGTATCTATTTGGATACCCCCGGCATAGTAAAATTTCAGGATTGAAACTTTGATTTTTTTTTTTTTTATCCTATCTGCTGATTTTTTTTTTCAGGGATGGCAAAACAAAATTTCAAAGACAAGAAAAAATTGAAATTACCTGAAGTTAAGGAATTTTATGATCCTGGACGGAAAAGTCAAATCATTTGCTTCCCCAAGGCTACTTTGAAGCTTCCTTGCAACTTGATAGGAGATTTTAAACTTACCATCCATAAGCCAATAACATACCCTTTCGTCCATGCAGTTCTTTTGCAGGGTATGGACATGCGTATTCTCAGTGTCAGCCAGAGGAATTCAACTCGTACTAGACATCCTTGTTTGTGTCCTCCTCCGCATCATACTTCAGACACAACGTTCATTCCAAAAGCAATCATTTCTGAGAGAATTGATCGAAGGGAGATCAGATGGGGAAGTACAGTCCATTATCGTGGAGAGATTTCTTTCTTGTCAAAGTTTTGGGAATGGTCCCTTTGGATTCATAAGCTTCTCATCAAGAAAAATCTTCCTGAACTAGCTCATGCCGTTTACTCTGCCACTAAGGACTACTCTCGACCCGACTCTATTTATCGAGCTCTTTGCGAAGTTTGGTGCCCGGAGACCAATACCTTTGTAACTGCCAATGGAGAGATCAGCATTTCGCTTTGGGATGTGCAAGAGATTACTGGACTTTCCATCAGGGGTGATTATTACGAGGAGGTAGTACCAAGTCTTTTGGAACTAACAAACTCCCTCCCCAGATCTTGCTTATATTTATTTAAGGTCTTTTCACTGATCGTTGACAAAAAGAAGAGTGAGCGGATCCGCCACAGCGACTGGATTGATTTCTGGTTCAAAACTGATGATTGTGTTCTGAATCCAAGGAAAAGCAAGGCGTTTAAGCAGGCTATGGAAGCAAATCCATCTTCAGGAGATCAGTCAGTAGCCAAAGAAAATTTACAGAGACATGTTTGCACAGAAACATTACACGATATTCTGCACAGGGACACGGACTACTGGAATACTTCTTTATCCGTTGAAGAACAAGAAGAGTTGGACATAGCAGCTTATCTTTCTCTTTGGCTCTGCCGTTTTATTTTCCCTTCTAGAGATGACTGTCTCAGGGTGGGAACTTTTAAAGTAGCTTCCAGAATGGCTACAAAATCAACTTACAGCTTGGTACCTCCCATCTTAGCTTGCATTTACAGAGGACTTACCGAGACAACAAATTGCGTGATTGGCCATGACATTGGATCAGTCAAATATACATTTTCCGGACATTTTTTATACGCTTGGGCTGCAACTTATTTTGTTCGGGGCATCTATGCTAACGTTGACAAGAGCATTGGTCGTCCTATTATCCGAAGATATGCTGGGACTTTAAATGATTTCCAGCATTGGGAGGTTGATGCATTTGATTGTTGAGAACTCCTTCGCGGAAAAATGGACTCTAATGATTTTTCGTGGAATCCGATTTATTTACCTCATGGTGGTATACGCACAGATAACAATGAAAGATCTATAGAGACTTCAGAGTTCATGATGAGTATCCGACCAGGGTTTCTTTCTTACCGTCGTGGTAATAACCTGTTTATTCTTGAAGCTTACAACCCTCACAGATTTGCAAGACAACAAGGCTAAAGGCAAACGATTCCAGGCTCACCAAAACAAATGATGCTTACAGCCAATGCGTTGACCCTCTACCATGCTTGGTTATCTTTGACGCAGGTAGGAAGTAGATGCACATTACATCTTCCGGGGCGCATTGATGATATACAACTTCAAGTTGATCCATCATATGAAGCTTGGTGGGAAGATAAAGTATATCCTGGTTTGAACAAGATTAAAGTGCAAGATTTATTGTCCAGCGAAGATAATAACTTTGTACTTGGCAAATCTCCATCTGCCCCCGAACAAACAGGAAAGTCATAATGCCCGTGAATTGGACTCCTCTAATGTGGATTCTCAAGTGACTCTTCGGAAGAGACCTCTGGATGTTCCAAATGAAAGAGGTATCAAGAAAATTAAAATAATACACTCTCGCATGGATTACACTTCAACTTCAGAATATGTAGAGAAGGTACATGAGCCCATTACAATTTCAGAAAGCAGTAGCTCTATGGACCGAACACCTCAAACACTTGATGCCACACTTCCTTTGGAAAGCAGTAGTCCTAGTGACCAGGTAAGATTTATTTATCATTCAATTTTATTTATTTATTTATTTATTATTATTTTTTTGAATGATAATTTGCATCTCATTTTTCATTTTGAATTCGACCTTCAGATTCCCCTTTCTCAAATATTGCGTCGGAAGCGGACAATACGACCTAAAGATTCTCAGATTATGGAGAATCCTAAGGAAGCTTGTTCTGAAACATTTAGACATGATTTGAGCATCCCAGATGTATCCTGTGGCGATGAAAATTTGGATATGTCACCTCAAACACGAAACGCGGGTATACATCTTCATTTTTTAGCCCATTCAATGCCCCTAATAGATTGGTATTTAATTTCTTCAACTTTCTATTTGTTGTAGGATTTCCACAAGTTCCTGAAGGGATGTTTTATTCAGCAGATCATCGTAATGAGAACCATGAGATTATTGGTGCACTTGATGAAATTTATGGCAACGATAGACATGAGCCTCCTTGCAAATACCCAAGTAGTATTAATAACGGTGTCATATCACCTAATCAAGATGATATTAATGATGAGGTGAATTCTGAGCCTTTGCTAGTTAGCAGTTCAGAGATTGGACAGGATACTTCGAATACCTCTCCTTTATTAGCATTACCAGCTCCAGGTCAGAAGATGAATAATTGTGAGACGACACCAATATGTTCTTCCATCTCTGGTCCTCTGCACAGATTTACCGAAGAATCTTATTTCTTGAAGAATGGTCTACAAGAAGCCAAGAATAATTTCCTGGGGGCATTGTTTAAGGAAGCTTTGAAGCATGGTTTTTCCAACATTCGGACTTGGTGGAATGAAAGCAAATCAACTCTTCGGGATGTGATCATCAATCAATTCCGTGCAGATCCAATGCCTTTGATGAGACATATGGATGTATTTCTTGGAGGAGTTGACGTTTATCTTGCTAAAAGACAGCAGTACTTGGAGTGTTTGACTGCAGAAGAAAAGGCTAAGCAGTTGAAATCTCTTGATATCCAAATAGCAGCAGGGAATTCCACATGTTCTTCTTTGGAAGCTCAAAATAGTGATTTGAATTCAGAGTTGGATAGACTTCGTGATGAACTCCAAACTTGCCAGGAAAATACCAGTTTACTTGAGATGAAGAAGACCTCATTGGAGCAAGCGCAGGTTAAAGATGCCATAATCGCAGGATCCATTGACCAAGAAAGGAAGACTCTTGAAGACAATTTCTTGCAGTTGATTGACAGTGATTGATTAAGATAGAATGAAGACTTCTTTTTTTTTTTTTGTTATGTTAAATGAACTTTGATTAATCAACATAATTCTTTATTGGATTTTTTTTTCTTGCATCTCTCTTGTACACTTTTTTTTTTTGCAAAGAAAGATTAATACAAGAAAAATAGAAAGAATTTATTGATTTTGACTGAACTTGAATTTATAATTTCCATTCAAGTTGCCTACGTACCCAAAAGGGATCAAGTCAAAACGTAGTTCATTAGAACAACTTTTTTTTTTTTTTTGTTTATAGAGCCGTTCACAGTTTATCCTCTTGCGGGCTAGGAGTAGTACATTTAGGTACAAAAAAATTTAAAGAACTTTAAGCGTAAAAACGCTTTAGGAATTTTCCGTTGATAGGTCCAATTTGCAGTCCATCTTTGTCAACGATCTTGTATGCACCATTTGTGAACACGTAAGTAACAAGAAATGGACCATCCCATTTAGGTTGGAACTTGCCCCCAGTTTTTCTTGTGATTATGATTGGTCTGCGCACTGAAAGTACCATATCTACTACTTGAAATGATCTTGGCCGCACCCTTTTGTTGAAGAACTTTGCCATACGAGCTTGATAACATTCCAAGTGCATTGTGACTCTAGTCTCTTCTCATCCAAAGCTTCTAGCTTCTCGAGTCGAAGACGGGCATTTTCCTCTGTTGTCAACTCTTCTTGAATAGCAATCCTCAATGATGGAATTTGGCATTCTAAAGGCAGGACAACTTCTACTCCATACACCAAAGCATAAGAGGTAGCTTGTGTCGGGGTCCGGTAAGTAGTGCGGTAAGCCCACAAGGCTTCTCTAATTCTTTCATGCCAGTCCCTTTTTGATTTAGACACAACTTTCTTCAACAGGTTGCACAGGGTCTTGTTGAATGCCTCTGCAAGTCCGTTGGCTGCTGCATTATACATGGAGGAATTGTATTGTCTGAACCCAAATTTAGCACATAAATTATTTATGTGGCTATTGCAGAAAGACTTTCCATTATCAGTGATGATGTGTCGAGGAACTCCATACCGGTAAATGATTTGAACACGAATGAAATCCTCAAAATTTTCTTTCTTTACTTCCCTCAGCGGTACAGCTTCAGCCCACTTGGAGAAATAATCAGTTCCAGCAAGGATGTATGAATGTCCAGCTGAAGATTTTGGAGTTATAGGTCCAATCACATCAAGGCCCCAAGCATCGAAAGGCCACGAGGCTATCGTCGGGTGCCATGGTTCCGGAGGCTGGTGGATGAAATTTGCATGGACTTGACAAGCTTCACATTTCCTTGCATAGTCCATAGAATCTTGAACCATGATTGGCCAATAGTACCCCATTCTTTTTATTCGAAAATGGAGCTTGGGCCCGGACTGATGAGCACCACATATTCCAGAATGAGCTTCTTCAAGAACGTGTGATTTTTCCTCATTACTTAGGCATCGAAGGAAAACTCCATCAAATGAGCGTCGATAGAGTGTGTTCTTGTAAAATACGAAGCGAGAAGCATGCCTTCGGACTTCAGTCCTACGACGGGGATTGTCCGGTAACTTCTAATGTTGAAGATAATCAATTATTGGTTGCCTCCAATCAGCTTTTTCTTCACCGGAAACTTCAACACTGTTGTTTTCTTGCAGATTCTCTGGAAATAGTGGTGGAATAACCCATTTTTGAACAATTGACACCTGGTGGATAGACTCTTCATCTGATCTGGCTAGAACAGCAGCTAAATTGGATAATGCATCAGCTTCTTTGTTTTCATTTCTTGAAACAAATTTGATTTGTATTGATTCAAACTGCTTCAAAAGTGTTGATGCGTACTCATGATATGGCTTTAGATCCAAATTTCTGACTTCGTATTCAGATAGAAGCTGGTTGATTATCAACATAGAATCTCCAATCTAATTGTTTAATTCCCATGTCCAATGCAGTCTCCAAACTAATAATGAGAGCTTGATATTCTGCCATGTTATTGGAACACTTTTCTATCAAAGCAAAGGCACATGGCATAACTTGATCATGGGGAGTGACAAATACGACTCCTGCTCCAGAACCGTACTTTTGAGCTGCACCGTCAAAGAATAGCCTCCATGAAGGTACAACTTCAGTGTAAAAGACCTCTTCATCCGGAAGGTCTTCAGAGAGCTCCCATTCTGCCGGAATTGGATGATCAGCGAGAAAATCTGCTAATGCTTGTCCTTTAACAGCCTTTTGAGGAATAAAGTGGATGTCGAACTCCGATAATAGAAGTGCCCATTTTCCTATCCTTCCAGAAAGAATAGGCATTGACATTATGTACTTTAATAGATCCACCCTTGAGACTAGATTGATTGTGTGTGCTAACATATAATGCCTCAATTTCTTAGCTGCAAATATCAATGCCAAACACATCTTCTCAATTGGTGAGTACTTCAGTTCAGCACCTACTAATGTCCGACTCAGGTAATAGAGCGCATTCTCCTTTCCTTCATCGTTGTTTTGGGCAAGAAGAACACCTAGAGAATATTCTTACGCTGCAACATAGAGAGTCAATGGCTTTCCAGGAGTTGGAGCTGTAAGCACTGGTGGGTGAGATAGATATTTCTTAAAACTTTGAAAAGCATCACGACATGCATCGTTCCATTCAAATGGTACATCTTTCTTTACCAATCTGTTGAATGGGTGACCAGCAAGATTAGAAATAAATCTTCGAATATATGTTAACCTTCCTTGAAGACTTTTTAGTTCATGTAAATTGTTGGGTTCACGCATGTTAATTATGGCATCAATTTTTGATTGGTCTATCTCAATGCCTCAATGTCGGACTATGAAGCCAAGAAACTTTCCAGAAGTGACCCCAAATACACACTTTAATGGATTCATTTTCAACTGATAGCCCCGGAGTCTCTTGAAAACATCTTGTAAGTCTTGTAAATGATCGTCTCGTCTTTTTGTCTTGACAACAAGGTCATCCACATAACATTCAACTTTCTCATGCATCATATCATTAAAAACCTTTTGCATTGCCAGTTGATAAGTTGCCCCGCCATTTTTCAATCCAAAAGGCATGACCTTATAACAGTATATCCCCTTAGGTGTGTGGAATGCTGTAAGCTCTTCATCTTTATGATTCATTCTGATTTGATTGTACCCAGAAGATCCATCCATGAAAGAAAGAACCTCGTATCCAGTTGTTGCATCCACCATTAACTCTGTTATTGGAAGTGGAAAATCATCTTTAGGACAAGCTTGATTTAGGTCTCGAAAGTCAACACAAACTCGTAACTGTCCATTCTTCTTTCTGACAGGAACAATGTTAGCAATCCAAGTCGGATACTTGACTTCACGCATGAACCCAGCTTCAATGAGTTTTTTGATCTCTACTTCAATTTGGGGAATTAATTCTGGCTGAAATCTTCTCTGAGGTTGCTTGATAGGACGAACTTCATGCTTTACTACAAGATGATGCACAGAAACTAGGGGTGGGCATCAACCCGCCCAACCCGCCAAAACCGCCCAACCCAACCCGATCGGGTTGGGTTGGGTTTTGATGAAAATTGGGTTGGGTTGGGTTGGGTCGGGTTGGGTTTGTAACCCAACCCGACCCAACTCAACCCAATCAAAAATTTAAAAATATAAGATTATTTAAATTTCAAGAATCTTAAATTCATTTTTAACTTGGATGGAACTCAAATATAATTTGAACATATTTTAGTTTTATTAGCAAGTATTTAATTTATTATATTTGAGTTTATTGTATTGTACATAATTTATTTGAGTTAATAGTTGATTTATGGGTATAATTTTTTAATTTTCTAAGAATTTTATTTAATTGGACCAAAGCCCAAACAACCCAACCCGATCGAAACTTGATTGGGTTGGGTTGGGTTTGAATTCATATTTGGGTTGGGTTGGGTTGATTTTTTATCAACCCGACCATAGTGGGTTGGGTTTGGGTTGGGCAAAAAACCGACCCAACCCAACCCACGCCCACCCCTAACAGCAACTTTAGGATCCAGCCCTGGCATTTCTTTGTAGGACCATGCAAACACATCCTTGTATTCTTGTAGCATGTTGAAATACTCAGATTCTTCTTTCGGACTCAAAAGGGCACTAACATAGATTGGCATCGGCTCCTCTTCTGTTCCCAAGTTCAACTGTTTCAAATCGTTCACAGTAGCTTGCCCCCCTTCTTCAAATGTTGGTGGAGCTGGTTCAGGTTCATCTGATGTGTTTTAGTCTTCAACTTCAGATTCTGGGTTACCAACTTCTTCAAAAGCAATGTGGTTTATTGATACTTTTTCTTCATTTCTGTCATTCTTTTGAAGCTTGGAAGTCTTTCTAGTTTTGTGCCTTCTCCTGGAACGTTGAGTCTTTAAACTCATATCTGAATTCTTAATTCCAAGTCTAGAGAAGGCAGATTGCCTTTGAGACGATTCTATAAAAGTCCGAGGTTTTTCATCAACTTGAGCATATATGGGGTCATTGCTGCTTAACCTCTGGAAGACTGAGACTTTGTCTTTTAATTCAGTGACTGTTGAAGATTCTCCCTTTAGCCTTTCGAATACCGAAACTCTGACGTTTTCACCTTGAATTCGGTCAAATACAAAAGGTCTCGACTCTTCGGATTTTTCTTCAGGAATCTCACATATTTGAATCATGATTGGGTTTGAGGAGACCTTCTTAACTTTAATCTGTTTCGGTTGATTTGGATTATATCCAAGCCATATTTTGGTTGTGACATGATTGATCCATCCAAACCTGATGGGACACGTCCACCTGCAAGTACTGCATCAAGATCACCTAATTTTCGAGGTTCTCCTCTTCCAAACCCAGCATTTTCAAATAGTTTATTGACTCTCGGATTGTAACATCCCTTGAAAGTTCTCTTCATTTCGTCAACTCCTTTTGCATGTGTCAAGTTCTGTTCAGGTGAATCAAAGATATGGAGTCTTGATATACTTGGAATAGATGTTGAAGCTTCACCGACCTTTGTAACTTTTATAAGTTGATGTGGCATAACTAGTTTTGTAATGTTAGGTATCGGAAAAGTCAATTCTTTCCTCGATAACTCAACACTTTTTGAAGTTGCCTGAGGCTGTTTACCTCTAGAAGACCTTTCACAAGTAAGTTTTGATTTACCTGTCATAAGTTGATGTGGTGGAACTACAACTTTCTGATTAACACTTTCCATTTCAATCCCCGCTGTAGATAACCCTGCCGAATGAAATTCTTCATCTTCAAGGTAAAACTTGGCGTCTGCGAAGTAAGCTTCTTTTTTCAGGAAGGGTTTGGTCTCAGCTTCCACGCATTTGACTTCTCCATCTCGACTGTACTTAAAACATTGATGTCAAGTTGAGGGTACCACTCCTGTTTCACGCAGCCAGACACGTCCAAGAAGTAATTCATAAGATGTTTTGGCATCAATCACATGGAAGAGAGCTGTGGAAACTAGGTCTGCAATTTGTAGCTTTAAGCGTATCATGTCAATGGCTCCTTGACCTTTCTGATTGAATCCCTGAATCATGATGTTGCTTTTGGACAGATCTCCAATCTTTATTCCAATTTTCTTCATAGTATTGATTGGCATAATGTTCACAGCTGAACCACAATCAATCATTATCCGATGTATTTTGCACTCCTGGATATAACCACAGACATATAGAGGCCCATTATGCAAACGAGATCCCAGCTGTAAGTCATCGTCATTGAATGTGATTGTGGCCATACAGTCTTGGTAAGTAGAAGTAATTGGTTCCAAAACTTTCCCTTGATAAGCTTCTGAATCAATCAATGCCGTGATCAAAGCCATCCTATCATCAAAAGGTAGATCTAGAGCTCAGACAAACTTGTGTTTGAAGAGATATTATTGAGACGTGATATTACTTTCTTCGTCTTCGAACTCTCTCCTGCAACATTCTTTGATCTACTTTCTCCATCCAGACCGATGACGTTAGAAGTGAAACATTCTTTGTCAAAGAAATCCTGAGGAAAATACTCTCCCAAAGTTATGGGTCTAGGAGCTGAACTTGTCTTAGCTTTGGACTTCTTCTTACTGTTTCTCGGCCTCCTTCTTAGCTTTGATTTTTCATCACGTGTATCAGGATTTGGTAGTTGCTGAGCTTTTCGGTGTCGTCTTTTCACAAGAGTCCATGGCATATCACTTTCTTCTGAAGGTGTTTCTTCAATAGGGGAGATTTCCGTACTCAATGCCCCCAGTGTTGGTCCTGCAAGAGATATCAAAGATGGTATTTTACCTGTTTTGTTGGGCGTCTCATATTTCTCCTTCTTGCTTATGAATGTGGACCAACCATCACCAATTTCATCTTCAGATTCCGAATCGGAATCCCAAGCATCCAAGTCATCTGTCATCATTTCATAAAATGTTGGAAGGTTGGGAGCATGTGGTTTATCCATTTCTGGATATATGTATGTGATGGTGACTTCTCCGTCTACCTCGAACTCTACTGGAATAGCTCCTTTTGGAAGTTGAGGTCCAAACTCCGTTACCCCAGGCGAGGATTTGTCCATATCATATGCAATAGGGGCAAACTGCTCTTTATTTGCAACAGGGATTGGATCGAATGACCCAAAGGAAATCATCAAACAAGTAGATGTTGGATTTTCACCAGTTTCGAGTTTGATCTTATTTTCTTTGTCCAAGCAAACAATAAGATCTTTCAACACGAAACATCTCTCCACCGGATGACTGATTATTCTGTGGAACCTGCAGTACTTAGGATGATCAACTCTTCTGGCCTCTTCGATCTTGGAAGTTCGATTATTCGTTGTTCAAGGAGTTGATAT
This sequence comes from Ligustrum vulgare, assembly GCA_963555705.1. Lineage (NCBI taxonomy): Eukaryota > Viridiplantae > Streptophyta > Magnoliopsida > Lamiales > Oleaceae > Ligustrum > Ligustrum vulgare. Next base: position 9,214,872 of record OY743180.1, on the reverse strand, counting down.
AAAATTCCAGAAACTTCAAAGTCTGAGAATGGATACTCCTTTTCTTCAAGTTCTTTCAAACTTAGAAGACGTTTCTTTTGTGCTTGTGCCTTGGTAGGCCTGAACTCCTGCTTTGGCTTTGAATTTGGATTTGGATTTGGATTTGAACTTGATTTCTGAAAAGTGATTTTTGCAGGAGCGGTAGATATGGCCAGAGATTCTTTCAACTTAACTGGCTTATTGTTCTTTTTGACTTCCTTCTTGGGATCTTTTTTGTCACGCGGGTCCCTTGGCAAGTAACTTCCATGCCTTGTAATTTGAATTTCTAGATCATGAGCACGTGTGGCCAACTCTTCAAAAGAGTGAGGCATATTTGCTTGGAGATTATAAAGGAGTCCCCAATGCATGCCTTGCACACACATGTCGATAGAGGATGCTTCGCTGATACGTTCCTTGCAATTAAGGACGAGATTTCTCTAGCGTTCAATGTATTCAACAACTGGTTCCTCCTTATTTTGCTTAGTTCTGGAAAGTTCTGGAAGGCTGACGGTCCGTCTGGTGCTATAGAAGCGTGTGAGAAATTCACGTTCGAGCTGATCCCAACTGTCAATTGACCCGGCTGTCAAGTATGTATACCATTCAAATGCAGCACCTTTGAGGGAGAGTACAAACTGCTTTACCATGGTATCATTGTATGTGCCAGCATTGTTACAGGTTTCAATGAAATGAGCTACATGTTGTTTCGGGTTGCCCTTTCCATCAAAATACTGAAATTTCGGTGGTTGGTAGCCAAGAGGCATTCTCATCTCGTCGATTCGACGACTATATGGTTTGGAATAAACCAATGAAGATTGCGGTGAGCCACCGTATTGAGCACGGATGGTGTCAGTGATCATATGTTGAAGTTGTTGGACGGACAAAGAGCCAACAGAGAGTTGAGTGGTGTCACGAAACACATTTTGCACAACAGTACGGTTATGCATATCTTGCTTCTACTGGTACTCTTGGATTTTAGGATCTTTAACTTTGGAAGAGCTTGCATTTTCTGGGTTGTCCTTTTTCAAAGGGCTTTGCAACTCCAGTCGATGTATGAGAGCGGCGATTTGTGCATCTTTTTCCTCCGAAGACTTTGTCAACTTTTCAATGGAGACTGCCATTTGCTGAACTCGATCATCAGTGTCTGGTGACATTTCTGTTACCATCACCGGCTCGATTGATTCTTCAGAAGCGGTATAGTCTCCCCATTTTCGTGGAGAAGTAGCATGAGTCGATCCAGAAACAGACCTGCCACTAGAGATAGAACTAGAACGGGGACTTTTTGCCAAGTTCTTTTCTGACGACCGGGAGCCCTGCTTCTTGAAAGCGATTTTCATTTTGCCCTTTTTGGAGAACTTCTTCAATGGTGTAACCAGTTGAGTTTTCCCAGATTTTGTTTGGGCTCTAGTCACATGGAAAAGTTCAGCAAGTGTTTCTTCAAGACGGGTCACAGTTTCCTTCGCTTTTTCGCTTGCTATGTCTGATGTATTTGTTGAAACTTGAAAGGTTTGCAGAATGGAAGATGAGAGGCAAGAGGGTCCCACTGGGCGTGCCAAGAAATTTGTACGACGAATTTCGAAGTATTATTAAAAATACTGAAATTGTTACAAATTGAATTTGAGAAAATACAAGTGGACAGCTCTTGTAAATGCAAAAATTGCAAAATCCTCTGATTAACGATCTGCGTGTTTGAAGACAAGGGGCCACGTGGCTTGATTCCTGGACTTCTGAATTTGCTGGAAAATTTGATTTGTTGAGAGATTGCTTGTTTGTCACTTGGAACTTGAGACTTGGATTTGAACTTTGGATTTGCACTTCGGATTGACTTGCTTTGATTTGAAGAAGGCTTTGATCTTCTTAAAATTGATTTGAACTTGCTTGATTTGAAGAAGACTTTGATCTTCTTGGATTTTGGACTTGGCTTGAAGTTTGAGAGAATTTTTGTATTCTCCACCTGCAATTCTCTTTTCTTGCTTTTTCTTTTCTTTTTCCCTTTTTTTTTCCTTATGGACCAATGGTCCTATTTATAGAGAAAATTTTGTAACCACCCCATTTATTTAAATAAATAAATAAATAAAATGGTTAGTTTTTTTTTTTTAAAAGTAGGATGGGCCTCATCCATGGGCTTTTTTTTGGTGGGCTTTAGTGGACTTTATTTGTTTAATAAATTAATTGGACTATTAAATTTGATCCAATCCAATTAATAATTTTTTTTTTTTTTTAATGTCTACACTTATATTAAAATTTAGATTTTAATTATTATCAAAAATAGGCTTAATAATTTTTCTCTTTTAATATACCCCCATGTACATGTCAATTTATATCTATATATAACTTCTAAAATCGGCTTAAAAGGAGAAACTTTTTTGGACGTTTCTATCCTTACAATTTTTTTATATTTTTATATTTATTATTTACCCTTAATGTTAATTAATGAATAATTATTTTTTAATATTATTCATTCCATTTTATCAACAATGTCATTAATCTTAATACATTTACAATCTAAACTATTTACTTTATCACTAAAAGCCTTTAAAATAAAGTCTAAAACTTTCAATACACTTACAACTTTCTTATATTTTCATATTTACCCTTAATGTTAATTAATGAATAATTATTTTTTAATATTATTTTTTCATTTTATCAACAATGTCATTAATCTCAATACATTTACAATCTAAACTATTTACTTTTCTCACTAAAAGTCTTTAAAATAAATCTTAAAACTTTCAATTCTTATTTTTAGTTTCCATTGTTTATTTCAAATTATATATTTATTCTCATTAAACACAAATACAATTATATTAATACATTATCATAAAGGAAATAGTGAAAAAAGTCTACAAATACAATTATTTATTCACAAACTTGGATTTTTAATAAATCGAATGATTTTGTCAATAAATAAAAGTATCAACCATATGTTGCTATAAAATTTGATCGCACATGATGAAGATTGAAATATAAAAATTTTCAATACTTGTACAAATTTCATTGAAACTTATATGTACTGATGAAAGTTTTAAAGGTTTTTTGAGATTTTGATTAAAGAATATATAATATTTCTCAATATATTTGTTTTATCTTTATTTTAATAACTTTTTGATATTAAACAAATATATTATCTTTTTTAATACTTGCAGGGTTTTTGCTATACTATTTTGAGTCAATTGAAAATTTTACTCTCACGCTTCAGAAAAAATATATCAACTTTATCATGAAAAATTAAATCAATATTAATTATATATTTTCAAATGTGCATGATGAAATTGAAATCAACATGACAACAAACAACAATATTGAAGAGAATGAAGATATCATCTATCAAATCTATGCATTGAAATAATATCGATGTTGTTCTCAACGTGAAGCTCATATTTGTTTTCATAAAATAAGTTTAGTCTAATCAAGGTTTTGATTGAGAGAATAAAATATGGCCTCAAAAACTTTATTTAAATGTTAAAAATTATTAGATTTTCTTAATTTTATTTATCTTGCATGTTTGGCTAAATTTTTTGAGAAAAAACTTGAAATTTTTGCCAGATATAATTTTTAAAAATTATTTTATGTAGACAATTAACGTGCAAAGCATGTATAGACAACTAGTTTCTGTCAAAAGTCTAAACACCTTCAATTTATTAATGTTTTTTCCAGTATTATTATTCAACCATTATTTGATTTAGATTAAAAATTTATAAAAAATCTCAAATTAAAGTTGGACAATTGATTTTAACTACACATTTCATCACTTTTATCAAAATCTACTAAAAATTCGTGTAATAAGTGTTACTCCCATCCGAAATCCTCACACAACATCTCGTACGAGCTGCCACCAATCACAATCGGATCAGATTTTCGAACATAACTGTCGCCAATTCTTTTCCTCAACCAACACCGTATAATAAGATTCGAAGCGCGGAAGAAACGTCGGAAAGTTCCGAACCCATGTTGTGGATGGACGGTGGAATCTTGACTCGATATTCACAACGCGATGGCTCGACGATGCGGAATAACGAACCAAGACTTTCGAAACGCCAAAAGGAATTGCCCAATCTCCTTGATAAGTTTCTGGTTTTGAACGCCACAATACTCTTGCGAATATTTGATAAGTTCTGGATGAACGCCACAAGATAATCAATCTTGATAAGTTCGGGTTTGTAATGTGAATTCACACATTAAATAATTGAAAAACACTCAATCTCTTTTATTCAAATTCAAAGTCTGAAATACAATGAACGGAAAAAGCGTATAAATAAACAAACAAAAACCCTAGAAGCGAATGGGCTCAAAATAGATTCCTAATTGATCTAAAATACTAAAATAACTAAAATTGGAAAAAAGGAAATAAAATAATCAAGATTCTGCGAAATTTGATCTGCTCCTCAGTTACGGCCGTAAATACCGGGCTTACGGTCATAAGCCCCTCTCGGGTCCAAAGTTGATACGGAAGTTACGACTGTGACGAAATTGATTACGGCCGTAAGTCATGTTCTGTCCAAAAATTGCGATAACTGCGTTACGGCCGTAATTCCAATGGTTACGACCGTAAAAGGTCTTCTGCTTAATTTTCTGGTTCTTTTCGACACGGTTTGATCTTCAAAACTCGTTGAACCTGCTAAATTCTTGTTTTGACTTGAATATTTAAATTTTCCCGTCAAGCCTGCTATGATTCGTATTATCACGGTTCTGGATCACATCACCGTATGTGTTCAACCACTTAAAATTAATTTGACCAAATAACAGTTCACTTCTCAAATGTTGTTAAGATGATCCCATTACATTGTCAACTAAACAAATTTTATCCAACCTCCCGTCGCAATACAACTGCATTTATAGAAATGGCAAAAAATTCGATCCGTTCCACTGATTCATCAATTTGCAAAAATCCCGCTTCGCGAATCGGTGGAGCGGGGCAGGGCGGGGTGGATTGGCCCCATTTAATTAAAAAAATAAAATTTAATAAAAGGATATATATATTTTTTAAAGATTTAGTTTGAATTATTTAAAAAAAAAACTAAAAAAATTCCCCGTGTATCGGGAGGCCGATCCGCCCCGAAAATTGGCCGATCCGAATAGGCTGGAAAAAAATTCGGGGCGGAATGGATCAGGCCAATCTGCCCAGTTGCCAACACTATACATTTAATATCAGGGCTAGCATGCACATTAAGTGATCTAAAATTTGACAAGAGAACCCATTGACAATAGCCTTAGATGTCTTGAGAAAGGTTTTTTGTCATGGGCTTGGTTGGGTGAGTCCTCAGGAATTCGAACCAAGGCTACCGTGTGTTGCGGAACGCTAAGGCTACCGTTAACATAAAAAGTAAAAACGCGATTTTTAAGTTACGGTTGATGGTGATGTACTCCGTAACATACTGATTATTCCATATGAAGGGATTTTTATCCCAGGATTGACTGGACGTATTCTTAGGTATTCAAACAATCAACCTCACGAGGCAATCCCTTTACGGTAGCCAATAGAATTATGAATTCTAATGTCACGGAAATTACTCTCATCCATAGAAAAGCAATATCATGGTTCACAATTAAGCAACCAACATACTTTTTTGCCACAACCAAAATGCACAGGCACTGTAAAGAGAGAGATGGAAGAGATGAGAAAACATAAAAGCGCGGCATATAGTTTTGAAGTATCTTAGGGGACTGTAAGTAGTTGTAGTAGTGATCTCTGCTTCTATTTCTGTGGTTTCTTCCACAAGACCCCGAGCCTTCTAAGCATGTTGGCATTTTTCTTTAGCAAATCTTGGTCAACATCCTCTGCATAAGGTGAACTTATCTTTCCCATCTTAGGGCTATAGTTGCTGTCCATTGATCCAGTTCTCTCCATGAGTTTCCCGTTATTTCCGAATGAAATCATGGAAGCAGCAGCCTCAGCAGCCTTCCTCCACTGATCAGACTGAACCTCTAGCCTCCTTAGCTCGGTTTCCATTTCTGCATTGGTTGCCTGCGCTGCTTCCAACTGCGCAGCCATTCGAGCGGTCCTCCAATTACTCTTTTTGACTTCCTCTGTCATGTACCCAGCCTTCATAAGAGCCTCATGCTCTGCACGCCTTGCTGACTCTACTTCAGACGTAACTTCGTCACTTAGGATTCCCACGTTGATTTCCTTGATCTTCAACTTCAGTGTTTCATTCTCCTCTGATACATATTGCAAATTAGTTTCTTTATCCATCAAATTGGCTTTCAAATTCTCCATGTCTTTCTTTGATTTCTGGAGCTCATTTTCCAGTTCATATACTCTCTGGTCTGGTGGCAAAGTTTCAAGCCCAACTGTCAGCTGCTCGTTCTCATCACGGATGCCTTGTAATTCAGTTTCCTTGTCCATCAGATTTTCCTTCAACTCCTGTATTTCATTTTCAGATTGTCGTAGCTTAAACTCAAGCACGGCTTCTCTCTGGCTTGACGTGCATTTCAACTGTTCCATCAATTCATAAGTACTTCTCATCTGTTCTGCACTTCGAGATTGTTCTTCATTGTATTTGATTTCAGCTACTTCTGAAGCATGTCTTAGTCGTTCAATTTCAAGTTCAACATGTTAGAATAATTAGCACATTCTAGAATATGCTTTTGAATATGCTTAGAATATGCTTTATATGCTTTAGAATATTCTAAGCATATGCTTTTGTTTTGTATGTATATATAGGATTGAGTATTATAATGAATGGTGTGGTTTTAAGGGTTGTCTCTTCTCTCTTTCTCTTCTTCCATTCTTTCTTCTTTCTCTTAATTTATTTGTAGAACATATATAAGGATATATATGTTATTGTGTTTTCTACATGGTATCAGAGCTATTTGATTCACATTGCCTTCGAAAAAAAAAAAACGAAATCAGCGTGCATTTTTCTTCTTCGCGAAAAACCCTAAACCGTACTGTTTCACGAATTTCGAGGCACTTGCAGTAGGAATTCCGGTGAACTAAGACCATATTCAGAATCTGCAGGTGGAGCCGCGTCGACCGGAGTGGCGCGTGAGATTACACGCGCCGGTGTAAGGAGGCGCGTGAGTCAGGCAGTCGGATCTTCTGGTGGCGCGTGGGGGCGCGTGCGACAGTTCCTGGCGGCACGGTTGACGGATTTTCGATCGACTATTCATCCTCTATCTGCTTGTGGTGTTGGTTTTCAGTTATCCATTCTTTTTACACACTGCTTTGCTTGACTTTGTTGGTTAGTATCGTTTTCTCTCTTTTAATGGCATCCGATGATTCTCTTCAGGCTATTAATGTGCGTTTGAATGGTAAAAACTATGCTTACTGGAGTCATGTTATGAAACACTTTCTTAAGGGTAAAAAGTTGTGGGGTTATGTCAGTGGAATAGTTGAGAAACCGAAAAATAATGATGCAAATTATGCAACTCTATTAGATACCTGGGATTCAAATAATTCAAAAATTCATACATGGATAAATAATTCTGTAGAACATAGTATTGGTACACAGTTGGCTAAGTATGAAACGGCAAAGGAGGTTTGGGACCATTTGCAGAAGTTGTACACTAAATCTAATTTTGCAAAACGATATCAGTTAGAGATTGACATTCGAGCATTGCAACAAAAGAATATGAGCATTCTGGATTTTTATACTGCTATGACATCAATTTGGGATGAGTTAACTCTTACTGAACCGGCAGGTCTGAAAGCAAGTGCGGATTATATTATTTATAGAGAGGAGCAACGATTGGTTCAGTTTTTGATGGCACTTCGTAGTGATTTTGAGGGACTCAGAGGTTCTATTTTGCACCGTACTCCTCTTCCATCTGTTGATTCAGTTGTTAGTGAACTTGTTGCTGAGGAGACACGGTTAAAATCCCTTACTGAAGATGTATCTCTTCCACATTCTGGGACTTCAGTTTTAGCTTTACCATCTACACAGAATCGAACCAAAGGACATACACGGTTCCCAAATGATGTTTGTAGTTTTTGTAGACAAAAGGGACATTGGAAGGCTCAATGTCCTAAGTTATTGAAGTCCCAGCAGTCTTATAGATCCAATGCCCACACAGCAGCGATTGTTCCACCTGTTGGCTCCTCTATACTTGGTCCACCGCCCTCATCTGATTCCCGATTGACTGATCTTAGTGAGCAGTTTCAGAAGTTTTTAGCCTCACAGTCACATGTCATGTCAGCCTCTACTCATGTAGGTTTGTCCTCTCAGAACTCCTCAGGTAAAACCTCCTCGTGGATTTTTTACTCGGGTGCTTCTAAGCATATGTCTCCTAACTCATCACTTTTTGATTATTTATATCCTTCTATGTCATCTTCACCAGTTATGACTGCTGATGGCACCCCGTTGTCCTTAGCAGGTGTTGGTTCTGTTCATACTTCTAATCTATCTTTATCAGATGTCTATTGTGTTCCTGACCTTACTTTAAATCTTATTTCTGTTGGTCAATTATGTGATTCTGGTAATTCTGTTCACTTTACTTCTACTACTTGTTATGTACAGGATCCGCAGTCTCGGAAGCTGATTGGGATCGGCCATAGGCAAAGAGGAGGACTTTATGTTCTAGATAATCTGAGACCAGCGCATGTTGCAGCCTCTAGTACTGATTTATCGTCTTTCCATTTGAATTCTTCTTCTTCTAATTTCTATTTATGGCATTCTCGCCTAGGACATGTGTCTGCTAGTCGTTTGAGATTTTTAGCTTCTAAAGGTTGTTTGGGAGACTTAAAACCTCATGATATTTCTGATTGTAGTGGATGCAAACTTGCTAAATTTTCAGCTTTACCTTTTCCTCGTAGTATTTCTTCTTCTATTGCATCATTTGATCTTGTACACTCAGATGTATGGGGCCCTGCTCCTGTTTCTACTAAAGGAGGATCCCGATATTATGTTTCCTTTATTGATGATTATAGTCGTTACTGTTGGGTATATCTTATGAAGCGACGTTCTGATTTTATTTTTATTTATCGTTCGTTTCGAGCACTTATTAAAACTCAACATTCTGCTGTCATTAAATGTTTTCGATGTGATTTGGGTGGGGAATATGTTTCTAATGATTTTCGTGAGTTGCTTGCTCTTGATGGTACAATTCATCAAACTTCTTGTACTGATACTCCTCAACAGAATGGTGTTGCTGAACGTAAGCATAGACACATTGTTGAAACTGCTCGTTCCCTTCTCCTATCTGCCAAAGTACCTAGTGAATTTTGGGGGGAGGCAGTTCTCACTGCTGTCTATTTGATAAATAGGATACCATCTTCTCATTTATCTGGTTTGTCACCATTTCAAACCTTGTTTAGTTATTCTCCTGATTACTCTCTCTTAAAAGTCTTTGGGTGCACTTGTTTTGTTCTTCGTCCTACGGCAGAACGTAGCAAATTAACTCCACGCTCAGCTATTTGTGTCTTCTTAGGATATGGAGAGGGACAAAAAGGTTATCGATGTTTTGATCCTGTCAGTCACAAGTTATATGTCTCTCGTAATGTTGTGTTTCTTGAACACATTCCCTTCTTTTCTATTACAGATAATACCTCTCACATGACCACGTCAGATCTCATTTGTATTGATCCTTTCACTGATGATATTGATAGACCATCTACATATGTCCCTACTATTTGTTCTCCATCTTCGTCATCTGCTACAGGTACACATGCGCCATCTCAGAATGTCCTCCCTTCTCCTATGGATCCCCAAGCACCGTCTGAGGCTGAGGATTCGCAGTCTCCTCCTCCTCGATATCCTCAACGTATACGTAAGTCTGATCACTTACCCGAGTTTGATTATTCTTGTTATTCTGAGTCCTTTTGTTGTTTTTTGTCTTCCATTAATAAGCTTTCTGAACCTTCCTCTTACAAAGAAGCAGCTTTAGATCCTCTTTGGCAACAGGCTATGACTGATGAACTTAATGCTCTACATAAGACAGACACTTGGGAATTAGTTTCTTTACCACCAGGAAAACATGCTATTGGATCTCGTTGGGTCTATAAGATCAAGACCAAATCTGATGGTTCAGTTGAGCGTTACAAGGCTCGATTGGTTGCTAAGGGATTTTCTCAACAGTATGGCTTGGATTATGAGGAGACATTTGCCCCTGTTGCAAAAATGACTACTGTACGTACACTTATTGCGGTTGCTTCTATTCGTCAGTGGAGTCTCTCTCAAATGGATGTTAAAAATGCTTTCTTGAATGGAAATCTTCAAGAAGATGTTTATATGGTTCCTCCACCTGGTGTTCCTCATTCTCCTGGATTTGTTTGCAAACTTAAGAAAGCTCTATATGGTCTCAAACAAGCACCTCGTGCCTGGTTTGAGAAGTTTTCTACAGTTGTGCTCTCTCTTGGTTTTACATCTAGCCATCATGATTCCGCTTTGTTCTGTAGATGTACTTCCACTGGTCGTATTCTCCTTCTGTTGTACGTTGATGACATGATCATTACTGGTGATGATGTTGTAGGGATAACCAATTTAAAATCAGAATTGGCTCGTCTTTTTGAAATGAAGGATTTGGGTCCCTTAACTTACTTTCTGGGGATTGAGGTTGCTTCTTCTCCTCGAGGTTATATGCTCTCTCAATCTAAATATGCTGCAGATGTCGTTGAGCGTGCTCGTCTTACTGATACTAAAACAGCTGATACTCCTATTGAGGCTAATGTTCGTTACTCATCTTCTGATGGTGAACCACTGTCTGATCCTACTTTGTATCGTACTATTGTTGGTTCCCTTGTTTATCTTACCATTACTAGGCCAGACATTGCTTATGCTGTGCATGTTGTCAGTCAGTTTGTTTCAGCACCTACCATGGTTCACTGGGCAGCGGTTGTTAGAATCTTGCGCTATCTTCGTGGCTCTTGCTTTCAGAGTATTTTATTCCCATCGACCTCCTCCTTAGAGCTTCGAGCTTACTCTGATGCAGATTGGGCTGGGAACCCAACTGATCGTAAGTCCACTACTGGCTACTGTGTATATTTGGGTGACTCTCTTATCTCATGGAAAAGTAAGAAGCAGACAGTAGTTTCTCGCTCATCAACTGAAGCAGAATATCGCGCTATGGCCTCCACTACTACTGAGATTGTGTGGTTACGTTGGCTACTTGCAGATATGGGTGTTTCTATTTCATCTCCCACCTCTATGTATTGTGATAACAAGAGTGCCATCCAGATCTTACATAATTCAGTGTTCCATGAGCGCACGAAGCACATTGAAATTGATTGTCACCTTGTTCGTCATCATCTTCAGCATGGGACTATTGCCTTACCTTTTGTCTCTTCATCATTGCAGCTTGTAGACTTCTTCACCAAGTCCCATCCGACTTCTCGCTTCCGATTCTTACTTGACAAACTCTTGTTGCTTCATGCTATAGCATCGTGAGTTTGCGGGGGGATGTTAGAATAATTAGCACATTCTAGAATATGCTTTTGAATATGCTTAGAATATGTTTTATATGCTTTAGAATATTCTAAGCATATGCTTTTGTTTTGTATGTATATATAGGATTGAGTATTATAATGAATGGTGTGGTTTTAAGGGTTGTCTCTTCTCTCTTTCTCTTCTTCCATTCTTTCTTCTTTCTCTTAATTTATTTGTAGAACATATATAAGGATATATATGTTATTGTGTTTTCTACACAACAGAAGTCACCTCAGCTTGTATTGATTCTTCGCTCCCTTCATTATCTTTACTTCCAAACTCAGATTTACAGTCATCTTCTTTTGGAGAACCACTGATTCCAGACTTTAATTTGCTAACGAGTTCTTCAAGAAATGTAACACAAGTTCTTCAATGGCCTTAAATCCATCCGATCTAAGGCTATCCACTGTCTTTTTTGCTGTTTCGAGTTGCATTAGTGTTTCCCCTACTAGTACTTGAGCATGAGCCTCTGATTCTTTGCAGTCTCTTAGCTGTTCTTTCATATCTTCCACAATTGAAATAGTTACGCCGAGGTTCTCCTTTAGCTTATGGAGCTCCTTTTGTGCTGATTCCGTGTTCTTCATCTGGGTAGCTTCAGATTCTGCTACCATTTCAAGATGCAGTTTAAGTTGCTTGATCTCGTTTAGGGTAGCGGTTAACGCAGCTGAATCGACTGACTGATCATTTTTTATAGCATCAAATCCAGATTGTAATGTCTGATTCCTTTCTTCAAAGTTCTTAGAAATCTCAAATGTGTGTCCTTTCTCAGAGTTTGACTGCACCAACAGTTGCTTATGGGACTCTTCGAGCTTTGATGATATGGCCAAGAGCTGCTGGTTCGATTCCTCTGAATCTTTCTGGGCTTGTTTCTTTGATGCTTCAGAAGAGCATAGCTGAGCCTTAACAGTTTTTAGATCATCCTCAAGCTGAGATATCTGGTGTTCTCGTTCAGCAACCTTGCTCGGACGATTCTTCTACAAGTTGATACAAAAAGACTATTTAAGAATTTATGAAGTAATTGATACAAGTAAATAAAAACCTTGAGGTGGGAAGGATTTACTCTTAAACTTTACCTAACATACTCTTACAGAGAATGAGAAGTGATCAGTATAGCCAAAGCAACCTTTGAGAAGTAAAAGTGGGTATTTAATATTTACTTTGGTTACCTCGGACGCAGGGCTTTTGGATAGCCTACGATCAGCAACCTTAGGACTTCTCTCCTTTGGCGCCCTACTAGACAAATTCGAAGAGGCAGGTTGATCTGAATCTCGTGCAGCTATCTTCAGTTTGCGCACAACTTGATGAGAAATCTTTCGGGACATTTCCGAGGAACCAGCTCGAGGAGAGGTCTTATGAGGCACTTCAGAGGAAATAGACCGAGGAGAGGCTTTTAAAGGTGCTCCAGTAGAGGTTTTTCTGCTCCAAAAGAAGTACATAACATTTAGCTGGGAGATATTAATAGATCTTGAATCAGCATTAGAAAATGATCAAAAACCAGAACACATATTTCCAATGTACTAAAGTCACCACCAGTTTTATTCACTTCACTTTCAAGAGAATAAGGATAGCAAGATTCACAAACTGCAGTACAAAACTTACCTGATAAACTGTTAAAAGAAAGAGGGTAACCTTCATTAAAAAGCCACTGAAGATTACCTTGCCTTGAGAGTCTGCATATCTTAATTTTCTTCCTGTCCACACAGTGAATTGGGTTGTAAAGATTTTATCTACTTAAATGCTTCTTAGTTCTTACCCCACAAATCCTGCAACAAACAAGCTAATAGACATTAAAGAGACAGAGAAATGTGAAGAATTCAATGTAAATAAATGCACATGAAGAATCCATTGTCACATAACTCAATCAAAACATTAAAACCCAGAATATACAGCATATTATCAGTATGATGTAAGGATTTTAATCAATCGTGTGGGCTTATATGTGAATTATTGTGTATTGAATAAAAGGCTATCAATTTTTGGTTAAGCCCGTTTAAAGTGATCTAATAAGGATTTGGTAAATTGGGCTTTAATGCATCTAATTAAATGTATGGGCTTTTATGTGTAGATACCAGGCCATTACCTAATTCATGATGGGCCGGATTAGGTTAATTGGCAATTCAGTATATAAAGTCGGTTATGGTCCCTGAATCCTACGTACTGTTCATCTTGTCTGACATCCCGTCATCAGAGAGATAATAAGGACTACGTATCGATATAGAAGATCCAACCAACCGAATCGTTCATCGTGAATCACGTTTGATTAAGGTACGCTTCCACTTAAGTTATTTAATTCTTGATAATTCCAACATGATGATTATTCAGATTATAGATAAATTATTATCTGTAATAAATTTTTTAACAAGTGGTATCAGAGCCAATATCGTGTTGAATTATCAGATCAATTTTGTACGTGTATATGTAAAACCTAATTGTATGTATACGCGCATAAGTCTGATTTCAAAACCAAAATTCTGTGCGTGAATATATACATACACAGCAAAATAAAATTAAGAATCTATATGTATATATTTTTCGAAATAAGGTATGGATTTCTGTTGAAGTATGGAACTCTGTATTGCGGTCGAAAATCAGGGTTTTGTCTTTTGTGATTAAGTTTGGGAATTGAATCTGTGGAATTTATGAATTAAGATTCGGTTATGAATTTGTGGACGAAATCTGTGAGGGTTCGACTTTGGTGATGAGTTTTGGATATATGATTTGGATTTCAACCAAATCGATCGTTATTGTGTGTATGAAATATGGGTTTCAATTTTGATTAAGATTCTCGATGAAGGGACACAATTTTTTTCGAATTGGGTTTCTCGTTTTTGAATCCGTTGAATATGGATTCAGTTGGGTTTGAGTTTGGTGCTGTGTATGTATTTAGATTTGGGTTTTTGCGTATGGAGGATGAATTCGGTTTGGGTATATTGACTGAAGATCGTCTTTTTTTTTTTAATCTGGTTTTGGGGTGTTGAACTTGCAATACGTGATTAAGGCAACGAGGCTGGCGGCAACTGCAGCCGCCTGTACTGCAGGTGCAGTCGGAGACTGCAGGCAACTACTGACGCTGCAATCGCAGTGTCTATGCTGTTTATACCACCGCTCAGGTGCTGGGCGTCGACCCCTTCTGTTTTATGGTCAGCGGCGCTGCAGGCGGTGGACGTCGCCAGGAATGGCGACGCGTTTTGAGGGGTTAAGAGCGGCGGCGGCGGCTAGGGTTTAAACCCTAGCTGTCGCGATTTTGAAGAAAGGGTTTCGGTTGGAAATTAGAAGTCTTCTAGGGCTCAGTTGCAATTTCCGAAAATTCTTATTATTTGGACATCGTCCTCCATGTTTGTTATGATATAAAGTTTAAACCCTAAAGGTTATGAAATTTATAATTAAGCCCCTCAGGTTATAATTTATTTAAGTTGGCCCTTAAAGTTCTGAAATTTATAAATTGAGCCCCTAAAGTTATAATTTAGTTAAGTCAGGACCCTTCAAGTTATGAAATTTTATGATTCAGCCCCTGAAGTTTGAAAATTTTTCAATCCAGCCCCTAATGTTTGAGAATTTTCAAAACTGGTCCCTAAAGCTTGAAAATTCTCTAATTTGGTCCCTTAAAGTTTGAAAATTTTCATTTTCAGTCCCTGAAGTTTGAAAATTTTATAATACAGCACCTAAAGTTCTGAAATTCTTTAATTTGGTCCTTAAAGTTTGAAAATTTTCTAATTCAGTCACTAAAGTTTGGAAATTTTTAAATTGGTCCTTAAAGTTTGATTTTTTTTTAAAATTAAGTCCCTAAAGTTTGGGAATTTTCTAAATTGGCTCCTAAAGTTTGAAAATTTTCAAAATCAACCTTTAAAGATTGAAAAATTCACTATTTTGGACCTCTAAAGTTTGATTTTATTTCAAATTGGGACCTAAAGTTCAGAATTTCTCAAAATTGACCAATAAAGTTTTGGGAAAATTATAATTTAAGTCTTTCAAGCTTAAAATTTTACAGAATTTGCCACCTAAAGTTTAAGAATATTGCAATTGACTCTTCTAATTTAAGGATTGCTTTATTCTAAAATTTTGAATTCTATAATTCAAATCCTAAAGTCAAATATAGATGCAAATCAATGGATTTCAGTTTCAAATCTTGGTACATCGGAATCTTTTGAGAGATATAATATTCAAAAGTAAGTTAGTTGAAGCAACATGTTGCCAAAGCAACCTCTCTTGTGGATATTAATTAACTTTGAATATTAGAAGGTATTTGTGTGTGTCATTCATTGCGGATATTGATCGGCCCAAAGGAAGGTCAATATTTGGCTTGAATTTCACATGCACCTGTTGTGATAAACACGTGGCAATTATTTGGTTTAACGTGTGACCAATAAATCAGTCCAAAGAAAGGTTTATTGGTTAACATGTCTTATTGCCAGTGTTTGATTACTGCACTAAGGGAAAATTAGGTGTTTGTGTGTTATCCATGCGGATATTGATCGGCCCAAAGGAAGGTCAATATTTGGCCCGAATTTCACATGATCTTGTGGTGATAAATACGTGACGGTTATTTGGTTTTACGTGTGATCAATAAATCGGTCCAAAGAAAGGTTTGTTGGCTGACATGTCTTACTGTCAGTATTTGATCACTACACCAAGAGTACCACTTACAAGTCAATATTTCTGTCCAAAGACTAAATATTGATGTTGTGCTAGGTATCTTGTGATGGGCCCTACCATTATTTGGAAGTATGATTTGCATAATAAGGTACTTATGTGAGCTATTTTATTTAAGTGTTCTCTATTCAGTTTCAAATTCTGCTAGTAGTATATCTACAAGCTCAAATTTAATCCCTGTATTTATGGAATAAACTTCAAGGATCAAAACAACAACATTAACTTTTCGTTGGTTGCATGGATCTAGACCGTGTACTAAGGATTGAGCAACCTGCTCCTCTTACGGATGAAAGTTCATATAATCAAATGAGGAACTTTGAGAAGTGGGATTGCTTAAATTACATGAGAAATGATTCTCATGATCATTTAAGTGCGGCATTCTGGAAGCCTTTAGTGGTATAGTATCTGAGGAGGTAAATGATGCCAATGAATTCCTTGTCGAAATTAAGAAACGTTTTGTGAAAAACGATAAGGCTGAAACAAGCACGCTTATGCAAAGCTTGATTTCAATAAAGTATAAAGGAAATGGGAAAATAAGGGAGTACATCGTGTAGATGTCTCACACTACTTCAAAACTTAAGGAACTAAAACTTGACTCGTCTAATGACTTGCTTGTGCATTTGGTATTGATATCGCTTCCTGCGCAATATAGTTAATTTAAGGTTAGTTATAACTGTCAAAGTAGAAATAGACTCTCAATGAGCTCATTTCATAGTGTGCAAGCTTCTTGCACAATTCAGTCAATTTAAGGTCAGTTGTAACTATCAAAGGGAGAAATGAACTCTAAATGAGCTCATTCTATTTTGTGTGCAAGAGGAAGAAAAGTTGAAGCAGGACAGAATTGAAATCACTTGGCAAACACCTCTAAAGATAAGGGCAAGAAAACAAATAAAGAAAATAAAGTTGTTAAGGGGCTATTAATTTTATAATCCCACACTTAAGTCAATTTTTGAAACGGGAACTGCAACATTTTTGAGGAAGTTGAGTTTGAGGGGAGAAATAAGGTTAATATATTGTCTTTAAAGGAAGAAGTTGAGGAATGATCGGTTTCGATTCCTACTATTGCTTTTGACAATGTGCAAGTTTCTATGCATGTCATTGATCAAGAAGCATATTCGGAACCTCAACTAGACAATGTTGAAGAACCTCCCATCCAAAATAAGGTAAATTTCAGAAGTACAAACTCAACAACCTCAAATAACTAAAGCCATTAAGGAGATCCACGAGAGAAAGGAAAAATGCTATTCCAGATAATTAAATAATATTTCTCCAAGAACATAAGGAAAATAATGGAATGGTGGAAGATGGTCCAATCAATTCCATCAGGCCATGCAGGGTTCTAACTCTCAGAAGTGGATTGATGTCATAAATAAGGAGTATAAGCATATGCAAGACAATAAAGTTTGAGATCTTGTCCCATTACCATAAGGTACGAAGCCCGTTGGTCTTAAATGGATTTATAAACCAAGAAGGATTCGAAAGGTAATGTGGAAAGATATAAGGTTCGTCTTGTATCTAAGGGCTTTACACAGATTGATGGCATTGACTATAAAGAGACTTTCTCTTCGGTTTCAATGAAAGACTCTTTCAGGAAAGTTAGGTTGTTGCACATTTTGACCTCGAGTTACATCAAATGGATACTAAGGTGGCGTTTCTCAATGGCGACATTGATGGGACGATCTATTTGGTGCAATCAGAAAACTTTGTGTCAGTAGACCCAAAGCTAATGGTTTGCAAATTAAAGAAATCCATTTATGTGCTCAAGCCAGCTTCTCGTTAAGGGTAATACAAATTTCATCAAGCAATTATCTCATTTGGTCTTGAGGTTGATGTTGTTGATGATTGTATGTATTACAAGTTCAGTGGGAGTAAGTATATTTTCCTGATTTTATGTGTTGATTATTGCTTGCCACTAATGATATAGGTATGTCACATAAAATTATGAGATTTTTTGTCAAGGAATTTTGAGATTAAAAATCTTGGTGACGTCTCTTTTGTATTAGGAATTCAGATACACCGGGATTATTCTCGGGGTATTCTTGAATTGTCACAAAAGGGCTATATCGATAAAGTACTTAAGAGGTTTGGCATGCAAGACAGTAAATCAAGGGACAGCCCTATCGCTAAGGGAGACAAATTTAGTCTCGACTAATGCCCGAAAAGTTATCTTGAAGTTAAAGAAATGCATAGGCTCCCATATAGTTAAGCTATAGGGAATCTGATATATACTCAAATTTGTATGCGTTCGGATATTGCATACGTTATTGGGATACTAAGGAGATATTTAAGTAACCCTGGGATGGATCATTTGGAAAGCAGCCAAACATGGGTTATAAGGTATTTAAAGAGAACAAAAGATTACATGCTCACATACAGAAAATCGGATCAGTTGGAGATCATATGGTATTATGATTCCGATTTTTACTTGATGCCAAGAAAGTAAAAGATCCACATAAGGCTACATTTATCTGCTGGTTGGAGGAGCTATTTTCGGATGGAGTGCTTAACAGACACTTTAGCTTCTTTCACTGGCAGCACGGTTGTAGCAATTTTGGGGGCATCTAATTATGGAATATAGCTGCGAAATTCTGTCACAATGCTGCGTATTCTGTATGGTATAGAAAGATCACTAAAGTTATATTGTGACAATAACTCAGCAGATTTATATTCCAGTAACAACAGGAGCTCAACTAAGTCAAAATACATTGACATCAGTTCCTGGTTGTGAATGATACAGTTCAGAGTGGACACGTGTCAATAAGAGCACATTGGGACAAACTCCATAATTGCGGATCCGCTTACTAAAGTATTACAACCCAAGGTCTTTCATGAATACATTACTCATATGTGTGTTGTATTTCTTAAGGATATTCGGTTTCAGTGGGAGTTTGTATTTTGGGTGCATTAGACACATTTATTATCCTTTTGAATACAGTTTAAAGTTAAAGTTATTTACAGCTGTAAGGTTTCAGGTTTATTATCTCTGAACTTGTTTAAGGATGATCTCACTTAAGTCGGACCACTTGGAAATAAGCATGTTGAAGATCACATTACGTGTAATTTCCATGCTACACATCCATACTTGATCCATGTCATTCAGTTATGTCGATATACGTGACCATTGAAGATTTAGTTACGATTAATGTAGCGAAAGCCGCTTTGATCCTATGTTGATATAATTGATGGACCGGATTGTTTGGGGATGCATTCAGTAATGATAGCAAAATTCTGAGTACTCATAAGGTTATGATTGATACACAATTGTAAGGTTACACATATAGTCAAAGTGGGAGATTGTAAGGATTTTAATCAATCGTGTGGGCTTATATGTGAATTATTGTGTATTGAATAAAAGGCTATCAATTTTTGGTTAAGCCCGTTTAAAGTGATCTAATAAGGATTTGGTAAATTGGGCTTTAATGCATCTGATTAAATGTATGTACTTTTATGTGTAGATACCAGGCCATTACCTAATTCATGATGTGCCGGATTAGGTTAATTGGCAATTCAGTATATAAAGTCGGTTATGGTCCCTGAATCCTACGTACTGTTCATCTTGTCTGACATCCTATCATCAGAGAGATAATAAGGATTACGTATCGATTTAGAATATCCAACCAACCGAATCGTTCATCGTGAATCACGTTTGATTAAGGTACGCTTCCGCTTAAATTATTTAATTCTTGATAATTCCAACATGATGATTATTCAGATTATAGATAAATTATTATCTGTAATAAATTTTTTATTATATAATTCTTTGTCCTAATGTCAAATCAAGAAGATTGCATTAAGGGTTCTTCAATTTTTGCAGCATTGATTACTGAAAGGATTCAGGCATGCTTCATACCCATTATTATTGTTTTCAAGAGAAACCGAAAATGACAAGGAAACGACCATTTTGACAATTTTAGCTCCCCCACCCCCAATGGACTACTAGGTATGAATGTATTATGTATGATACTTGATCAAGGGAGAGACAAGTGGGGCCAGTTAGAAAACTTGTCCACCATTTAGGGGCAATTAATTAAAGCCAATTAAACAATTCCTCCATTTTTGCCGGATCCATGGTGCTAATGGAGGGGGGTTTTGAGACTTAATTTAAAAAAAAAAAAAAAACTCAAAGAAACTGTTGCAGAGAAATTCGGCTTACCTCATGAAAATAAAGCAAAATGAAAAACAGATGAGTTTACGAATGAAGAGAGAAAGAAAGTGGTGCTGGTGCAGCCAGAGCTAAAAATACACAGAGGCATAAAAAGAGATTGGAGAAAACAGTCCACAGATTTTTCAAGTGAAAGGAATACACCGATTTTTCAAGAATCGATTAATCCTGAAAAGTGCTGATGCAGTTCAGGAACTATTTGGTCCACAGCAGACCTAATACTGCTTTTATGTTCATAGAAAAGAAAGAAAAAGTGAGAAGAATGCTACATTCCAAAAAGAAGTTAACAAAAGTACCATCATTGCATTTCCACAAAAAATGAACTTCAATATTTGGTCATAAAAAATGGGAAATTTTTTTTTTCTGTTCTTTTGCCATATTTGTGAAGGAATCATGCTACACACAGAATGGATGACAAAATGAATGACACACTCCTCACATGGAGGGTGTCCACATATAGGTGGGTCCCCCTCCATGTGAAGGGTGTTAGAAAATTTTATTACAGATAATAATTTATCTATAATCTAAATAATCATCATGTTGGAATTATCAAGAATTAAATAACTGAAGCGGAAGCGTACCTTAATCAAACGTGATTCACGATAAACGATTCGACGGTGTTTGGATCTTCTAAATCGATACGTAGTCCTTATTTTCTCTCTGATGATGGGATGTCAGACAAGATGAACAGTACGTAGGATTCACGGACCATAACCGACTTTATAAACTGAATTGCCAATTAACCTAATCCGGCCCATCATGAATTAGGTAATGGCCTGGTATCTACACATAAAAGCACATACATTTAATTAGATGCATTAAAGCCCGATATTTATTAAATCCTTATTAGATCACTTTAATTGGGCTTAACCAAATTGATAGCCTTTTATTGAATACACAATAATTCACATATAAGCCCACTTGATTGATTAAAATCCTTACAATCTCCCACTTGGGCTATATGTGTAACCTTACAATTGTGTATCAATCATAACCTTATGAGTACTCAGAATTTTGCTATCATTACTGAATGCATCCCCAAACAATCCGGTCCATCAATTATATCAACATAGGATCAAAGCGGCTTTCGCTACATTAATCGTAACTAAACCTTCAATGGTCACGTATATCGACGTAACTGAATGACATGGATCAAGTATGGATGTGTAGCATGGAAATTACATGTAACGTGATCTTCAACATGCATATTTCCAACTGGTCCAACTTTAGTGAGATCATCCTTAAACAAGTTCAGAGATAATAAACCTGAAACCTTACAGCTGTAAATAACTTTAACTTTAAACTGTATCCAAAAGGACAATAAATGTGTCTAATGCACCCAAAATACAAACTCCCACTGAAACCGAATATCCTTAAGAAATACAACACCCATATGAGTAATGTACTCATGAAAGACCTTATGTTGTAATACTTTAGTAAGCGGATCCGCAATTATGGAGTTTGTCCCAATGTGCTCTTATTGACACGTGTCCACACTGAACTGTATCCTTCACAATCGGAACTTATGTCAATGTATTTTGACTTAGTTGAGCTCCTGTTGTTACTGGAATATAAATCTGCTGAGTTATTGTCACAATATAACTTTAGTGGTCTTTCTATATCATACAGAATACGCAGCCTTGTGACAAAATTTCGCAAATATATTCCATAATTAGATGCTCCCAAAATTGCTACAACTGTGCTGCCAAATGAAAGAAGCTAAAGTGTCTGTTAAGCACTCCATCCGGAAATAGCTCCTCCAACCAGCAGATAAATGTAGCCTTATGTGGATCTATTACTATTTTGGCATCTAGCAAAAATCGGAATCATAATACCATATGATCTCCAACTGATCCGATTTTCTGTATGTGAGCATGTAATCTTTTGTTCTCTTTAAATACTTTATAACCCATGTTTGGCTGCTTTCCAAATGATCCATCCCAGGGTTACTTAAATATCTCCTTAATATCCCAATAACGTATGCAATATCCGAACGCATACAAATTTGAATATATATCAGATTCCCTATAGCTTAAATATATGGGAGCCTCTGCATTTCTTTAACTTCAAGATAACTTTTCGGGCATTGGTCGAGACTAAATTTGTCTCCCTTAGCGATAGGGCTGTCTCTTGATTTACTGTCTTGCATGCCAAACCTCTTAAGTACTTTATCGATATAGCCCTTTTGTGACAATTCAAGAATACCCCGAGAATAATCCCGGTGTATCTGAATTCCTAATACAAAAGAGACGTCACCAAGATTTTTAATCTCAAAATTCCTTGACAAAAAATCTCATAATTTTATGTGACATACCTATATCATTAGTGGCAAGCAATAATCAACACATAAAATCAGGAAAATATACTTACTCCCACTGAACTTGTAATACATACAATCATCAACAACATCAACCTCAAGACCAAATGAGATAATTGCTTGATGAAATTTGTATTACCCTTAACGAGAAGCTGGCTTGAGCACATAAATGGATTTCTTTAATTTGCAAACCATTAGCTTTGGGTCTACTGACACAAAGTTTTCTGATTGCACCAAATAGATCGTCCCATCAATGTCGCCATTGAGAAACGCCACCTTAGTATCCATTTGATGTAACTCGAGGTCAAAATGTGCAACAACCTAACTTTTCTGAAAGAGTCTTTCATTGAAACCGAAGAGAAAGTCTCTTTATAGTCAATGCCATCAATCTGTGTAAAGCCCTTAGATACAAGACGAACCTTATATCTTTCCACATTACCTTTCGAATCCTTCTTGGTTTAAAAATCCATTTAAGACCAATGTGCTTCGTACCTTCTGGTAATGGGACAAGATCCCAAACTTTGTTGTCTTGCATATACTTATACTCCTTATTTACGACATCAATCCACTGTTGAGAATTAGAACCCTGCATGGCCTGATGGAATTGATTGGACCATCTTCCACCATTCCATTATTTCCTTATGTTCTTGGAAAAATACTATTTAATTATCCGGAATAGCATTTTTCCTTTCTCTCGTGGATCTCCTTAATGGCTTTAGTTATTGAGGTTGTTGAGTTTGTACTTCTGAAATTTACCTTATTTTGGATGGGAGGTTCTTCAACATTGTCTAGTTGAGGTTCCGAATATGCTTCTTGATCAATGACATGCATAAAAACTTGCACGTTGTCAAAAGCAATAGTAGGAATCGAAACCGATCCTTCCTCAACTTATTCCTTTAAGACAATATCTCTAACCTTATTTCTCCCCCCAAACTCAACTTCCTCAAAAATGTTGCAGTTCCCGTTTCAAAAATTGACTTAAGTGTGGGATTATAAAATTTAATAGCCCCTTAAACGCTCAGAATAACCAATAAAGTAGCTGCTGACTGTTTTGGAGTCCAATTTCTTTATGTGGCCTATAAGGCCTTGCCTTAGCTGGACATCCCCAAATGTAGAAATACTTTAGACTAGGTTTTTCTGCCTGTCAAAAGTTCTTAAGGTATTTTAGCAGCTGCTTTAGTTGGTATTATGTATGATCTTTCTTTAAATGTCCAGATTTCTAACAAAAGAAACAGCCTTAATGTGTTTATGTGGTTTCTTTTGTTCTGAACCCTTAACAACTTTATGTTCTTTTATTGCCCTTGTCTTTAGAGGTGTTTGCCAAGTGAACACTTTCAATTCTGTCCTACTTCAACTTTTCTTCCTTTTGCACACAAAATAGAATGAGCTCATTTAGAGTTCATTTCTCCCTTTGATAGTTACAACTGACCTTAAATTGACTGAATTGTGCAAGAAGCTTGCACACTATGAAATGGGCTCATTGAGAGTTCATTTCTATTTTGACAGTTATAACTAACCTTAAATTAACTGTATTGTGCAGGAAGCGATATCAATACCAAATGCACGAGCAAGTCATTAGACAAATCGAGTTTTAGTTCCTTAAGTTTTGAAGCAGTGTGAGACATCTATATGATGTACTCCCTTATTTTCCCATTGCCTTTATACTTTATTGAAATCAAGCTTTGCATAAGCGTGCTTGTTTTAGCCTTATCGTTTTTCACAAAACGTTTCTTAATTTCGGCAAGGAATTCATTGACATCATTTACCTCTTCAGATACTATGCCACTAAAGGCTTACAGAATGCCGCACTTAATGATCGTAAGACTCACGTAATTTAAGCAATCCCACTTCTCAAAGTTCCTCATTTGATTAGATGAACTTTCATCCGTAAGAGGAGTAGGTTGCTCAATCCTTAGTACATGGTCTAGATCCATGCAGCCAACGAAAAGTTAATGTTTTTGTCTTGATCCTTGAAGTTTATTCCATAAATACAGGGATTAAATTTAAGCTTGTAGGTATACTACTAGCAGAATTTGAAATCGAATAGAGAACACTTAAATAAAATAGCTCACATGAATACCTTATTATGCAAATCATACTTTCAAATAATGGTAGGGCCCATCACAAGATACCTAGCACAACATCAATATTTAGTCTTTGGACAGAAATATTGACTTGTAAGTGGTACTCTTGGTGTAGTGATCAAACACTGACAGTAAGACATGTCAACCAACAAACCTTTCTTTGGACCGATTTATTGATCACACGTAAAAACCAAATAACCGTCACGCATTTATCTCCACAAGTTCATGTGAAATTCGGGCCAAATATTGACCTTCCTTTGGGCCGATCAATATCCGCATGAGATAACACACAAACACCTAATTTTCCCTTAGTGTAGTGATCAAACACTTGCAATAAGACATGTTAACCAATAAACCTTTCTTTGGACCGATTTATTGGTCACACGTTAAACCAAATAATTGCCACGTGTTTATCACAACAGGTGCATGTGAAGTTCGAGCCAAATATTGACCTTCCTTTGGGCCGATCAATATCCGCAATGAATAACACACACAAATACCTTCTAATATTCAAAGTTAATTAATATCCACAAGAGAGGTTGCTTTGGCAACATGTTGCTTCAACTAACTTACTTTCGAATATTATAACTCTCAAAAGATTCCGATGTACCAAGATTTGAAACTGAAATCCATGGATTTGCATCTATATTTGACTTTAGGATTTGAATTATAGAATTCAAAATTTTAGAATAAAGCAGTCCTTAAGTTAGAAGAGTCAATTGCAATATTCTTAAACTTTAGGTGGCCAATTCTGTAAAATTTTAAGCTTTAAGGGCTTAAATTACAATTTTCTCAAAACTTTATTGGCCAATTTAAAGAAATTCCAAGCATTAGGTCCCAATTTGAAAGAAAATTAAACTTTAGAGGTCCAAAATAGGAAATTTTCAATCTTTAAAGGCTGATATTTGAAGATTTTCAAACTTTAGGGACTTAATTTAAAAAAAAAATTCAAACTTTAAGGACCAATTTTGAAAATTTCCAAACTTTAGTGACTGAATTAGAAAATTTTCAAACTTTTAGGGACTGAAAAATGAAAATTTTCAAACTTTAGGGGATTGAAAATGAAAATTTTCAAGCTTTAAGGACCAAATTAGAGAATTTCAGAACTTTAGGTGCTGTATTAGAAAATTTTCAAACTTCAGGGACTGAAAATGAAAATTTTCAAACTTTAGGGGATTGAAAATGAAATTTTTCAAGCTTTAAGGACCAAATTAGAAAATTTTCAAACTGTAGGAGCCAAAGTAGGAAGTTATAAATCTTTAGGGACTTAATTATAAAATCCTTGACTTTAAAAATCCCAATTTAAACAATTTATAACTTTAAGGGCTCAGTTATAAATTCCATAACTTGCAGGGATCAACTTTAATTCCTTAATAAGATTAGGGGACCTGATGTGCAAATAATCATAATTATCCAAAATTGCAAAGGAGCCCTTGTAAACTTCTAATTTCCAATCGACACCCCTTGTCCCAAAATCTGATTCCGCAGCAACTAGGGTTTCAGTCAACCCTAATCGCCGCCGCAGTCTCCTTTGCGCCTACCGGCGCTGATTATCTGCGCGAAGTAGCGCTGTGCAGCACCTTTCCCCAATGCTGTGACTTGCAGCGCTACCCACGGCACCGCACCGAGCCATCCACGGCGCTGCACAGCGCTGGCCATGCCTTCTTCATCCACAAATCTCAATTCGAACAAGTTATGCATCGCAAACCAGATTCAAAATCCATATAATATATACACAGAAATTCGATTTCAACACAAGTTCAGAAAATCATACCGAACTCGATTTCGACCAACACCAAATCAGATCCCATAAAATCCCATAACTTATTTCGAAATATGTATACATACAGATTCACACATGGAGAAATCGAATCAATGAAATCCATACCCAATTTCAACAGATTCATATTTTCAATTCCCATCTAATTTCGAAAAGCATGTACACAGATTCTATATCTATATATCCAACACGAAAAATCAGATTCAACCAAAAAAAAAAAAAATTCTACCTTATTTCGAAAACCATATTCATACAATATGCATACAAGAATCTGATTTACAGTGAATATACCCAACTCGAATTCATCCTCCATACACAAAAAATCGACCACGATCAAAACCCAGTTTCAAAAGTCGAATTCATGCGTGATTCGCAAAAGTATATACATAGGCAGAGAAAGGTTTTACATATATGCTTTTGAAATTGATCTGATAATTCAACACGATGTTGGCTCTGATACCACTTGTTAGAAAATTTTATTACAGATAATAATTTATCTATAATCTAAATAATCATCATGTTGGAATTATCAAGAATTAAATAACTAAAGCGGAAGCGTACCTTAATCAAACGTGATTCACGATAAACGATTCGACGGTGTTTGGATCTTCTAAATCGATACGTAGTCCTTATTTTCTCTCTGATGATGGGATGTCAGACAAGATGAACAGTACGTAGGATTCAGGGACCATAACCGACTTTATAAACTGAATTGCCAATTAACCTAATCCGGCCCATCATGAATTAGGTAATGGCCTGGTATCTACACATAAAAGCACATACATTTAATTAGATGCATTAAAGTCCGATATTTATTAAATCCTTATTAGATCACTTTAATTGGACTTAACCAAATTGATAGCCTTTTATTGAATACACAATAATTTACATATAAGCCCCTAATTCAGGCATGCTTCATACCCATTATTGTTGTTTTCAAGAGAAACCGAAAATGACAAGGAAACGACCATTTTGACAATTTTAGCTCCCCCACCCAATGGACTACTAGGTATGAATGTATTATGTATGATACTTGATCAAGGGAGAGACAAGTGGGGCCAGTTAGAAAACTTGTCCACCATTTAGGGGCAATTAATTAAAGCCAATTAAACAATTCCTCCATTTTTGCCGGATCCATGGTGCTAATGGAGGGGGGTTTTGAGACTTAATTTAAAAAAAAAAAAAAACTCAAAGAAACTGTTGCAGAGAAATTCGGCTTACCTCATGAAAATAAAGCAAAATGAAAAACAGATGAGTTTACGAATGAAGAGAGAAAGAAAGTGGTGCTGGTGCAGCCAGAGCTAAAAATACACACAGGCATAAAAAGAGATTGGAGAAAACAGTCCACAGATTTTTCAAGTGAAAGGAATACACCGATTTTTCAAGAATCGATTAATCCTGAAAAGTGCTGATGCAGTTCAGGAACTATTTGGTCCACAGCAGACCTAATACTGCTTTTATGTTCATAGAAAAGAAAGAAAAAGTGAGAAGAATGCTACATTCCAAAAAGAAGTTAACAAAAGTACCATCATTGCATTTCCACAAAAAATGAACTTCAATATTTGGTCATAAAAAATGGGAAATTTTTTTTTTCTGTTCTTTTGCCATATTTGTGAAGGAATCCTGCTACACACAGAATGGATGACAAAATGAATGACACACTCCTCACATGGAGGGTGTCCACATATAGGTGGGTCCCCCTCTATGTGAAGGGTGTGTCATGTATTTTGTTATCCATTTTATGTGTAAGGAATTATGAAGATAAGCCATTGTAGTTTGAAAGCTCAACTTTGGAGGCCAACTGCTACTCCGGTACACGTGTAGTTTTTCCTCTGGGCGGGTGAAGAGCCCATGGGTTGAAAAGTAAGGGGTAATTATGCCCATCCATATGTTTAGATTTAAAATTTTTAAAATGAGATAATAATTTGATAATATTTTACTTATTCAGTTATTATAATTTTAAAGTCATATTTTTAATTAATTATTAAGAAATTAAAAGCCCTAACTTTACCTGCTTCTTGATGCATCCATCTTTTGTTCTCTGCTATTTCACATTCGTTGCAGCCAAGTCGGAGCATAATCCAACTGAGGTCTAATCCTGTTGAACTGGTGATCTTCAGGAAATTGTTGTCCATTTGAAGAAGGTGAAACCAATACTTAAAAAGGATAAAGAATTAAATATTATTCTTCAATTCACATGATTCCACATGTGAATTGAAGAATGATATTTTTACTACAACTCTTCCACAGGCGCATTGAGTCATAAGAAGTGGATGAAGTCATACAACTTTGCACTTATACACTAACCTGCTAGAAAAAAAATAGAAGTAGGTGAAATTTTTCGATAAAAACATTATCATTAGTGCATACGAAAGTCATGTAGCGCAGGACACATTTAGTCCCTTTTTCTCTCCATCAGTCACCTTTTTGGTCACACCTGATGGTGTTTTAGAGTTTATGATACTAAGGCCACATTTGATACGTAATGTTTTTTATGAAAAATATGAATTTTCACATGATTTTTTAACTTTACGCTGTTTTGTTGTCTAAGTTTTTCATGAAATTTATTTTCCTACTTGTCTCGAAATACGGTATTTTTCTTGTTTTGAATGAATTCGTTTTCCACGGGAATGAGGTTTTATTTTTCAAGGAAAATCTTATATCATTTTCCTTATGTTTGATCCTTTTTGTTGTTGTTATTTAATTTATTTATTTAAAAAAATTAATATTATTATTATCAAGTACAAATGTGTGAAAAAATAAAAAAATTATTAAAATAGCTAAATTTTACTTTATTTTCTATGAAAAATAATGTCAATCAAACAACAAAAGTTGAAAAATTTCCTACTTTTTCTACCTAAAAAAATTAGACCAATCAAACATATTAAACTTCCAATTTTCAGGAATTCAATTTTTTTCACTCAAATTCCACATTCGCTATCAAACGCATCATAAGAAGTTGGGTAATATGTGTTAAAGCTTGAACGGGGTTTGTGGTCTTGGCTGATTATCTAAGATATATTGTTATAGTTTTGCTGGTGGTGGTTTCAATCCTAGGTGGTGGAGACCATGGAGGCGAGTAAGATGAATAAGTGGTTATTTTCTCAAATACACAACGAATTAGATCTCATCTCGACAAATAGAATTCAGATCTATTTTGCGACGTTGAAGAGAACAAAATAGTGTGCCGTGGGAATTTTTCGTAGTAGCACAATGAAAGGGGTGGTTGTGATAGTGGCTAATTACAAATTACACTAACATAATTAATTACAAATTATGAATTACACTAATGTTTACAAATTCATTAATTAAAATTTGCAGCTAGTTCAATTAATTAATTATAAAAGAAAAATAAAATTTTGATTAACTTAAATATATAATCAAGTTACAATAGTAATTAATTGATTATAATTATAATTAATTACAATATTGAAATTAAGTTTCAATTATAATTCATTACATAATGTAATCAAGTTGTAATTGTAATTAAGTTACAATGTAATTAATTATAATTTGTAACTAGTTAAATTATTTTCAAAAGAAATATGAAATTTCGAGTGACTTGTAATATACAATTAAGTTACAATAGTAACTAATTAGTTACAATTGTAATTAATCATAAAATTGAAATTAAGTTTCAATTGTAATTTATTACATAGCCCTTGTTTGAGACCCATTATTTGTGAAAAATTATGGTTCGAAATAATATTTTTGGAAGGATGTGTGGTTAAAAAATGTTTGAAAAGTAAAAAATTGTATGTTTAACTAAAATAGATGGTTGAAATTGAGTATTGAATAAATTTGATTTGCAAATAATGGGGGTCAAACAAGGGCATAATGTAATTAAATTGCAATTGTAATTAATTATAAACTGTAATTTGTTCAAGAATATAACTAAGTTGCAATTGTAATTAATTATAATTTGTAACTTAAATTAATTTTAATAGAAAAATGAATTTCGTGATATACAATCAAGTTGCAAATTGTTATTTAATTATAATTTGTAATTAATTCAATTAATTTTAGCAATTAAATATGTATTGTTTTGCAAATTTATTAGAGCATGTTTGGTAATGTGAAGATTTTTAGTTTTTGTGAGTTTTTTTTGATGTTTTGATGGATGTGTGGTTTAAAAAAGTTTAAAACGTAAAAAATGATGGGCTTGAATAAGAATGGATGGTTGAGATTGAGTTTGAAAAATTGAAGTAAAATTTTTACCATTATCAAACAGCCTCTTAATTTCAAAAATTGGATTAAGTTACAATTGTAATTAATTACAAATTGAAATAGTGAAAGTTGTGGTGTCCCTGAGATTGACGGTTGTCAAGACATAGTTGTTAATAATTATGTTGAAATAGAACAACCGAATCAGTTGATGTGTTGGTCGGAGAAGAGATGACCATAGCCACAGATGATTTATCAAATTGGGTTGAAGAACTGGTGATGGATACTGTAGGAGTTGAATTGTAAAATGACTTCAAAAATAATTCAACCAATGAAGTTGACAAGGTTTGAGGTCAGAAGATTATTTTAGAGGGTTTAAATGGAACATAAGTTGATTGGTGCCAGAGGGAGACGTAAACTTTTTATACTTCTGGGACATAAATGGATCTGTGTTTTTGCCGACGGCCTTTATGGGGGGTTCGTTGCCCCCGATTTTTTTTTTAAGGATGAAAACCAAAAGAATGAAAAAGTACTTGAAATTTTATTACAACTATTCTCTACGCGTTTTCATATTTTGATAACGTTCCATAATTACATCATTGTCAATATTGTCAAGTACATCCTTCTCAATATATGCAATTAAATTATCATTCAACAACTGATCTTCGAAGCGATAACGCAGACGATTTTTGACATAAGTCATTGCAGAAAATGATCCCTCGACTGTAGCAGTAGCCACGGAAAGAAGTAAACTCAATGTCACAAGCTTGTACACTAATGAATGCACTTCATGTTTATTTTTTTCAACCAACTTCTTTGCAAGATCACCAAGACCATGAAATCCTCCAAAATCTTCATTAGTGCGTATGTCAAGAATATATGTATCAAGTTGATCATCAAGTTCCAAAATATTTGTAACGTCAAAATCTATCAGATAATACTCACATAGTTGAAGCAATTTGTTCTTCTCAAAATCAGCAAATGAATTATTTGGAGACAAACATGCAACACAAAGAAGTAAGTCACTATTTACTTCAGAAAAACGATTATTCAACTCTTGAAGTTGCATATCAATGATGGCATAAAACATTTCCACACGGAAGTGATACAAATTTGTCACCTTGTCACGCCTTGAACGGCCCAAAGCTATGAACATATCATCCATATTGGGAATACTGATGCCATGAGCTTCACATAATGAACAAACTATCCCCAAAAAAGAATCTCATCCATCATCTCTCATCATTTGGAGCTGCATTTTACATAATTTTACCAATCTCATGGCATTGACAATATCTTGATCTTTTCTTTGTAAAGCTTTTGACAATTCATTTGAAATGCCCAAAATCTTTTTCATCAGATGTAGATTAAATGCAAAATCAAATTTGAGCATCAACTCCAATAAAATACATGTCTCACCTCTTGTTCCTGTACTTGTAGAATCAGTAGTAATCATCTCAATAATTTCAAGAGTGGATGCAAACATGACAATCAAGTTAATTAAACAACTGTAGTGAGAGCCCCAACGTGTATCACCAGAACGCCTAAGAGTAGTTTCTTGATTGAGACCCCGTCCACTTGATATTTCACGAACATTTAGTGCTTAAAGAATTGAAATTCTTTGTTTCTCTCTAAGAAGATCACTCTATTTAGCAGATCCTCCAACAACATTCACCAGTCTATGTACTGAACGAAAGAATGTTTCAATTTTCGCATGTTTCTGTACCACAACTACAAGAGCTAGTTGAAGTTGATGACCAAACAATGAATATAATAAGCATATGGATTTTCCTTTAAAATGAGTGCTTTGAGTCCATTATACTCACCTCTCATATTACTAGCTCCATCATATCATTGCCCTCTCAAGTTAGATATACTTAAATTATAACTGGAGAATAATTGGTCAATTCCAGCCTTAAGTGAGGTAGCTTTAGTACTTGAAACATGTGTCACACCTGATAAGTGCTTTATTAGCATATATTTAATTCACTTATTATCTTATTTTGTTATTAGTTTGATCATATTGAAGTATCGTTTAATGCATTTTCATTTATTGTGTTATACAGGATCGCAAAGAACAAAAAGGAAGGAAACAGGACCAAAGAAATACAAAAAATCAAGAAGTAAACTTCAAGGACTTAACCAAAGAGCTCCAAATCAATAATGGCATGTGGGAAGAAGATTAGATGCAAAAATTATGGTCAAAGAAGGTTTGGGGTGAAGTTAGAAATCAAAAACCTGCAAGGATTATGATCATGAATTTTAGTCATAGATTGAAGCTCAATTTTGTCATAGAAGACTTTCGAATTTGGGAAGATATATTTCACAAATAATTGTAGATGTTTGAGTTTTATTTCCAACTCAACTTGAATCACCACAATCGGATTGCGGGAGAGAAAGTTATGACCAAAACATCGAATACAGGCGCTTCTCGGCAAAAATGCACTTACGGCCGTAAATTGTAAAGTTACGGCCGTAACTTCCAAATTTCGAAAATTTTCAGTAGCTTACTTACGGCCGTAATAAGGAAATTTACGGCCGTAACTTTCTCGCGAAGAAATTTCCTTATCTGATTCAAGGTCTGTCTTTGGTATATCTTTGGGTTAAAGTTAGGACACGATTTTGGGAGTATTAAAGGAGCAAAATCATCACAAAAAGGAGGCTGAACATTGAGGAGAATTAAGAGCAAAATATAGAGCATTCTTGGGAGATTTTCAAGCGCAAGAATATCAACAACAATGAAATTCATGAAGCAACTTGAAGAATCTACCACAACCATGCTAGGCTAAATTCTATATCTTATTCAAAGGGGAAGTTGTGTCAATTTAATTATGTTATTTTCTTTTCCTACAAATTAGTAGCGTGAATTTATTCCTTTATTTCAATTGTTGAATTATTATGTTTTGAATTTTCAATTGAGTTTATTTGATTAAGAGTTTAATTTGGCCAATTGGATTATTGATCTTTGAATTCATGAATATGCTATGTTTAGATTCTTAATCCGTAATTGTCATTGAATATTTACTTTAGTAGCAAATAAATCTCGTGCAGGTTTAGTAATAATTCAACTTGGATTGATTAATTCGAGCTTGTGAAATTAACTATCCAATTCAATCTATTCTTCTAGATTTTCATACTAGTCGTGTATTAAATCCTAAGAGCTTGTTTAGGATTGTCCGTGGCTAGAATTGGTTCGATGAACTTGTTTTGAATCAATATACATAAGGAAGAATTTAGATAATCAGAACTTGTTGATTATTTATGATTGATAATTGAATAGGGATATAAACACGTTACAAGGAAAAGTATAACATTAATTGAGGGCACAACCGAATTCGAGAACAAAATTTCTTCTTATATTATTTCTCTAATCATATTTAATTGTTTATTTTTATGCATAATTTTTTATTCAAGCAATTTTAAACAACAAACCCCCATTCCATTCTAATTGATCGAACAACTAAAATTAGTTTCCGTTCATCGTGGGATCGACCCTTACTCTCGCTACTACATTATTAATTAATATTTGACAAGTAAGGAATTATTTATTATTTTGGTGCATTGCGACACGCATCAACACCTATGAAATGTTCCAATACACATCCATCCTTATCATAACGAAGAACAACTGACATTTGTTTTTTCATTGAAATGTCACGAGATTCATCAATTAGGATAGAGAAAAGGCTATCACCAATATCTTTGATGATCACACTTATAGTTTCTGAAACAATAGCACGCATGATATCTCGTTGAACTCGTGGTGATGTTAACTTGAGATTTTCAGGAGCATTCGTTAGAGCAACAACCTTAATCTCAACATTATGATCACACAACCAATGCAATAGTTCAAGAAAATTACCTCGATTGTTGGAGTCTTCAGATTCATCATGACCACGATAGGCCATCCCTTGTCGTAGAAGAAATCGAATACAGTAAGTGTGGCATTCAAACGAATTCTTGTCGAACTTGATGTGATTGCTTATTTAGACAACATCGAATGTCAGTGCTTTGATTCTTGAATGATTCATATTGGACCCGAGCTTGATTGTGAGCACTATTTGATTTTGCAATATGTATTCTAAGCAATTCTTTCTTCTTCCAATTCCTAAACCTACCGTGCACAAATGGACCACCAATTGAACCGAAAAGATAACAGTAGAAACAAAAAACAGCATCTTTTTCTATACTATATTCCAACCAACTCGGATGCTCATTATACTATGACACACAAAATCGCCTATCTTTGTTGCCCTTTCTTGTTGTTGGAAATTCATGATTGTGAGGCTGACAGGGACCTCTTTGAACATATGTTCTTCGAATCAAATCCCGAACATTAAAATCATAATTATCAATTGGAACTCTCAATCCAGGATCCGAAGGAAAGTTTGCAACATCAAATTCAAGGGTGTCACTCCTAACATCCCCAACATTATCCTCGACGTTAATTTCAATAGGAACATCTTCAATTTGAACATCAATTTTTTCACCAAGTTCCTCAACCATTTGATCTCTAACTTCATTTTCATTAATTTGCTCATCGGAAGAAAACGTGGATTTACGCTTAAAATATTTTTCCATAACTGATACAAATAAACAAATAAATAATTGTAAACACATAGTAGCCCTACAATCTCAAATTCTGAAAGCTCAAGTTCCAAACAAGAAAAAAAATTCAAATAAAACAACAATTTCTCAAATCTCAAATTCTCAATACCAAACTCAAAAATCTCAATCTCAATACATCAAATTCTAAATCTCAATTCCTCATACATATACACAATTACAAAGAGCAAATAAATTAACAATAATCCAATAAAATTTCAAGGAATCAGGTAATGTTTATTAACTTATGCTCAAGAATCAACTGAAATTTGAAAAGGAAATAAAAATAGAGGTTAGTGAAATAGTGAGACATACTAACCGGACGACACTAGTGACTATGCTGCTGCCTTGCTGGTGCCTGGTGCTGCGGTGCAGTGCAAGCAGTGCACTGCAGCCGTCTTGGCCGTGCGTGGACCACCGGAGCCGGACCCAGAGGCGGGGGACGATCAGGCTAGAGTTGCTGGAGTCTGGAATGCTGTTCCTTGGTCACCGAATTTGGAAAGAAGAGAACTTAGTTTTTTTGGAATGTGAAAGTTGTAGTCTTCTGCTCACCTGCTCCGACGATTGGTTGGACGGAGCCTGCTGCACCGGAGGTGACGTCGAAGGTGCTTGGTGGCTGGTGCGGCGGTATCATGTTTTAAGAAAAAATTAATAATATTTGTCAGATTTCTACTGGGGCACATGCCCCCAGCGAGCCCGACTGTAGGTCCGCCCCTGATTGTGCTTCAAAGCCTCCAATTGACAGAATGTATTTGCTTGGTAGTTCTTAATTCTCAATGTCACCCAAAGACCAATTGTTAATTTATTCAGTTTTTCACGATTTTTTAGGTAGATGGATGGTTAAAAAGTGGATAGAGTAAACGTGTATAGTTAGAGATTGATTTAAGTAATTGTGTAATTTAAAATTTGGTTTATAAACCAAAAAAAATCAATCGATTCGAACACATTATTAGACTAATTTTTAGTAGGAAAATGATGGGACGGAGGATGATTTTTCTGTGCATTTTTGTGTACAAGAAATTTTACCCACATTATGTCATCGATTGTGATTTACAGACCGTTAAGCAAGCAATTACTCATTGTGTGGAAGTAAAAGTAATTCTGTAAAATTTTCACACTGACAGTGCATAGAATCTGTTCTTTTCTTAAAATAAAAAAAAAGGTGTATCCCACACCCTAAGGACCCAAACCGACCACGTCCAAGGTCATTGTTTCCTTATTGTAAATTCAGGTTATATCTCTCAAGGACCAGGGTGGAGGGATTGAGTAAGTATGAGCAATTCTCCATAACTCCCGCTTTCCACAAGGAGCAAATCCAATATTTCAGGATTTAAACCCTGCACCCGAACGAGTTGAGCACTTACCAACCCTCCCCTTTGTCACTGAGAGATATGCCCTGAGGGTGAATCTGTTCTTTTCTTAATGCATCTTCTTTGCAATAAAACTTAGTTTAATTATTTCTTATTTGTTTTGTTAAAGTTTAAAACAGATAAAATGGATATGAAAAAAATCATATTTATTCCAGTTGTCGAAAATTACTGGATTGGAGTGTAGGCTTCCGTACTGTGCCGAATTGATTGTCTTGTGTAAAACTTTAACGGACTTTTATGTGAACACTTTCTTGTATCCTCTTCACAGGTACCGTACATAACCAGAGATTTTATCGAGGAGCTGTTGGAGTCTTATTAGATTTTATTTTATTTTATGATTTTATTTTATCTTTTCTGATTTCTTACTTATCAATATATGTTTTTTTATCTGAACTAGTTTTGGTTTGTGCGTTGCATGCATATAGTCAATATTTTTCTATCAAAGAAGTTTCGAATAATGATTTCTTATTTGATACTCCTTCTATCCCATTAAGATAAATTCATTTCTATCTTTACACGAATTAAGAAAACATAATTATTATATGTTGAAATTATAAATTTGCTTACATTTTTCCTAATATACTCCTATATTAAATAATAAATAGTTCATATGTGTTGATAACAATACATATTCAATAGGAGTATATTAAAAAATTAAGACATTAATATAATTTCAATAAGGAAAGTAACATATAATTTGGGACAAAGTAAAAAGGAAAACCAATGAAAAAATTAATGAAAGATGAAATACATTGCTAATGGATCATTTTATCGAAAATAATTTCACAAAGTATTGTGCGAAAGCTTCACATCAATATTAAGATATTGCTATGAAGACTTTATTTGAACCCTCATAATTAACTTAACGAAAAAAAAATAAGTAATACAAAATTATAAAAATAGGAACATGAGAATGTCTCCATAAAGATGTCCAAGGTAATCTTTGGACAGGTGATCGAATAGTACATTAAATTCAATTGATGCCCGTATAGTGATAGTGCTTAATTGGATGAATAGTGTCTAAATTTAATTGGATGAATAGTGCCTAATCGATGGAAAATCTGGGCAATTTCCCGCATAGTATTTAATTGGATGAATAGTACATCTAATTGTTGCCCGCACAGTGTTTAATTGAAGTTAGATGAATAGTTAAATTTGATGAATATTGTTTAATTGTAATTGGATGATAGTGCCTAAGTTAGATGAATAATGTTTAATTTTAATTGGATGAATCATTAAATTGGATTAATAGTGTTTAATTGCAATTGGATGAATGTGAATAGTGTTTAATTGCAATTGAATGAATGGTGTTTAATTTTAATTGGATGAATAGTTAAATTAGATGAATAATGTCTAATTGAATGAATAGTGCCCAAATTGGATGAATTGTGTTTAATTGCAATTGTATGAATAATTAAATTAGATGAATGATGTTTAATTACAATTTGATTAATAGTGCCAATTGCACATTCAATTGGATAAATAGTGACTAAATTGATGGGAAATCCGGACAATTTGTCTGCATAGTATTTAATTGGATGAATAGCGCATTCAATTGTTGCCCGTATATTATTTAATTGAATGAATAGTATCTAAATTGGATAAATAGTGTTTAATTAAGATTTGATGAATAGTTATTTGGATGAATAATGTTATAGAGAATTTGGATGAATAGTGCCAATGGGAGATTCAATTTTTTATACATAGAGAGATTTACAAATGTCCCTCTTGATGTAGTGCTCACAGACTCGAAGTCTCTCTTAGTTAGTACAGTGCTTTGTTCTCCATTGTTTGACTCGAAGTCTATGGCAACCTCTGTTCAAGACCTTTTTTACCGTCTTGTCCTCGACATATTTTACATTGCATACTATGAAGTGGAGAGTTCTTCGATATTTGGGGATATGGTGTTGAAGAATGGCCTAAGTGCCATTTGAAATGTTTCGCTTCCTCTTCTAACTCGCATTTTTATGCCTAGAAGCTCTTCAACTCCCTGTCTATCTCTCTCCAACAGAGAGCTCAAAGTTGCCTAAAATAGAGGTATTGAGGAAGTCAACATGTTATGCCAAGATGAAACAACTTGTTAAGGAAATTGTAATAAAGGGGATAAAAAAATGGAGTTGATTCTGCCCATGTTCATACCTTTCTTCTACCGTGTTTGACGCAGGACAGAAGCACGCAAGGAATTTCAAACGAAATCTCTAAAAGATAGAACTTGAAATCCACCAAGAAGAATGAGAAAATTCCCAAAAATTTTATTAATAATCTGAATGAATGAATAAAACAATAAATTAACCCTCTATATATAGGGCCATAAAAAGAAGAAATGTGTTCTAAATTAACTAGAAAAATATAAAACATAATCTAGATTAACAAAATAAAACAAAGAAACATATTATAAATCAACTAGGAAAACATAATACTTATTTTAAATCAATTAAATAAAAAGAATTCAAAATAAACTAAATGACTTAAATAACACTAAAATATTAAAACACTGTTTTCAATGCCTAAACGATCTCGAATATCCAAAATCCTTCGTACATCACAACAAAGACGTAATCCAATTCATCTCGTCGAGCTACCCAGAATAGACATATTATGGGTCCGAAACAGAGGTCGGACGTCAAATCCGTAAATTTCTGCTACGTCCATTTTCAGTCTAATTTTGTCTCGATTCCGTCCTACATCAGACCCTTCCACCTCCTAATAACTCGACCCGAGTTATAATTTGAACTCGAAAATTTCCAAGCTATTAGCCACTGTCGACATCTTGCTCATTTGAATTTAAATTTCTCAAACTCAAGGATTAACGCTCCAATAAATTGGCCAACTGAAATATGTGGTTTTGTGAATAAATCATCATCGCTATCGGGTTGTTCATTTAAGATATAATACCTAATATGTTTAGCATGTAAGCAAGCCACCGAAATTGTTTCCTCGATTTTTGACTTTTCAATTTTATCCTTCAGAGCATAATATTCTATTTCTTCAATGATGTATTCTTCTTGGGTTTGGAACGGGTAAGTCAAGCGGACTTGAGTTGGGTCAACAAAAATATGAGTTTCAGCTCGGACAACAAAATGTGTTTCATCTAAGAAAACATCTTCACCTACATAGATGATTTCTTTTGGTTCAGTTTTATTTATGCATTCCTTGTTTTCTAAATACTCTTCTTCTAAGGAAATACATCCATCTTTATAGATATCTTCTTCTGATTCTTGGATGTTAATACGAGTATCAAGTTCCTGAAGATCGATAGTGAATTCTTATACAACTTGATAAGACTGCTGAAAATCTTGATTTTGAATGCAAAAATGTTGTACATAGTTTAGAGGAAGAAAACGCTTAATCATTAATTTCTTCATTCGCCTCCATGATCGCATGGGAGCCTTGCCTTGGCACCTGCTATCCATCTGTAATTTTTCCCACCAAACAGCAGCTCCGCCCCTCAATTTATACGACACCAGTTTCACTTGCCTCTCTTTTGCGACCTCGGTAAATTCAAAGAACCTCTTGAATTCAAAAAGCCAATCCAGAAATTCCTCAATCTGTAATTTCCCATGGAACAATGGGATGTCTGCGCGAATTCTGTAATCTGGTTGATTTCGGATCTGCTGATGGTTTTTCAGATGTTCTGCAAAATCATCCTTAGAATCTTCGTCGCTGAAAGTTTCGAACTGCACGGGCCTCGCCACCTTAGGTGGACGCCCAACCCCATGACGGTCAAGGGATACTCCCTCAACTCCATCTCGATTGGCAAGAGCGTTAACAACGGGTGCATTAGGGTTAGCGAGACGCACCAACAGTTGTTGTAGCATGCCCTCAAACCTCTCCAGCGTTTTCCGTCGCCCGTCAATTGCTGCCCATACATCTACATCACCTTCCCTGCGACCAGCGTCGCAAGGGACTCTTCCGGCTTCGTTGTTGGCCATTGAACAAGGCAAATCCTCACTCTGATACTACTTGACGCAGGACGGAAGCAAGCAAGTAATTTCAAACGAAATCCCTAAAAGATAAAACTTGGAATCCACCAAGAAGAATGAGAAAATTCTCAAGAATTTTATTAATAATCTGAATGAATGAATAAAACAATAAATTAACCCTCTATATATAGGGTCATAAAAAGAAGGAATGTGTTCTGAATCAACTAGAAAAATATAAAACATATTCTAGATTAACTAAATAAAACAAAGAAACATATTCTAAATCAACTAGGAAAATATAAAACATATTCTAAATAAACTAAATAAAAAGAATTCAAAATAAACTAAATGACTGAAATAACACTAAAGTATTAAAACACTGTTAGTGTTATTTCAGTCATTTAGTTTATTTTGAATTCTTTTTAAAACGTGATTCACGATAAACGATTACGGTGTTTGGATCTTTTAAATCAATACGTAGTCCTTATTATCTCTCTGATGATAGGATGTCAGACAAGATGAACAGTACGTAGGATTCAGGGACCATAACCGACTTTATATACTGAATTGCAAATTAACCTAATCCGGCCCATCATGAATTAGGTAATGGCCTGGTATCTACACATAAAAGCTCATACATACAATTAGATGCATTAAAGCCCAATATACTAAATCCTTATTAGATCACTTTAAATGGGCTTAACCAAAATCGATAGCCTTTTATTCAATACACAATAATTCACATATAAGCTCACACGATTGATTAAATCCTTACAATCTCCCACTTGGGCTATATGTGTAACCTTACAATTGTGTATTAATCATAACCTTATGAGTACTCATAATTTTGCTATCATTACTGAATGCATCCGGTCCATCAATTATATCAATATAGGATCAAAGCGGCTTTCGCTACATTAATCGTAACTAAACCTTCAATGGTCACGTATATCGACATAACTGAATGACATGGATCAAGTATGGATGTGTAGCATGGAAATTACATGTAATGTGATCTTCAACATGCCTATTTCCAACTGGACCAACTTTAGTGAGATCATCCTTAAACAAGTTCAGAGATAATAAACCTGAAACCTTACAGCTGTAAATAACTTTAACTTTAAACTGTATCCAAAAGGACAGTAAATGTGTCTAATGCACCCAAAATACAAACTCCCACTGAAACCGAATATCCTTAAGAAATACAACACCCATATGAGTAATGTACTCATGAAAGACCTTGGGTTGTAATACTTTAGTAAGCAGATCTGCAATTATGGAGTTTGTCCCAATGTGCTCTTATTGATATGTGTCCACTCTGAACTGTATCCTTCACAACCAGGAACTTATGTCAATGTATTTTGACTTAGTTGAGCTCCTGTTGTTACTAGAATATAAATCTGCTGAGTTATTGTCACAATATAACTTTAGTAGTCTTTCTTTACCGTACAGAATACGCAGACTAGTGACAAAATTTCGCAGTTATATTCCATAATTAGATGCCCCCAAAATTGCTACAACTGTGCTGCCAAGTGAAAGAAGCTAAAGTGTCTGTTAAGCACTCCATCCGGAAATAGCTCCTCCAACCAGCAGATAATTGTAGCCTGATGTGGATCTTCTACTGTTTTGGCATCTAGCAAAAATCGGAATCATAATACCATATGATCTCCAACTGATCCGATTTTCTGTATGTGAGCATGTAATCTTTTGTTCTCTTTAAATACCTTATAACCCATGTTTGGCTGCTTTCCAAATGATCCATCCCAGGGTTACTTAAATATCTCCTCAGTATCCCAATAACGTATGCAATATCCGAACGCATACAAATTTGAGTATATATCAGATTCCCTATAGCTTAAATATATGGGAGCCTCTGCATTTCTTTAACTTCAAGATAACTTTTCGGGCATCAGTTGAGACTAAATTGTCTCCCTTAGCGATATGGCTGTCCCCTGATTTACTGTCTTGCATGCCAAACCTCTTAAGTACTTTATCGATATAGCCCTTTGTGACAATTCAAGAATACCCCGAGAACAATCCCGGTGTATCTGAATTCCTAATACAAAAGAGACGTCACCAAGATTTTTAATCTCAAAATTCCTTGACAAAAAATCTCATAATTTTATGTGACATACCTATATCATTAGTGGCAAGCAATAATCAACATATAAAACCAGGAAAACATACTTACACCCACTGAACTTGTAATACACACAACCATCAACAACATTAATCTCAAGACCAAATGAGATAATTGCTTGATGAAATTTGTATTACCCTTAACGGGAAGCTGGCTTGAGTACACAATGGATTTCTTTAATTTGCAAACTGTCTCGTCAATGTCTCCATTGAGAAATGTCGTCTTTACATCCATTTGATGTAACTCGAGGTCAAAATGTGCAACAACCTGACTTTCCTGAAAGAGTCTTTCGTAGAAACCAAAGGGAAAGTCTCTTTATAGTCAATGCCATCATTCTGTGTAAAGCCCTTAGATACAAGACGAACCTTATATCTTTTCACATTACCTTTCAAATCCCTCTTGGTTTAAAAATTCATTTAAGACCAATGGGCTTCGCACCTTCTGGTAATGGGACAAGATCCCAAACTTTATTGTCTTGCATATGCTTATACTCTTTATTTACGACATCAATCCACTTCCGAGAGTTAGAACCCTGCATGGCCTGATGGAATTGATTGGACCATCTTCCACCATTCCATTATTTTCTTTATGTTCTTGGAAAAATACTATTTAAATTATCCGGAATAGCATTTTTTCCCTTTTTCTCGTGGATTTCCTTAATGGA
Source organism: Ligustrum vulgare (assembly GCA_963555705.1). Lineage (NCBI taxonomy): Eukaryota > Viridiplantae > Streptophyta > Magnoliopsida > Lamiales > Oleaceae > Ligustrum > Ligustrum vulgare. Next base: position 9,171,635 of record OY743180.1, on the reverse strand, counting down.
TTTAGTTATTGAGGTTGTTGAGTTTGTATTTCTGAAATTTACCTTATTTTGGATGGGAGGTTCTTCAACATTGTCTAATTGAGGTTCCGGATATGCTTCTTGATCAATGACATGCATAAAAACTTGCACATTGTCAAAAGCAACAATAGGAATCGAAACCGATCCTTCCTCAACTTCTTCCTTAAAGACAATATCTTAACCTTATTTCTCCCCCCAAACTTAACATCCTCAAAAATGTTGCATTTCCCGTTTCAAAATTGACTTAAGTGTGGGATAATAAAATTTATAGCCCCTTAAACGACTTTATTTTTTTTATTTGTTTTCTTGCCCTTATCTTTAGAGGTGTTTGCCAAGTAAAAAAAAAAAACTTTCAGTTCTGTCCTGCTTCAACTTTTCTTCCTCTTGCACACAAAATAGAATGAGCTCATTTAGAGTTCATTTCTCCCTTTGATAGTTACAACTGACCTTAAATTAACTATATTGCGCAGGAAGCGATATCAATACCAAATGTACGAGCAAGTCATTAGACGAGTCGAGTTTTAGTTCCTTAAGTTTTGAAGCAGTGTGAGACATCTACACGATGTACTTCCTTATTTTTCCATTGCCTTTATACTTTATTGAAATCAAGCTTTGCATAAGCATGCTTGTTTCAGCATTATCGTTTTTCATAAAACATTTCTTAATTTCGGCAAGGAATTCATTGGCATCATTTACCTCCTTAGATACTATGCCACTAAAGGCTTCCGGAATGCCGCACTTAAATGATCATGAGACTCATGTAATTTAAGCAATCCCACTTCTCAAAGTTCCTCATTTGATTATATGAACTTTCATCCGTAAGAGGAGCGGGTTGCTCAATCCTTAGTACACGATCTAGATCCATGCAGCTAACGAAAAGTTAATGTTCTTGTTTTGATCCTTGAAGTTTATTCCATAAATACAGGGATTAGATTTGAGCTTGTAGATATACTACTAGCAGAATTTGAAACCGAATAGAGAACACTTAAACAAAAATAGCTCACATAAATACCTTATTATGCAAATCATACTTTCAAATAATGGTAGGGCCCATCACAAGATACCTAGCACAACATCAATATTTAGTCTTTGGACAGAAATATTGACTTGTAAGTGGTACTCTTAGTGTAGTAATCAAACACTGACAGTAAGACATGTCAACCAACAAACCTTTCTTTGGACCGATTTATTGATCACACGTAAAACCAAATAACCGTCACGTATTTATCATCACAATTTCATGTGAAATTCGGGCCAAATATTGACCTTCCTTTGGGCCGATCAATATCCGCATGAAATAACACACAAACACCTAATTTTCCCTTAGTGCAGTGATCAAACACTGGCAATAAGACATGTTAACCAATAAACCTTTCTTTGGACCGATTTATTGGTCACACGTTAAACCAAATAATTGTCACGTGTTTATTACCACAGGTGCATGTGAAATTCGAGCCAAATATTGACCTTCCTTTGGTCCGATCAATATCCGCAATGAATAACACACACACAAATACCTTCTAATATTCAAAGTTAATTAATATCCACAAGAGAGGTTTCTTTGGAAACATGTTGTTTCAACTAACTTACTTTCGAATATTATATTTCTCAAAAGATTCCGATGTACCAAGATTTGAAACTGAAATCCATTGGTTTGCATTTATTTTTGACTTTAGGATTTGAATTATAGAATTCAAAACTTTAGAATAAAGCAATCCTTAAGTTAGGAGAGTCAATTGCAATATTCTTAAACTTTAGGTGGCCAATTATGTAAAATTTTAAGCTTGAAGGGCTTAAATTACAATTTTCTAAAAACTTTATTGGCCAATTTAGAGAAATTCCAAACTTTAGGTCCCAATTTGAAAGATAATCAAACTTTAGGGGGTCCAAAATAGTGAATTTGGAAACTTTAAGGACTAAATTAGAAAATTTTCAAACTTTAGGGACTGAAAATGAAAATTTTCAAACTTTAAGGGACCAAATTAGAGAATTTTCAAGCTTAAGGGACCATTTTTGAAAATTCTCAAACATTAGGGGCTGAAATATTATACCTTCAACCTTAAAGGTACCAATTTTGAAAAATTTCGGACTTTAGGGACTGTTTTAGAAAAATTTCAAACTTTAGAGGCTGAATTATAAAACCCTTAACTTTAGAGACCCAACTTTTAATAATTTATAACCTTAGGGGCTGAAGTTATAAATTCCAAAACTTTGAGGGCCAACTTAAATAACCTCATAACTTTAGGATCAATCTTTAATTCCTTAATAAGATTAGGGGACCTGATTGTGCAATAAACCCAAAATTATGAAATTGCACATTGAGTCCCTGAATTCATCAAATTTCCGCCAGAAGTCCCTGTCTCAAATCGATTTGCAGCTAGGGTTATGAAACCCTAACCGCCGCAGCCGCCCATCGCGCTCCTCCGCTTGCAGCGCCATTCCCGGCGCTGCAATCCAGAAGCACAGCGTCGCTGTGTGCGACGCTGTAGCCCATCCCGGACGCTGCGACCTGCAGCGTCCACCGTGATGCAGCGCCGCTCGCTCGTACCGCCGCATGCAACACAAATCCCACCGCTGCGTGACTCTGATCTCCGACCTTCTTCCTTAATCATCCGAATGGATTCAACCACCACCAAAAAAAAAAAAAAAAAAACACCCAACTCGATTTCATCCACACCCAAATCATACTCGAAAACCATACCCAATACCAACATAAACCCACATATTCAACCATACACAAATTCCCAAATTTCAACAGAATCCATACCTTAATCTCGAAATATATACACATACAGATTCACAGACATAGAAAATGAATCAAGAAATTTAATGTCCTTATTCAATTTCTCAACAACAATTCACATACGACAGTGAGAAGATGTATACATTTATACGCATGTGTGTTGACAAGAACAATTCCAATTTTTCAATCTTGCTGTATGTATAATTTCGAAAATAGAGAGTTGTGAAAATCAGAAATTTGGCTTGCATATACATACGCACATAATAGGATTTTACATATATGCGTGAAAAATTGATCTGATAATTCAATACGATGTTGTCTCTGATACCACTTGTTAGAAAATTTATCAAAGATAATTATTTATCTATGATTCAAAATAAATCATCATGCTGAATTATCAAAAATTAAATAACTGAAGCGGAAGCGTACCTTAATCAAACGTGATTCACGATAAACGATTACGGTGTTTGGATCTTCTAAATTAATACGTAGTCCTTATTATCTCTCTGATGATGGGATGTCAGACAAGATGAACAGTACGTATGATTCAGGGACCATAACCGACTTTATATACTGAATTGCCAATTAACCTAATCCGGCCCATCATGAATTAGGTAATGGCCTGGTATCTACACATAAAAGCCCATACATTTAATTAGATGCATTAAAGCCCAATATACTAAATCCTTATTAGATCACTTTAAATGGGCTTAACCAAAATCGATAGCCTTTTATTCAATACACAATAATTCACATATAAGCCTACACGATTGATTAAAATCCTTACAGTCACAACTTTTGTCAATCTACATAGACACACTTGTACACAACTAAGGCCATGCACACAGTGGTCGATCCCTCTCTCTCCCCATTTCTTTTTATTCTCAAAATCTTCAAGCATATTCACATTTTGCATCTCAAAACACACTCTTCATTCCATTACAAGCTTGCAAAACTTCAAGAACTCAAGCATAACTAAGAACTTTAGTTCTTGAAAAAAGAAAGATGAGAAGCAGCAACCATGTGATCGGCTTCCTCAACTTCATGACTTTACTTCTGTCCATTCCCATCCTGGGTGGTGGCATATGGCTGAGCAGCCGTGCAAACACCACAGACTGCATGAAATTCCTACAGTGGCCACTCATAATCAGCGGCGCCTCCTTAATGCTCATCTCCCTGGCCGGCTTAGCAGGTGCCTGCTACCGGAACACCGTTCTCATGTACATATACTTGTGGGCCATGTTCTTTACAATCGTAGCCCTCATTGGCTTCCTCATCTTCGCCTATGCTGTCACTGATAGAGGGTCGGGCCGGCCGGTCCCGAGCCGGACATACCAGGAGTATTACCTGCAGGATTATTCAGGGTGGCTGGAGGAGCGGGTGAGTAAGCAGAGTTACTGGATTAAGATCAGCTCTTGCATTAGGGACTCACATGCATGTAACAAAATGGGGATCATTGTTAGGGGCGCACCTGAGACTGCTGAGCAGTTTTACCTCAGAAAGCTCTCTCCTATTGAGGTTAGAAGAATTTGAATTTATTGATCATTATATTATTGAAATAATTTCATGCATGCATGTGTACTGAGTTTAAGCTTATGATATTTACCAATTAAGATCTAAATTTTAATCTAAGTCAAAGGTAACAATCAATCTCAATCACATATTTTATGGGATTCACAACATTTTAAACATATGTCTCATCAATTTTTATCAAAATCTAATAACCAAATAGGGAATAAAAGAAACTTTACTTTGAAGTCCGCGTTTGATAGATATTCAATAATTCTAAGTATTGACTAAAAAAATATATTTTTAATAGATTCTGATAAAAGTTGATGAGGTATGCAGTTGAAAAATTGTGGTCTCATAAAATGTTGGTTAAGAATTAATTAATGTTGACTTTGAATTGGATTAAAATCTAAGGGGCCGTTATCTTTGTGTTTCGATTTTGGATTTTGAGTTTTGGATTTTGGTTGTTTGTTTTGGGATTGTTGAAAACATATTTTCTTTGTAATTTTGAAAAATTGTTTTCAAAAATAGAAAACTGAAAAATGCTTTTATTTTGTAATTTTTTGATATATTTATTTTGTGATATTTTATATGTAAAAAATGGTTGATTTGTTAAATTACATTAATTTTAATGTTAATAAATCAGTTAGTTCTCTATGTCAATAAATTCATCATTAATATTGTTTCAGCTAAAAAAGAATTTAACATCATACCAACAAAATTTTAACATGTATCTATATATAATAGTAACATAACATAAGAATTTCAAGTGAAGGAAGTGTCTCACATTTACAAAAAAAGTAAAAATAAATAATAATAATAATAATAATAATAATAATAATAATAATAATAATAAAAACAATTACAAAAAAAATCTTAACATAGATCTATATAATGGCAAAATAACATAAGAATTTCAAGTGAATGAAGTGTCTTACTTTTACAAAATAAAATAATAATAATAATAAAAAAATTACAAAAAAAAATCTTAAAATGGATCTATATATAATGGCAAAATAACATAAGAATTTCAAGTGAATGAAGTGTCTCACTTTTAGTCTCACTTTTACAAAAAAAAAAAAAAAAAAAAAAAATTACAAAAAAAACTTAACATGAATATATATATATATATATATATATATATATATATATATATATATATATATATATATATAATGACAAAATAACATAAGAACTTCAAATGAATGAAGTGTCTCACTTTTACAAAAAATAAAAATAATTTATAAAAAAAAAAATCTTCACGTGGATCTATATATAATGACAAAATAACATAAGAACTTCAAGTGAAGGAAGTGTCTCACATTTAAAAAAAATAAAAATAATAATAATAATAAATTACAAAAAAAAATCTTAACATTGATCTATATATAATAACAAAATAATATAAGAACTTCAAGTGAAGGAAATGTCTCACATTTACACAAAAAAAAAAAATTCAAAACGCGCATTTTGGTCGTTTTGGACTTTTTAACACAAAATATCCAAAACGCAATAAACTCGATTTGAGTTTCCTTTGTTTTTTTTTTTGTTTTTTTTTTTTTTGGTGTTTTGAAAAACTCGTTTCTGAAAATGGGGAAAGTGAACGCGTTTTCAATATTTTAAAAAATTGAAAACTCAAAACGGACTCAAAACAGTAAAGAGAACGAAGTCTAAGTTTTTAGTATACCAAACATGGGCTAGGTTAAAAATTAATTTTAACCACATAAATCATTGGAATCACAAATTTTCAAGAATAATGCTACTTTACCAAACAATTTTTGTCGCATTAAGTGTCATACCCTCACATGTGAGTGTGTGGGGTCACTCTCATAATGAACTACCCCACTCCCATGTGAAAGGGATGGCACCCGGTATGACACCGAGTGTGATAAAGTAACATTACTCATTTTTCATCACATATTTCATATACTTATCAAATTGTACTAAATTCTCATTTTAATCATCACCAAACTGGATTGAGTAATTTTTTGGAAGTAGGTTTAGATACGTAATCCTTCAAAAGTATTTATTCTGACACTAAGTAGTAAGCACCTTGTGTAGATTCAAATCTATCAAAAATCTTATATTAAAGTCAATAATTAATTAAAGCCACGTTTCAATATTTTTATTAAAATCTAATAAAATTGTGATTTTAATTACATCAAACAAGAGCCAAATAGAGGTTACTTTAAACAAATGCTTATTACCAACTGAAAAAAATATTTACCACCCTGTTTGGTCGGAATTTTAATTTAGATCAAATTCAACAATTAATTTCAATCATATATTTTTAGAGAGATTTTTAATCATGCATTTCATCAACATTCATAAATGACTACTAAAATTTTGATTTTTATCTAGGGCTTATTTTACACATAAAAAATTGGTAAGAACTTTATATTGAAGTCAACAATGATATATTTCATATGACTCACAACTTTTTAACAACATATTTCATTGATTTTTATCAAAATCTAGAAATTATGCCATGTAATTTTTAGGTCAAATTCAAAGGTTGACTCAATAGGCGCTCCTCGCTGGCATGTTGGATTTTTTTTATGCATCAAATACTCCAAACGTACACAAACTTATAAATGTGTAGAGATTGAATTTAGAAAAAAAGGTATTTATTTTATTTAGTCTTCAACAGAATTTAAATTTGTGTTTGGAATCCTTGTGGATATGTACACGGCATTGTTTGTGGAAAACTCCTTTTCTTTTTACTTCTTTTGCTGGAATATACACACCTTTCAAATTTTGTCCTTTGGCTTGCTTATTCTGAAGCAAAGGAAAGAAAGAACTTTCCAGGAATCTTCTTTGCTAAAGTGGATCAGCTTTATTCCCACTCAACTTTCTTTTTATTTGCTAAAATTTTCTTTTTATTTTAGTTTTTTATACTTTAGGGTTTCTCCTTTTTCTTATATTCTACTTCTTCTGTCCTCTCCCAGCAACAGTAAGCCAAGAGGAATATTTTCATCAAAAATCTGACTATTACTTTCTTCATATGGAATCAGATAATAAAAATCAGATTTTTGATTAAAATAAATAAATAAATAATGAAGTGTATGGTTGAAAACAATGGCGAAGCCAAGGGGGGTCCGGGTGCAGTATAGGACCCCCAATTTTCGTTGGATTTTTTTTTTTATCTTTTTAGTTTTTTTATTTAATTTTTAGGACCAATTTTACATATTTTGAAATGTGTTAATACAATCTATTAGCAAAGTAAGATAACTTGTAAGGAAAGCTCGTAATAAATTAGTATTAAAAAAATTTCATTCTTGTTATTTTTTTTTAACATTTTGTGCATTTTAATACGGGACCCCAACTCAAAAAGTCTGATTCCGTCCTTAGTTGGAAAGTTGTGGGTTTCATAGAACGTGTAATTAAAATTAATTGTTGACTTTGACTTAGATTAAAATCTGGATTACGATTTTTTACCAAACAGAAATCAGTGAACCTTATATTAACACTGGTTTGATATAGTCTGGATGTTGCAAGCCTCCTACATCGTGTGGCTATGTTTACATAAACGAGACATTCTGGTACCCGTCGGGAGGACAGGTGGGGGCCGACCCGGACTGTTACCGGTGGAACAACGAGCAAGATCAACTGTGTTACAACTGCAACTCCTGTAAAGCTGGAGCAGTGGCTAGTGTGAAGACGAGTTGGAGAAAGGTAGCCGTGATTAATATTGTCCTATTAATCCTTCTCGTAATCTTTTATGTCGTTGCATGCGGAGCCTTCCTTAATAACAAACGGCTTGACAATGATGAACCCTATGGCGAGACACGAATGGAGAAGGCACAACCAAGTTGGCTAAATTTGTAATAGCTTCTAAGAATTGTTTGATAAGCGGTACTCGATAATAATATTATACAGTACAATGGAATAAATTTAGCTCATTTTCATCTTTACGTAGCAATTTGTTTATGAATAATTCATACGAGTACTAGTTTAAAATATGTTCTACACTAATATCAGTTATCAGTACTTGTACATGTTCTCGGGTAAAGATCATCAGGTGTGAGTGAAAAATATAGTAAAATTAGGTTTGGGTTGCGCACTAGCATGAACTTATTCAACCGCATGCCGTGATGTGTGTTGGTGATGAGAGTAGTGTTAAGAATGTTGCGTTCGGGACACACAATTACAACTGAAGTAGAAATGAGAAAAATCGAAAAATAATGATTTAATGTGGACACAAGGATTTAACGTGAAAAACCTCCAATTAATTTTTTAGGTTAAAACCACGACAATGATAGAAAGAATCCACTATAGTAGAAGAAATTACAACCTTCTCTCTAAATATAAGGAGATAACAATGATTAATCTCTCTTGTAATAGGAGAAACACAAGTAAGAAACACTCGAGAAAAATAATATTTTTCTCACTATTTTAACATTCTCTCTTCTCTTTTCTCTATCTACTATATGACCCCAAATTCTCTAATTCCTTAAGCTATAGAGATCATGGGATTACAATCCATACATCAAAATGGATGAAATATGCCCTATTTATAGACAAAAAATTGGACATAACTCCACTCGTCATATATTCACCTCCTTAGCCTAGGGAAAAATCAAAACCAAATTTGATTTTTGTTTGACTTCAATTGATGGTCCAAACCGCCATTGCCTTGAATGAAACCAAATTCAATTTGAATTTTGCTTTTGGTTGGCAATTATTGGACCATGCATGCACTTTGACTTTTCAAAGGTGAAATCCAAATTGAATTCTTCTTAGTTTTTGCCAAAGGTCTTTATCATTTTTACAATCTCCCACTTAAAGTCTTTTTGGCAATTCATCCATCCTTTCTAAACTTGTCATTTTCATGCTGCTTACGTCTCTGCTAGGCCAATAGAAGATCGACACCAAGTAAATTTGTCGTTGTTGATTGACTTTGTTAACATATCAGCTAGGTTATCTTTTGTATGGATCTTTTGTATATCCACACTTCCTTCTTCCACCTTTTCTCGTACAAAATGATATTGTACTCTATTGTGTTTCGTCCTTAAGTGAAATGCTAGATTCTTTGCCAGATGCAAAGCGCTTTGACTATCACAAAATAGAGCAAATTTTCTCTTGTTTGTGTCCAAGCTCCTCCAGTAGCATTTGCAAACATATTGTCTCTTTGCTAGCTTATGTAACTGCAACATATTCTGCCTCTGTCGTAGAAGTAGCCACGATAGACTGCAGTTTTGAAACCCAGCTTACAGCTCCTCCAGCAAGAGTAAACACATAACTTGAGGTGGACTTACTCTTATCAAGATCACCTGCATAATCTGAATCAACATAGCCTCTAACAGTGAAGTCTGATCCTCCATAACATAATGTGACATTTGAGGTACCCTTGATGTATTTTAGGATCCTCTTCACCGTATTCCAATGCTCTCTACCAGGATTTGCCATATATTGATTGACCGCTCCCACTACTTGTGCAATGTCTGGTCTTGTACAGATAATAGCAAACATTAGGCTACCCACTGCTGATGCATACGGTACTCGAGAGATCTCTATCCTCTCCGCTTCATTGCTAGGACTCATACTTGAGGATAACTTGAAATTAATAAGAAGAGGGGTATAAATTAGCTTACACTCTTGCATATTGAAGCGTCGCAAGATTTTCTTCAAGTAGTTCTTCTGACTAAGCCAAATTTTCCTATTATTTCTGTCTCGGTATATTTGCATCCCTAGAATCTTTTTTTCCGGTCCCAAGTCCTTCATTTCAAATTCCCTAGCCAACTGTGCCTTCAAGTCTTTGATACTATTTATGTTGGGGCCTGCTACCAACATGTCGTCAACATATAACAGCAAGATAATGAAATTACAATCACCAAATCTCTTACAATAAGCACAAGGATTTGCACTAAGTATGTTGTATCCAAGGCTCATGATGAAGGAATCAAATCTCTTACACCAACACCTCGTCGCCTGTTTGAGACCGTATAGAGATTTGTTCAACCTGCAAACCAAGTTCTCTTTTCCTTTTTCTTCAAAACCTTTTGGTTGGAGCATATAAATTTCTTCTTCAAGCTCACCATGAAGAAATGCAGTTTTCACATCTAACTGCTCCAGGTGCAAGTCTAATGTAGCACACATCGCCAATAATACTCGAACTGTTGTGAGTCAAACAACCGGAGAAAATATTTCATTGAAGTCAATGCCTTCTTTTTGAGCATATCCCTTTACCACCAGTCTAGCACGATACCACTCCACTTGGTCATTTCCATCACATTTGATCTTGTAGACACATTTATTTCCAATGGCCTTTCTTCCTTGTGGTAGCGAAACATGATCCCATGTCTTGTTTTTATGAAGAGCTTCAATTTCTTCCTGCATTGCTGCCATCCACTGCAAAACTTCTTAGCTATTTAAAACCTCATGAAAAGTTGATGGCTCTCCATCTTCTGTTAGTAGGCAATATGCAACATTGCTCTCCATAACGTACTTCGAGTGCCAAGCTGGTTCTCTCCTCTATCGAGTTTATCATCTAACTTCAGGAGTTGTGAACTCGACTTGTTCTCCTTCTTCATTCTCCAGTGCTCCTTCGGAAGAATCTCGAACTTTTCGTTCTTCTCTATTTTTAACTTCAACTTCAACCGTAGTAGTTGCTGGTTCCTTTGAAGTGCTATTATTTTCTTCTACCTTTCCTTCCATGAATATCACATCTTTGATGATTATTACCTTGTGGGCAGTGGAATCCCACAGGTGGTACCCCTTGATTCCATCAGCATACCCCAAGAAAATGCATTTCCTAGATTTTGGATCCAGTTTTGATGTTTCTTGGGCGTTGTACATAACGTATACAGGACTTCCAAAGACATGTAAGTGAGAATAATCAGCTGGCTTCCCTATCCACATCTCCATTAGCGTCTTCAGATCAATCGCGGTTGATGGTGATCGGTTGATCACATAACAGGCAGTTTTGACTGCTTCAGCCCAAAATGATTTAGCTAACCCCGCAGTTCTCAACATCGCTCTCGTTCTTTCTAACAATGTTCTGTTCATCCGCTCTGCCACTCCGTTTTGTTGTGGAGTATATGCCGTCGTGAAATGTCCTTTGATAACTTGTTGTTTGACAAAAGGTATTAAATTCATCACCAGTATATTCTCCTCCATTGTTCGTCCTCAAACACTTGATCTTCTTATCAGATTCAAGTTCCACCCGCGCTTTGTATATTTTGAAGACTTCGAACACATCTGTCTTCCTCTTGATTGGATACACCCAACATCTCCTCGAGTAATCATCAATAAAAGATACAAAATATTTTGCTCCTCCTAGGGACAAAATCGATGCTTGCCAAACATCGGAATGAACCAGCTCTAAGATAGCTTTACTTCTAGTAGTAAAAGTGCCAAACTTCAATCTGTGTTGCTTACTAGTGACACAATACTCACAAAAGGTTAATGATACCCTTTTGAGCCCTGGGAGAAGATCTTGTACAGAGAGAATTTTCAGACCACGTTCAGACATGTGGCCAAGTTTGCGGTACCATATCATCATTAATTCTTCCGCCGAACTTGCCTATGCAACAGATGCTTCTTCTTCTTGTAGAGTATCTCATTTAAGCATGAACAGATTTGCAGCTATCTTTTCTGCTTTCATAACCACAAGCGCGCCTTTAACTATTTTCATAGTCCCATTTTGGACATGGATTTTGCACCCACTATTATCTAATTGTCCTAAAGATAATAGATTTTGCTTTAGGCCTTTCACATGTCGTACCTCATGAATGGTGCAAACCATACCATCAAACATTTTTAATTTGATGGTACCAATACCAGCAATCTCCAAGGCATGATCGTCTCCCATGAACACAGATCCTCCTGAGATAGGTTCATATTGATGGAATCATTCTCTCCGGGGAGTCATATGCCATGTTGCTCCTGAGTCCATAAGTCAGACATCAGCAAATCGTCTTCTGCCTTTAGTAGCGGTTGTTGCCTCACTGTATAAAATTTCACCATCATCTGAGGAGCTTGCTACAAATCCTTGAGCATTTGATGGCTCGGGTCTTTTTCCTTTGGATTCTTCTTTCTTCTTGAGATCTCAACACTCCTTTTTGTAGTGTCCTTTCTTGCCACGGTGATGACACTTGACTTTTTTCTTACTTCTGGATTTTGATCTATTCTGATTTTAACTCCCACTGGGGCCACGTTCGATTGATCTTCCTCTCGTTATTGTTAAAGCTTCGGCTTGCTGTGAGCCTCCCGATCTATCTTCTTTGTTCTTGCGCCGACTTTCTTCTTCAAGAACCGCAGCTGCAATATCATCAAAGACTAGAACTTCAATTTTGTTGGTTAAGTTGATGATGAGTTGATCATACGAATCAGGTAGACTTTGAAGTAGAATTTCAGCACATTCACCCATCTCTATGTTATGCCCCATTGCTGTAAGCTGTGAAAATAAAGTGTTGAGGGTGTTGATGTGGTCAGTCACCATGGTTGACTCCATCATCCGAAGGGTGTAAAGTTTTCTTCTCAAAAAGATTTTGTTGTGTAGTGATTTGGCCTCGTACAATTTTGTCAAAGTATCCCATATTTCTTTTGCTGTCTTTTTCTCCGCCACACTTGACAATACTCCATCGGCTAGTGCTAGGTGCAGATTAGCAATAGCATTGACATCCATCTCGTTCCACTTGCCGTCATCAGTGATCTCTTCTGGCCTTTCTCCAATTGCCGCCAAGCAGTTATCTTTTCTCAAAACTGCTTTTATTCTCATTTTCCATAATGAGAGATTATTCCCGTTGAACTTCTCTATTTCGTACTTCGTCGCCATTATTGAAGATGCCTCCTTTCCACTAACTGGATCTGATCGTAGCATGAAAACCAGCTATAAACCTGAAGCTCTGATACCACTTGTTAAGAATGTTGCGTTCAGGGCATACAATTACAACTCAAGTAGAAATGAGAAAAATGGAGAAATAAAGATTTAAAGTGGACACAAGGATTTAACGTGGAAAACCCCCAATTAAGTTGTGAGGTAAAAACCACGGGCAAGGATAGAAGGATTCCACTATAGTAGGAGAAATTACAACCCTCTCTCTAAATACAAAGAGATAACAATGACTAATCTCTTGTGTAATAAGAGAAATACAAGTAAGAAACACTCGAGAAAAATAATATTTTTCTTACTATTTTAACCTTCTCTCTTCTCTTTTCTCTCTACTATATGACCCCGAATTCTCTAATTCCTTAAGCTAGAGAAACCATAGAATTACAATCCATACATCAAAATGGATGAAATATGCCCTATTTGTAGACAAAAAAATTGGAAATAAACCGTCATATATTCACCTCCTTAGCCTAGGGAGAAATCAAAACCAAATTTGATTTTTGTTTGACTTCAATTGATGGTCCAAACTGCCATTGTCTTGGATGAAACCAAATTCAATTGGGATTTTGCTTTTGGTTGGCAATTGTTGGACCATGCATGCACTTTGACTTTTCAAATGTGAAAACCAAATTGAATTCTTCTTAGTTTTTGCCAAAAGTCTTTATCATTTTTACAAGTAGTAATTACTGAAATTCAAATTACCAATCCTATGATACCATCATAAACCTTTCTTAATTTCTATTTTACGTGATGTAAACGAGGGTGCTAGAAACCGATCCAATCAAAATTATTAGATTTTGACCCCAATTTGTGGGTTGGACCAAAACAAAATGGACTTAAAGTACGGTTGAGAACTCGGGTTGTTCCACTAACAAAAATTGTTTTCTTGTGACTAAATCATCTCGTGTCAAGAATTCTTCTATTTTATGTATTTAATTAGAAATAATTAATTTTGTGCAAACAAGAATCGAAGAAATATTGCTCTTGTAACATGCTTTGCAATAACATCTATCAACTGCATTCTTGATTCCACCAAAGTTTCAAGCCCTCAAACTTTCCTCAGTTCTTCCATAGGAGCTATGCCAATTTGTGATCATCTCTAATCTAGGTTACACTAGAAATAGAGCTTTCTTTGTAAGGAGAAATTAAACATACACTACTCACTTTAGTATGTATCCGTCACCATATAATCCATGCACATTTGCACAGCCCAGAAATATAGATTATAAGCATCTACAACTTTATAATAATGAAGCCTTGAAGTGAATCTGATCGAACCTAATTAAACTAAGCTCCAATAAATCAATCATGACAAGGTCAACTTTTAGTCAATCTGAATAATTTATTAATCACGTTATATTTAACTAAAAGAACGATATTACACTCTTAGTTTAATTGAAATTGCTAAAATAATTATCAATGACCATATCATTTGACATATCGTTCTTACAAGTTACCCACATCATTCAACTCGAATTTTTAGAGTAAGGTAAAATGATAAAACTATCCTTTTTCTGAATATTCACAAATCCCGAACTCTCATCTTCTATGTGACAATTCAATGTAACAACGTCACATCATTAAATTTAACAATCATTGTCGAGTTACTGAGCTTGGATTCAACTATATACTAGAAGAACTAGTGAGATCATGATAATGCTAAAAGGTGACGGATTCCATGTTACGAATATATGTTCCTCGTTAGTTCAGTTAGGGATGGCAATTTTGAACCGTCAAACTGAAAACTGCAGTAAACAGAACAGAATTGTGCGAAAAAACCGAACCGATGGGGCAACGGGGCGGTTATGGTTTAAAAATTTAGTGACCCGATTTTTGGTGGAGCGGGTATGGTATTTGTGCCGGTGAACCGAACTAAACAGAACCGAATACCCAATTTGAAAATTGATTTTGGGTTATATTTAAAAAAATTAAAAACTCAAAATTAGTTATCTATTTAAAACTTAATTAGCCCATTGTCCCAACCCACTACCCACATGACATGACCAACCAAGGCCCAATAAGAATTCATTAACCTAGGGATATTGAATTCATCATTTCATTTCATCTGAGATTCTGTGAATACATTACCAGGTGAGACTACCGTGAGAGGCGATCAGGCAAACAGCGAACTTGACTTGCGACTTTCATTCGCTAGTCCTCCCTGCCGTGCCCAACTCGAAGGGGATGAAGTTCGAATTTGGATATTGTTTGCATTTCGCATTTGAATTTAGATATTGTTTGCATTTCACATTTTAATTTGAGAATTTGGATATTGTTTGCATTTCGCATTTGAATTTGAGACATTGTTTGAAAATTTTGCTTAGTATTGTTATGTTGCTTTTTTTAATAAAATTGCTTTTTTTTAGTTAGACTTGCTAATTTATATTTAAATGGTTATTAACCGCACCGAACCGAAACTGCACCGACCCGACTTAGGCGGTTATGGTATGAACAGAAAATTGGTGATTCAGTTATGGTTTTGGACAAACCGAAACCGAACAGTTGTCATCACTAAGTTCAGTGTGAAATTCCCAAGATATCGAGATATTGATCAGCAATTTGATCTCACCCATTGATACCTCAAAGAATTTCAAACTATTAACCGAAGTCCATTATCTGTTCAGAATTAAGGTCTCACATACGAAAGTTAAGTAAAAATAAATTTGTGTGGTCAATGTCAAAAATTAATTTTACGTAGTCTTGTTCAATACGTTCCGAATGTACCCGCAATTTTATGACCAAAGTCAAAGATAGAATTTAATAAAATCGAAGACGATCCTATCAAAATAAATTGTCCATATTTATTTACTGATTGTGAACATTAATTTTAGAACGAATTGCAAATTGAATCTTTCTATATTTAACAACGTAAATATTCAATCTGAAATATCAAATCGACCAATGGACAAACTCAACTTCATATTAATACAAACAATTAATATTATATTTCAAATGAGTGAGAGCAAATTGTAAATATATTGTCCGTAAAATCATATAAAAAAATTAAAGGTAAAGTTTTATTTTATATTTTTTTTATTTTTCCTCAATATATAATTAATTTTAAATTATATCATTTAAGTCCTACAATATAATCTATAATTAGTTAACTAAATTCATTTTAGTCATAGATGATTAATTTTTGTTCTAATTTTTTCTCATCAAATTAAAATAAATTCATTTTTACATTATTTTTATTTATTTACTAATTCTGTTCATTTTTCGATTTTTCAATATAAATTTAAATAACTAAATTAGTTCATATAATTTATATTAAACAATTGATCAATCAGTAATTTTTATTAAAATAATAATGTAACAATATGAATAAAAAAATTGTCAGTATGAAGAAAAAAGAATCAATTCATGTAACAATATTTATTAAAATTAATGATTGTTTTTTTAGATTAACACTCTAAATTAATAATTAATGCTTAAAAAATCAAATTATACCAAAAAACTTTATCCTACACCTCTTTTTGGGAAGAATATAATGAAGAACTATATATGAAAAGAGAAACGCCAATCTTAAGGAGAATATGTAAGTTGAGTTTACACCTGTATTGTACGAGCCTAATTTTTGTAGTTCAAAAGTTTTTTTAAAAAAGAAAATTTCATTCATTGAACGCTAATTCTAGAAATTAAGTTGATATGTTCACGGTACAATCTCTAAAACACTTAATTCATGGCATGTATTCCCGTAAAGATGATAAAACAATTCAAAGATTTACAGTTTTATTAAAATCTTAATCTATCTATCTATACATATATAATAATAGAATAGCCGTCACCGTTTTACGCACACAGTTTTCCGCCCATTTTCACATACCATTTTAGGAAATTTCTTATTTTTATCAACTTATTTTAATACATGAATTATGAAAGTTCAATTAATGCATTTAGTAAATGATTTATGGATTTGTGCAAAAAAAAAAAAATCTATAAAAAGTCAAATTATAGATTTTTTTTTTCTTTTGATAATTATTGCATTGTTTTGAAGTCGAAAAATATGTTATATGGGTTTCAAATTCAATATCTCAAAGAAAAGTTTAATACAAGCTAATAAATGAGAGTAAACTTTAAACATATCATTCGTAAAATCGTTTTAAATACTAAGTGTGTGTGTTTGATTTTAGTTAAAATGAGTTTTTTTTAATGAATAGTAATATTTAGGATAATGGATGGTTGAAAAGTCAATTATTGTGGACTTGACTTTTAATGGATTGTTGGGATTAAGTATTGTAGAAATATGAGAAAAATTTAATGAAAACCAAACAAACTCTAAATGTAAAAGTTTTGCTTATACTTTTTACTTTTTCCAACATCCAATCTTTTTAGTTTATCTCATTTAAGTCCTAAAGTCATACCTATCATTTCTTACATAAATTCAATTTGACATAAATGATTAAGTTTGAATTTTTTTTCTTATCATATTGATAGAAATAATAGATATTCGACATTTCTAAATAAATTCAATTAAATCATTTAATTTTTTACAATTTTAGGTTCTGATAAACACATTGGTTCAATTTGTAAAATAGAAGGTGTTAGCAAAATCATTCTATTTAAGAACAAAATATGGTCAACACGTTTATTTAACATGCACAAAACTAGTATGTACAATTATGGAAAATGAGTTTAAACAATGCGTGTTCGATAATGAACATTAAAAAAAATTATTTTTGAAGAATCAGTTCTATACAAATAAATGATAAAGTCTTATGTATTGTGCGTTAAACCCCTATTTATAAATTGAGCTGTATAGATGGTTTTTTGTACATAAAGTTAATTATATTTGTAATATTCATTCAATAAAATTTAATTAAAATTTGTATTTCATATTAATTATTTGTTACATTCATTTAAATATAGGACCGCGTATCAGTTTGTCAAGTATAAGTTTAACAAATTGCAACATTTAATTTAAGTTTGAGGAATTTTTATTTTTTAAAATATTAGGTAAATTTTTGTTGTAATGTATTTGCTTTTTTACATGTAATGAAATGAAATATTTGTTTAATGTATTAAATATCAATTATTACATTAAGATAGTTAATACAAATTCTTATAGTGCTATACGGTGAGTCGACAAATTAATTCTATAAATGTATATTATATTCTTTATTTTATTTTACGATTAGTTGTCTACCCGTGCGATGTACGAAATATATAATTTTTAAATCATAATTTTAAAAATATCTTGATTCAATCTTATCAAATAAAAAATAAAATTTCAATACAAAATGTTATTAAATTTGAAACTTTAAAAAAGGCAAAAATATTCAAAATAAAAAATGTTACATGTACACTAAATATACTGTGCCACTCAAAATTTAACTCTCATTTAAATTTTTTATATAATTTTTTTTTTTCACTTTTATTTACATTTTTCTCTGAAAATTTTCCCACCTCATCACCTATTTCCTTTTTTTTTGAATTGGACCTTTTTACTTTTTAATATGTTATAATTTTTTATTAACTATATTTTTTAATGTGTTGCTTACATATATTTTATTTGAAATCTAATATATTAATTAATATATTTATTTTTCCTTGTTTTTTAAACATGCCAATTTTTGTCAAAATGAAAAAATGATTAAGCCTCTTTTTGGTAATAATGTTTGGTTCATAAATTTGTTTATTTATGATTTTGAGGTAAAAATAGTGACTAAAAATTGGAGGTAGAAAATATGTGTGGTTAATAAGTGGATAGAAAATAATTAATTATTTTTGTAACGTGCGTATTGATATGACATTTATTTATGTTCAAATATATTAATCTAATTTTTTCATTTCCTACATAACACATGTTATTGAATTTGAAACTTAAAAAAAAAAAAAAAAAAAAAAAATTCTGCATGTACACTCAGTGTACCGCGCCACTCAAAATTTGGCACTTAATTAAATTTTTTATATAAAATTTCTTTTGATTTTTAATTACGCTTTTCTCTAAAAATTTTGCCCACCTTATCACCTATTTTCCTTTTAATATGTTATAATTTTTAATTAACTTTATTTTTTAATATGTTGCTTACATATATTTTATTCAAAATCCAAAATATTAATTAATATATTTTATTTATTTATTTATTAAACATACCAATTTTTGTCAAAATTATGAAATGATTAAATTTTCTACCAATTTATAATTGGT